>OZ014523.1:60586468-61786468 GCA_963966055.1 Lathyrus aphaca | reverse complement strand
AGGGACCAGCATCGCAGTAGATCCCGTCGTTCCAGACCATCACATCAGGAAGGCGAAGGCACCAGTGCCCCTCCTCAGTAGTCCTTTTCCAGGTTACCCCCCTTATCTTATTTCGAAACATTGGGGACAATGTTCGATTTAAGTGTGGGAGGGGATTTTATTGCTTTCTGTCATTTCCCTTTTTTTTAATTTCCTTTCAGTTATTTCCCTTTCAGTAATTTAATTTTCTTAGATAATGCATGAGTCTGACGAGTCACCAGTATAGTGTCTTTTTAGTTCATCTTCATTTTTTTCCCATTTCCTTAGCCTTACCAGAAAAATTTTAAAAAGAAAATAATGTTGTTTCACATGTTTTTTGGGCTTTGAGACAGGTTTAAATTAGGATGTGGTGACTTAGGTCAACTTTTTGAAACATCAGAACCATTTTAGCACCATAAACCTCTTGAATATAGGAATCACTCCTAAACCCCACCACCTTGGCCTTTACTATCATTTTAAAAATTGTCCTAAGTAGTTTATCTTAGCAGTCAGCTCCGGCTTAAGCATGCTCTACTTAGGGGGTCGATGAATATAAGTGAATGATCCAGTGCTAATAAAAAAAAAAAAAAAAAAAAAAGAAAAAAAAAAAGCAAACTCTGGTATAGGTGACCCTCACAAAGTCATTTAAACCGAAAAAAAGAAAGAAAAAAAAAAAAAAATTTGCAAGTCACCTATTGTTAGTTGGTTCAGAGGTATCTGGCACTGAACTTGGTAGGGCGGATTACGATCCGATCCCCCGCAGCTACATTTAGGCGAAATAAAAACAGGTTTACACATGCTTATGTGCCAGAAACCTTATGTTATGGATCAGAATCACTAACCGGTCACTCTACTATGAATCATGTACGGATAACGGGCTTAATGTGATTGCGCCTGAATGAAAAGGACACAAAAAGATGAGAAGATAGGTCTAGGTATCGTGGGATGATATGGAGTGGTTAATATAGGATTGAAGTTTGTGTTTGTGTTACTATGGTACCCTTGGTTCACTTAGTTAGTATCTGTCACTGCATCCTGACTTGAACTTAGAATCCCTTTAGCCCAAAGACACGTGTTGACACCATATTTTCTTAAGCTTTAATGTTTGCTTGAGGACAAGCAAAGGTTTAAGTGTGGGAGAATTTGATCACACTAAAATTCACCGTATTTCTGACTCCGATTTCGCATGCATTCTTAGCTTTTATTGTTGTTTTGCTTTGTTATTGCTTTGTTTTCTTATGTTTTCAGGTTTTTATAATAATCGGAGCTTGAATCAGGAAAAGGAGCGAAAAAGGAGTGAAAACGGACGAAAACCTAGAAATTCAGCGTTTTGCACTTGCGGCACCCACCGTGGCGGGCGCCATGGGGTTAGCCATGACGTGGCCACGTCTCAAGACCACTCCTCAACCTCCAAGACCCACGTTCCCCACTCCATCATCCCCTGTAGGGACCATGGCGGGCGCCATAGGCCTGTGGCGGGCGCCACAAGGCCAAAATCAGTAACCTCCACTTTTTAGTGGAGGGGCGTCCCGGTCATTTCATGCTTTTAGTTTTCCTATAAATAGGACCTTAGATTTTCGTTTTTCTTCATCCAGAATTAGAATTCTCTAGGCATATATCAGTTATAAAGCAGTTGCCATTCCACATCGGGGTGCCTCTGCAATCGAGTGATCGAGTCTGTAATCTGTCTGTGGTTCGAGTTTTGGAGCACTCTGGAGGAAGTTAATCCTGCCGCCATTTTAATTCAAGTTCGTACTTTACTTTTATTTATTTCCCGCACTCGCACATTTACTTTGTTTATTTCCCGCACTCGCACATTTACTTTGTTTATTTCCCGCACTCGCACATTTACTTTGTTTATTTCCCGCACTCGCACATTTACTTTGTTTATTTCCCGCACTCGCACATTTACTTTGTTTATTATCCGCACTCGCTTTAAATTACTTTTATGAAAAATTATAAAAAGAATCTTTACTTTATCATGTCTAACTAATTCCATAAAGGTTAGAATGTAAGGATCGTAATTAAACCAGTAATCAGTATAATTGTTCGTGGAAACACCTAAGGGCTATTTTATCTTTCAATTCAAGTAATTGTTTTTAACTATTTCAAAAACAGCCAAAAGCGCTTTGTCTAGTTTATTAGGAGTTTTTAGATTAAAAAGAAAGGAGATTTTAAAACGACTTTTGAACGCGTTAAAGAAGTTTGGAGTCTGGTTCGTGAGAACCTCTTTTTGCTAAGAAATCCAGGTTAAAGTACTTTTCAACTTAGTTAAGATACTATATTTCTTAAAAATAGGTTTACTACTCTAACGCAGTACGCACTTTTTTATCCGTGACAATAGGAGGGGTTGATTAGAGAGTACAACTCGGTTCTGAATACACGAAAGCGACAGTTCCTGTTAAATTAGTTCTTTTCAAAGTAGAAAACATTGCCCATAAGTAGTTCCATTAACAAGTACCGGATTATCAATTGATTATGTGAATTACATTCGAGCCTGTCTTTGTTTATTGTTTAAAATTATTATTTTATTTACCATTGCACCCTTCTTAAAACCCCTATATTTAGTTGCCTTAGATACACACCATAACAACAAGTACGATAGATTGACACTTGGTCTCTGTGGATTCGACAATCTTTTATATTACTCTGACGCGTTCGTACACTTGCGAAAAACACGCATCATAGTTACCGATGATTCTAGACAGTTATGTGTTCATGAGAGTAATTATCCTACCCATGACTTAGAGTTGGCAGCCATGGTATTCATGCTGAAGATTTGAAGACACTATCGTTTTGGGTCTAGGTTTGAGGTGTTCAATGATCATAAGAGTTTGAAATACTTTTTTGATCAGAAGGAACTAAACATGAGGCAGAGGAGATGGTTAGAGATGTTGAAAGACTTTGATTTTGATTTGAGTTACCACCCTAATAAGGCTAATGTGGTTGCAGATGCTTTGAGCAGGAAGACTTTGTATATGTCGATGCTGATGGTGAAAAAACTCGAAATGATTGAACAATTCATAGACATGAGTTTGTTGTGCGAGATTATATCTGAGAGTGTGAAAGCTAGGTATGTTGAAGTTGACTAATGATATTGTGGAAGAGATCCAAATAGGAAAACAATCAGATTTGAAGTTGGTTGATCAATTGACTATGATTAACTAAGGTAACGGAGGAGAGTTTCGTATTGACAAAAATGGTATGATGAGGTTTCGAGATCGTGTGTGTGTTCCTGACATTCCAGAGTTGAAGAAGAGTATTTTGGAAGAAGGACATCAAATTAGATTGAGTATTTATCCTGGCGCTACAAAGATGTATCATGATTTGCAGAAGTTATTTTGGAGGTCGGGTATGAAGAGAGATGTTGCAGAATTTGTGTATGCTTGTTTGGTTTGCCAAAAATCGAAGGTCGAACATTAAAATCCTTTAGGTATGATGCAACCGTTGAGTATTCCAGAATGGAAATGGGATAGCATTTCTATGTACTTTGTGACATGTTTATCGAAGACGGTGAAGGGAAATGACTCCATTTGGGTGATTGTTGATTGATTAACTAAGTCGGTCCATTTCTTACCGATCAAGATTAATCATTCCATGTCGAGGTTAGCAGAGATGTATATTACTGATATTGTGAAGTTGAATGGGATACCTTCAAGTATTGTGTCGGATAGAGATCTGCGGTTTACGTCGAGATTTTGGAAGAGTCTATAAGATGCTTTGGGAACCAAGTTGAGGATGAGTTTTGCTTATCATCCACAGACGGGCGGTCAAATAGAACGGACTATCCAATCTTTAGAGGACTTGCTGAGGGCTTGTGTGTGGACCATGTAGGAGCATGAGATAGTCATTTTCTGTTGATTGTGTTTACTTATAATAATAGTTTTCATGTGAGCATTGGTAGGGATCCGTATGAAGCATTGTATGGGAGGCAGTGTAGGACTCTGTTGTGTTGGTATGAATCAGGCGAGAGTGTTATGCTCGGACCTAAGATTGTATAGGAGACGACTGAAAAGATTAAGATAATTCAAGAGAGAATGAAGACTTCACAAAGTCGTCAGAAGAGTTATCATGATAAGAGGAGGAAAGCACTTGAATTTCAAGAGGGAGATCATGTGTTCTTGAGGGTTACTCCAGTGACTAGTGTCGAGTGAGCTTTGAAGTCCAGAAAGCTCATTTCGCATTTCATAGAACCATATCAGATTTCGCAAAGGGTCAGAGAGGTGGCATATCAGATTACATTGCCACTGTCACTTGCAAATTTGCATGATGTGTTTCATGTGTCACAGCTGAGGAAGTACATTGCAGATTTGTCGCATGTGATTTGGATGGATGATGTTCGAGTAAGAGATAATTTAACTGTGGAAGTTTTGCCAGTACGGATAGACGGTGGAGAAATAAAGCGATTAATGTATTGTGGGGTGGACCAGCTGGTGATAGTTGGACTTGGGAACGAGAAGATCAGATGAAGGAATCGTATCTGATGCTGTTTGCTTCAGGTACATTTTCGAGGATGAAAATTCTTAAGTGGGGGAGAGTTGTAACACCCCAAATTTGAATTGATTTAATTGATGTGTTTGTTGTAAGTTTTGATGATTTATGGATGATTTGATGTTTTGTGGAGTAATGAGTGTGACTTAATATTTTAATAATATTAGGATATTAAGTATAGTGAGTTTATTTATTTAAATTTGGAGAAAATAATTTAAATAGGAAGAATTAGAGGACATGGGTAATGTGGGCTTTTGGTAGAGGATTAGTGAGGGCAAGATGAGAAAAGTCTAAAGAGGTCCTAGGGGCATGAATGACTAAGAGAGTAAAGTGGGGTTTGTTCGATCATTTGGAACGATCATACATTTGGGAGAAAATAAGGAGAGTTCTAAAGAAAAGCTAGGACTTGAAGGTTGGAGAGGAAAATCGTAGAGGTTTATCGAAGGAATTTGACGAATTGGGGTATGGGGAGTAATTTATGTTCGGTATTGTAATGTAGAGATAGGATTTGGGGTTTTGAGGAAGAGTCTTAGGGTTATGGGGTTTTGTTGATGAATTTTTTAGATGATGATGATTTATGATGATTTAGATGATAAATAATGATGTTATAATGATGTGTATGATGATATTATGATTAATGACGAAGATGTTCATGATTTTCTGCTATGCTATTGTGAGAAATTGAGTTTTGGTGGGATTTGTCGCAGAAGGACGATCCTGATATCGCAGGTTTTTCTTTAGAAATCGTTATGCTCTCTTAGCGAGCAAGTGAGAATTTTAGAACCCAAAAACCCGTGAGTTGGTCGCTTAGCTAGGGGTCAGCTCGCTTAGCGAGACCTGACATGTTTTGAAAAATTATTTAATTATGAAAAATTATATAATTGATGTGCTTTGTCGTTTTAAGATGTTACAATGTTTTAGTGATGTTGTATGATGTGTTTAAAGGTTATATGAGTATGAACTAATGATAAAGATGATGTATGATGAAATGAGGTGTTTTTAAGAGTTTATGAATTATGACGGCATGATTTAGAGAAAGAGGTTAAATGAGTGAGTAATGTGATGATTGATGATGAATGTGGATGCAATGCTTATAATGTTTGATGAAGTGTGTGTATATTGCGTCTTGCATTCATGGCATGATTTATGAGGGGACTTTGGTCCAATTGGTAGCTTCAATCCCATTGTGCGGATTGAAGTGATATGGTGTTATGATGTGCTCCCTTGTGGAGGGTTGATGGCCCAGTGTCCATCCATGAGGATATTTCGGTACCACATGCATAATAAGAGGATTGCATATTCATTCTAAATGACATAGCATTATTGCATTGAGTTTGTGTTGTGATGTGATGTAATTGACGTTGTGTATAAATGAGTTTTGTGGTGAAGGATTTTGTTTTTGTAGTCTATGTTTATAATTCTCATTTTTATATTACTTTATTGAATGTGAATTTACTCACCTTGACTGCCTTTTGTGATGATCTAATACACCATCCTGCAGATACTTAAGGTTAGCTCGGTGCGCGTTTAGCTTGGAGTTAGTGTGTCGTTGTGGTTAGTTAGAAATGGAGTCTTGCTCTGTGTCCAGTAACATCGGAATGGGTTTTCGCTTGAGACTTGAGTTTATTTTGTTTAATTGGTTAAAATGTTGTTCTTTTGGTTAATTGAGATTTAAATTATGTTTTGGATTGATTTATGGTTTTTTTTATTAATGACTAAAATTGATGTTTGTTTTTTCGCTGCGTAATTGTTGAAAATAGTTTTGATGTTCACGATTTTATAACTCGTGTTACGGGATAGGACTAATACGATGTTATGATGTTTGAGTTATGAGAAATGTGACCCTCTTTTATGAAGGAAACTCTGATTATTTGATTAAAATGTATTATGTTTGTGATGAGGTGGAAAGGGTGTTACACTTCTTACACTTGATTAACCAAGCTTTTGTTGACATACATGAGAAAGTCAAGAAAGGTTAATCTACTCACATTAAAAAGATTCAAGCCATCCATAAGTACTTTGAAACTGTCTATCGACCAAATGATATTAGTCGAACCGTGCGTAAGGCTATTATCACTTTGAAGGAGAAATTTTTACAGAAAATGGAGAAGTTGAAAATCCCTTCAAACGTTCCTCCTAAGAAACGTTATGAAATGGATTTCGAACTCTTTCCTCCAAAGATCTCTCGACTTACTACTGCTCATTTTGGAGTGTCTCTCGCCCTTCCATTTCCATATTGGTTTGTTTGTGGGGATTCCATCAAAAATCCTTCGACAGTAGTGTCACCCCAAAGCTCAAAGGGTGGTTGCGACTAAACACCCGTTGGACAGTTTCAAAGGACCCTTTCATATAGGGACCAAATATGTTTGCATCGAATCCGAAATATATGAAGGTTTGAGGCCTTTGATTTGTGATTTTTATCTGACCACTTGATTATTAACTTGTAATAATTGTGTTTGTCTTTTCAGTTGCGCCCAAGAAAACCAACCCTCATAAGGGCATTGTTGTAAAGGTCGAGAAGGACCCTGAAGGCACAAAGGTATTCTTGTACATCTTTTTCCTAAATCTTCCTTGTGTTTTTCCCTTCTAATATTTGCATTATTTTCTCAGGTTGCTCGAAAACTGCCTCCAACGCCTCAAAGGAAATTGAATAGGGGTTCCCGACTAGTCATTCACTCAGATGATGAAGACTACTCTCCTCCTGAGGAAACCTCACTGAAGAAGAAGAGGAATCTTACTCAAGCTTCTGAAGCCGCTGGCCAGACTTCATCGAAGGAGGCTAGAGTTTTAGAGAAGACACCCATTGTTGGTGGTGTTGACAAACATTCCTCTGGGGTTGCGTCGAAGTCGACTGCTCACAACCTCGGGAGTGATAATTCAAGCCCAGGTGTCGATGACACTCAGGTAACCAAGTATTTAAATTCTTTCTACTTGAATTTTATGGCTTATTGATTGTTGGGCTTACCTACCTTAATTATTATTTCAAGTCAACGCAGTTGGTTCCAACCCACCAGAGACAAAAACCAGTTCTCCAACCACTCTTCTAAACAACTAAGGTGAGCCCAGTTATCATCATACTTCAGACCTTGGTTCTGGGCGAAGTTCTTTAAGTGAAATTAACAAACCTACCACTGTAACAGTTCCTCCTTCGCCTTTGGTCGAAATCAACCAAGGTTCACCTGCAAAAACCATCACCCAGAAGTCCCAAAAAGATGGTTCTGATCATGAGGAAAATGATGAACAAAACAAGCAGGCTCTATAGAACATGGGAACCACTGAGATGGAGAAGGAAAAAACGTTGGATAAGGAATAAGGCTCTCCTGATGGTGAGCATGATAAGGACCTTATCAACCCAGCTGCAGATGAAGACATGGAGGATATAGGAGAACCCCAACTTCAATCTGAGCTTGGAGGTGATCAAGAGGATGAAGTCAAAGATGATGAAGAGGAAGAAGATGAATCAGAAGCGAAAGAAAGCAAAGATGAAGAGGACAAGCAAAATTCACCTGAGGCTGAGACAAGTCCTGTTAAGAACCCAACCCCTTCCAAGAACACTAATATTTTGACCCCTGAGGCACTCATGACTGATGCCCAACTGACTTTAATTAAGTGGTATAATCCTCTAGAGTATGTCAAATTGGTACTTGGGAAGAAAAAAAACTCTTCTGAACAAAGCTTGAGTGTTTGACCACTTCTGGAGATTGACCTTTCGATGACTTTGTTGGCCCTATACTTCAGAAGATCAAAGAAAAATTATTTAAGGGTGATATCCTCAACCCATGGTTTGAGACAAGGTATATACCATTTGCATGTTGTTTTCGTCCATTTGTTGCCTCAAATATGTTGTAGAATCATTTGTCAAGCCAGGGCCTTGGGAAGAGTATCCTAACCCTATGGTTTGCCTATTTCGACCCATATTTATTCCAGATCCCGACTCTTGTATATGCAAAGAAATCACATTTTCTGAAAACACTAGGGGTGTAGTACGCAAGTTTTGCATCATCGACTTTGGCATGACATAGATTTGGTTCCTAGGCATAGGTTGTGAAAACCCTGGGGGAGGAAAAGACCTATACATAGATGTATTTGATGGTGGGGTTTGAGTATTTGCTTCAATGTACTCCAACACTGGTTGAGTGTAAGGCCTTATATATGTCGCCTCTGATCCTGCCATCGAAGATGCTGGTTCTGACACCATGGCTGGCATTGTTGACCCTCCTATCGAAAGATTTGGTGGTGGCACCACATTACTCATCAGTATATCTTGAGGATTGATGTTGCTATTTTGAGTATTTGAATTGCTCGGTTGAGGATTCGACCTAGCCATATGGGTATTTGAATCACTTGTATTTCCTTGGTTAGATGTCATTTTTCTCGTATTTCTTTTCTTTGGTCTATATTCGGTTGTAGTGGCTACTTTTCCACTCCTCAAGCGCATGCAACAAAACTACACAGTCTTCTTAACCAATGAAAATATAAAAAACAGTTAAGGAAGTTATAAAAACTCCTACTAACGGTTATAGCATTGTCCCGTCAGGTGTACCAATTTGTTTACCTTGAAAAATGGTAAACACAACCACTGGTCTTCTAAAAACACTATAACGTTCTCAGTTACTCATAGGATCGACCTGATTGATCCTAGGACGTGTGCTATAAATTGTTGTATTTAGTGTCTGGTAAAATATCAAAAACACTTTGACATAATTTATGAAAAGGTTTGGTGAAAAGATAAAATAAAGCAAAACAAGACTCAAAATACTTAAAGTCGAAAGTAGAATGCAAGAAGATGAATGTGTAAGGAGAATGTAAATGAAAGCAATTAAAGAAAACAGTACATTGCGTAAGAAATGTAACTTGCTTGAAAGTAAAAAGTGAAAATTAAAGACTTTAAAGTAAAGACTTTAATGAAAATTGCATTGAAATAAAAGATAGTGGTGTTTACATCACGTACATTCTCACTTTCACTTGTTTCTCTACACACATATACTTTGAGTGGATACAGAGTAACTTGTACAATATGATTTTCACACACACAATCTAACACTAGAACTGACTTTTTTTATAATAATCGAAGATAACCACTACTAACGGTTTGCTCCTAGAAACACATCACTTATCATTTTGCATGTCTTCAAACTCCAAATATGTGTCACTTGTCTCTTTTCAAATCAGAAGAAGTATAAGTTTTCCTCCAATATTTGATTTCAACTGCAGCGTGTCAAACACCTTCATTAGTGTTCGGTCGAATTACATTTCCTTTTACTTAAAAAATATTCTAAGTCCAGAAATCCTGACTTCCACATAAGTCTTCGACCTAGGTCTCTTACAAGAATTCCGTCGAAGCCTTTTTAATTCTTCTAAAAAACATAATTCTTAAACCAATATTTTTTAAAATCAGATGGGCGTCGAAATTGAGAGTTATAATTTTCCACATTCAATCGGTTCATTTTCACAAATCTTATGATTTCAAGTTCTAAGGGTGGATATAAATTATTTTTCACTTCTTTATATTTAAAATTTGAAATTTTGATAACTAAAATATCTGACAAAATAAAATTGATTATAGAAAATAAGTTTTAAGTAAAAACAAGTTTATTCTGTTTGACAAGAAATGAAAATTAAAATGGTAGGTAATATTATACTCTATAGATTAAATTAAATATTAGTATTCATGTTCAATCATGCAACTTCAGAATCTGATATTCGACTTTTGTTTATCATTTATCGTACCATTAAAATATTAGCTACAATGTTATCTACTGCAGAATCTAATAAATACGTGAAACAAAAACCGACGGGACACATTGCACGAGTACAGTTTTAAAATTTGTTAAAATAAAATGACATAATATTAAATAATAATTTTTTATTATTAAATAATAATTTTTTATTGGTTAAAAATATCAGTATTTAACTAAATTCAAGGATATTTTTTCACCTTATTTTAATTGCATGTGATCGAACTAGTCTTAGTTATTTCCATTTAAAAAAATAGTTTGAACTTTTTTTTTTGCGTGAACCATTGTGAGTTAGCTAATATACTACCTACCTCATTTTAAATTTGTAAGTTTTTTTTATAAATATATAAAAAAAAAGCTTTGCTATATTAATAAATAAATATAAATAAACATTTTTGTCAGATGTTAAATTTTAGACTAAAAGCTTACATTCATTTATTAAATTTATAATAAATTTTAGAGTTAAATAGTATTTTCGTCCTTGTAAATCTACGAGATTTTGGTTTTTGTCTCTGTAATTTTTTTTAGTTTTCGTCTTTATATTTCACATTCGTATTCGTTTTAGTTCTTAAAATCAAAAAGTAAGATATATGGATGGAATTAAACTACAAACAAAAAGTAAGATATATGGATGGAATCCAAAAAAAAAACTTACAGGAACGAAAATAAAAAATTCACTAACTTATAAAGATGAAAACACTATTTAAACCTAAATTTTAATATCGTATGAGTCTATCTAAATGGTGAGATATTTTTTGAGATTATAACTTTTGTATTTAATAAAAATATATTATTAAAAAAATTATTCATTAACATTATATTTTCTCAAGTTTTAGGTTTAATTTTAATGATTCATTATTATTAGAAATACTTAGTTTTCTTGTGAATTTATTTGCGAATTTTGACTAAATTTTCGCAGGAAACGATTACCTGCGATTATTCCTGCTATTCTATTTTCCCAGCTAAAACCTTTGTGGGTAATTAATTTAGTGGGTAAAATCTAAGTAAAAAGCCGCAGGAAATAATTGGAGGAAAAATAGTTAAATCTGTAGATAATTGATTTTTTCATAGGAAAAGTCGTGGCAAATTGAAAATTCGCAGGTAATTTCTTCCTCAATTATTTTAAATTTTAATTATTAATTGTGTTTAATTCATTTTTAAAATATTATAATTAATGTTAAATATCAAAGTAACAATAGTATAAAAATAAAAATCTAATTTGAATAAGACAAAACTAAACACATTCAAATTTTTAAAGCAACCAAATTACTAAATATTACTTAAGTCAATAACCAAGTATTTCTAGAGTTACATTACTAAAAATCATTTCATGTTGATAGCTCAAACATTACTAAAAATCTTTATAACTCAATTCAAATAAGACTTGCTCTTTCCGTCAATCGTCTTCATTTTCTTCTTTATCTCTATTTTCATCTACATCTTCATTTATGATCATTGATTATTCATGTGATTCATTCATCTTCATCTTTATTCGTCATCATGGATTGTACATGTGATTATTGTTTTTGTGCTTGAGCTTTATACATTTTAGAAACCTGAGAACAAGAGTGAAACATGATCAAATAATTCAATTTTCAATCTCCTGTCATATCATTAATCAGATGATAAAGATATTATTTTATCTGCTTACAAGACGAGGCTTGATCAGAGACTTTGTTAGCAGTATGAACTCTAACTATACTTGGAATTCAAAGATATATGCCCTTTATAGAAATTGTCAATTAAAAAAAATGTTAAAATTCAAAGTAAAATAAAATAAAATGGTAGAACTTCCAATATTAATTCATTATTTCTAATTCTTTATCCGAATATACTAAGTTTATATAGCAGCTTAGTATTCCAAACTACAGGTCAGATCTAAAACTTTCACCTCAAACACTTAAATGAAATTAATAAAACATAGTTAATGCAACATTCTAATTCAACATGAAATAAAAGTGAGCTAAAACCATTATATTTTATACAAATTATTATATATTATTTTAAAACACTTTGTCACGTTGCTTTTTTTTTCAATACTATTCCAATTAATGATTTGTTTGAAATGTTTATGTTATTCCAATTTTTTTTAAACAGTACTAAATAAATCGCAACAAAATTCGTAAGAAAATTCACAGCAAATTTCGCAGCAAATTTTACAGCAATTGCTACAAAATTTCCAAAGACTTATGAGGTTTCAATAGATAACTAATTCCTGCGAAATAAGTCGTAGTAAATCCGTAGGAAAATTGAAATATTATTTTAAAATTCAAAATTGCAGGTAAAGCCTCAGAAATTCCTGCGAAATTTTCTGCTACCACAGAATCGCAGGTAAATGATGTTTCACAGTATAAAATCGCAAGTAAAATTGTAGATATTGTTGCGGATAATTTTCCGCAGGTAATACATGTATTTCTTGTAGTGTAGTATTTTTTTAATAAGTTAATATAACTCGCTTATTTTTTTCAATTGTATTTAGGGATGATAAAACGGGCTGCCCTGTTTAGGTCTGCCAATTTTTATTTATAATTTGATTTACTACATAATTTATAAAATTGTTAATCATTATTAAAGAATTCGTCAAATTTTAACAATGCATTAACAAATCTTAATGTAAATGTCATATTCTTCAACATAAACAAAACAACGTAACTATAATGTCAAAAAAAAATTAAAACAAAACACACTAAAACCCCAAAAATAATCCTTTTGGTTCAAAAAATCAACAAACACAACCTAGTTAAGAACATCTAGCTAGGGGCACAAATCAAGAAAACAAACTAGCACAAGCTAAATAAAAACAACCAAGAACTAATAACAAAATATCAATCTTAAAGACTCCATGACAAACACTTCATCAATCATCATCAATGTCGTGAATATACGAAACTTTAGATGATATCGTAGCCATTGGATGAAACCTTTCACCTTCTCTCTCCTCATCGTCGCCCACAATTTAATAATTATCAAGATTAACAACTTCAAAATCAATAGCTTTATCAATGGAAACATCTCAAAAATAAAACAATCCAAGAATAATCAAAGTTTCTTTATTTACTAATTATCAAAAAAAATAAGCACTTAGTTGAGCATTTTAGTGTCAATAAATTAATAAAATGAGAACTCAAATAGAACAAAATACAAATAAAAACTTTATTACCATAATGAGAAACAAATCCATATATGCAAAACTTACCTTATATCTTTAGAACCTATCTCCAATGACAATGTGTAATAGAAAATAGAAAAGAATATATTCTCTATGTTTTGCAATAAAGAATTTTTCTACTATAAGTAAAAACAAAGAACGAAGCAGAAACCAATTAATGTCTTCAAAATGAGATGTATGTGGTTATGTGAAAAATGAATATTAGGCTTTGAAGAAATGAGAATTGTTTTAAGAATATGTCTATTATATGCCACGTTAAAATTGTTTTAATTGCAAGTAAACAAATATTTTTTTTTAAACCAAAAAACTTATGGGCAGGGCAAGTTGTATCAACGGCGAATGAAACTGGCATTTGACCAGAAAGTACGCCCTCAACGGTACATACCCGGCGACTTAGTGCTAAAAAGGATCCTTCCTCCTCTAACAGAACACAGGGGCAAGTGGACACCCAATTATGAAGGACCATTTGTGGTTAAGAAGTCTTCTCGGGCGGACCCTTTATGTTAACAACCATGGATGGAAAAGACTTCCAGTCCCCCGTCAATGCAGACGTAGTTAGAAAATACTTCGTATAAAAAGACCGGCTGGACAAAAACAGAATAAGAGTCCAGGAAAAAAAGGGCATCCCTGCGAGTCAAAAACAGAATAAAAGGCTCGGGCAAAAATTAGGGAAATAAACGAAAAATGTACACCCGCTGAGTTGAAAAGCCACATCGGACAGCTCAGGCAAAAAAGGATATCCCGGTGAATCGAAAACCCGAAAGGGCGATCCACGCAAAAGAGGGACTAAAACGAACAACTACAATCTGCGAGATCTGTGATTCGTCATCAGCAATCAAGGATAATCTGAGGGTTAAGGATCAATCCAATCGTCTTCCTTAAAAGCGAAGCATGCAGAGAGTCTTAAAGACATACAAGTCATAGTCGGGTCGGAGCTTGATGAGATCTGATTTCCACATTGCCATTAGGATAGTTTATTTTCGTTTTGTGCAATTTCCTCTTTCCAGGGATTGCTTACTAGTGTAATGCCTATTCATGGCCCTTTTTCAATCAATAAAAGTGAAATTTCATTCAAATTTGCTTTCGTATGTTTTTGTTTTTCAACCATCGTTTGATTGCAAAAACGTCCAACAAATTGTGATAAATATTGCATTGTGGATACATGAATGCTTTATAACACAGGCATGAGAGAAAAATTACTTGACAATGAATCTGGTGTGTTTAGTAACAGGGATGGTAACTCAGACCATGACCCTGGGGCACGCAAGCCAAACTAACTCCCCTTTTCGCAGGTATTATCAGTTGTGTTCATTAATATGCATGTACAGGTGTTTCAAGCAAAGCCATTGTCAACACAGAGCTTCAGAAAACTTTGCCTCGGTATATGTTGAAGCATGATTCCTCAGCAAGTCTCATCAGGCCATCCCTTCTCCAATAGAGCGACAAAAAGAAGGATATTTCCCAAGCAGAATGGGATCATTACCTCTCGTCCCCCAACATGAGATGATGTGTTATCTCATCCCCAACATGAGACACTGATTACCTCTCCATCTCAGCAGGAGGTGATCCAAACTTGTAGCTTTAGTAGGGAGTATTATCATTTGACATCCCCAGTAGAGTGAGAATTAAAATCTTCCCCAGCAAAGTAACAGAAGGCTGCTAATGTTTTCCCCAAGCAGAGAGCCCTCCATCAACAGAAGAGTATCCCTAACCAGGGTCTTCATTATCTCCAGCAGTACGGGAGAATTTGTCATTCCCCAGCAGAGATGAAGAAGATAGTGTATCTGAGAGAATCCCCAGCAGGTTCCTGCCTCAGCAGAGTATCAACATGTCTTCTTCCCCAGCGAAGTAACAGAAGGAGGATCTTCTCCCCAGGAAGAGAGTCTTCCTTCAGCGGAGAAGTATTCCCATATTAGAGTCTTCATATCTCCAGCAGTACGGGAGAATTCATCATTCCCCGGCAAAGATGAAGGTAGGGAGGAACCCAAGGGTTTTCTTTCTTACACAACAGTTGTTCGCAGTTTTCCCCAGCGAAGTCGCTAATCAAAGTCCAATCTTCATTGGCATCTCTTCCCCAAGCGGAAAGTTGTGTATCTGAGAGATTCCCTAGCAAGTTTCTTCCTCAGCAGAGCACTCACGCATCTGATTCCCCAGCCGAGTCAGAAGGATATCACTTCCCCAACGGAGTTCAACGGGTAGCGTACCTCTCAAGTCCGGTTCATCCATAGGGTATTGCCTCTCCAATCTTAAAGTATAAATTATTTTTGGTAGTGGTGACATTCCAGAGCCACACTGTATCATTAACACTATCTATGTAGAGTTGTTTTTCCTCACAGGGGTTCATCAAATCAATTCAGTGATTATTTTCTCCCTAGTAAAGCTACCAGGGATACCTGTTGTCTCCTCATCAGGAGATCCCTTTGCATTTGCATTTAGTAATCATAATTACATTTTCATCCTCTAAAGCGTAGCATTTCCATCAGTATGGATCATTACATCATGGAAAAATTCAAACATATGCATAGGCTAGTTTTGGGTGCTTGTTAGAAAATTCTGAAACATCGGTTGCTCAATCAGACCAAAACATCCCCACAGAGGATACCCTAATACGTTACCGGGGAGAATTTAAAGTATAATCAAGGGATCAAGGATTTGTTAATCTTGGAGATTGAGAGACTTGCACTTGACTTAAAGAATAATAACTCATAATCGACATTTTTTAAAGAAGACAAACAAAAGTGCACAAAGGCACAAAACAACTTGAATGAGTTTGGTTCTTTTTATTTTTTGAATTAATGTCAAAATGATTAAATTCATTGATTTTTTTAAGAGAAAAGAAAATACTAAAATCCACTTGACAAAAGTCAAGGTTTTATTTATTAAAGAAGTGATGATTTTAGAAAATAATAATCCTTTGAAAAAGAGGGAAGATTTTGAAAATTAAAGAACGGGTGGAGATGAAGAGACTATCCTAGAAAAGAAAATAAGGAGATAAATGAAGAAAGATCTAATCAAACTTGATGATACTTCCAATTATGAGCATAAGAGTTCCATCCTTATAAACTAGCAAATGGCCCAAATAAAGACAAGTACCAACTTCATGAAGATCAAAGCAAGGGAGAGATGTCCTAAAATATAAGTACAAAACTCCATTCCAAAGCCAAGGATAGTAACCAATAGTCCAAAGATTAAGATCACAAGTTTTTTAGAGATTTAATCCTTTATTAATATTTTTGTGCCCAAATGGACAAAAGGAAAATCAACACAACAAAAATAAGAGCAAGAAATATAAACATGATAATGTATGAATAAAATATAATAAAATAAAAGCAATAAAGGTGCAAGAAATTAAATGTTAGTAGCTCCGAAGATCTCGATAACGAATGGAAAACATACTTTAATAAGGAAGGATACATTTCTCAGGACGAAGTGCGCAAGCCATTCGACTTATTGATCTCCATTTCAAAGTAAATTCCAGAAATAGAGGATAGAGAAATCTCTGAAGTACCTGTTACTCCCTCACAACTTATTGGAAAACACTCCAATGACAAATAACTTTTATCGTACATTCGAAGACTTAATGAACGATCTACCCGCATGGGAATCCTATCAGGGAAATCCAATAGACCTGCAACGTTATCTCAATGAATTTGCAAGGATTGTAGGACAATACTTTCTCAACTTTGCACCACTAGAACTGAATGTCATTACTGAAGATGACTTCATAACTCCCACAGAAATGTGGGACACCTTGGGATAACCAAGTGGAAAATACGATTATCTCATAAAGTACACTGGTCTTGCATGTTCTTACATCGATATCAAAGACATCTAATCAATTGGATGGGAAGACTCTCCTGAGAGCATCGATGGAGAAACAACTGACAATTTCTCGCACGATCAAGCTGCATGCAAGGAAGACTCTACAGATCCTTCTTCACCAGAAATTAATGTCATTAAAAAAGCTACTCCGGGAGGACAAGTTCCAGACTTCTGCATCTCCAACGGAGTTCATTACGATTGGGTCTCTGTTGACGTCCGAAACATTGTTCACATTCCAAAGTAATTACTTAGTTTTATTTTGACCTTTTGTATCGCCCGAATGACAAGAAATGTTTTATAGGACTTACTTGCTGTAAATTATCCTCTTCACTTATCTGAAAGTGACAGAGCTTTGTTATATAGGGATGTGTATTTCATGAATCAACAAATCATAAATAAAATGTCATTTTATACTTCCGCACTTATTGTTGTTTTCTCATTTTGCTTTTTCAGAAAATGGTAATCCCTAAAAACATTTTAAAAAAAACATTTTTCAAAACTAATCTGCATAAGCTTTCTTTTGCATTCTCTAAATGTGTTTTCTCGATATCATCATCGCGCAGATTAACTATTTTAAACCCCATTGAAACACATGATCTAATACCTTCTCCCAACTTTGAGTTACCGGTATTTGAAGCTGAAGAGGAAGATGACAATGAAATTTCAGAAGAGATCTCTAGACTACTCAGACACGAGGAGAATTCCATTCAACCTTACAAAGAACTGTTGGAAAGGGTCAACTTAGGTTCAGAATAGGAAATAAAGGAAGTTAAGATCGACGCACTACTCAGTTCAGCTGAAAGGAAAAGCCTGATCTCACTACTCAAATAATTTCTTGATGTATTTGCTTGGTCCTATCAGGACATGCCAGGGTTGGATACGAACATAGTGGAACATCATTTACCGTTGAAGCCATAATGCTCGCCAGTCAAGGAGAGATTGAGAAGAACTCATCTGGATATGGCTATTAAAATCAAGGAAGAGGTACATAAGCAAATCGACGTAGGATTTCTTGCCACTTCAGACTATCCTCAATGGTTGGCAAACATTGTGCCAGTACCAAAGAAGGATGGAAAAGTTCGAATATGTGTAGACTACATGGATCTCAACAAAGCAAGTCCAAAGTACGACTTTCCCTTACCACACATTGACATTCTAGTAGACAACACATCAAAGTACAAATTATTTTCTTTCATGGATGGATTTTCGGGCTACAACCAGATAAAAATGGCACCTGAAGACATGGAGAAAACATATTTCATTACACCTTGGGTCACCTTCTATTACAAAGTAATGTCATTTGGATTAAAAAACACCAGTGCTACCTATCAAAGGGCAATGATAATTGTCTTTCATGACATGATGTATAAAGAGATTGAAGTATACATCGAAGAGATGATCGCCAAGTCAAAGACCGAAGAGGAACACATTGAACATCTGCACAAATTGTTCCAACATCTGAGAAAATATCAACTATTATTGAATCATAACAAGTGCACCTTTGGTGTCCAATCAGGAAAGCTCTTGGGATTCATCGTCAGTCAGAAAGAAATCGAAGTCGATCTTGACAAAGTCTAGGCTATTTAAAAAATGCCTGCTCTGAAAACGGAGAAATAAGTACGAAGATTCCTAGGACATCTCAATTACATCTCAAGGTTTATATTCCTCATAACCGCGACATGCGCGCCAATATTCAAACTTTTTCAGAAGAATCAAAGTCATGATTGGATAGAAGACTGCCAGGAAGTCTTTGAAAAGATTAAAGAATACTTGTTGAAGCCACCAATTTTGCCTCCTCCAGTTGAAGGCAAACCATTGATCATGTACCTCACCATTTTGAAAGACTCCATGGGATGTGTACTTGGCCCGCAAGACGAAAAGAAAAGAAAAGAATATGTTATTTACCATCTGGGCAAAAAATTCAGCGATTATGAAACTCAGTACACAATGCTCGAGAAAACTTGCTACGCTCTAGCTTGGGCAGCTAAACGTCTTCGCCAGTATATGATCTATAATACTACTTGACTCAATTCGGAGATGGATCTGATTAAATATGTGTTCGAAAATCCTGCATTAACAGGGCGAATTACTCATTGACAAATGTTGTTATCAGAATACGACATTGAGTATCACGCACAGAAACCCATCAAAGGAAGTATCCTAGCTGTTCATTTGGCTCATCATCCCATTAGTAATCAGGATCCAGTCACATTTGACTTCCCAAACGAAGACGTCATGTATCTTAAGATGAAAGATTGTGACAAACCACTGCCAAACGAAGGACCTGAACCAGGATCCCTTTGGGGACTAATCTTCGATAGAGTAGTTAATTCTTATGGAAATAGGATTGGGGCAATCATTTTCACCCTAAACAGAACCCATATTCCATTCACTGCCAGATTAACATTCAAATGTACAAACAACAAGGCCGATTATGAAGCTTGCGTCATTGACCTCGAAGAAGCAATTGATCTCAGGATCAAGAATTTACGTGTGTACGGAGATTCTGCCTTAGTGATCAATTAGATCAAAGGAGAATGGGAAACACCACAACAGGGACTGATCCCTTACCGAGATTATGCAAGGAGATTGTTGCCATTTTTCAATAGAATTGAATTCTGTCACACCCCAAATTTTACCCCTAATCGCTCATATCATAATCATACTTTTATCGCATTTTTGCAGGGTTTTTTTCCTGATTTATTTTCTGTTGCTTTCTTCTCATTTTCTAGCTTCCATTTTAATTTAATTTATTTATGACCTTTTTTAATTCATTTTCGTATTTTTAATTTTAATTTCTATTTTCGTTCTATTTGTAAATTCCTATTTTTTAAATTTTATTTCAATTTCTATTTTTTTAATTTTTTTTTAGTTCAATTTTTAAAATTTTCTAAACTTATTTGTTTTTTCTTTTCATTATCAAGTCCTCATTCCTAAATTAATTTTTATTTCATTTTCAAATTTTAGTTTCTAAATTCATTTTCTATTCTTCAACTTTTAATTTTATCTCATTTTCAAGTTTCTATTTCCAATCTAATTTCAATTTCCAATTTATTTTTAGTTTATTCTAATTTGATTTCAATTTCTAATTTATTTTTAATTTACTTTTCTTTTTAAGATTTCATTTTTAATTCAATTCCAATTTCCTATTTTTTATTATTCATTTTAGTTCCAAGTTTTATTTAAGTTTATAAGTTATTTTTAATTTTTAAGTTTATTTCTTTTTAATTCATTTCTAATTTAAGTTTATGTTTAGATTTTAATTTTAAAGTTCTCATTTTCAATTTTCAATATTAAGAGTTAATTTCAAGAATAGTCCCAAATGTAAATAATCCATTTTTTATTCCATAGCATGTTTATATTACATTTACATAGAAAAAAAAGAAAGAATACAAAAAAATGCTGCATAAGACTACAAAAATTCAGCCCCAAGACAAAATGTAACAGCTCCAAATCTGCCCCAAATCAGCAAGCATGCAGCCACCAACAGCTGCATTTTCCTGCTCCACCCACTGCTGCAAAATTCAGCATGTGTCTCCTCTCTCAAGACACCCTTCACCTACAAGTTTCATAGTACAATTTCAAATCAAAAAACCATGAATCAAACAGCCATATAACACACTGTTGCATTAGAAACATAACACAAAAAAATCTGCCTCAAGCACAACTCAAACACACTGCAGAATATTACAAAAAATAACCCCTGTTATATTCAAAAACCAACCAAAAATTCAGCATCATAATTCACTCAAAACAGCCCATACAAAACCACTGATATAGCCAAAAACAACAAAAAAAAAGCCACTGTTACATACTATTTCAGCCCCCAAAATCACAATTGTTGCAGCAACAAAAGAATTCAAAAAACCACTTCATCAATCAATCTCAGCAGTAGCAACAAGGAGCAATAGCAGGAATAAGAGAAGAAACAAACTCACCAGTGCGGATTCTTCACCCCGATAACATTCGGGTCGGTAATGCTCTCTCTTTCCCTTCACTTTTTTCAGCATTTTCTTTTTCATAGCTAGTTTTCCTTTTAGTTTTACGTTCAATCTGCATACACAAAAACAAAATTTTATATCAAAAACTTCAAAAAAAAAAAAACACTTGAGTCATACACAAATCAGAAAACTCGCATAACCTTCACTAATCCTCTTCAGCAATCCAAAACCATAACAACAAATCGGCCATTTCCATTAAGCCCTTCATTACCTCTGCAAAAAACAAACCAGTAAGAAACCGAACCTTGAAACCTCCCAAACATAAAAAAAAAACAGAAACAAAACACTTTACATCAAACCTGTATTCACCTTCTTCGTCACCGACCACCACCTGCTTTCCAAAAAACTCAGAAACAGCCTCACAGTTCCGTCCTTCTGGACCAAATCATCATCACCTTAAACACCCGAAACAGCCACCAGCCCTTCACCGTAAAACCAAACTAAACCATCAATCCAGCCACCGTAACTCAGCCGGCCCTCACACCTTCAATAACTCATAAACATCAACCAAAATAAAGCCTTCACTGAGTCGCTCCCAAACCCTTACTCCGGCCAACTAACCCCAAAGCTACTGCGAACTGACCCTCACTTCAAGCAGATTGCAACTCACCATCAATCCAGTCGTCCTCCTCAAGCCGCGAGCGTCAACACCGCCATCACTATCGCGACCTAAAACTGAGACCAACAAAAAAACCAGAAAAATAGAGTGAGCTGAATAGAGAGATTTCCTTCGAAAATGCACAAAAAAAACATACTGTGAAACCAAACGACCTTCACCTTTCCGCCTGAAACGCATCCAAGATCGTTCAACACCACAGAGCCAACAAAACTCAGAGATATAAACTTCGAAAACTCAGAAACCATTATTACTATCCCAAACTGCGTCGGCCTGCACTCTAAACCGAAACCGGCCATCGTTGCAACAATACAGCACCCAAACCTGCGCACCACCCAATACTCACCAACCGTCAAACTGCCTTCTCCCTCCATCACTCAAACTAACCTCCTTCCGCCATCAAAAAAACAGAAATCAACTCCACACAGAGAGACCTGAGCGAACCAAGCTGGACCCAGCAAACCCAGACCTTCAAATGCCCTAAACCGTTTCCACCAAACAGCTTTCACTCACCACCATTGCTCCTCCTTCATACTGCCTTCACAAAACTCCATCAATCCGTGGAGCAACTACCTGAAGCACACAAAAAAAAACAGAGTGAACATTGAAACAGGAGGACCCAAAAGTGAGAAATCTGAAAAAACTTTGATAACGCAGTGACCCTCCTTCAACCCATCAACCAAACTGTGATTACCTTCATCATCACCAATCTCAAACCCTCATTGAACCGCTTTCTCAAAACGAGTGAAATACCTCAGCCATAAAAAACCAGAAGGCAGAAAACGAACAAAGAGAAAAATAGAAAACCTGTTGATTGAAACTGCCACTTCCTCAAAACCATTCATCAACCGTAATCTGAGAAGGAAGCTCAGAAAGGGGCTCGAACACAAAATTTGAAACAAGTGATAGCCCTCGATTCTTCTCTGCAAACTTTCAGCTTCAGTTTTTTCGCAAACACGACACAACGAGCCATTCCTAAATCAACAGACACGAACCTATAACAAACCGTCAAATCAAAACCACCAAAAAACCAAATCCGCATCACCTTCATCAAGCCGCCGCTGAACCAATACCGTAAACGCAAACCAGAAATTCACCTTCGAAATCACCAACAACCCGTCACCATCCACCAAAGCCGCAGCCCCCCTCAAAACCATCTTCACTGAATCAACAAATTTCCCAAATTTCCAAAACCTCCCTCACCTTTGCCGTTAACCACAGACCAACCCTCTCACTGAACCGGACCCGCCGCGAGCAAACCTTTTCTCCCTTTGTGAATCCGCCGCGAACCATATCACCACCTTCCTCATTGCAAACAGCCGCCGTGAAATCCGCCCTAACCCCTCCGTAAACCCTCACATCACGACTCACAAACCTTCGTCAAACCCTTCTTCATCGAGCAATCCGTTGAAATCGCGAGAGAGGGTGAGGTCGGAGAAAGAAATTTGATCGGAGAGTGACGTGAAATCCGCCGGCGAAAAAGCGAATAGGGGCTTGTTTCTTTCTCAGCCATCGCGTGTTAAGGGTGAAAGAAGAGTGTGTTTCGGTCCTGTTCTTTCTAACCTTGTCTTCATATTTTGTTTTTTATTTCCTTTTATTTTTAAATTACTTTATTTTTATTTTCTGAATATCTCTCCTTTAGGGATTTTGGGCCGAGCCCATTCGAAACTTACTTTATAAGCACCACCAGAGTTACCCACTGCACCCACCTTTCCATCTTATGTCTTTTTTTGTGTGGGCTTTCAAGCCCAATAGATTTTTAAGTTGCTGAACACACCCACAGACCAACGCATCACACCCCTCTCCGCTTTAATTTGTTTTTTTTTAGTTTTTTTGATGTCTCGTTTTATTTCATAATGCTAACAATTTTTTATTTTTCTTATCTGTTTATTTCTTTAGTTTCATGGTTTATTTTTCTAAGTTTTAATTCTTTATTAATAGTTAATTCTTTAGAAAAGTCAAAAAAAAATTATTCTTAGAAGAATCATTTGGTGTCCTCCATTGGTATTTCTTTTCGATCTTATTCCTAATGGGCCGATGATATGACAAAGGTCACGATAAATCGCCTCCGATTAATCGTGACCCATATGAGGCCATTGCATTTTATTTCTATTTCATATATTTATTTACTATCTATTCCATTTAATTCATTTATTTATCCTACTTAATTCATTTAATTTATTTCATTCTATTTTCAACTTATTTTAACTTATTTATTTATTTATTATTTATTCCTCGTACTTTACACCATTATTTAAATTTAATTTTCAAAATAATAATTCCTTGGTCCAACGCCAAGTGAAATTCACTACACTTCACTCACACACGTAAGTCGGTCGTTTACGATCGCCATCTGCACAGTTTCTTACACTTCACAGTTTTTCAACTTAAACAAATTGTCGCACTGCGTTTGTTTTCCACCCCTGCATTCTCGATCCACATATCGAGCCATAGCCCAGTTACCAAGCCTTGTACCTCGCATTTCCACTTACTTTATTTGCTGTCATTTATTTTTTGCGAGTAGCAACCTATGCCTTAGACTTAGGAGCTTGCACCCTCATTTATCTACTTTACTTTCTTTGCATTTAAATCCAAAAGGGAAAGAACTCCTGCAGTTGACTCAATGTCATAGGAAGTTTAGCCATCCCTAGTTACCTTTTTGACCTTAGCCATTAGGACTTTTTATTTTAGAACTTTTTGTGACTTTCCTAAAGTCACATGAGTGTTTGCCATAACACTTACCTTCCCCCGCGAACCTTGAGCGTAACCAAGTGTTCGTTAATCCTTAGGAGAACTACGAGTGCTCTGATTCTATACCCGATACGTAGGCATCGATGCGATGTTGTGCGAGCACCATTAGAAATAAAACCATTAGGTTCCCTTAATTTTAACAAGCAATAAACAACAATAATACAAATATTTACAAGAGGTTCCCGTAGGATACTGCGGATGCTTAGGATGCTAACACCTTCCCTAGGTATAATCAACCCCCGAACCTAGTTTCTCCTCATTTAGGGTTTTTACGATCTTTTTCCCTTTTCCTTTTGGATTAAATTAAAGTCGGTGGTGAACATTAAATGTTTTGCGATTCAAGCTCACTTAATAGCTTGGTATCCGATTCTCACCGCGACAGAAATGGCGACTTCACTGGGGATTCTATTTTTGAGGGTTAAGCCCACCTTGTTTATTTGTATATTTGTTGTTGTATTGCTTGTTATTATTTTGGATTTTTTTGTTGGGTGTTCCATGTGTGGTGAGATAAGTCCTAGCCCGGACTTGAGTGCAAATAAGATAGGACGGTGGTATATTCAAGAAGGCTTGTAGGGAGTTGAGTCCCGACCAAGTTGACTTGAGACACCACCACTCAGCGGAGGCCTCCTCGGATGTAGTTTTGTTGATCGAGTTCAGTCGTGAAAACATGACTATATTCGACTTGAGAGCCATTAATGCTGAGGACCTTAGAACATTTACCCCCACTTGGCCTTTTTAGGGATGTAGTGCGATGACTATGAGGATGCAAATCCGAAATAGTTGATACGCGATACTGCACTCAGATGAGACTCTCTTGAGAATATTACTGATTACCAAGTCGAGTTGGGAAGTCGGTAATATCCGAAAGATGGGACAGTGATTCTGGGAACTTGTAGAACCCGTTGTACAGGTACAAATAAACTCATAGTACATACCTCTTTGGGAGGGTTGAACCTTTGACCTCATGCAAGCTTTAAACCTAAGCCTTGTTTGTGTTTGTTGCATTCACGCATCATGAAGCATCATTTTTACCATTTATTCAAGGAACTCAGAAACTCTATCTTTGCAAATATCATAGGTACCATCATGGATTTTGGAAGAAGAAAGACTGTCAAGTACACATTCAAAACTCCCAAACTCGAAGACCTAAGGAAATTAAGAGATTTGGTTTTGGATCAAGATGCCTTCATGGAGAAGCATAGGAGACTTTTAGCTTTGCTTAAGACTGATTGGGATGGAAGGTTGCTCTCTGTGATGCTCCAGTTTTATGATCCTCTCTACCACTGTTTTACGTTCCCTGATTACCAATTGGCGCCTACTTTGGAAGAGTATTCAGTTTTGGTGGGATCACGTGTTAAGGATGAGTTTCCATTCCCTGTTCTAGAGAAGGACCCTGAAGAAGCGGAGATTGCAAGAGCAACATATTTGAGTGTTCCTGAGGTCAAGGCAAATATGACCTATAAAGGAAAGATCTTTGGATTCCCTACAAAGTTTCTGATAGAAAAGGCCAAGAATTTTGTTGATGTGAAGGATATGAAAGCTTTTGAGGCGACTTTTATTCTGCTGATATATGGAGTGCTGCTTTTCCCAAACTTTGAAGACTTCGTTGACCTGAACGCCATCAAGATCTTTCTGAAGAAGAACCCGGTCCCTACTTTGCTCGGAGACACTTATCATGCCATCCATCTGAGGAATCTCCATAAGGGGGGGATGATTACTTGTTGTGCATCATTGTTGTACGAGTGGTTTATTTCGCACTTGCCTAAGTCGTCTTCATTTTGGAACCTTAAGGATGGTTTGTGGTGGTCACAAAGGATCATGTCTCTTACCCACTCTGACATTAGCTGGTACAATCGTGCTTATGATGGAATATTGATTATTGATAGCTGTGGTGATTTTGCTAATGTGCCTCTTCTTGGCACTAAGGGAGGAATCAGCTACAATCCAGTTTTGGCTCGCCGTCAACTCGGGTACCCGTTGAAGGACAAACCTAAGAGTGTTGAAGTGGAAGGAGTTTTCTTTAAGGATGATGAAGAACCAGAGCTCAAGAAACAGATTATGCAAGCTTGGAAGTGTATCCATAGGAAGGGGAGGAGTAGCCTGGGAAAGCCGAATTGTGTTTCTATGGAACCCTATCTCCAATGGGTACGAGATAGGGCAATCATTCTGAAGATGCCTTACCCTCGCCAGGATCCTATGACCTTCAAGAAACCCATTCTGATCTTTATGGATGATGCAGAGAAGCTGAAGATTGATTTGGAGAAAGAGATTCGAGAGAAGAATGCATGGAAGAATCGACACCAGATCATCAGCAGTGAGAATGAAGAGCTTAGAAGACAACTGAAGATGAAGGAAGAAGAAGAGCTCTCCAGCAAGAAAAGGAAAGCACAGGAGGATCTATTTTCCTCCAGCACTCAAGAGGACACTTCTTGGAAGTCGATCGTGGATCAGCTTATGCTTGAAAGGGCTCAGATGAAGGCACAAATCGAGAAGCTCAACTTGAGGCTTTTAGGAGAATCTCCTTAGGACTTTGTCTTTATCTTTATTAAACTTTGTTTGGGATTTTTGAAAGTGTACTCAAGACTTTGTATCACTTTTTAAATTTAATGAAATCATATCCCTTGATTATTATGTGTTCCTTGGTATTTGCAAATTGTTTCTTAAGTTCCTTGAATAAATTTCATTTTTGCATTGCACTCATACATTTGGCATTGCATTTGCATTTTTTTTTCATGAACTCATTCCCGTCATCTGCTCTCAATTCAGCTTTCACACTGAGGCTCTCACGCAAATACTACACTCGAGCTCAAGCCAGAAAGAGGATGGCTGAAAGAGACGTAGAGATGGACAGAGTTAACGAA
This sequence comes from Lathyrus aphaca, assembly GCA_963966055.1. Classification (NCBI taxonomy): domain Eukaryota; kingdom Viridiplantae; phylum Streptophyta; class Magnoliopsida; order Fabales; family Fabaceae; genus Lathyrus; species Lathyrus aphaca. Next base: position 61,759,001 of record OZ014523.1, on the reverse strand, counting down.
GAGCTTTCTGATATTCGTGGAGATATGGGTCAGATGATGGAAATGTTGCAAGTCATTCGAGCGAAGATGGATACCCAACGGACTGTGGTGTCAGAAATTGTTACTGCAACGACTGAAGTTGTCACTGCAACGACCGAGCCTACCCCTGTGACCTGGTCTCCTTTTGGGTTCCCTCCTGGTTTTTTTCCTCCTTCTCAAGGTTTTGCTGCTCAGAGTGCTATTCCCTCTTCTTCAGGATTTGCTGCTCAGGTTTTCTTCCCTCCTTCTCAAGGTTTTGCTTCTCAGAGTATTATTCCTTCTTCCCAAGGATTTGCTACTCAGGGTTTTATTCCTTCCTCCCAAGGATTTGCTGCTCAAGGCTTTGTGCCTCCTCCTCATGTATTTGCTACTCAGAGTTTTATACCTCCTTCACAAGGGTTTGCTACTCAAAGTTTTATTCCTCCTTCCCAAGGATTTGCTGCTCAGGGTTTCTTTCCTTCGTCCCAAGGTTTAGCTTCTCAAAGTTTCGCACCTCCCTCTCAGGGTATGGCATTTCCTTTCCAAGGTTTTGTGCCTCCTCCTCAGGGATTTGCTGCTCAACAAACTGTTCCTGTGACTAATGAAGAAAATCATGCAGTTGCTAATTTTACACAGGACATTGTGCACACCCGTGCCCAACCGTATTTTAATGACCATCAGGGGTATGAAGCGCCAGATATGTCTGAAAACGGAGATGAGAAGCACGTGAAGATGCAGGAGAATTTTGATACCCTTGAAAAAAGATTAAGAGCGATTGAAGGTGACCAGATCTTTGGTGCTGCTGCCAGAGAAATGTGCCTGGTGTCTGGATTGGTAATACCTCCGAAGTTCAAGATACCCACGTTTGATATGTATGAGGGTGCAACTTGTCCCAAAAACCATCTCCTGATGTACTATCGAAGAATGGCTGCTCAGGTAGACAATGATAAGTTAATGATCCACTGTTTTCAAGACAGTCTGAAGGGAATCTCCTCTAAATGGTATTTGACGCTTGACCAGTCAAAGATTCGCAGTTTCCAGGACTTGGCAGATGCTTTCATCCAGCAATATAAATACAACATGGACCTCGCTCCCGATAGGAGGCAATTGCTAAGCATGTCCCAGAAAGAGTCTGAATCCTTTAAAGAGTATGCTCAAAGGTGGAGAGGAACCGCTTCTCAAGTAGAGCCCCCATTGACTGAAAAAGAATTAGCTGACTGGTTTGTTGACACTGTGCGACCAGAATTCTATGAGAGAATGGTGGGGAGCATAACTGCTAGTTTCTCTGATTTAGTGGCTGTGGGAATCAAGGTAGAACTCGGTTTGAAAAGTGGAAAGATGAGTAGTGCGTCTGGCAGTTCTAGCACTAGTAGTGGAAATATTGGTAAGAAATTTACCAGCAACTTTCACAAGAAGAAAGAAGGTGAGACGAATGCGATAATGGCAGGTCAAAGAAGAAATCCGCTGTGGCAGAGACCTTCACCTATGGCTCAACAGCAATATGCTCGCCAACAGCAGTATGCTCATCAACAACAGTATGCCCAACATCCTTATGTAGCGGCGGTTCAACCAGCATTTAATCCACAAGTCCCCATGTATCGGCCAGCTCAAGCAGCACCGATGTACCAACAAGCGGCTCCAATGATTCAACCTTATCAACCAATGATCAACAATCCGGGCTATCAACAAGCACCCAATGCTTCAGCCTACCAGCAGAGGACTCCCGCTCCTCATTCAAATCCCAATTTTCAGAACAGAAGACCAGGTGGAAGGCCTCCTAATCCTCGAATCCCTATAACTTATACTGAGTTATATCCTTCACTGCTGAAGAAGGGTTTGGTTACTCCAAGGCCTTTAGGTCCTCCACCAAGTCCGCTCCCACCAAATTACGACCCAAATGCTCACTGTTTATTCCATGAAGGTGCTCCAGGGCACGATTTGGAGGGTTGTTATGCTTTGAAGTACATCGTGAAAGATTTGATGGAGAAGAACATTCTGTCATTTGGGAATGCTGGTCCGAATGTCAAAGATAATCCTTTACCCAAGCATGGGTCTATAAATGCTATTGTTGATGAGTCCGAAGAAGGTTTGATTTTCAATGCCACCGAGATCAAGACCCCGCTCAGAGACTTCCATGCGAAGTTAGTAGAGGCGGGTATACTAAAGAGTTGTCATCAGAATTGTGAAGGTTGTGTTGATAGTCCGAAGGGATGTGAATCGGTCTTAAAAGATGTTCAAGATTTGATTGATGAAGGTGTCTTACAGGTGAGTGGTCATATGAAGAGGAATGAAGTGGCAGTAATTGAACCAATTTTCAACTTGCCGGAATCTAATTCTACTTGGGTGCCAGTGTTCAACCTGCCTGAATCTTCAGGAGTTCAACCTGTCTTCAATACTCCAAAATCTGTGGTGCCAATTTTCAATGTACCTGAGCCGAGATTTGAACAAAGGAGTAACTCTTTCCGTTATGAAGACACTAAAGCAGTTCCTTGGAAGTATGATACAGGGAAAGTTCATCAGAAGATTGATAAAGCTAATCAGAAGGAAGTTTCAAAAGTTGCAAGTACTGATATAGCGGGTGCAGGTCGTTTGACCCGTAGTGGTCGTGTATATACCCAGCAAGCCAATACGGCTCCGCCTAAAGAAGTCATACCAGCTGTTGTCAACAAAGATAAAGAGGTAGTCTTGGGGGAAGAAGATGCCGAATTTCTCAGAATCATAAAGAAGAGTGATTATAAGGTGATTGATCAGCTGCATCAAACGCCTTCCAAAATATCTATCCTATCACTGCTTATGCATTCTCCGGCTCATCGAAGTGCGCTTCAAAAGTTGCTAGCTCAAGCACATGTTACGCATGATATAACAGTGAACCAGTTTGATGGTGTCATCGCCAATATCACTGCGTGTAACAACCTCAGTTTCAGTATGGAGGATCTTCCAAAGGAGGGTTTGGACCACAACCGCGCGCTCCACATATCAGTGAAATGTCAAGAGGATACTTTAGCAAGAGTTCTTGTGGATACAGGATCTTCTTTGAATGTTTTGCCGAAAAGAACACTTGCAAAATTATCTTATCAAGGGGCAGAGATGAGGCCCAGCGCACTGATTGTGAAAGCATTTGATGGGTCAAGAAGAACTGTTATTGGAGAAGTAGACCTACCAATCCTGATCGGGCCACAGGTCTTCAAAATCACTTTCCAGGTTATGGACATCAATCCTAACTACAGTTGCTTGCTGGGAAGACCTTGGATCCATGCGGCTGGGGCAGTCACTTCTACCCTGCATCAAAAGATGAAGTTTGTAGTCAATAACAAGCTGGTAACCGTATCTGGGGAAGAAGATCTCATGGTTAGCAACCTTTCATCCTTCAGTTATATTGAGGCTGACGAAGATGCTTTGGAAACTTCTTTCCAAGCTCTTGAGATAGCCAATGCTGTCCTTCTGGAAGTAGAGGAACCGAAAGGGAAGGGTATCCCATCTTTTGCATCGCTGAAGAGTACCATTTCCACCATTGAAGAAAGAAGCTATGAAGGTTGGGGTGATGTCATCGAGGTCAAACAGAAGCTAGATCGCTGCGGGTTGGGTTACAAACCAACTCATGTGAAGGAAGGAGCATCAACCTCCATTAAAGGACGTCTGAAGACCATCCAAGAAGTGTTTTCCAGTGCTGGTTATCAGGTCAACGCAATTGATGGAGTTTCTGAAGATGAAGACGTGAATCACTTGGTGTATCAGTGTGAAGAAGCCTTGGACAATTGGGAGGCAGTCGAGATCCCAGAGCTTTTTCCATTGTCAAAGTAATTTGTTGTTTTTTCAATGTTTTCAAAGTTCCCTAGCTCTGCCCAAGGCTATGGGAGTATTTTGTAGGGGCCCTTTCTCATTTTTAAAGTTATTATCAATGAAGGCATTTTGTTGAACTCTTATTTTGATCATTTGCTGTTTCTCTCTTTTCACTTTTAAAAAGAAAATGGCAATCTTTCAAAACCAATAAAAAGCTTTTTCTCTTGCATTTCTCTATTTTCCACTTTTAATAAAAGCAAATCATTATCATATGCAGAATAAATGAAAACCCTGTTGAATCCAATGACTCTACATTCTCTCCTAACTTTGATTCGCCCATCTACCAAGCGGGAGATGAAAGTGAGGAAGATTGTGACATTCCCGAAGAACTGGCAAGATTGGTTGAGAATGAGCACACAGATCTTCAGCCACACAAGGAGCAGGTTGAGACCATCAACCTTGGCACCGAGGAAGATACAAAAGAAGTCAAAATTGGTACAACACTTGGGGCAGATGTCAGAGAAAGATTGGTCAAGCTTCTCAGAGAATATGTAGATGTGTTTGCATGGTCATATCAGGATATGCCCGGCTTAGACACAGACATAGTGGTCCACAAGTTACCTCTTCGACCAGATTGTCCTCCAGTCAAGCAAAAGCTTCGAAGAACAAGACCAGACATGGCTCTGAAGATTCGAGAAGAGGTCAAAAGACAGTTTGATGCTGGATTCCTCGCAGTTGCAAAGTACCCTGAGTGGGTAGCTAATATTGTGCCAGTCCCTAAAAAGGATGGCAAAGTCAGAATGTGTGTGGACTATAGGGATTTGAACAAAGCCAGTCCGAAGGACGATTTCCCTCTTCCGCATATTGACACTTTGGTTGACAACACTGCTAAATTTGCTATCTTCTCCTTCATGGATGGGTTTTCAGGATACAACCAGATCAAGATGGATCCTGACGATATGGAAAAGACTACATTCATCACACCATGGGGCACTTATTGTTACAAAGTTATGCCATTCGGTCTCAGAAATGCAGGAGCCACTTATCAGAGGGCAATGGTCACCCTTTTCCATGATATGATGCATAAAGAGATAGAAGTTTATGTGGATGATATGATTGCCAAATCACAGAGTGAGGAGGATCATTTGAATCATCTCTTGAAGTTATTTGAGCGTCTCAGAAAGTTCCAATTGCGACTGAATCCAGCTAAGTGTACTTTTGGTGTCCGATCAGGAAAGTTACTTGGTTTTATTGTTAGTCAACAAGGAATTGAAGTAGATCCAGATAAGGTCAGAGCAATTCAAGAGATGCCAGCTCCAAAGACAGAAAAGCAAGTCAGAGGCTTCCTCGGAAGATTGAACTACATCTCCAGATTCATCTCCAACATGACAGCTACTTGTGAGCCTTTATTCAAGTTACTCCGGAAGAATCAAGCAATTGAGTGGAGTCCTGATTGTCAACTGGCTTTTGAGAAGATTAAGGTTTATCTGCAAGAACCTCCTATCTTGATCCCACCTACTCCTGGGAAGCCTCTTTTCATGTACCTGACTGTACTCGAGGGATCTATGGGTTGCGTATTAGGCCAACAGGACGAAACTGGTCGTAAGGAGCACGCCATTTATTACTTAAGCAAGAAGTTCACAGACTGTGAGAGCAGATACTCACTTTTAGAGAAAACTTGCTGTGCCTTGGCATGGGCGGCCAGACGCCTCAGGCAGTACATGATTTGTCACACTACTTTGTTGATCTCGAAAATGGATCCAATAAAGTACATCTTTGAGAAGCCTGCTTTGACTGGAAGACTCTCCCGTTGGCACATGTTGTTATCCGAATACGACATCCAATATGTAACCCAGAAGTCTATCAAGGGCAGTGTTTTGTCTGAATACCTTGCTGATCATCCTGTTGAAGATTATGAACCTTTGAAATTCGATTTCCCGGACGAGGACATTATGTTGATAAAGGACTGCAAAGTTCCAGATCCAGATGAAGGTCCTGAGCCAGGGTCTCGTTGGAGGATGATGTTTGATGGTTCCTCTAACTACATGGGGCATGGTGTGGGAGTTGTTTTGATGAATCCTGATGGTGGATATACTCCCTTCACAGCCAGATTATGTTTCGAATGTACAAACAACATCGCAGAGTATGAAGCATGTGTTTTGGGTATCGAAGCTGCAATCGATACCAGAATCAAGATTCTGGATGTATATGGAGACTCAGCCTTAGTAATTTACCAAGTCAAAGGTGAATGGGAGACCCGTGATGAGAAATTGATCCCATACCGTGCCCACATTGTGGAATTGATCAAATACTTTGATGAGGTTACTTTCCATCATGTTCCAAGGGCAGAAAATCAAATTGCAGATGCTTTGGCTATGTTGGCATCTATGTTTCAAGTCAGGTTTCTTAATGAAGCTCCACTCATTACAATTGAGCGACGAACTGCACCAGCCTACTGTCTACTGGTCGAAGAAGAAACTGATGAGAAACCGTGGTTCTATGACATCAAGAACTATCTGCAGAATCAGGAGTACCCAGATGATGCAACAAATCTAGACAAGAAGACTCTGAGAAGATTGGCGTCCAAGTTTTTCCTCAGCAACAATGTGCTTTACAAGAGAAATCATGATATGGTTCTGCTCAGATGTGTGGACAAGCGTGAAGCAGACTTATTGATCAGGGAAATCCATGAAGGACCATTTGGAACACACGCCAATGGACATGCCATGTCTAGGAAGATTTTGAGAGCTGGATATTTCTGGTTAACCATGGAATCAGATTGTTTCAAGTATACCAGGAAATGTCATAAATGCCAGATTTATGCCGACAAGGTGCACGTACCTCCAACACTTTTGAATGTTCTGTCATCACCTTGGCCTTTCTCAATGTGGGGCATTGACATGATAGGGGCAATTGAGCCTAAAGCTTCCAACGGTCATCGGTTTATATTAGTCGCAATTGATTATTTCACCAAATGGGTAGAAGCAGCTTCCTACGCCAATGTGACAAAGCAAGTGGTCGCCCGTTTCATCAAGAACCAAATTATCTGTCGTTATGGAATCCCAGGCCGAATCATCACAGATAATGGGACCAATTTGAACAACAAAACAATGAAAGAGCTGTGTGAGACTTTCAAGATTGAACATCATAACTCTTCTCCGTATCGTCCGAAGATGAATGGAGCTGTTGAAGCTGCAAACAAGAACATCAAAAAGATTCTGCAGAAGATGGTAAAAACTTACAAAGATTGGCACGAGATGTTACCATATGCTTTACACGGATACAGAACATCAGTTCGCACTTCAACAGGGGCAACCCCTTTCTCTCTGGTATATGGGATGGATGCAGTTCTCCCTATCGAAGTAGAGATACCATCTTTGAGAATCTTGATGGAAACCAAACTGGAGGAAGCTGAGTGGGTCCAGAGCAGGTTTGACCAACTGAACCTCATTGACGAGAAGAGAATGACCGCCATGTGCCATGGCCAGTTGTACCAAAAGCGCATCAAGAGAGCATTTGACAAGAAAGTTTGTCTCCGAGAATTCAAAGAAGGAGATCTTGTACTCAAGAAAATCTTGCCAGTCCACAAAGACATGCGTGGAAAATGGAGTCCTAACTATGAAGGCCCATATGTTGTGAAGATGGCATTCTCCGGAGGTTCCTTAATCCTTACAACTATGGATGGTGAACAGCTGAAGCACCCGGTGAATTCTGATGCAGTCAAAAAATATTATGCCTAAATAAAACCTGATAGGTCGAAAACCAGAAATGGCGACCTATGCAAAAATGGGTATCCCGGTGGATCAAAACCTATGAAGGAGATCCAGGCAAAAGTTAGGGATAAAAATGAAAAATAAGAGCTCGCTAAGTTGAAAACCCGAAAGGGCGGCTTAGGCAAAAAAGAGCGTCCCGGTGGATTGAAAACCCGAAAGGGCGGTCCAGGCAAAAGTTAGGGACAAAGGCATTTGACTGTATCAGATGGTGCTTACCATTACTGAAGAACCATACTGGAAGATCGATCCAATTGCTCTCGTCGGAAGCAAGGTGTCGGGCAGTCTTAGTTATTAGGGATTGTAGTGGTCGTTGGATTCAATGTAGACCTTTCCCCATTGCCATTTTCAAACTGTAATTTCCCATGGAGTTTTCGCCATTGGCAAGCTACCATTCTTGAATAAAATACAAACTTTGCTTGAATTTTGTTGTTCAACCTCTTATTTTCTTTTGTTATGCAAAATGCCATCACTTGATTACAATTTAACTTTGAAAATGACAAGTTTTTTTAGAAAATGTTTTTTTTGAAAGCACGCTGAAAAACTTTTAAGTTTCTTTGACTTTGGAAAATTAAAAAAGAGAAGAACCTTCTGTTTCCCCAAGAAGTCTTAGGTTGCAACAACACTTTTATACTATTATTACAGAAATCTCCATAGAAGTTCAAAACTGATAACACTCTTGGATGGATCCTTGGACCAAGCATGATTTCCAAGTTCGAAGACATTTCCTCAGTGTTTTTCATGTTGCTCATCTGAGTATTGGTGTTGAGAGCCTTCTCCTCTTTGAGTCTTGTTAAAACTCTTTGTCTCTTTGAGTCAACATTTGCATATCATGATCATTCGCATCATGCTCAATCATGCGCATCTAACATTAGCATTTATCTTTCCCCAGTTGTCGTCTGTCTATTTCCAAGTCCAGATATCATTAGTGCTCAATCTGAGAATTCATTGTTGTTGGTACCCGAAGTGGTTTACCATTTGTTTTTGTCCCCAGTAATTGCTGGTGTTCCCCGTGGAATTTTGATTGTGGTTGGTATTTGTCTTTATGACCACCAATATCTCCTTGAAGTCCAATTGTCATTGGCACAAATCTTTTAAGCAGGTCCTGAAACCTGTTTACTTAAGATCCAAGTCCATTTGATTTTTGTACATACTTGTACCCTTCTCCTGATGGTTCCTGAAGGAATTTCCAGAGGTTGGGTGTTTTATCTTATTTGAAGACTCCAACATATTTTGTTGTTACTTTCCGTGTTAGCCGGTCGCTTAGAGCCGTTGATCTATCTTTGGGTGATTTGCATTCTATCCCCAATGCTAGCTGGTCGCATAGAGCCACTACTAAATCATTGTGATTTCCTTCCTTATCCTTAGTGTCGGCAGTTACATTTGAACCTGCTAATTTACCATTTTGAATACTTTGACTACTTTGTCTTTATCATTCTTAGTGTCAACCGGTTTTTTTAACTTGTTGCGCATTCACTTTGAGTGTATCTTGGCTTTCTTTTGTAGTGTCAATAGGTTTCGAACCTATGGCGCTTCCACTTCGTTTATTTTGTTGTATTCTTGGTGTCAGTTGGTCGCATCGAGCCGCTGCGCATTCACCATGAATAAGCTTGTTGCCATTCTCAGTGACAGTTGGTCGCATCGAGCCACTGTGCATTCACTTTGAATGTTTATTTTTGTTGATTATTCTTGGTGTCAGTTGGTCGCATCGAGCCGCTGCGCATTCACCTTGAATAAGCTTTTTGTTATTCTTAGTGTCAGTTGGTCGCATCGAGCCGCTGCGCATTCACTTTGAATATTATGTTTATTATTTCTGGTGTCAGTTGGTCGCATCGAGCTGCTGCACATTCAATTTGGATGTTAGTTTGCTATTCTTAGTGTCAGTTGGTCGCATCGAGCCGCTGCGCATTCACTTTGAATATTGTGTCGTTTCCATTTTCCAATGATAGTTGGTCGCATTGAACCACTGCACATTCTTTTTGAGTATTTATTTTGTTATTCTTGGTATCAGTTGGTCGCATCGAGCCGCTGCGCATTCACCTTGAATAAGTTGTTTGTCTTTCCCAATGCTAGCTGGTCGCATCGAGCCACTGCGTATTCATTTTGAATATTTTTGTTGATTATTCATGATGTCAGTTGGTCGCATTGGACCGCTGCACATTCCCTTCGAATGTTTATTTTTGTTGGTTATTCATGGTGTCAGTTGGTCGCATCGAGCCGCTGCGCATTCACCTTGAATAAGCTTGTTGTTATTCTTAGTGTCAGTTGGTCGCATCGAGCCGCTGCGCATTCACTTTGAATATGTTGTTGCTTTTTACTTCTCACAGTCATTTGGTCGCATAGAGCCATTGGTCAACCATTTCGATCTATTTCCTTGCTTTGTTTTTATTCTTAGTGTCAGTTGGTCGCATCGAGCCACTGTGCAGTCACTTTGAATTTTATTTTGTTTTGTCTGTGTTCGTTGATCCAACGCTTTGGATTTCCTTTTGTTCCCGTCTTTTGTTATTCTTAGTGTCAACAGTTACACTTGAACCTGTTGATTTATCACTTTGAATACTTTCCGTCTTCGTTTCTTTATCCCCAGTGTATGTCATCCCCAGTGAGTCTTGGTTTGTGGTCGTCGACATTCTCATTCTAATCATTCATACCATAATCATCATTTCATTGCCTAAGAGTTGCATGTTTAGATAGATTTGTAGTCCAGCATAACATTGCATTTAGGGGCAAAATTTCCGGTTATTTCTGTATTTAAATACCTTTCACCATGATCTCATGGATGCCTACCGGCATTCATGCCATCTGGTCAAGTTATTTAAATAGGGGCAACTGTCACACCCCAAATTTTACCCCTAATCGCTCATATCATAATCATACTTTTATCGCATTTTTGCAGGGTTTTTTTCCTGATTTATTTTCTGTTGCTTTCTTCTCATTTTCTAGCTTCCATTTTAATTTAATTTATTTATGACCTTTTTTAATTCATTTTCGTATTTTTAATTTTAATTTCTATTTTCGTTCTATTTGTAAATTCCTATTTTTTAAATTTTATTTCAATTTCTATTTTTTTAATTTTTTTTTAGTTCAATTTTTAAAATTTTCTAAACTTATTTGTTTTTTCTTTTCATTATCAAGTCCTCATTCCTAAATTAATTTTTATTTCATTTTCAAATTTTAGTTTCTAAATTCATTTTCTATTCTTCAACTTTTAATTTTATCTCATTTTCAAGTTTCTATTTCCAATCTAATTTCAATTTCCAATTTATTTTTAGTTTATTCTAATTTGATTTCAATTTCTAATTTATTTTTAATTTACTTTTCTTTTTAAGATTTCATTTTTAATTCAATTCCAATTTCCTATTTTTTATTATTCATTTTAGTTCCAAGTTTTATTTAAGTTTATAAGTTATTTTTAATTTTTAAGTTTATTTCTTTTTAATTCATTTCTAATTTAAGTTTATGTTTAGATTTTAATTTTAAAGTTCTCATTTTCAATTTTCAATATTAAGAGTTAATTTCAAGAATAGTCCCAAATGTAAATAATCCATTTTTTATTCCATAGCATGTTTATATTACATTTACATAGAAAAAAAAGAAAGAATACAAAAAAATGCTGCATAAGACTACAAAAATTCAGCCCCAAGACAAAATGTAACAGCTCCAAATCTGCCCCAAATCAGCAAGCATGCAGCCACCAACAGCTGCATTTTCCTGCTCCACCCACTGCTGCAAAATTCAGCATGTGTCTCCTCTCTCAAGACACCCTTCACCTACAAGTTTCATAGTACAATTTCAAATCAAAAAACCATGAATCAAACAGCCATATAACACACTGTTGCATTAGAAACATAACACAAAAAAATCTGCCTCAAGCACAACTCAAACACACTGCAGAATATTACAAAAAATAACCCCTGTTATATTCAAAAACCAACCAAAAATTCAGCATCATAATTCACTCAAAACAGCCCATACAAAACCACTGATATAGCCAAAAACAACAAAAAAAAAGCCACTGTTACATACTATTTCAGCCCCCAAAATCACAATTGTTGCAGCAACAAAAGAATTCAAAAAACCACTTCATCAATCAATCTCAGCAGTAGCAACAAGGAGCAATAGCAGGAATAAGAGAAGAAACAAACTCACCAGTGCGGATTCTTCACCCCGATAACATTCGGGTCGGTAATGCTCTCTCTTTCCCTTCACTTTTTTCAGCATTTTCTTTTTCATAGCTAGTTTTCCTTTTAGTTTTACGTTCAATCTGCATACACAAAAACAAAATTTTATATCAAAAACTTCAAAAAAAAAAAAACACTTGAGTCATACACAAATCAGAAAACTCGCATAACCTTCACTAATCCTCTTCAGCAATCCAAAACCATAACAACAAATCGGCCATTTCCATTAAGCCCTTCATTACCTCTGCAAAAAACAAACCAGTAAGAAACCGAACCTTGAAACCTCCCAAACATAAAAAAAAAAACAGAAACAAAACACTTTACATCAAACCTGTATTCACCTTCTTCGTCACCGACCACCACCTGCTTTCCAAAAAACTCAGAAACAGCCTCACAGTTCCGTCCTTCTGGACCAAATCATCATCACCTTAAACACCCGAAACAGCCACCAGCCCTTCACCGTAAAACCAAACTAAACCATCAATCCAGCCACCGTAACTCAGCCGGCCCTCACACCTTCAATAACTCATAAACATCAACCAAAATAAAGCCTTCACTGAGTCGCTCCCAAACCCTTACTCCGGCCAACTAACCCCAAAGCTACTGCGAACTGACCCTCACTTCAAGCAGATTGCAACTCACCATCAATCCAGTCGTCCTCCTCAAGCCGCGAGCGTCAACACCGCCATCACTATCGCGACCTAAAACTGAGACCAACAAAAAAACCAGAAAAATAGAGTGAGCTGAATAGAGAGATTTCCTTCGAAAATGCACAAAAAAAACATACTGTGAAACCAAACGACCTTCACCTTTCCGCCTGAAACGCATCCAAGATCGTTCAACACCACAGAGCCAACAAAACTCAGAGATATAAACTTCGAAAACTCAGAAACCATTATTACTATCCCAAACTGCGTCGGCCTGCACTCTAAACCGAAACCGGCCATCGTTGCAACAATACAGCACCCAAACCTGCGCACCACCCAATACTCACCAACCGTCAAACTGCCTTCTCCCTCCATCACTCAAACTAACCTCCTTCCGCCATCAAAAAAACAGAAATCAACTCCACACAGAGAGACCTGAGCGAACCAAGCTGGACCCAGCAAACCCAGACCTTCAAATGCCCTAAACCGTTTCCACCAAACAGCTTTCACTCACCACCATTGCTCCTCCTTCATACTGCCTTCACAAAACTCCATCAATCCGTGGAGCAACTACCTGAAGCACACAAAAAAAAACAGAGTGAACATTGAAACAGGAGGACCCAAAAGTGAGAAATCTGAAAAAACTTTGATAACGCAGTGACCCTCCTTCAACCCATCAACCAAACTGTGATTACCTTCATCATCACCAATCTCAAACCCTCATTGAACCGCTTTCTCAAAACGAGTGAAATACCTCAGCCATAAAAAACCAGAAGGCAGAAAACGAACAAAGAGAAAAATAGAAAACCTGTTGATTGAAACTGCCACTTCCTCAAAACCATTCATCAACCGTAATCTGAGAAGGAAGCTCAGAAAGGGGCTCGAACACAAAATTTGAAACAAGTGATAGCCCTCGATTCTTCTCTGCAAACTTTCAGCTTCAGTTTTTTCGCAAACACGACACAACGAGCCATTCCTAAATCAACAGACACGAACCTATAACAAACCGTCAAATCAAAACCACCAAAAAACCAAATCCGCATCACCTTCATCAAGCCGCCGCTGAACCAATACCGTAAACGCAAACCAGAAATTCACCTTCGAAATCACCAACAACCCGTCACCATCCACCAAAGCCGCAGCCCCCCTCAAAACCATCTTCACTGAATCAACAAATTTCCCAAATTTCCAAAACCTCCCTCACCTTTGCCGTTAACCACAGACCAACCCTCTCACTGAACCGGACCCGCCGCGAGCAAACCTTTTCTCCCTTTGTGAATCCGCCGCGAACCATATCACCACCTTCCTCATTGCAAACAGCCGCCGTGAAATCCGCCCTAACCCCTCCGTAAACCCTCACATCACGACTCACAAACCTTCGTCAAACCCTTCTTCATCGAGCAATCCGTTGAAATCGCGAGAGAGGGTGAGGTCGGAGAAAGAAATTTGATCGGAGAGTGACGTGAAATCCGCCGGCGAAAAAGCGAATAGGGGCTTGTTTCTTTCTCAGCCATCGCGTGTTGAGGGTGAAAGAAGAGTGTGTTTCGGTCCTGTTCTTTCTAACCTTGTCTTCATATTTTGTTTTTTATTTCCTTTTATTTTTAAATTACTTTATTTTTATTTTCTGAATATCTCTCCTTTAGGGATTTTGGGCCGAGCCCATTCGAAACTTACTTTATAAGCACCACCAGAGTTACCCACTGCACCCACCTTTCCATCTTATGTCTTTTTTTGTGTGGGCTTTCAAGCCCAATAGATTTTTAAGTTGCTGAACACACCCACAGACCAACGCATCACACCCCTCTCCGCTTTAATTTGTTTTTTTTTAGTTTTTTTGATGTCTCGTTTTATTTCATAATGCTAACAATTTTTTATTTTTCTTATCTGTTTATTTCTTTAGTTTCATGGTTTATTTTTCTAAGTTTTAATTCTTTATTAATAGTTAATTCTTTAGAAAAGTCAAAAAAAAATTATTCTTAGAAGAATCATTTGGTGTCCTCCATTGGTATTTCTTTTCGATCTTATTCCTAATGGGCCGATGATATGACAAAGGTCACGATAAATCGCCTCCGATTAATCGTGACCCATATGAGGCCATTGCATTTTATTTCTATTTCATATATTTATTTACTATCTATTCCATTTAATTCATTTATTTATCCTACTTAATTCATTTAATTTATTTCATTCTATTTTCAACTTATTTTAACTTATTTATTTATTTATTATTTATTCCTCGTACTTTACACCATTATTTAAATTTAATTTTCAAAATAATAATTCCTTGGTCCAACGCCAAGTGAAATTCACTACACTTCACTCACACACGTAAGTCGGTCGTTTACGATCGCCATCTGCACAGTTTCTTACACTTCACAGTTTTTCAACTTAAACAAATTGTCGCACTGCGTTTGTTTTCCACCCCTGCATTCTCGATCCACATATCGAGCCATAGCCCAGTTACCAAGCCTTGTACCTCGCATTTCCACTTACTTTATTTGCTGTCATTTATTTTTTGCGAGTAGCAACCTATGCCTTAGACTTAGGAGCTTGCACCCTCATTTATCTACTTTACTTTCTTTGCATTTAAATCCAAAAGGGAAAGAACTCCTGCAGTTGACTCAATGTCATAGGAAGTTTAGCCATCCCTAGTTACCTTTTTGACCTTAGCCATTAGGACTTTTTATTTTAGAACTTTTTGTGACTTTCCTAAAGTCACATGAGTGTTTGCCATAACACTTACCTTCCCCCGCGAACCTTGAGCGTAACCAAGTGTTCGTTAATCCTTAGGAGAACTACGAGTGCTCTGATTCTATACCCGATACGTAGGCATCGATGCGATGTTGTGCGAGCACCATTAGAAATAAAACCATTAGGTTCCCTTAATTTTAACAAGCAATAAACAACAATAATACAAATATTTACAAGAGGTTCCCGTAGGATACTGCGGATGCTTAGGATGCTAACACCTTCCCTAGGTATAATCAACCCCCGAACCTAGTTTCTCCTCATTTAGGGTTTTTACGATCTTTTTCCCTTTTCCTTTTGGATTAAATTAAAGTCGGTGGTGAACATTAAATGTTTTGCGATTCAAGCTCACTTAATAGCTTGGTATCCGATTCTCACCGCGACAAATTCCATCACATCCCTCGTGAGGAAAATCACATGGCTGACGCACTTGCTACTCTCTCTTCCATGATCACAGTTGACTGATGGAATGACATCACAAGAATTGACATTATGCGCCTAGACAGACCAACATACTTTTTTACAATAGAAACTACTACTAATGGCAAACCTTGGTATCATGACATACAACAATTCCTGCAGAAAAGGGAATACCCATTTAGATCGTCAAGAAAAGACAGGAAGACCCTCTGAAGACTGGCAGACAACTTCTTCCTCAATCAAGATGTACTTTACAAGATAAACTTAGACATGGTTCTAGTCAGATGTGTAGATGAGCGCAAAGCAGAAATACTCATGAAAGAAATTCATGAAGGATCCTTTGGTTCTCATACCAACGGACACATGATGGCAAGAAAAATACCTCAAGCATGATATTATTGGCTCGCAATGGAGGTAAATTGGCGCAAACATGCCAGGAGATGTCATAAATGTCAAATTTATGTTGATAAAATGCATATGCCATCGACACTTCTCAGGGCTCTCTCTTCACCATGGCCATTTTCAATATGGGGAATCGACATGATTGGAATGATCGAACCCAAAGCTTCAAACGAACATCGGTTCATTCTGGTAACTATTGATTACTTCACCAAATGGGTCGAAGCATCATCATACGCCAATGTAACCCGACAAGTGGTCGTCCGATTTATCAAAAACAATATCATCTTCCACTACGGTATTCCAAGTCAACTAATTACTAACAATGGGTCCAACTTGAACAACAAAATGATGAATGAATTATGTGCAGAGTTCAAAATTAAACACCATAACTCTTCTCCTTATTGACCAAATATGAACGGCACAATGGAAGCCGCCAATAAAAATATCAAGAAAAATATCCAGAAGATGGTCGTGACATACAGGGACTGGCACGAGATGCTCCCTTATGCACTTCATGAATATCGAACTTCTGTTTGCATTTCAACAGGGGCAACCCCTTTCTTACTAGTATATGGCATGGAACCAGTGCTCCCCATAGAAGTTGATATTACATCCTTAAGGATACTAATGAGGCCAAACTAACAAAAGTTGAGTGGTACCAAAGCAAATTCGATGAGCTCAATCTGATAGGAAAAAAGAGAGAATGATTGTCCCCCTGTCATGGCCAGTTATATCAGCAACGAATGAAGAGATCATTCGACAAGAAAGTTCGACCTCGTGTATTCAAAGAAGGAGATATTGTACTTAAGAAAATCTAATCGTTTCTCACCGACTCTTGGGGAAAATGGACTCCGAATTATGACGACCCCTATATGATCAAGAAAGCCTTCTCAGGTGGTGCCCTGATACTCGCAACAATGGATGGTGACGAATTCACTTATCCTACAAATGTTGATGCAGTCAAGAAATACTTCGCCTAAAAGTATAAAAAAAACCAGTCTCGGTGGATTGAAAACCCGAAAGGGCGATCCAAGAAAAAATTAGAGACTTTAATATATATATATATATATATATATATATATGTATATATATATATATATATATATATATATATATATATATATATATATATATATATCACTAGAGAAATCTAGGCAAAATGTTGGGGATTCATGGCAAGTAATTGCATCCAACCAGATTGGATTATCAAAAGAAAGTCACTAATCGAAATCATCAGCAGAAGCTCCAAAGACTCCAAACTCATAATTGGTAGAAGGATAAGGATCAATATGTTTCAATATAGCTATTTCCACCAATAAATTACCATTTTCTACTTTGTAAATACTTTGTGGAATCATGCCTTCGGCTGATTACCACCCTATATATGAAAACATGAGCCTTTGTCCATTTGTTTGCAACTCTTATTTGTTTATCTGCTTTACAAAATGATGTTTTAAAAAAAATGATTTGTCGTTTTCTTGAAATTAAAATGAATTTCACTTCACTTTTATTTTTCAAAGTACAAATTTGTAATTTTCCTTGGTCTCTGAATGTAAAAGGAAATCATTCAGTTACTCCAAAAGCAACCAACTTCTGGAATATCCCACGAGGATGAACTTGCGTCTCCCTGCAGAGCCATGTCTCCAGAAATCAAAAACAACAGGAGATCCCCTCTGTAATGAGCAATTCAACCAAGCCACAGTGATACTCCATCTCTAGATCGGCCAAGTATTCTCTGTCTTGTCTCGTCGACTTTGTGTATCGTGTCTGTTTTGTCAGTGTACGCATTCATTCATACATTCATAATTATGTTTGCATTTTCATTTGCATAATCATATAACATTTATCCCACATGATAAAGTGTCTTCTCTCCAATTCTTTTCTGGATTTAAACTCAGTATTCAAGGTTTTGAACAAATAAAAAACATATATACATGTATAAAAAACTGAGATTGGTAATAATATTTTTTTCACAAATTTTTTGATCTTATAATAATAATAAAAATTCGAAATATATTTGTATATGAAAAACTGAAATTTCCTTTTAATAATGATAATATATGTCAGAAATTTCAATTTTTCAAATACAAATATATTTCAATTTTTTATTATTATTATGAGATCAACATTTTTGTGAAAAAAATATTATTAACAGTCTCATTTTTTTATATATGTATATATGCTTTTATATGTTCAATTTATTTTTCACATAATATACATAACTCATAAGAATTGTTTTTTTTGTTACAATTTGTTTTTTATGTCAGGATTTTTTTCGACTAACTAACAATTTGTTTATGTATCAGAAACATTCTCTGCTAACTGAGGCGAAACATAAACGTCCACAGACGTTATATATTGCTTCAATTCCATACATGAGAAGTACATACGTAGGCATAATTTTTCAATCACAGTATACCTAGTTTCAGCATCTATCAACATTCTACTAAGGTAATAAATGGGTATTCCGACACCATCATTGTCCTCTTGTGCTAACATACTTCCTGTGGTCGTATCCGACACAACAATATACAATCTCATATTTTTATTCACACTAGGTGACAATAACAAATGAGGCTTCGTCAGATATTCTTTGATTGTGTCGAACGCCTCTTTGTGTTTCCCTTCCCAGTGAAACTCACTGTCCTTCTTGATCTTTAACAATGGCGAGAACACTTTCGTCTTGCCACTTAGGTTGGATATTAACCTTTTCAAGAAGTTGATTTTCCCCAACAAAGATTGAAGCTTCTTCTTTGTCGAAGGAGGCTTGAGGTCCAAAATAGCTTTTGTCTTGTTCTGGTTGATCTCGATGCCTTTCTTGTGGATTACAAAGCCCAAGAAATCTCCTGCATGTACACCAGAAGCACATTTTAGTGGATTCAATTTTAATCCATATTTCCTCATCCTCTCAAAAGAGTGTCGAAGGTGATCTAAATGACCATTTTCCGAAGAGGATTTTATTACAACGTCGTCAATATAAACCTGCATGAACTTCTCAATGAAGTCATGGAATATTGCATTCATGTCTCTTTGATACGTGACCCTAGCATTTTTCAGGCCAAATACTATCACAACCCACTCGTAAGTACCTATGGCTCTTGGGCATCGAAACACCGTTTAAGGAACATCATCCTTAGCTATGAGGATTTGATTATACCCAGAGTATTCGTCGAGCATACTCAAATATTCAAAACCTGTGGTTGAGTCGACGAGCATCTTTGCCATATACATCACATACTCATCTTTGGGCATCGCATTGTTAAGATCTCTAAAATCATTGCAAACGCAAAGTGTTCCATTTTTCTTAATTACAAGAACTATATTGGAGAGCCATTGGACATACCTTGCAGTTCTGATGAACCGACTTGTGAGTAACCTTTTGTTCCACCACACTTCGACTTAGATCAGACATTTCTCCATAGTCCCAGACAAATAAATTTATGTATTCTTTCAATACTTCGACCCCACCTTCATACTTATGTACGTGGGTCTCTTTGTGGTCCCATCTCCTAAGTCAATCTCTTCGAGTGGGTCCTGAGCCTGAATATTTTGTGGCTTGCTTGTTGGGTCCCTTTCAAACCCCAAAGGCCTATTATCATAAATGCAATCGAGCCTCCGGCTTTCCGAAGCTGTTGTCTGGCCTAATTGGCCGCATGTTCTGGCTTTGTTAGTTAGGATTTGACATTTCCTAGTCTCTATAGCCATTTATTTTTTGTTTTCAGCCAGGTATGCTGAAATTCGAGTCATACTCTCTGACTCAGGGGTCACTTGGCTCCTCTGGTATGTCAGGATCATCCCAGACAAAACCATGGTCTGAATCCAAGTTTAACATGCAACCAGTTTCGACGGAGGTGTATGAACCTTATCCATCATCACATGGGTCCATGTTTGCCAAGTGTTGATCGAATGACCTATTAGATCCTTTGGTTTCATCAACCTTATAATAACTTTGGTCTGCTTTGATGTTATCTATGATACCATATTTTCTCCAAATACTAAGTCTTTGGTGCAGGGTAGATGACACTACCCCTATACCATGGATCCACTCCCTACCTAATAATAGGTTGAAGTTGGCTTTGAAGTTGATCACCATGAATAATGTCGACATTGTGATCGTTCCCACAGCCAGGTCGACTTGGATTACTCCCAAGATGTTACTAGTCTTGCGTTCGTAGTTGGACAAAACCATGTTGTGTTGTCGAAGATCTTCATCGTTCTTCCCAATCTTCTTGAACAAAACGTATGGCATTAAGTTCACAGCTGCCCCACCATCTACAAACACCTTGTTGACTTCCATTTCGTCAACCTTTGCCTTTATGAAGAGAGGCTTCAGATGGTACATCATATAAGGACTAGGTTTCTCAAACACCGCTCTCTTCTCTTTGACCACCCCATCTTTCATGATGTAGTAACATAATGGCTTATGTTCAGGAATCTCATTTGCCAAAAAATCTTCCTCAACTTCCGACACTTTTGAGACAATGTCATATTCGGCTGGCAACACAAATACAATGCCACAATTCACAACAAAGTCTTCGCTATAGGTATCATCGTTGGTATCATCATACATGTCTTCGTCGAAGTCATCCTCTGGTGACAGAGTATATTCTTCATCAGACTGAGATAAATATGTAAGTTCTTCTTCATCATATTGGGGGGTGTATGCAGGTTCTTTCCCCTTTTCGACAGCAGTAGTGCATTCTGCACTTTGTTTGGATATTACCTCTTTCCCTTCAGAGGTTTTGACGGTCAGAGTCTGATTCGTCATAATCTTTCCTTTTCGACCCATCTTGATTTTGAGTGTTGCCCTTTGTTCTAGGGACTTCCACCTGCCTTGGTCGAGATTTCGAAGCCACTTTTCCAGCCTTCTTATTTTTTTGGTAGCGCATCCACTGAGTCCTGGTCATAGGGTTTTTCCCTTTGTAATTAGGAGAGACCATATAACCTCTAGGTTCGTCTTTCTTTCCAACATCTTTCTCAAAGTCCATAACCCTCCATTTCGGCCTTTTGTTACCTTTTTGATTGACTGGTTCAACCCACTTATCAAGTGGGGTGTTAGATTGCGGCACAAAAGTTCTAGGTCTAGCTGACTTGACCTGCCTTTGGAATTCTTCATTTCGACGAGGATTACCACTCTGGTCGAACACGAACCTTGGGATATGAGTCCCTTCAGCGGCCAAAGCTTCCTTTTTTCCAGCTTCATATTTTTCACCTTCTTTCTCGTCAAACACGACATTGCACCTTGGGCACAAGATTTCCCTTGATCTGCCCACTTGGCATTTCTCTTAGAATTCATTCAAACTTTCGCCAGCCCTAGGGTACACTGACTCCAGTTCTTTCTCAGTGTTCTTGTCGTCACCTTCAGTGTGACGACCACCATGCACTCCATGTTTTTGACATGGAGTGTGTTGGGGAAACCCTCAATAGCTTCCACCGTAATAAATTCATTCAACTCAGAGCATAGCACTTCTTCAACTTTCAAAGGGTCGGTGTCGACCTGCGTATTTGGCTTCTCACCAAATTGAATCCTGCCATCCTTCAAATCTTTCTGCACCAAATCCCTGAAAAGTACACATTGAGACGTTCTATGACCAAGAAAATTATAAAATTTGCAAAATCCCCTCTTTTTCTTTTAATCTAAAGGAGGGTCTTTTAAACCCAGTGGAACAACAATTTGACCATTTTTTTAACAAATCGAAAATTTCATCGCATTTAGATATATCAAATATATATGTCTTAGTGACATATTTGTCAGATTTCCCTATTTTGATAGGGTCTTTACCATTTGATGATTTCAATATTTTACACCTGTAATGAGGTCCTGGCTTAAGTTCAGCCACGTGAACCTCACTTTCGTC
Source organism: Lathyrus aphaca (assembly GCA_963966055.1). Taxonomy (NCBI): domain Eukaryota; kingdom Viridiplantae; phylum Streptophyta; class Magnoliopsida; order Fabales; family Fabaceae; genus Lathyrus; species Lathyrus aphaca. The sequence continues at coordinate 61,737,201 of OZ014523.1, read as the reverse complement.
GACAAATTCCCCATCGTCATATAGAACTCATCAGTTTCTAAATACGCAACCTTCTTATGAAATCAACTAGCCTTAGACTTCTCAACTTTCAGGCTTTTAACTTGTCGAACTCTATCAGCCAATTGGTTCACATCCCTAAGATATTGGGTATACAACTTCTTTCTGATCGAATAGTCGAATCCTCCCGTGGATATGTCGACTAACTCATGTTCAGGGGCTTGAGTAAAACACCTAGCTTTCAGAAGTTTGAACCTGTTTAGATACTGTTCGACTGACTCACTCGTCTTTTGTTTCATACTAGCTAATTCCTTTAGGCTGATCTTGGACTGCCCTATATAAAACTCCCCGTGGAACAATCTTTCGAGTTGAGTCCATGTGTGTATAGACTGAGGGGGAAGCGTCGTAAACCAAGTAAATGCATTTTTGGTAAGGGAACTAGAGAAATATTTCATTTTCAAATCCTCATTATTCGTTTTTCCCCCAGCTTTCATCTGGTAACATGCCACATGTTCGACCGTGGACTCTTCGGTCTCACCAGCAAATTTGGTGAATTTTGGGACTTTACATCCCTTGGGAAGTTCAGTTTGTAGCACATAATTAGGTAATTGGGATGTGTAAGTTGGTCGTCAAAGGAATGGGTTGGCTCCATTTCGAACCATAATCTTCTCAACCATAACTCAAGGTTCGATTCTCCGGCCATAGCAACCTGACGGACCTGTCCTATCACATCTCCTAGGTCTTGATGTCGATGTAACTTCACAATGAGAGGCCTTTGGGCCACCTTGGGTATCTGTTCAACCTCATCATAAGGCTATTCTAATATATCTTCATACTCCTCTTTCTGTCGAACCAGTGTCTCAAGACGAGGAGGTGGGGTTCAACGATGTGGGGTAGTTGGTTGTCGCTCCCCCGAAAAGACACCTGATCAGATAGGGTACAGACGCGAACGGTCGGCGAAAAGAGAAATGAAAGTGAAGATGAATAGAGTCGCCATCTAGGCATTTTTATCCCGAAGGAAAGGTAATGTTGCATGAACCTAGAAAAAAGATGGATAAGACGGTTGTGAACCAGAGAAACTGAGAAAGGGGTTTGGTTACAACCTGGGAAGGTATTAGCACCCAGATTGTCCGTCGTACTCGACGGGATCCACGCTTAAAAGATTGTGCTTAAAGGGGTAAGTGTATGTGCTATCTGTGTGCAAAAGCTGGAAAAGAATATACAAGTGTCAGTGCAAAAAGAAGTGAAATGCTCAGGAACTGAGGCTTTCAAAGAATGCTGGAAGAGGGGGGAAGACAAAGAGACTTTTGTTCGATAACCGTTAAGTTATGCCTACGTATCCTCTCGTGCAATGAGGAAGTCAGAACACCGTAGTTCGACTCAAAGAGACTGAAAGATAAATTGACTGTGAACTGCTTGCTTGTCTATGCTCAAGTGTATGACTTGTCTGGCTCAAGTGCTAACCGTCTTGCATTAGACGGAAGAAGCAAGTTCTCGCTTATGAATGAGTGTGATGAGAAAAGAATCCCGAAGGAGACTATTATTGTTTGTTTTTGTGTTTTCAGTCTTTTATTGTTTTTGGTGTTTGTCATAAGTTACTGAGCTTAAGCCTAAATCAAAGGTTTGTAGACTCATTATATCCTCCCTGATTAGGGATAATGAGAATACTTTAAGTATGAGATAAACATTTCAACTTAATTACCATGATGATGTAGGATTAAGATCATTAACCTACTTGTGATCATTTAGATGTTTTTGGGTTTTTGTTTAGTTTTAAGTAATGAGTTTAAGCCATAATCAAGGATTAGTGAACTCATTACACCATCCTAATAGAAGGATAATAGATGAGTACACTTAAGCTGAGGAAGATACCTCAACTTAATCCATGATTAGGGATTAAATTTATGACAAAACAAAGCCTTTATTAAAGTGGATTTTAATTAGAGGTGAGATTAAAAAGTGAGTTTTATGATTTGTAAGACAACTTGAGGGGGACTTGTCCATTAAACACTAGGGTTAGTCCTTCTTAACCATAAAGGAAGAATTAGAACCCTAATGTAAGGCCCAAGTTACAAGTTAATGTCTTAGTGATTATTAAGTGGATTGATTAAGAGGTTTAAACAAATTAAGGGTTTAACACTTAGGATTAAAGTTATACACTCCATCTTAAGAGAAGGATGCAGGCATAACCCTAATTCCAAAGTCCTAAAACCTTAAAGGTTTATTCTCTAATGATGAGATGAGAAGAGAGACACAAAGAAGACTCAAAGGTAAAAACTAAGGGGGGACTAATCACAACCCTAATTATTATCATTCTTGGATGTTCCTATGGTTTGTAAGACTTGAGAAAGATCTTTAAGGAAGCCACCAATGGAAGAAACAGATGGAAGGAGGAAGAAGCAGAAGAAATAAGTTACTTACTTCCTAAGAAGATAAGTAACTTAAGGAAAGAAAGTGAGAAAGAAATAATACAAGTGAACAATCCCACTCAAAGACAATAAAAAATGCAGCAAGTATGCAATATAAAAAAGATGAGAAGAAGTGGGAGGTGAAGGCAAATCCACCTCTCAAACAACTTACCATTAACCTGAAAAGTTAGCACAAGATGTACAAGGAAAGAAATGAAATGGAATGATGCATATTCAAAGGCAAAAACCAAATCCAGAAGCATGTACATGATGCAAATGATGCTATTACATTATGCAAAGGCATACAAGATGCAATGAATGGTCATACAAAGAATGAGATGTCATGTAGGCATGCTTTGATGTTTGAAAGTTCATGAAAGTTAATGAAAGGAAATGAATACAAATCATGGCAAATGAATGAAGAAATGATCAAGCATGATTCTAACATGTCCTAAGATGTCTAAGATGACATATGAATGCATGAAATGTCATGGCAAGTTCATGTATGGATGCATATGCAAGATGAATGCAAGTGAAGATGCAAAATTAGGGTTACATGAAAGGATGAGATGCATATGGCAGAGATAGAAGCAAATGACATGTTAAAAAATTGAAAATGCACTCAAAGGAACCCTAAACCTATAATAGGTTACCATCCAAAGGGGGAGGCTAGAAGCTACACCTAGAAGGAGTTATGAATTTCCTAAGTTTCTAGAGGTTTTTGGGTGATCCTCAATGTAAAATGCCAAATAATTTGAAAATGCAAGATAAAAATGAAACAAATATATTTTTGAATGCTAGAAGCCATGCATAGAACATTGCAAAAAGAACCATTCACAAAATCAACTTGGTTTAAAAATTATGAATTTTTGAAGTTAGGGTTAGAGAATGAACAATTTTAAGAACCCTAATTCATTGAAAAATGTCAAAGCATGATCAAAACCAAAAATTAATTTGTATGGTGAGTTTGTAAATGTTTCTAAATGTCTAAGAATGTTCTCTGATTTTTTTGGTGATTTTTAAATACTTAAATGTATTTTTAATTAATTAAAATCAATTAACTAATTAAATAAAACATTTAAATGATTTAAAAATACTTTATTAATGCAAAAAATAAAAATAAAAATATTTTTGGTTTCTGAAAATTAATAAAAGTCTTGATAAAAATTTTCAGATTTTTTAAATCATTTTTGCTATTTTTTTATAAATATATGAAATAAAATACAAAGAAAATGAAATAAAAATAAAATAAAGGGAAAGTATGACAATCCAAAGGCTGAGATTTAAACTGGGGGGGGGACCATTGACCAGTGCGCAAACCAAGGGCTGAGATTCATTCCTGGCTAATTTCAATTAATTAAATTAATTAATCCTGATTAAAACTTAATGACTAATCTCATCCGTCCGTCCAAACACGCGCGGGAAAGGCCATCCAAGAGCTGACATTCAAACTCACCCTAAACCCTAATTACATTCAGATGACCGGAACAATGCTCCGGTCATCTTCTCCGGCCACACCTTCACCCTATCTTCTTCCCTAGGCCAAATCAAATCCTCTAACTCTCTAGAAACAATCTCCTAACCTTCCTAAACATGAATCTACCCTCAAAACACATTTATCATTCATCAATCATGAGATTCGAAGCAAAACGTGAAACTGAACAGAAATTTCAGAAACTTAATACATGCTTAATATTCAACTATTTTCGAAACAAATTACATCAGCATGATCAGTGAAGCATGAAGAATCATTTAGGAACTTAAAAATACATTTCTGGAAAAAAAAAAGTTCTTGATGATACCTGAGTTGGAGCTTTCGAAACTGGAGCTTTTTGACCACTTCTTTGATGCTTTTCCACTCCCCTTGACACCCTTATGCTTCTGGAATGCTTGAAAGGAGTTTATATGAACTATTTTTGAGGTTTCAGTTCAGAGGTGAGGGAAATCGTGTTTTGGATTCTTGAGGTTTCAGGCTTGTTTAATGGTTGGGAAATGATCTGGAGAGTGTATGGAGATGATTGGTGAAGTCTGCTTGAAGTTTTGATGGTTGGTTTATGAATTTCAAAGAGATGAAGTTTGAGAGGGATTTTGGCAATCTGAATGTGTGAGAGCTTGCAGGCTTGTGTGTGTATGAAAATGAATCCCTTGAGGCATGTATGTGAAGCTGTGATAGGTCAGAATAGTTGGTGTGGGCTATGCTGATTGGTATGGGGTGATTTGCAAAAAGTCAAGGTTGGTTGTACTTGAGGTATGGGCAAATGGCAGGTCTGGATTTGGGCATGGCTTGGCTCAGCAGAGATCAATGGAAGCTATAGAAACAGATTTGGTGTGCTGATGCAAGTGTATGGGAAGTTTTGTACCATTTTGCAAATTTGAGAAGCTTTGGCCCTTTTAAGATTTCTTGAAATTCAAGGCATGAAAATGTATGATTCTCTGGCCAATTCTAATCAAAATGAGTTTTACTATGATGGTATGATGTTTATATATGTATTAGAGGTCATGAAATGGCTTGGCAAGTGGTTTTGCAAAAAATCCTCTTTGGTGCATTCTTGAAAATTGTAGGATTTTTGCCAACTTTGAAGGATCATAACTTGAGTCCCATAATGAATTAGAAAATGTTCTTGTACTTTTTGAAAAGGGAAAGACCTAATCTACAACTTTCATGACCAATAATTTTTCATTTGAAGCATTTTTGGTTGAGAAAGAGGAGGTTGAAGAACTTTCCCAAAATGGAAAGTTTCCATTACAAGTCATTTCCATTTTTGGCAACTTTTGGTTTAGCTCAAATTTCTTCAATTTTGTGAACTTAAAAGCACTTCAATGATCAAACAAAGATCATATAGCTTCAATTTGATGAAAATACCCCTTTGGTTCCATTGTTGGGGGCCTCAGATGCCCTGATTTTGCTCTGACTTGCTCAAGAAGTTACCCAATGAACATATGACTTCCACAATGAATTTCTTCATCAAACTTGGTACACATGATCCTTATAACATCTTAAGAACATTAGAAACAAGAATGACTCAAAAATTTGTAGTTAAGGCCTCTGAAACTAAAACCCTAATTTTGGTCATCTGTGTAGTGAAAACCCTAGCTCTGCTTCCATGCTTTCCCAGTTCTTGTGATTTCTTGACTTCCTTGAACTTTGAGGGATATAATATGATGATAGAACACACATGGACCCTCTTGGAACACTTGGAGGCCTTTAGAGTGGCTCAGATGGATCCTTGGATTGCTTAGATCACAAACCCTAGATGCAGATGAATTTGAACTGTGCATATGAAACAAAGATGCAATATGAGATGTAATGCTTATGCTAATGCAAACATGAAAGATCATAAGACATGGTGTGGTAAAGAGTGAGGTAAAATTTGGGGTGTTTACAGCTGCCCCTATTCAAACATGAGTTAGCTGTGCAGGATGTGAGCGTCTGGCTTAACAGACAAACAAGATAACTTCTGGTTGAATACCAAAGACAGTCCAAACTTTGAACTCACCGGGGAGAAGAAGAAAAGTGATATAAATTGTAAAAGACAGTATATCATGATTATCAAATGAAAGCGATGGAGGACGACCATCGAGCAGAGGACGAGCGCTGGGGATAAAGTAATGACGGGGATGGCCGACAAGCTGGGGAAATAAAGAGATCATGATGGGGACGACCATCAAGCAAAGTAACAAGGATCTTTGGGGATTAAAGTAATGGCAATGATGGGGACGGCCATTGGGTTTGCAAAGTAAAGTAAACAACGATGGGGACGGTCATCGGTTTCAAAGAATAAATGCAATAAATGATGAGGGACAGTCATCAAAGGTGAAGGATGATCACCTAGCAGAGGACGGCTGCTCTTTATCACGACATAGGACAAATGTCGGATAGAAAAGGTCGACGATGGGGACGGCCATCGGATAAGCATGATGAAGGACGATCACCGAGCAGGGTACGGCTGCTCTCGGGATTTATCACGACATAGGACGAATGTCAGATAACAAAATCAACAATAGGGACGACCATCGGATAAAATGATGAAGGACGATCATCAAAAGGTGAAGGAAGATCACCTAGCAGGGGACGGCTGCTAAATATCACGACATAGGACAAATGCCGGATAGGAAAGGGTTCTAATAACGGAGACTCAGCTGGGGAAAGGATGAGGGACGGTCATCCAAAGGTGAAGGACGATCACCTGGAAGGGTACGGCTGCCGAATATCACGACATAGGACGAATGTCGGATAGGAAAGTTGTTTGCCGGGAAATGGTAAACACGAGTGCTTACGCTCAAAAATAAAAGGTATAAGTGTTTGACGCTGTGTGTAGATTAAAGATGCGGACGAGCATCCTTAAGACCATGATACGGACGAGTATCGGTAGAAACAAACGCTGACGCGTGTTCAGAGATGATGATACAGACGAGTACCAACTGGTTAACAAAGAACACGGACGAGAGTCGAATCTGTGGGGAATAATAATATATATACAAGATACAGACGAGTATTATAGAATTCTGTGTAAGTATGAGTGTGAATTGTCTATCGGTGAAGTAAGAGCAAGACACAGACGAGTGTTCGACTTGTTGGGGAATGTAAGACACGGACGAGTGTTGAACATGTATAGGTTATGAACAAATAATTGTATTTGTGAGAGTGTAAAAGTGTTCTAGCAACCTGTGGGGATAGGATGACACGGACGAGTTTCGAAAAGGGTATATATAAACAGGCATTTGTGTTGGAGAGTGCAAAGGGGACGCTTTGGCTTTTGTTTGCAGGGGATGTGAGCTTTATATACTGCTGATGAAATATTGATGGTATTTGCAGGCGACTGGCTCGAACCTGACTTGTGATAATGTAAATGTTTAATTTTTTCCGTAATGCTCTGTATTAGACAGAATGCTACGCTCTGCGGGGAAAAATGATGCGAATGCTATAATTATGCAAAAGAGAAACCGATTCGAGATTCGGATCCCGCTGTTATAAAGATCTCTGGCTGATCTGCTTGGAGGGATATCTCAGCTGGGGGAGATCATTGGTAGATCTGATAAGATATATAACTCTGCTTGGGGAAATAGATCATTGATAGACCTATCCTGTAAGGAGAAACCCAGCTGGGGATAAGGAAGCTCCCGTCACTTTGTTGTGTGAGAGTTTCAGGCATTGCTCTTCTGGGGAGAGACTGGAACTTCTGTGGGGAGATTGGCTGGGGATGCTCCTGTTGAGTAGACATGTGCTAGGGATGAGGAGGCTTTGACAACTCCGCTGGGAAAAAGCATTCCAGGTACTGCTTAGGGAGGAGGTATGATGGGGAAGTGGTGCTTGGCATGCCCCATGTTGCGTATTGAATACCTGCAATCTGTTAAGACAAGAAAAACGTACGAGTATCCCGAGGTATCCCTTATCGGATTTCGTCATAGGAATTAGATATTCCTGAAAGTAAATATATTTCCTGCAAGCATTTATTAAGAATGGCTCATTTGTTTTATGCAAATATTATATCATGGATATTGGACATTTTGCAAACGAAACAAAAATGTACAAAATGAGGTGTGACTGAAAACTCTGATTTTATTAATCTGGGTGCCCTGAATTTGGCAGATACAGTCAAAGAAACAGATCCCCTGGAATGAGGAGATTGTTACAAATTGAAAAAGTAAAAGTGCTGGCAATGTTGATGACGCTCCGGTGAGCTTCCTTCGCTATGACCTGTATGACCTTGACGTTTTTCTCATCTTGCTTTCTGAAGGAGGTTGATTCTGACCGATACTTTATCCTTTCGAAGCTTGCCGTGTTGTGAGTGATACAGACGAATTTAGAATGCAGTTGTTCGCATACTCCCTGATTTTGCGTGGATCGCCCTTTCGGGTTTTCAATCCACCGGGATACCCTTTTTTGTCTGAGCTGTCCAATGCGGCTTTTCAACTCAGCGGGTGTATTTTTTTATTTTTCCCTTATTTTTGCCCGAGTCTTTTATTCTGTTTTTGACTTGCCGGGATGCCCTATTTTTGCCTAGACTTACATTTTGTTTTTATGTCCAGCGGGTCATTTTATGCGAAGTATTTTTTAACTGCATCTGAATTCACAGGGGATAATAAATCTTCACCATCCATAGTAGTGAGCATCAGTGCTCCACCAGAGAAAACTTTCTTTACTATAAATGGGCCATCGTAATTTGGAGTCCACTTGCCCCTGTGGTCTGTATGAGGAGGAAGAAGTCTTTTCAGCACAAGATCTCCCACTTGGTATTCCCGAAGTCTAACTTTCTGATCGAAGACTTTCTTCATCCTTTTCTGATATAGCTGCCCATGGCAGATAGCAGCTAACCTCTTTTCGTCGATCAGATTCAACTGATTGTACCGAGATTGGACCCATTCTGCTTCATTCAGCTTTACATCCATCAATACCCGTAAGGAGGGTAATTCAACTTCCACAGGTAGGACAGCTTCCATACCATACACAAGTTGATACGGTGTTGCCCCAGTAGACGTTCTGATTGAGGTACAATACCCATGCAAGGCAAATGGTAGCATCTCATGCCAGTCTTTGTAAGTAATCACCATCTTCTGCACAATCTTCTTGATGTTTTTGTTAGCTGCTTCAACAGCGTCATTCATCTTCGGTCTGTAAGGAGAAGAATTGTGATGTGGGATTTTGAAGTCCCGACACAGTTCTGCCATTATTTTGTTGTTCAAATTGGAACCATTATCAGTAATAATTCTCTCGGGAACTCCATATCGATAGATGATGTCTCTTTTCAGGAATCTGGCTACCACTTGTCTGGTGACGTTTGCATATGAAGCTGCTTCAACCCATTTGGTGAAATAATCAATGGCTACCCGGATGAACCTATGGCCATTTGAAGCAGTCGGTTCAATTTTTCCAATCATGTCAATGCCCCACATGGCAAAGGGCCAAGGTGAAGACATCACGTTCAAAGGATTTGGAGGCACATACACTTTGTCTGCATAGATCTGGCACTTGTGGCATTTCTTGGCATAGGCACAACAGTCTGCATCCATTGTGATCCAATAGTAACCTGATCTTAATAATTTCTTAGCCATTGCATGTCCTCCAGCATGGGTACCGAAAGATCCTTCATGCACCTCGTGCATCAGCAAGTCTGCCTCCTTCTTATCAACACATCTGAGTAGCACCATGTCAAAGTTTCGCTTGTATAATGAACCATTGATATTAAGGAAGAAACTACCGGCCAACCTTCTTAATGTCTTCTTATCATTGGATGATGCCCCAGGTGGGTATGTTTGATCCTCTAAGAAGCTTTTGATGTCATGGAACCACGGCTTGTCATCTTTAGCAACGTCCACAGAGAATACGTATGCTGGTCGGTCTAGTCTGGATACCGAAATCCGAGGCACATAATTGGCAGTTTGGACCTTGATCATGGAGGAAATGGTAGCTAAAGCATCTGCGAACTGATTTTCGTCTCGAGGGATGTACTCAAGTTTCACTGTTGTGAAGAAAGTCAATAATCTCCTCATATAGTCATGGTATGGGATCAGATACTCTTGGTGAGTGTACCATTTGCCATTGGTCTGATTGATTACCAGAGGTGAATCTCCGAATACAGTTAAAGTCTTGATCCTGAGGTCAATGGCTTCCTCGAGACCCATGATACAGGCTTCGTATTCAGCTTCGTTGTTAGTGTATGCAAATGTGAGTTTTGCCGAGAAATGCATATGAACTCCTTTAGGTGTAATGAGCACTGCACCAACTCCACGACCATTCATATTGATAGCCCCATCAAACATCATTGTCCACTCTTATTCTGGGTCAGGCCCTTTAGTGTGAACAGGCTCTTCATGATCTTTTGCTTTTAGGAACATGATATCTTCATCAGGAAAGTCAAATCTCATTGGTTGGTAATCATCAATGGGTTTCTCAGCCAGATAGTCAGACGATACACTGCCTTTGATGGCCTTTTGAGATGTGTACTGAATGTCATACTCTGTCAGAATCATTTGCCATCTTGCAACCCTTCCGGTAAGTGCTGGCTTCTCAAATATGTACTTGACTGGATCCATCTTTGAGATCAATAAAGTAGTGTGAGTCAGCATATACTGTCTTAGTCGGCGAGCAGCCCACGCTAAATCACATCAAGTTTTCTCGAGCAGTGAATAACTTTGTTCATAGTCGGTAAACTTTTTGCTTAGGTAGTATATTGCATACTCTTTTCGACCAGACTTGTCATGCTGGCCCAACACACACCCCATTGATCCTTCTAATACTGTCAGGTACATTATTAGAGGTCTTCCTTCAATCGGAGGCATGAGAATTGGAGGTTCTTGTAAGTACTCCTTGATTTTGTGAAAAGCCTTCTGACAATCTTCGTTCCACCTGACCGTTTGTTCCTTTCTTAACAATTTGAACAGGGGTTCACAGGTTGCAGTAAGATGTGATATGAACCTTGATATGTAGTTCAATCTACCTAAGAACCCCCGAACTTCCTTTTCAGTCCTAAGTGCAGGCATCTCTTGAATGACTTTGACTTTGTCAGGATCCACTTCAATTCCCTTTTCACTTACAATAAATCCCAGCAACTTACCAGAACGTACCTCGAATGTGCATTTGTTGGGGTTTAGCTTCAACTGATACTTCCTCAGACACTTGAACAACTTCAGCATATTTATCAGATGATCCTCTTCAGTGAGGGACTTGGCAATCATATCATCCACGTAGCATTCAACTTCTTTGTGGATCATATCATGGAATAACGTTACCATAACCCGTTGATAAGTTGCACCGACATTCTTCAGTCCAAAAGGCATTACCTTGTAACAAAATATGCCCCAGGGTGTGATGAAGGTTGTCTTCTCCATGTCTTCGGGTGACATCCTGATCTGATTATACCCAGAAAAACCATCCATGAAAGAGAATACCGAGAACTGAGCTATGTTGTCAACCAATACATCAATGTGAGGTAATGGGAAATCATCTTTCGGGCTAGCTCTGTTCAGGTCCCGGTAATCCACACACATCCGTACTTTGTCATCCTTTTTAGGCATTAATACAATGTTAGCGACCCAGGGCGGGTAACTAGTTACAGCAAGGAAACCGGCGTCCCACTGTTTTTGTACTTCTTCCTTAATCTTCATGGCCATATCTGGACGAGTACGACGTAGATTTTTTTTCACTAGAGGGCAATCTTCTTTCAAAGGCAGCTTGTGCATAACAATATCAGTATCCAGACCTGGCATGTCTTGATAGGACCAAACAAAGACATCGACGTACTCTCGAAGCATGTCAATGAGTTGTTCTTCTACTGACGCCTGCAGACCGGCCCCAATCTTCACTTCCTTCAAATCCTCTTCGGTACCAAGATTAACTGTCTCAACCTCCTCCTGATGAGGAGTAATCACTTTCTCTTCTTGCCTCAACAACCTGTCTAACTCTTCAGGTAACTCATAGTCTTCTTCAACCTCTTCATTGGCTTGATTAATCGGATTGTCGAAGTCATACAAGGTCATAACAGTGTTGTTGTCGGTGCAATCTGAAGGATAATCTCTGCAAGGGTTGAGATTGGTTCGTTTTAGTGATCAGTTTAAATCTTGTTTAGAAAAAGTGAAAATGAAGTTATTTATTTTGAAAACATTGCCATTTTATTGTTTTGTACAAAAGTAAAAAATGAAAAGACAGTGAGCGAAAAAGAGACTTGTTTGCAAAAGATGTCCGATATTCATTGATAATTCATTTGCACAAAATTACAATATGGCCCTATTACAAAATGAGTCATGACACCTTAGGCAAGATGCATGACTTGATGCATGCTAAAAAGACAGGAGATAATAATAACTCTGCAGAAGTAACCCTTATAATTTCCTGGGAAGAGCAGTTAAGGACTTGGTGCCCCGGGATCCTTGGACGTATCCAGATCTCCAGGTTGCGGTTGCTTTCCGCCTCGTCTTCCAGGTAATTAACAGCATCTGGGGTGAGCATCCCCCACTGATGAACTTGGGCTCTTTCGCAACCTCTGATTGATCATGTCGGAATGGTCTGTAACCCAAACCGAATCTATCTTCCATCTTTTCCACCGGCAGCAGCTTGCCCCAGCCTTGGGCATTACCATCTTCAACAATCTTCCGGGCTTGCTGATAGGAGACAATTGAAGTACCCATACTGTCTTCCTGGGATGCAGCAAATACTTCAGTCGTCGCCTAATGTAAGGCCCAAGTTACAAGTCAATGTCTTAGTGATTATTAAGTGGATTGATTAAGAGGTTTAAACAAATTAAGGGTTTAACACTTAGGATTAAAGTTATACACTCCATCCTAAGAGAAGGATGCATGCATAACCCTAATTCCAAAGTCCTAAAACCTTAAAGGTTTAGCCTCTAATGATGAGATGAGAAGAGAAACACAAAGAAGAATCAAAGGTAGAAACTAAGGGGGGACTAATCACAACCCTAATTATTATCATGCTTGGATGTTCCTATGGTTTGTAAGGCTTGAGAAAGATCTTCAAGGAAGCCACCAATGGAAGAAACAGATGGAAGGAGGAAGAAGCAGAAGAAATAAGTTACTTACTTCCTAAGAAGATAAGTAACTTAAGGAAAGAAAGTGAGAAAGAAATAATACAAGTGAGCAAGCCCACTCAAAGACAATAAAAAATTCAGCAAGGATGCAATATAAAAAAGATGAGAAGAAGTGGGAGGTGAAGACAAATCCACCTCTCAAACAACTTACCATTAACTTGAAAAGTTAGCACAAGATGTACAAGGAAAGAAATGAAATGGAATGATGCATATGCAAAGGAAAAAACCAAAGCCAGAAGAATGTACATGATGCAAATGATGCTATTACATTATGCAAAGGCATACAAGATGCAATGAATGGTCATACAAAGAATGAGATGTCATGTAGGCATGCTTTGATGTTTGAAAGTTCATGAAAGTTAATGAAAGGAAATGAATACAAATCATGGCAAATGAATGAAGAAATGATCAAGCATGATTCTAACATGTCCTAAGATGTCTAAGATGACATATGAATGCATGAAATGTCATGGCAAGTTCATGTATGGATGCATATGCAAGATGAATGCAAGTGAAAATGCAAAATTAGGGTTACATGAAAGGATGAGATGCAAATGGCAAGACAGAAGCAAATGACGTGATAAAAAATTGAAAATGCACTCAAAAGGACCCTAAACCTATACTAGGTTACCATCCAAAGGGGGAGGTCAGAAGCTAAACCTAGAAGGAGTTATGAATTTCCTAAGTTTCTAGGGTTTTTTGGGTGATCCTCAATGTAAAATGCCAAATAATTTGAAAATGCAAGATAAAAATGAAACAAAAATATTTTTGGATGCTAGAAGCCATTCATAGAACATTTCAAAAAGAACCATTCACAAACTCAACTTGGTTTAAAAGTTATGAATTTTTGAAGTTAGGGTTAGAGAATGAACAATTTTAAGAACCCTAATTCATTGAAAAATGTCAAAGCATGATCAAAACCAAAATGAAATTTGTATGGTGAGTTTGTAAATGTTTCTAAATGTCTAAGAATGTTCTCTGATTTTTTTTGTGATTTTTAAATACTTAAATGTATTTTTAATTAATTAAAATCAATTAACTAATTAAATAAAACATTTAAATGATTTAAAAATACTTTTTTAATGCAAAAAATAAAAATAAAAATATTTTTGGTTTCTGAAAATTAAAAAAAGTCTTGATAAAAAATTTCAAATTTTTTAAATCATTTTTGCTATTTTTTATAAATATATGAAATAAAATACAAAGAAAATGAAATAAAAATAAAATAAAGGGAAAGTATGACAATCCAAAGGCTGAGATTTAAACTGGGGGGGACCATTGACCAGCGCGCAAACCAAGGGCTGAGATTCATTCCTGGCTAATTTCAATTAGTTAAATTAATTAATCCTGATTAAAACTTAATGACTAAGCTCATCCGTCCAAACACGCGCGGGAAAGGCCATCCAAGGGCTGACATTCAAACTCACCCTAAACCCTAATTAAAACCCTAATTACATTCAGATGACCGGAACAGTGCCCCGGTCATCTTCTCCGCCCACACCTTCACCCTATCTTCTTCCCTAGGCCAAATCAAAGCCTCTAACTTTCCAGAAACAATCCCATAACCTTCCTAAACATGAATCTACCCTCAAAATACATTTATCTTTCATCAATCATGAGATTCGAAGCAAAACGTGAAACTGAACAGAAATTTCAGAAACTTAATACATGCTTAATACTCAACCATTTTCGAAACAAATTACATCAGCATGATCAGTGAAGCATGAAGAATCATTTAGGAACTTAAAAATACATTTCTGGAAAAAAAGTTCTTGATGATACCTGAGCTGGAGCTTTCGAAACTGAAGCTTTCTGACCACTTCTTTGATGCTTTTCCACTCCCCTTGACCCCCTTATGCTTCTGGAATGCTTGAAAGGAGTTTATATGGACTATTTTTGAGGTTTCAGTTCAGAGGTGAGGGAAATCGTGTTTTGGATTCTTGAGGTTTCAGGCTTGTTTAATGGTTGGGAAATGATCTGGAGAGTGTATGGAGATGATTGGTGAAGTTTGCTTGAAGTTTTGATGGCTGATTTATGAATTTCGAAGAGATGAAGTTTGAGAGGGATTTTGGCAATCTGAATGTGTGAGAGCTTGCAGGCTTGTGTGTGTATGAAAATGAATCCTTTGAGGCATGTATGTGAAGTTGTGATAGGTCAGAATAATTGGTGTAGGCTATGCTGATTGGTATGGGGTGATTTGCAAAAAGTCAAGGTTGGTTGTACTTGAGGTATGGGCACATGGCAGTTCTGGATTTGGGCATGGCTTGGCTCAGTAGAGATCAAGGGAAGCTATAGAAACAAATTTGGTGTGCTGATGCAAGTGTATGGGAAGTTTTGTACCATTTTGCAAATTTGAGAAGCTTTGGCCCTTTTAAGATTTCTTGAAATTCAAGGCATGAAAATGTATGATTCTCTGGCCAATTCTGATCAAAATGAGTTATACTATGATGGTATGATGTTTAGATATGTATTAGAGGTCATGAAATGGCTTGGCAAGTGGTTTTGCAAAAAATCCTCTTTGGTGCATTCTTGAAAATTATAGGATTTTTGCCAACTTTGAAGGATCATAACTTGAGTCCCATAATGAATTAGAAAATGTTCTTGTACTTTTTGAAAAGGGAAAGACCTAATCTACAACTTTCATGACCAATAATTTTTCATTTGAAGCATTTTTGGTTGAGAAAGAGGAGGTTGAAGAACTTTCCCAAAATGGAAAGTTTCCATTACAAGTCATTTCCATTTTTGGCAACTTTTGGTTTAGCTCAAATTTCTTCAATTTTGTGAACTTACAAGCACTTCAATGATCAAACAAAGATCATATAGCTTCAATTTGATGAAAATACCCCTTTGGTTCCATTGTTGGGGGCCTCAGATGCCCTGATTTTGCTCTGACTTGCTCAAGAAGTTACCCAATGAACAAATGACTTCCACAATGAATTTCTTCATCAAACTTGGTACACATGATCCTTATAACATATTAAGAACATTAGAAACAAGAATGACTCAAAAATTTGGAGTTAAGGCCTCTAAAACCAAAACCCTAATTTTGGTCATCTGTGTAGTGAAAATCCTAGCTCTGCTTCCATGCTTTCCCAGTTCTTGTGATTTCTTGACTTCCTTGAACTTTGAGGGATATAATATGATGATATAACACACATGGACCCTCTTGGAACACTTGGAGGCCTTTGGAGTGGCTCAGATGGATCCTTGGATTGCTCAGATCACAAACCCTAGATGCAGATGAATTTGAACTGTGCAGATGAAACAAAGATGCAATATGAGATGTAATGCTTATGCTAATGAAAACATGAAATATCACAAGCCATGGTGTGATAAAGAGTGAGGGCAAATTTGGGGTGTTTACATTGGTGCCAAAAAAAATCCCTTATTCGAGTCATTTGAGTTGCCAACTATTGGTAACTCTGCATCTAATCTTATATCAAAGGTCTCAAAATAGTCCCCAATCGTTGAGTCAACATATGGAACATTTGTTGTCTTACGACAACCACACAATTTAGAGTAAACACTGGCATCAACTGTACCAAGAAGTTATATCCGGTTGTTCGACCGTATTAGTTTGTCAAAGACCACATCCCTTGGTATGGAGAGAAAGCTCTTGACGAACTATCTACAAATGTCGAGTTAGAGTTATGGAAACTTGGCATGAATTCGGGAGGCATGCCCAAGGTTATATAAAAAAGCATGGTGAAACTGGGTCCTTGTGGCCCTAAAGTTCCACCCACATTCGACCTGACCGGCTTAGGTCGAATTGGAGCAGTGGACGGTCCACTCATAGCAGTCAGTACTGCTGTCGTAACGGGTTCAGTTGTGTTCGTAACAATTGGACTTCTTGTCGAAGATGGTTCTTCATTTGGACGTGGCGTTACCTTCTTGCCACTACGTAAGTGCATATAACTAACCCAATGGGCCCCCTTGGGCGTGCCAATTTGTTCACACGTGGATTTCGCACAAACAAGTCGTTGGCCTCCTTTACGAAAGATTTATTGGCGGAACCGGCAAAACGAGTCCCAAGACTGCTATGTTTGATTAGTTATACGGTGTACTCTTGTAATGTAAGGTGGTAAAGGGGTTTTGTATGTTTTTGCTATTTTGTGTTGAAGCAAAATCTCGCGAAATGCTCGAATAAAAAGGGTAAAAGACAACAAAAGCAGGACAAAAGGTACAGACAAATACAAGTATTTAAATTTGCTTAAAATAACTTGAAAAACATAAGTGTTTAGACGCTATCATGCATTTTGCGTAAGGGTTAACTCGTTTCTTCGACGCTCGGTACTTTGAGTGTGTCCCTTCTACTGCCTGTCGACCCATTATCAAGTTCCCTTTTCCTCTGACTAGGTCGAAATGCTCCTCTGTGGCATTTTCATGGATTCTTTTCTAAACATACTTTCTTTGACATGGTTGAAATCTCCATCTAACACACATACACCTTAACTAGTCGTTTAAGGCTCTCCTCGAGTAAGATCGAGGAAGTCAACCTTTTAGTGTTTTTAGAAAGAAAATTTTGCAACCAATAAGTTGCAAAATTCGAAGTTACCAATCGATTGGCACAATCGATCAGACAAATACTATAAATAGAGGTAATCTTCTCATCATACTTTCACTTGTTCATTGCATTATAAGTACTTTAGTCCTCCCAACCATCATTCATCACCTCTAATGGCCTAAAAAGAGCTTGATCCTACCATCACGGTCCCACTTCTCTGAAGACTTCTCTAATCAAGTTTAAGAGAACAATCACAATCAGTACTTTGCCAATAAAGAATTGTATCTCTCATTAATTGGATTGAGATCTCTTCAAGAACTGCTCTCTTATGGAATCATTCAACTTCTCCGAATTTAAGGACTTTGTGTTTGAAAAACCTCAAGAGAGGTACCTTGAATTGGTAAGAATGTTTTATGCAAATCTCACTTACAAATATGGTATCATAAATTTTAAATTCAAGAAACACCCTACCACTCTATCTCTAGAAAACTTTGCACAGGTTTTCAACCTACCCTTTATTGAGCAAGATCATGATAAAATCGATCTTGAAGGTAATGAATTTAACTTTGACATTTATGCTCACACTCTTATCATTAATCTCTCTTTTGGAATCCTGTTTCTTTTCACTATCGACCTCATACGCTCTGACTTTAGAGTGATTCACTTCACAATAAATCATGTACTTTTCCGAAAGAAAAGTAATTATAGCACCACTCAAAAGTCATACATGCTTACAGTTTGGGTTTTGGAAAACCAAGTTGAGAAAATTTGGGCATATGTCGTACTACACCACATGCTGGAGAGAAAAAAATATCATTATACCCTATGCCGAACTAATCACATTTTTTTTACCTACATTGACTAAGGTTTTGGACAGGAAGAACCAGAGTTCATGCATACAAATATATGGCAAATGGTTGTAAGCAAAATTGGGTATGCTATTCAAGGAAGATAACTAGTTTCATTACCGCATAGAAGAAGAAGACAACAAAGAAACAATGACCTTCTTCCATCCTCCTAAAACAACCTTAATGACATATGTGATGAGCTAAGAGCAATGAATGCAAAGATTAACAAACTCGTTGAAACAATGGAGATAAGAAACCTCATTTCACCAATGGCTTCAAGTGAGGATGATACTGATGATGATGAAATGAACTAATTGTTTCTTACTTGTCTGTATTACTTACTTTCCTTGCAAGTTCCCTTTTCTACTTTCAATTCCTATTAATTTATACTAATAAAGAAACGTGTTTCCCTTTCCTAAATGTTTAATTGCACATGTTTTCATATCTCAATTATTGCAATGCATTTTTACCCACCTTTTTTATTTACACAAAGGGAGATAAATACACTCTCAGAGATAATAGATTATACTATCTACTTAATTGAGAGGGGAGTTTTATTACTCCAAATATTTTTATTTGTTTCTTTTACCACCTCCTTGAGAGATGCATTGTCATCGTTAAAAAGGGGGAGAATGTAGAATCTTATTTTACAGGTTATTTCTATGTGATATACCTTTAATGAAAACAACTACTTTTGATGATGAGAAATTGTGTTTAATGATGTCAATTGGTATTTAACGACAACAACTAAAAGTCAAACATAAAACAGTTAAAGCAGTTAAAGATACAAACCAAGGTATTAGGGTTTGATGGACTTCACTATCTGATGATGGTAACTAAATGGAATATAACTCAAGCCTCATCTGAAAGTAAAATCAAGAAAATGTCTATAAGGATGAAGCATCTGATAAGTCTTGAAGAATATGAAAATCTTCCTCGACACGCCCGAGTGATCATATAGTAAAAGCATAAGGGTTTTATCATAAAAATGCATGGCTAAGTCACACTTACACACACACACACACACAATTTTAAAACTTATTTTTATCAAGTAAACATTTTCAAAACTACTTCCAAACAAGTTAGAAACTGTCAGAAAAATATCGACAAATGTTTGCTCTTGCCAATCAATTGACACCTTATTCTAATCAACTGGAGAAGTTCAAAAATGCATCATAATCAATTAAGACAGTGCCTTAATGACTAGTAGCAATTAAATATCTTTCTTTTAAAAAAAATACTTTATTATTTGAAAAATCACTTATATATATATATATATATATATATATCTATATCTATATCTATATCTATATATATATATATATATTAGGGGTGGAAATAGGCCAAGTCGATAACAGGGGCCTACGACATAGGCCTACACAGGCTCAAATCATGTCAAACTTTTTTCTTAAATAAAAAATACCTAGGCTTTATTATAAGTCTATTTAGTTAAAAATGTTGAACCTCAAACCATGAAAAAAGTCTTTAAGCCTAACATGCCGACCTATCTAAATAAATATGAATAATTTTATTTTATTATCATCATGTTATGTTTTGTACCATGAACTAAAATACATAAATAAATATTGGTTATCTTGGAAAACTTATGAAAATAAGATGAAAACACCTTATGAACACTGTTATAAGTTATTTTCGTAAACTATCTTAAGCAAATAGTCTCACAAAATTTATGTTAATAGATAAGTTAAAATAAGTCAATGCAAACAAATTTTTAGTCTCATTGGTTTTTTAGTTTGTTAGTTTATTTAAACATTATTTTAATTGTTTATTTACATATGTCTAAAATAATAGGCTTTTATTTAGGTTAACAAGTTAACCATGCCTTAGAAAAGGCTAGACTCAGGCCTAAAAATAAGCCTATGACAGACTACAGACCAGACTTAGACTTCAATTTTTTTGACAGGTCAGACTTAGGCTTGACAATGCCTAGCTCGACCCAACCTATTTCCACCCTATCTGCAATAAAACTATTTAAATTTGAAAAATCACTAATATTAAAATTTATTTGACTAAAAATTACAGTTTTGATCGCCATATTTTTGCAAACTCATGAAATCAGTCCCCCATTTATTTTTAAACAATTTTGCTTCCCTATTTCTATTTTCTGTCTAAAAAATGTTGATTTTGTATACATGACATAATTTTTGAATGAGAGAGAACATATAGAGTATTTTTGGTGAACGAAAAAGACGAATGAACAAGTCGAGAGGAAAAAAAGAGATGAAGAAGACAGTCAGAGAAAACGACTGAAGGTTCAAAAATACAACGAATAAGTAATATTTCTTATGCAAAGTCAATAAAAGTATGCCAAATATCTAAAAAGTAGTACACAACAACGTTTGTTAGACAAAAAATGGACATGGAGGATCAAAACTGTTTAAAAATTAAATAAAAGAACTGATTTCGTGAGTTTTTAAAATAGAGATCAAAATTGTAATTTAACCAATTAATTTTCAAAAATAAGGAGAGTTGGGTTTTCAACCTGGTCCATTAAAAAATCTCACACACACATATATATATATATATATATATATATATATATATATATATATATATATATATATATATATATATATATATATATATATATATATATATATATATATATATATATATATATATATATATATATATATATATATATATATTTTAAAAATCACTTTTATTAAAATTAATTTTCAAAAGTAAGGAGGGTTGGATTTTCCAACTTGGCCCACTAAAATATCATAAGTATTAATATTTAGTATTATGAAATTATAATGATTAATTAGACCATAAAATAAAATATAAAGATAATAATTTTATTATTATAAAGTGATTACAATTTAAAATATACAATTATTTTATTCTAATAATTAAATACAAGTAGTTTATAAGAAAACTTTTTGATAGAAATACGAAATTGAAGTAAATGACATGAAATCTATCAATCCATCCCCTCTCTAAAGGATTGATGGACCCATAACTTTAATTTGAGGCGGTGAAGAATAATTTATTTATTTTACTACCATCACATATGTAAGAAAATTAATGATTAATATTTTTTATCTATTGAATTGTACATCAAGGAATAAATCAAATGGAGAGTTGTTATAAAATTAGATCAATTCAACTTAAAATTCGCCACAATGCACGTATTTGTATCATTCATATCTTTATATCAAAATAGAACGATTTAAATTAATAATTTTCTTAACTAATAATAGAATAAAAATATTTAACTTCAAATTTTAACTATTTGATGTTAATTAAATTGCAAAAATATATCAAATGCATTAATACAATTATAAATAATAATAGAATAAAAATATTTAACTTCAAATTTTAACTATTTGATGTTAATTAAATTTCAAAAATATATCAAATGCATTAATACAATTATAAATAATAAATGTTTGATCTTAATTAAATGGTAAAAAATATACCGAATGCATTTGATAGTATCATATAGGATGAGCTTAAAGCTTAATCAAATATACTGAATTTAAATATTTATATATGATGCACTTCTTCTTGATTAACCAATAGATTAATCAAATACACTGAATTTTAATAATTTAATTATGAGAATAGAATTAGAAATATTCGCGGTTCAATTTGAATCGATTTAGAAATAAAATATCATCCGATTCAAAGATAAATTTATTTGCGGTTCGATTCGATTTTTAATGATTGATTACAGATATCCGATCCAATTTCTTGCGATTTGATTTGGATCGATTTTTTGGATATCAAAATTATAAATTATAATTTTATTAATATTATGAAAACATTAATAAATAATAAATTTAATATAATATATAACATTTACTATATTAAAAATTAATATTACAAAATTATAATGATCGATTATGATTGAAACAAATAAAATAATAAATCACGGTTTTTACATAATAATATCCAAACACATCCAAACTTTTTATTTTTTATTTTTTGCAGTTTTTAATTTTTTTCTAAATAGAATAATATTAAATCTCTTGATACTCAATGAGTTTGAATACATTGTGACAAATTTTAAATCTTATACACTAGCCAATCTTGCATGCCTTAAAAAATAACATTAAATACATTGAATTTGAATTCATGTATGAGAATAAAATAATGTTAAATCTCTTAGAATGTCAAATGTTCAATTCCTCAATACATTACCCTATGAAATAATAAAACAAGTAACATCTATTTTGAATCCAACAAGATCTCACAACAACAAAGAACCAAAGAAAGTTAGTTATCTATCCAAACTTACATACTTTGCAATCCATGCATAAACACTTTCTACTTATACTAAATTAGACAAAACCATGCCTTTTATAAGTTCTTCACACATCCTCAATTCTCAACCAAACTACCACACAAAACAACAACATTATTTCCCTCATAAACACACACAAACCAACAAATAAACCGACCCAAAAAAAGTGACAAAACGACATTAGAATTAGATATTCAACCTTCAAAACAATAATAATTATAGCAAAATTTATTTTATATATTTTATATTTATATATACTAAAAACCAACGTGGGTCAAACTCTTTTAATACCGAATATTGAATTAGATTTAATTTTGTTTTGTTGTTATTTTTTCTTCTCCTATATAAAACGCCACATACATGTGTTTATTACAAACACAATAAAAACCCTAATATTAACTCCAATAACAAATCTCTAATCACTGAATCAATCTCAACCGTTCAATATAACATCCAACGGTTGTAAAGTGTAGAACACTAGTGCTTATCACTCTTTCCACTTCTCACACCATCTTCACACTCTCCTCACTGTTTCTGTTTCTCTCCTAACATGAACCAAAACATCATCGATCTTCAAACGTTGTTGTCATATTCACTTTCAACAACATTAATCTCCAATTCAATTTCGACCCATTAACTTAATCGAAATACCCATCTAACAAAAACACTTTTTTTTAGCTTAAGTTGTTAATTCTCTGCTGGGTCGTAAAAAAAATCGAACTTTGATTATTAAAGGTGTTATTTTTATTTGGTTCTTTGTTCAAAGGTTGTGTTTTTATTGAAGTTTAACGTGTTTTTTCATCTGGGTTGTGTTTTTTTTGTTGGGTGAAGTTTTTTTTCTTCTTGTGTTTATCTAATGGTAATTGATAATCACCAGAAGATGATGTCTGATGTTGCGATGAGATCGCTGATGAAGAAAGGTGATTACGGTGAAGATGTTGGTGTTCTGCGGCGGCAGCAACAAGAGGCAAATTACGGTGAAGATGTAGGTGTTTTGAGGCGGCGGCAACAAGAGGAAAATGAAAGAGAGAATGAGGTTTTAAGGCTGAGAAGCGGGTCTGCGCCGCCTACGGTGGACGGTTCTTCGACTGCGTTTAAGGGTTTGTATGGTGGTTCTCCGGTGAGTTATAGAGGTGGGAGAGGTTTTGGGAGTGAGGAGGAGCTTCGTGCTGATCCAGCTTATGCGAATTATTATTACATGAATGCGAATCTGAATCCGAGGTTGCCTCCGCCGTTAGCGTCGAAGGAAGATTGGCGGTTTTCGCAACGGCGGATGAATGGTGAAGGGAGGAGGATGAATGGTGAAGGAGGTGAGAATGTGAATGGAGAAAGATCTGTTTTTTCTATGCAGGCTGGTGGGGTTAATGGGAAGGTGGATGGTGCTGAATGGGGCGGCGACGATGGCTTGATTGGTTTGCCGGCACTAGGGCTTGGAAGTAGGCAGAGGAGCATTGCTGATATATTTCCGGTGAGGGTTTATGCATTTTTATTATACTGTTTGTATTTGGATTTTTGTTGTTGTTTTTGTTGTTTTGTTGGTGTGAGATTGAGACCTTTTAGCTAAACTTATTATTGGATTTCTCTCTAGTAAGGAGAATAGATCAGATGGAGAGGCGTTGAAAACTATAAGAAAAGTTATTAAGAAAGTTATCGAGATTAATGGAGATTCTATTCTATTTGTTTGGAGTTTTTTTTGTCAAGATTGTTACTTTGTAACTGAAGAATGTTATTATATTTATATAATATAATGATCATGAGCTAAAAGTTTTGATTGTTTGCCGAATTATATTCTAAAATATTGTTTGTTGTATTGTTTTTCGGTTAAGTTATGTTGTTGCTTACATTTACTTCATGTTTTTCAAAGCAGGATGAAAAGAATGGCGCATCATCTGCCTCCAAGCACGCTCACCATCTGCCTGGCCGTAATGTGTTTGATGACATTGCTGAACTTACGGAATCCCATTTTGCTCAGCTGCATCAAAATTCGGATGATTTGCAATCTGGCGGAAATCACGTTGGTTCGGCATCTCATTCTTACGCTTCTGCTTTAGGATCATCTTTGTCGAGGAGCAGCACCCCGGACGCTCAATTCATTCCTAGAGTTTCTAGTCCTTCTATCCCGCCTATTGGGGAGGGTAGGTCCAACGCAGCAGACAAAAGAAGTTTCAATCGTCAAAACTCGTTTAATGCTGCCTCGTCTAATTTAAACGAGCCTGTGGATCTCGCCTCTGCTTTGGCTGGCATGAATCTCGCTCAAAATGATGTAATAGGCGATGAGAAACGGTCACCGTCGTCAAGGCTCAGTGAATCAGATTACACTCGTAATAATGCTAAGCAGTACCAATACTTAAACACGTCTGATTCACTACCTTATCTTCGCCATTCTCCAAACAATCCCTATTTGAAAGCGAGTAAAAGCAGCACTGGGTTCGGACTAGATGTGAATGATTCTACGTATAATGCAAGAGGACCTTCTACACCAATTGTTACTGGAAGAGGTGGTGCATTGCCTGCTCATTATCATCATGTTGATGATACGCATTTCTCGCACGCCAACTCTAACATGGGCGGGTTTGCTGTTAATCCTTCATCACCACCAATGATGGCAAGCCAGCTTGGGAATGGAAATTTGCCTCATTTCTTGGAACACGCCGCACCGCCGTCTGCATTAGGAATGAATGCCATGGACTCGAGGGGCTTGGGAAGAGGTGCAAATTTAGGACCTTTGTTGGCTGCGTCGGAGTTACAGAATGCAAGCAGGCTGGGGAATCTCGCTGCAGCTAGCCCTCATCAGCTTCCCATGTTCGATCCTTTGTATATTCAATATCTGAGATCAAGCGAAGTTGCTGCTGCTGCACAGATTGGAGCACTTAATGAATCCGCAAGAAATAACAACGTACCGGATTTACTTAGCCTCCAAAAAGCTTATATCGAGTCATTAATAGCTCAGCAAAAAGCGCAATTTTCTTCCCCCTACCTAGGTAAGTCAACTAGCATGAACCATAATTCTTATGGAAATCCATCGTATGGTCTCGGCATGTCGTATCCCGGAAGTCCACTCGCAGGTTCTTCCTTCCCGAACTCCATGTATGGACAAGGTAGTCCTATGAGCCAAGGTGAGCGGAATGCGCGTTTGTCTGGGATGAGGAATGTGGCTGGTGGTATATCGGGAGGTTGGCATTCTGACGCTGTTAGTAATTTGAACGATAACTTTCCACCTTCCTTGCTCGATGAATTCAAAAGCAATAAGACCAAATGTTTCGAACTTTTAGAAATTTCCGGGCATGTTTGTGATTTCAGGTGCATAATGTTGGTCATAATACTACGTTTTTCTTCTCGACTTTGAACATTTTTTCTTACTCTTTTTTTCTTTATATTCTTTTACAGTTCTGATCAGTACGGAAGCCGTTTTATACAACAGAAACTCGAGACTGCTTCGGTGGAAGAGAAAACCATGGTTTTCCATGAAATAATGCCGAAAGCAATTTCGCTAATGACCGATGTCTTCGGTAATTATGTGATTCAAAAGGTAGTTATGCTCTTTTGACTTTAAAACATATAAAGCAAAAAACTTCCGTACTTGCTCTATGCGTGCCTAACGTATTCTGATTCGTCGTGCAGTTTTTTGAGCATGGATCATCGGAACAAATCAGAGAATTGGCTGACCAACTTACTGGTCATGTGCTGACACTAAGTCTTCAAATGTATGGCTGTCGCGTTATCCAAAAGGTCTGTGTGTTCAATAATTTATCTTCCTTTTTACCACAATATACTATAATTGTATTGCACTTTTGGTAGGAATAACAATACTTGTTACAATCCTAACTATTGATAGGAAACTGATCTTGACAACAATGTTTAGAATGATTAGTTTTTAGTATTAATGATGACTGTGCTTTTTGAGCATTTATTTGTATTGTAAATCATCTGTAATATGCTACCTTTGGTATCTTGGTCTTTCTGTGATCTGCCAAAAAGTTTAGGTTTGCGAATCCATGTAACTAAGGTTAATTAATATGATTGGTCACATCATCCCAATATTCCGCAAACTGTTACTAGAACGTTGCTCTCTTGTGAATGAGACACGTCACTTTGATGACCAACTACTTCCTTTTTGTCTTATTGGGTACGAGTCGCCAGGTATTTTATTTTATTTTGGAGCAAACCGATTCTTTTTCTATTACGGAGTATATTTTTCTTCTCATTTTGATATGGTATCTAAAGGGTTCGACATCTGAAGTATTAAAGTGAAAAAAAAAATATTGGGTGGTTTCATTTGATATTTATGTTATTGTTCATATTGTGCTGAGATTCTGATATTTTGATGCATTGTATTTATCGTTGTTAATCTCTTTTTTTCTGCATGGGCTAGGCTATTGAAGTGGTTAGTTTAGATCAACAGACAAAAATGGTTGCGGAGCTGGATGGACAAATTATGCGCTGCGTGCGTGATCAGAACGGAAACCATGTCATCCAGAAGTGTATTGAATGTGTACCTGAAGAAGAGATTCGGTTCATCGTTTCTACATTTTACGACCAAGTTGTGACACTGTCAACTCATCCATATGGCTGTCGTGTTATACAGGTCACAAACACATCTTTTCGGTTTTATTTGCGTGAACTGCGTTTGTTGAATTTATAATAACCGGCAAGAGATTATAATTATCTAAACTAGTTTTGTTTTGATAAGCAGAGAGTCTTGGAGTACTGCCATGATCCTAAAACTCAACAGATTATGATGGATGAGATTTTGCAATGTGTTTGCATGCTAGCACAGGATCAATACGGGAATTACGTTGTACAGGTTTGTTGCATCTTGATTGGTATATTGTAAAATCGCTCGAGTTTATGAAACACTTGAATCCTATGAAGCACAGACACGAACACCGGACATGTCACTGACACTGGTAATAATTTGAAAAATAAATAAAGTGAACGTATTCACGAGTATCGGTGTTGTGCTGGTGTCCGTCACAGACAGACACGGACACGCCTTTTTCCAGTGGTGTCGGTGCTACACAGCTTAAATCCATTATGCAATTTGTTAAGTTAAAAACTAAATATAGTAATAGATTTGACTCAATTTCCAGTGTTTGATTTGCTTAACATTTTCAGCATGTGCTGGAGCATGGCAAGCCGGAGGAACGGACTGCAATAATAAAGGAGTTAACTGGGCAGATAGTACAGATGAGTCAGCAGAAGTTTGCTTCTAATGTGATAGAAAAGTGTCTCTGTTTTGGAACGGCCGCTGAGCGTCAAGCCATTGTGAACGAGATGATTGGTTCTACCGATGACAACGAGCCTCTACAGGTTTGTTGTGCATGACGTTGAACCCCTAATTCTTGATCTTATAACTAAAACCACTTTCCGGCTTATATTTTGCTTGTATTTTTAATGGTTTTAGGTTATGATGAAGGATCAGTTTGCAAACTATGTCGTACAGAAAGTGTTGGAAACTTGCGATGACCAGCAACTCGAGCTGATTCTTAATAGAATCAAGGTTCATCTGAATGCTTTGAAGAAGTATACCTATGGGAAGCACATTGTTGCACGTGTCGAGAAATTGGTTGCTGCTGGAGGTACTTTCAATCTCGTTAATCTTTTCGTTCAACATTAGTTTTCATGCTTATGGTTGAAATAAGCACTAGTAAGACTGTTTTGTTTCTCGCTTATTTCCACAAATTCTCCAGAATAGCTTATGAAAACTGCTTATAGCTTATATCTTCATGAATTGAGTTTGAATGTTTCGCGACACAATGAAAGCTAACGATGATATATTTTGTTGTATATATCTGCAGAGAGGAGGATTAGTTTTCTGACACTAAATCATCCTGCACAGATGGTATAGATCGAATCGAAAGTAATGTACAGCTAACTCGGAGGATAGTTTTGTTTGATATCTGGTTCCTGATAATGGCACTGTCTATATTCAAATAGACAGGTGATGATGAGATTGGAAAAAAGTAACAATAAAATGTTAGTTGTACTTGAAAACTGTACATTGCTCAGAATTATTACTATTATGGCTATTATTATTATTATTATACGTTTAGAATCAGTTTAGCTGAGTCTGGAACTTGAGAAGTTCTGTTAGTAAATGTCTTCTCTGATTATATTATGAGCTAGTTTTAATGTTGTACAGGGAGGTTTTTGTCTGTACAAATTTTACTAGGTTATCATAGGACAAAGTTGTTCCTTGTATTCCGGATTCATACATGTTTTTATGAGCTATTACTTTTTTGACCTTTGTTAATCTATTTATATATGTATTTGTAAGTGATATGTTTCTTTCTCTATAAGTCTAATTTGAGCTATTCTTTTTCAAAAGTTTCATTTCAAAGCTTTTTTTAAGCACTTGATAATCTCATAAGTAACTTTATTTAATCAAGAGATTTTTCACTTTTACTTTTTTATTTTATTTTTTATATCCCTACCTTTCTCCTTTATCATCTTTTAAGAAATTTTATCTTGCAATCCAATTAAAGAAACAAATTCAAAAACTTTCTCTTCAACAATTGGTTGGTTTCACTTACATCCATGTTTTGAATTGCTGTTCACAACTTCAAATGCAATTGCATATATATATATATATATATATATATATATATATATATATATATATATATATATATATATAAAGAAAATTTTATCTCTTTATCATCTTTTAAGAAATTTTGTCTTACAAAAGTTGAAAAAATCTATCTGCAGTCCAACTTGATTTTGACACCTTCACATATTTCAATAATGCCAAAACTACCATATCATTATTTATCACTTAAAAGTTATCATTTTGTGGAAAAAAAATAGACATTTTTGTCGGACTTTTAAAATTTGATTTGAGTTTTTGTTATATTTTTAAAAATATTTTTACAGGGTTCTGTTTTACTGAAAAATTTAAAAATTAGATCTACCCCTAAAAAATATGATTATCTTATAGATTTTACTTAATTCTTAACCATTGATTTGATATGTTTTACTTACATCTTTATGATGGTTTAAATTTTTTAATTGAATTATAGTATTTATGAGTAATTCATTAATATATTTTAATTGACATATATCTTCCATCCGAATTAAAGTGTTATCATGTATACAACCTATTGAAAGATAACATGGTATTATTGTTGTCATTGTTCTCTATGATACAACAAATGGGGCAAAGACACGGAGAAGACATATTACGCTGTTTAAAACTCGATGAAAGACTGTTTATGAATGACATGACAAAATACCACATGACATTGAGGTTCATAGTGACTATATTGAAAGATAAGGATGTTGGAAATTTGATGACTACGACACATGTGTATAAGGCAAAATCGACATATTAGAGGTTCATTCAAGAAAATGCAACATTTGTTGACCCTAGTTCATGATGAGAAATACATGTGCTGGACCAGAAACAAGGAGAAATCATATGTTATAACTGATATATTCTGGATATATCTTGATTTTGTGAAGTTGTACATACAAAATCAACAGGCACCACCTTCCACTACTTGAAATCGTTAGTGTTATATGTCAAACATATTTATTTTCTCGATTGAGTTTTCCTACTTGGATGAAAGGGAAACAAACTTTACATGGGTACTAGAGAAGCTGAAAGTATTGTTCACATCAGAGAAATTGCTTCCCAAGGTCATGGTGACATATATGGAATATACCTTGATGAATTCCATTGAACTTGTGTTCCCATCCTCATTTCATTTCTTGTGTGTATTCCATATTTTAAAAAATGTTAGTTCGAAGTGCAAAGAGTACATCGAGGCTAATAGATAAGAGCATGTCATGGACATATAGAACAATGTCAAGTATTCAAATAGGTGTTTGAGTTTGCGAAACACTTGCAGTATTTTGAGGTAATATGTGATGATATTCCTTCATTTGTTGATTATGTGCACCAAACATGGTTGCCACCTATAAAGAAAAGTTCGTTGCTGCATGGACTAACCAAGTCACTCATTTAGGGAGCACGACAATAAACATGTGCATTTTATAACCTTGTGAGTTTAATATTATTACGTAAATATTTATCAATTTATTTATTATATTTTTCTCTAATATTGTTTTATAGGGTTAAGTATTCTAATTGGAAACTAAAAACTTGTTGAATACTAGTCGAGGAGATTTGTGCAGATGATGAGATACAATCAACACCGTGTTGAAGCTGCAACTAGGTGGAATTAGAGTATCATTTCAAAAAAGTGTTGTCAACATTGAGCATTGATATAACACTCCATTTTATAGATGTGGAAACTGATGGAAATTGTGGTTCATGTGCTATTGGAGATTTATTAGGATTGAGTGAATATTCATGGCCATTGGTTCAGACGAAACTAGATTGTGAAGTTTATCAAAAAATAATTTTTGCTCTAAGGTGTTTATGACACAATCTCAGAAGTTAAGAGTTCGTTCCAAATCTCTAGCTTGGTTGTTCAAGACCGTGAGGAATGGTTGACTACTTCTGACATGGGTTACCTTATTGCTTCTACTTAGGACAAGGTTGATGTTCCGACTTTACATATTAAGGATTTGAACGTTATCAGATATTTCATTCAACATGGCTGGAACAAGAATCCTGAACATTGTACCTCTTGTAGGTTTGTGATGTCAGATTAGATATCTTGACATTGTGCTGTCTAGTGTGCTCTATTGCCTTGATAGTGTGACTGTAGTTCTGGATGTGTGAGGTATTTGTTTATGATTCCACTGTGTGTACCTCTGATGTGTGCTAAGATTTTTTTAGTCAAAATTTTCCAAATGGGGAGATTGTAAGTTATGTGGTTTTTGGATTGATAACATTTTGGTAAAATATGCTGTCAGCAAGATGTTAAGCCATATGTTCTGCCAT
Organism: Lathyrus aphaca; assembly: GCA_963966055.1. NCBI lineage: Eukaryota > Viridiplantae > Streptophyta > Magnoliopsida > Fabales > Fabaceae > Lathyrus > Lathyrus aphaca. The sequence goes on along the minus strand of OZ014523.1, from coordinate 61,705,779 downwards.
GTGAGTCAGACATCATGTTCATCATGATACTGTGACATCTTCCAGGACATGTTATACCAATAATTTAGGGTATGATTATTTTGGTATTTTAATGTGTGTTTTGAGTGTGATTTAATTCACATGTTTCTGTTATCCAAGAAATGATATTTTGAGAACTTCTATTTTGTTTGATAAATTGTGTGGATTTTCGTAAAAAGGATCTTTGAAAATTTTTAGGAAAGTTTGTATTTTGTTCCTATTATTGTGAAAGAAATTATGCTAATGACTGTAAGCTGATTCCTGATGTTTTTGCTTTTCATGAAGCCCAATCCTACGAGGTCTGAAGGCTATTTAAAGAGAGGAGCTAAACCTATTACAACTTGGACATTTAAGATTTTGGGAAACTAGGATTAGTCATGTCTTGGTGGTTCTTTTGTTTGTAGGTCACTCTTGTATTAGGTTTGATGCATTGAGTTGTCTGTTTGTTCATTGTTTATTATAAAGCTTTTAAGCAAAAGTGTATTGTTCTTGGTTGAAGCTTTTAAGAAAAACCAAGTATTGTCTTGGAAGTGTGCTACTTCTATTGTGGTCTTGTTGAATTGTCACGAGTTTGCGAGTGTTAGGAAGTGAGAGGTGGATCTCATATCTAGAGGGGATTCTAGGTAGAAGTCACAAGGTAGGGATTAAGCGAAAAGTTGTAAACGAGGGAGTTTAGCTTTGAACTAATACTATCATAGTGAATTTCCTTCCTGACTTGGTAGTATTCAGATGTAGGTGAGTTACACCAAATTGGGTTAACAATTTCAGGTGTTACTTTTATCTTTCTGCAATTTAAGTTTCTCCATATTTACTTGTGTGATCAAAATGTGTTGATCCCAGTGTTGTGACATCTATCTCGACATCTGGTATCTATGAGACATAATTTCACATCTCTATGTTAGTATCCCCACCCTCATCAATATTAGCTTGGGCATCCTTACCCTCGCTATCATCATTGTTATATAACCAATTTGCCTTAGCTCGCACATTAATGTGTCGTGGGAAAGACAAAATAATGCTCTCAATCACATTATTTCTAATAATCATATTGTATTTTCCTTGGCGCTTAAACTTAATCAGTTTTTGCACCTGAAACAAGGTAATTAAAGGTTCAAGAAACACAAGAAATGGGGGGGGGGGTTGAATTGGGTTTTTGGATTAAAAGTTTTTCGCACCCAATAACACAAACAACAAATAAACAAAAATAAAAGACACAAATATTTTTATCCTGGTTCGTTGTTAACTAAGCTACATCCAGTCCACCCGTCAGAGTGATTTCACTTTCTCAATAAGGACTTAATCCATTACTAAAAGAATTAATTACAAACTCAAATATAACCTGTGTAAGACTTCTTAAGAATGTTGTATACCCTAGTCTATCAAGGAACTTAACAAAAGCTTAATACTACAAGATTTGTGTTTACAAGTTGCTTCTAAAAGTAAGCAGGTGCACAAGCTAAAATCAAAGATATTATACTTAATAAATATATTCAAGAAAGTGTTATAAGTGTATGAACATGATAATTTTCTTAGTGTGAAAACACTTATCATTTTCTTTCTCACGTATGAGCGTTTTTTCAGTGTTGTTCAATAAATTATTTTCCAAGTTCCCAAGACCTCTTTATATAGATGACGAATAGATCCATTGGAGGGAGAATATGGAATATCCTTAATATTACAACTATATGAAGGTTACTTGTTTCTAAACAAGTAGAATGACAATTGCAACAGACAGTGGGTGAGGATGGGATATGATGAATGACATTGGTACAATAATACAATCCTTTTTTCTGATCTTCAGGGTAGTGGAAATAATATTTTCTTTGTAATGATTATACTTTTGCCACGCGTTCTTATTTCAATTATTAAGTCTTAGTCATTAATTTCTAGTCATAGGATTGGTATATAAGTTGATGAAGCTTGAGTAGAGTTCAGAGTCTGCCTTTAAAAACTAGTGAAAATGAGACTTCAGAGGTTTGACACATCAGAGTCTTTATCAGAGTCATTCTGGATATATTATTTACACAAGCGTTGACCAGGTAATACAGATGATTCACTTTCATTTAAACATGCGTTTAATTCTTCCATTGGTTTATAGTGCATCTATAGTTTAGAGTTTGGTTGTCCAAAGTTGACTTCTTCAGAGTCAGAATTTGATTTCTATGATATGCACGCTTAACAAAATAATTAGATTACAAAATTGTTCTCTAAACATATTAAGCTTTGTTACCATCAAAACTCAAGGATAATTGTAGAACTAAACTTGTTTCAACGGTAATGTCAAGAGAACTACTTCCCTCGAGGGGATGAAGTGTGGAAAGTTCCGGGTGCAGGCCCATAGCGGTAGAAATAGAGGTAATCAATCCTCTAATGACAATTTAGACTTTTTTTTTTGGATTTGGAAATTGTTTTCATACCGGCGAGCATGAATGTTGCCGAATGGACCGAACTTGACCTAAAAACACAATCAATGAAAAATAACTATTTCAAATTAACACGCCATGTACTATCCCCGCGACTAAATATGTCGTTAGCCAAAAACTTTTGTAAATAGAGGATCGCAAGGCTACGTATACGAGAAGATTTCTTCCCTTCCATGTCAAATTCATAATCCCCAGTTAGCCGCTCCCACAAGCAACCAAATTCTTGGGTAAACGGTCCCATTACGGAGAACTCGCAGGGGATACCAGACTATGAATAAAAATGAAGCATATTAGCAATTTGGTCTTGGATAAATTGATAATCGCAACCATTCTAAACCTAATAGTACCAATAATTCTTTGACTAAGTGGCCGCGTATCATCGCTGGATGAATTAAAAAAACTCAAGCGTGAGAGTCTCCTACACGGGGTTACTCAAATTTAAAAAATGTGTCTAGATTATTCTATCGAACATGAAATCCAGGCTATCGAATAACCCTAACGCTCTAAGACAAAAGTCGTCTACATACCTTATCAGACTCATTTCACGCCGATACATAATCTCAAAGCGCATTCTCTGCTTCAGTCCTTCGCCGAATGCAATTCCCATGTAATAAAAGAATGAAGAGGAAATGGTGATGATGATGGTTACAATTTTCGATTTGGTTAGGAGGTGAGTGAGAATTGAGTTTTTAAGGTAGATCTCTAATGGAGTTTTTGTTTGAAGAAGTGGTTTTAAGGAAGATGGAAGTTTGAAAATGTGAGAAAAGAATGAGGAGGGGCGCGAGTTTTATGGTAGTGGGAGAGAGAAAAGTCAAAATCTTGATTGAGTGGGATTTTAAAGGGGTTAAGCGTGATTAAAAGTGATTTAATGGGAAAAGGGTGTGAAATGGAACAACAAAACGCGACTTTGACAACATGACGAGTATCACATCCACGACGTTCCAACCATCAACATTTTGAATTTGGTCGACACTTGTTATTGAGGCGACGTTCCAACCATCACGCTTTTGAGGTTCCATTTTTCCGTATGCTCAAATTTATACATTTAGGTCCAAGAAGATTAAATATCATAATACCTAGAATTTTGACCGAATGCATATGAAATGGTATGTCGTGCAATGAATGTATGAAAGATTGAGTTTTGCGGGGAATGAAACCACATGAGACAAAGTATCAAGGCAGGATTCCATTGGGGAAAAGGTTTAACATAACTGGGGAATAAATAATAGATCTCAAAGAGACACAACATAAGATACAAGATATTATGGAAATCCTTCAAAGTGATAAATAGTATCCGACAATACTTAAAAAGAGAGGGGTAAACCCTAGAAAGAGATACAAACATCTGGGAAAGCATCAGTTGTAAATAATACCACACTCTGGAAAACACATCAGAAACATCTAGAAAAACATTAGATGTGGAATGAGACCAAATATGAGGATACAACAGAGGCTTCTAAGAAAGAACTTAGCTTTTCCGTGGAATACACAGGAACATCCAGAAAGAAAAAAAAGCAAACTTTACTGGGGGAAATATTACAATCATTAGGGATTTTGAGAAATGCATTGAACATACCTGAGAAAGGAACAATAACAACCATCAAAGACATTCAGGAGAGTGTTGAATGAAACTTTGGAACATAAGCCGACATAAGAGATAACCAGGATAAGACATTCAGGAAAGCATTGAATAAACTATGGAGCACAAGCAAACTAGAGATATCTGGAAACCATCAGAGACATTCAAGAGAGTATCAAGCGAAATCTGGACAACAACTTGGGTATATATAGAAAAGCATTAGATGAGCAAGAAAACAATCTGAAAATACATTTGAGACATTTAGGAAAGCATTGAATATACAGGCGATAAACTCGAGGGCATCTAGAAAATCATTGGAAGAACGAGAAATCAACCTGAAGATATATCAAAGACATTCAGGAAAGCATTGAATGAACTTTGAACACAACCAAAAAATAGAGGTATTCAAGTAAACATCAGAATCATTAAAAAAATAATTGAATGAAATAACATGAAAACAAATCAGGCACATCTAGAAAAGCATTGGATGAACGATGGAAGAGGAAACCAAACTGAAGAATCATCAGATTCATTCAGAAAAGCGTTGAACGAAACTCTGGAAATACATCAGAAACATCCAGAAAATTGTTGGATATGGAGGTGGAAATCAATTAAAAGATTTTTTAAGAAGACATCCATAAAGAATTGGATGAAAGGGGTAACAAACTCGAAGACGTATCTAGAAAATCAATCGGATAAGCAAGGCCATATATGGAAAAAGCGATCAGATTGACACAAAGGGGTTCTAGAAAATCAATCAGAACAATAGACATATCCAGAAAATCAATAGGATAATCAAGGTTATATCTGGAAAAGTGATCAGATTAACACAAATGGTTATGGAAAATCAATCAGAACAATATACATATTCGGAAAATCAATTGAATAATCAAGGCCATATATGGAAAAACGACCATATTGACACAAATATGGATACAATGCAATGTCATGTGTGGGTCAGGAAGCCATGGATTCAGAATGGTACGAGCAAACATCAACATATCAACTTATTTAGGAAGGCAACTTACAAAAGTACAGTTCTAAGTTTCTCTATCAAACCCCTCACAAGGGTCAGATATAGGGTTTTTGCTTATTTAAGAACAAAATCTAAAGTCATAGACCTCATTAGGAACTTTACCGAAAGTATGGGCTAGCCATTTCATAGTGAAATCTCAAAGGATCTCTATTTGGCGAAGCCTTCGCATTGACCTACTGAGATGCGCATTTCATATGCCATACTATAGGGTCTCCAGGTTCAGTGTTTAGTATTGGTCTTAAACAAGGTCCATAAAGTCACTGATCATGTTGAAATCTCATTATGAGGATGGGCTAGCCAACTCATAAAGAAAGTATCAAACATATCTACTCTTGGTGGAGTCTTCGTATATAACCTTATGGGATGTGCATCACATTGGCCAATACTAAAAAACATCCTTTCTAATCTTATATTTTTTCTCGAGCTCGAGTGTAGAACTTCTCTAAGGGTATGTTTGGATTGGTGGGATGTGATGGAATGGAATGGAATGGAGTGGTAACTAATGTGATTCCATTGTTTGGATTTGCAAATAATTGATGGAATGGAATGGAACATGATGGAATCCATTCCATCCCATTCCATCCAAATCCTCATTTTTTGTTCCATCCAATTTGGGGTGTATGTGATGGAATGTGATATTTTTAATAAGATATCCAAACAATGGAGTGAGATCTATATTCCATTCCGCTCCGCTCCATTCCGCTTCGCTATGTTCCACTCCGCTCCGCTCCGTTACGTTCCATCAATCCAAACATAGCCTAAAGTAATAATCCCAAACCAATATATATATATATATATATATATATATATATATATATATATATATATATATATATATATATATATATATATATAAAATAAAACATTTAATATAAAAACATAATAAAACAAAAATAAAAACAAGAGAAAAATATAAATAAAATTAAGAAAATGTAAAAAATCACGCAAACACACAAATAAACACTCAACCTGGAACTAACAGGAATATGCTTGACTCGCTAGATAAGATTAGTCCCTAGTAGAGTCATAAACTATCACAATGCAAAAAATACCCGAGCGTAACGAACGCTTGAAATAACAACAAAGTCACCACCAAAGTTTATTTATTTTAAAAGGAAATAGAAAATATCGATAAAACCCTTAAAAAATGAAAGATGGTCTTCACAATCAAATTCGAGTTGGGGAGTCGGTTATGCGGGGGGAAAGTATTAACACCTCTCACATTTGTTGTACTCAACGAGAACCCCCTAATTATTTTAGGTGAAGTGTTTATCATAAAATGTTTGCATTTTTTCTGTATATTAAAAACCAATTACAAAAGGGGAAAAATTTAGTTTTTAATTAATGTGTTTGACGAGATGTTAAGTCTCACTCCTACGTATCCCCAGATGCGATGAAGAACTCAAAGTTGTGTATTTATTTGGTATAAAATGTTTGTGTGTTGGTTGTTTTTAGAGAATAAAGTTTATATCAAATTTGAGCAATTTAAACATTTGTTTGTATGCTCACACTATGGAGGCTGAAGTGTTTATTTGTATTTCACGTCGGAATGAACAAAACAATATTCTTTTATGATTTTTTTTGATTGCACAAGGGCAAAAAGGTTAATTTGATGAATTGAGATTATTTTGAGATGCAGAGGATGAATAACCGATTCGAACAAAGCGTGCGCTAAGCCTTCTATTGTTCTAGAAACAAATGAATGTACATTCATTCATTCCTCTTTTAATCCTAAGCTTGTTGTAAAAATCATTTGTGAAAAGTTAAAACAAATTAATTACATTTAAAAATAAGAATTGATGTTTGATTTTATTAGGGACATTGATTTTTGTATGCTCATTAATTAATTAATCAAAATATACAAAATAAACGAATAATAAAAAAAACTAAGACAATTAAAATGAATAAGTAATAAAAATTAAATGATGAATAGGGATACATGCAAGCATTGTTGGTGAAATAGGACCCAAATGGCCCAAAACTCTCAACACATACCAACTAACTGGGGGTGTGTGAAGAGTAAATGAAGGGTGTTATAGGGCCCAATTGGCCTAAGGTTAGATAATCTTAATTAATCTTTTAAAATAAATCAAAATGATCATTACAAAACAAAGAAAAAGAAAAAGAAAAAAGAAAACCAAAATTATAAACAAAAAAGGAAAAAGTACTAATAAAACAAATGCGAAAACAAAGATAGAATCATTATCCTCTTCTTCTCCAAACATACCTACACTATTTTTTATGTCATTTTCCTTCAAAACACAAAAAACTTCATGGTTAACACAAAAAACGAAAAATTCACATATCAACGTAAAACAAAGAAAGTTTTTGGATATATGAGGTGGAGTGATTCATGTTATCACCGATGGATCTTCTTCTTTACTCTCTTTTTTATTTGAGAATTTTTTAACACACCCCATAAGTTTCTTAGGCACCTTGTGTGCTGACAATACTAAAACATTCTCTTGATTCTTGAACTCGACAATGCTCTAAGCGATGTTCCCTTTGTTGTCAACCGAAGGTGAATGATACTCAACCTTCACAACCTTCCGTTTGTCTTGGTAAGACAGAAGATGTTCGATCTCGACAATGATCTCGCCGATGGATTGGTACGCCATTAGCTTAAACGTGCGACCGAGTGTTTTGCCGTCAATGTAGGAGATATTTGCGACACACCTACAGATTTTGATTTCATACAATTGAGACATTTTGTGTTTGTGTGAAAGATATCAAATGAAACCCTTAGTTTTTAGAAAACCTAGGATAAAATAATTTTTGCCTAAAATCTTTCCGAATTTACAGATACCGAAGAATCATATAAATATTGATTCCGAATGTGCACACCCGGAACTTTCCCGTATATGCATATCATAATATTTTACTAATACATATTTCAAACATAATTGACTATGTTATGCAATGCTTTCACTAGAATAAAAGGGATTAGTGCATTAAAAAGACATGAATAAAAATCAATATATTTCACATCAAAAAGTTACATTTTGTTGTTCGATTATACAAAAGAGTTAAAACAAAACTCTTTGTCTAAATCTATCAGAGCTTGGACTTTGGACTTTTCCGCATTTGATGCCTTTTCAATTTCATTCAATCAATCAAATTCAACTATCCTATCAACAAGACTATCATGCAACGACTCGGCAATTGCGGTTGCATGCATCGCACATTGCAGTGATTTAGGTGGTATGAGACATCCGAGTTTCAAAATAACTTGTACAAAAGACATCTCACTTCTATTTCCCTTGAAATTGGATATATAACCGCAATAGAAATTAAAAAAACGATAGTTCCGGTGATTATGGCTGGAATCCTTAACACATTTTCTAAATTGACCGGAATCCTTATGTGCATATTTAATGCAGATTAGTCATGACAATCTAGCAAGAATATATATATATATATATATATATATATATATATATATATATATATATATATATATATATATATATATATATATATATACTTTTTTTTTGGTTGTAATATAGGATACTTCTTTTTAATTTATTTATAAGACAAAAAATTTATTTAATAAATATCTTTTAATTAATTTGTAAGATAGTGAGTGTTTGAAATTTTATCAAACATATTATTGAAACAAAACAAAAACATCATAGCTTAAAATAATAAGATGAGGACTACCAGCTTTATATTGTAGTAACAACAAATACTCACTAAATCAAACAAACAATTTTGGAAAAGGATTTAATCCAAATCTGATTACTCTAGAACTGACTTTTCTCTCTAGAACTGTCTTAGACCACTCAACCAATAACTGATTGCCATGTAACAATAAAGTAATCTTCAATGTGTGGATCATAAAGATCCCTAGCTAAGATATCTAACATATGAATTTGTATATACTCAAATGAGTCACTATTATAAATTCATTCATTCCCTTTGGATATATTAACTTGCTTCAAAATACCACACATTTCTCTATCTTAGCAAAACAACATAGCCATGGCTACATCAATCTCTGCTGTTAAGCCTATCACCACAACTCCAGTATGTTGCTTTACTTACTTAATTATCAATTATTCTTGTTCTTATATGCTTTTAAGATATTACTAGTGTCGACGTGTCAGTGTTTGTTTTAGTATGTGATAGGCTATATTGTGATATTGCAGTTGAGTTTGAAAAATTCTAGAGCATTAGCTTCAGTTTCAAGTTCATCTTTCTTTGGAAGCAAGGTTATCTCAAAGGTTTCAAACACCAAGGTTTCTTCCAATGGAAGGTTCAAAATTGTTGCTGCTGAGATTGATGAGAGCAAGCAGACTGATAAGGATAGATGGAGAGGTTTGGCTTATGATGTTTCGGATGATCAACAAGATATCACAAGAGGGAAGGGTTTGGTAGACTCGGTTTTTCAAGCTCCGGATAATTCTGGAACTCATTATGCAGTCATGAGTTCTTATGAGTATCTTAGTACTGGACTTAGACAGTGAGTCATAGATAGATATTCTTTCAAGTTATTCTCATTTTCATTGTCATGAGTCATATAGCTCTGTAGCACATACACCTCTGGAAAAAAATGTGTCGGTGATGGTGTCTGAAACCGACACCAACACTTATGATTACCTGTAATTTATTATGTTTTAAAATAATGCTGGTGTCGATATGTCTGTGTGAGTATCGTGTTTCTGATGTCTGTGATTCATAGAGTGCTAGTTTAGCGTTCAAATGGTTTTAAGTTCTTTTTCAGGTACAACCTTGACAATATGATGGATGGGTTTTACATTGCTCCTGCTTTTATGGACAAGCTTGTTGTTCACATCACCAAGAACTTCATGACTCTACCTAATATCAAGGCATGTTACTAGTTGCAGATATAGCAACTAAGACTATAATAAAATTGAGAGACATTCAAATTTTTTCATTATTTTTTCAGGTTCCTTTGATTCTTGGTATCTGGGGAGGTAAAGGTCAAGGAAAATCTTTCCAAGCTGAGCTTGTTTTTGCCAAGATGGGAATCAAGTAAGTTATTTCCATATAAATACTACCCTACTTAACCGCTATATCAGAGTTAGTTGATATTGTTATGTTCATTAGATTAGTTACACAAATTAGTTACACCTTATTTTCATTGTATTTGAATGTGTCAGTGTCATGTCAGTGTCAGACTCGACATGTTTCAGAAACCAGACACATTATTCATATAATATATCAGCATATATTATCATGTTGTATTAATACATACGATTTCACAATTGCAGCCCAATCATGATGAGTGCTGGAGAGCTCGAAAGTGGAAATGCAGGAGAACCAGCAAAACTGATAAGACAGAGATACCGAGAAGCAGCCGACAGAATAAAAAAAGGAAAAATGTGTTGTCTATTCATAAACGATCTTGATGCAGGAGCGGGTCGATTAGGAGGAACAACGCAGTACACAGTAAACAACCAAATGGTAAATGCAACACTTATGAACATTGCTGATAACCCAACAAATGTTCAACTACCTGGTATGTATAACAAAGAAGAGAATCCGCGTGTTCCTATCATTGTTACTGGTAATGATTTTTCAACATTGTATGCTCCTCTCATTCGTGATGGTCGTATGGAGAAATTCTACTGGGCACCTACGAGAGAAGATCGTATCGGTGTTTGTAAAGGAATTTTTAGACATGATAATGTTCCTGAAGAGGATGTTGTTAAGATTGTTGACACTTTCCCCGGTCAATCTATTGGTAAGTTTAGTTAGGAAAATAAGCACTGACACAAACACAGACATAGACAAAACACTGACTCTCACAATGGCACGTCAGCACCAGTAATAATATGAAAAAAATGAATTAATTTTATGCAGATTTCTTTGGTGCATTGAGGGCTAGGGTATATGATGATGAAGTGAGGAAGTGGATTTCTGGTGTTGGTATTGAAGGCATTGGAAAGAAGCTTGTGAACTCAAAAGAAGGACCTCCAACTTTTGATCAACCAAAAATGACATTGGAGAAATTGTTGGAGTATGGTAACATGCTTGTTCAAGAACAAGAGAATGTTAAGAGAGTCCAATTGGCAGATAAATACTTGAGCCAAGCTGCTCTTGGTGATGCCAATGAGGATGCTATCAAGAGTGGAACTTTCTATGGTTAGATCTCTTTTTATCTCCTAGTTTTAGGGTAAACACTATTATAAGCACAAAGATTCTTTTGTCAGATTTATTGAATAACCGATGTATTTGCAGGCAAAGCAGCACAGCAAATAAGTATTCCTGTTCCCGAAGGTTGTACCGATCCAAATGCCAAAAACTTCGACCCAACTGCTAGAAGTGATGATGGAACATGCTTATACACAGTTGAATAATCTAAAAAATCTCTTATTAGGTTAAGTTAAGGAGATGCTGAGGATTTAGATGATAAATGGATCATTTTATCTTGTTAAAATATTGGATTGTTGTTGTGCTCTATAGTTTTGAGATTTATTGTGCACAATGTTAATGTTAATCAGATTGGTTTCATGTTATTTATTTATTTTTATTTTAAATCATTCCTAATTCAATAAGATAGAGTCAAGCTTAATGTATTTTCATTCATCTAACCCATAATGTATTATGATATCAAAAAATGTTGAGTTTCTTCGCCTCTAAGCAACAATGGTGGAATCTAACTCTTGATCAATCAAATCCTTATTACATGTATCTTCGCAAACTTTTACATATATTAAAGAATTTTGCATCACTTATATTATGTAGAAACTCCACAGGACAATGCAGTTAAAAAAAAAGAAAAACGTCAACCCATCTTTAATGTTACAAGAGGACACCCATGCTCCAAAGCAACTTACCAAATGTTATCTGGAACTTTCTAGATCAACATACTTTCCTCTCATGCATTATCACCCAAATCACCTTATGAAATCATTCATGGAACATCAACATTATCGGTGTCACCTAAAAGTTGACCATCTATCCTAAAAATGTATATTTTTATGGGTTAAATATGCTTTTAGTCCTTATAAATATCTCAATTTTGATTTTTAGTTCCTATAAAAAAAGTCGAGTTTTAGTCCCTATAAAATTATTTTTGCATGCAGTTTTAGTCCCAGTAGAGGGACTAAAACTGCATGCAAAAGTAATTTTATAGGGACTAAAACTCGACGTTTTTTATATGGATTAAAAATCAAATTTGAGATATTTATAGGGATCAAAAATATATTTAACCCTATTTTTATTATTTACAAACAGATAATCACATTCTCATGGCTTTAGTCATTGCAGAAGTTCCAAAACCTATACACTATGAGAAGATACACAATCTCTGATCTTCAATTTCACTTAAGTCATCTTAAATCTTGAACTGACTTTGGACTGCTAACCATGCAGGTCTACCTCATACCATCATAAAGGAGACCAGAGCCATCTTTTGAGAACAACAATGACCATTCTCTCATTATTTCTGGTTCCTTCATGAAGCTGGAACATTCATTTCAAGTTCCCGAACAGAACAATGGTGCCATATATGGGAACCGAAATATAATCCCCACTAATTTTCATCTTTGAGTCGATCAAGATCTGAAATTGTATATATAACCGCAATAGAAAGAACAAAGACGATAATTCCGGTGGTTATGGCTGGAATCCTTAACACATTTTCTAAATTGATTGTTTATCAGGCATTACCTATTGATGAATTCCACGGTATCACGCCAGCCAACACATGTGCTTCGTCAGATCACTACATATTCGTAATTGAAACTAACACTTAGAGAACAATAAATCGATCAAAGTTAGGATTTCTAAATCGGGATAAGATCAATGGAGTTCTAATCGATGATCTACCTCTGATTCTTGCGATTGATTTAATAGGAATCCAGAAAACGGATCTGAATCAATATGGGTGAAAAGACATATTAGCATTCAACGTTTCTATCACTCACCCTCAATGATCCATGGATCTGGCGGTGACTGTGGGAGAGGGAGATCACAAAAAAATGGTCTTTAATTTTATGATAAACTCGTGCAGGGGCGTCTTCAGGGGTATCTTAGGGAGATCCTTCTTAGCAATACTATATGCATTAACATCTCTTGTCCATTTTAAAGTGACATATCATAATGCGGAAGGAAGCCCGATCGTGGCAATTTCCGATTTAGATGAGGCTAAACGAATCAAAGAAGTTATCCAAAGAGGTCTGTTAGTGTCAGCCAATGCTTCATAAGCGAAAACAAGAGGGAGGATAACATATCCCAAGGGGTTCGACCTAAACACTAGCGAGGAGGAGGTTTGGTCGGTGCCATATGGCGATTTTGAAACAATGTTAGTTAAAATATATGTTAACCTCCCCTTAGAATTAAGAGGCACATTAATTGAATGCCTCCGGAATAACGCCGAACTTTTCGCAATAACCCCGCATGAGATGCCTGACATTCATCCTAGCATAGTGTGCCACCACCTGAATGTGAACGCTAAGGCTCATTATGTTTCCCAACTTCAGATGAGATAATCTTTTGAGAAGGCAATGGCCACTTCTAGCATGTTCAAATGCCTATTAGACACTTAACTCATTTCCGAGGCCAAATATATTGAGTGGTTATCCAACATCATTTTGGTGAAAAATGCCTTGAGGAAATGGATGATATGTGTTGACCATACCAATCTTAACAGGGTCTGCCCGAAAGATTCTTATCTGCTCCTAAACATTGATAAATTGGTAAACAATTATGCAGGATATCGATTAATTTTGTTCATGGATGCTTATTTAGGGTATAATCAGATACCTATGTACAAACCTAACTAGATAAATGTGTCCTTTATGATAGAGCGAGCAAATTAATGATACAATGTCATGCCTTTTGGATTGAAAAAATTTGGCACGACCTACCAAAGAATAATAAACAATATATTCCAAGATGAGATAGGCGTGTAAAAAATCGACCAGAATAAGCATCATGCTTAACACCTTCAATGGGTGTTCAAAAGAGTCTGGTAGTATAATATGTGCCTCAACCTGGAAAAAATGTACTTTTGGGGTGAAGGCGGGCAAATTCTTGGGTTTCTATTTAAACGAGCAGGGGATCAAAGAAAACCCTGACAAATGTGAGACAATGATTTAGATGAGCTCACCTACTTTAAAGAAGGAAGTTAATAGGTTAAATGGTATGCTAAAGGCTTTAAATATATTTATTTAAAAGTCCTCATAACACACTTTACCTTTTTTACTGACTATAAAAAAAGAACATTGATTTCGAGTGGACAACAAGTTGCAATGAGGCGTTTAGATCTTTGAATAATTTTTTTGGCTATGCTCCTGGTACTTATGAGACCATCTTTAGGGGAATTTTTTATTTATTCATAGTTGTTGTTAAAGAAGCTATTAATTCCGTATTTATCAAAGAATCTGACGTGCACCAGAAATCAATGTACTTCAAATCCAAATCAACATACTTCATAACTAGAAGATTGAAATCGTCATATTTTCTCGCTCATTCCATTGTAGTGCATACATATATACCTCTAAAATAAGTGTTTTACCAGCCAGATTTAGTTATATGTTTGACGTAGTGGGCCATCGAGTTATCTTCATTTGAGGTGTTCTTCAAAGCAAGGAAAGCCCTCAATGCCCAGGTATTCGCCGACTTTATAGCGAAGATGACTCATGTACCTCTAGAACTGGAGCATGCATGAGTGGTCTTCATCGATGGATCGTCCAACAACAGGAAAACCGAAGAATGAGTGATCCTAAAAAATGGTTCTGGTTTAGTAGTGGAAGTATGTGTAAGATTCGAGTTCCCAACCACTAACAATCAAGCCAAATATGATGCAATCATTATCAAGATCACATTCCCGGGAGAAATTGGAGCATAATGCATTATGTTATGAATAAATTTCCAATTGGTTGTTTCCAAAATAAAGGGAATTTCCCAAGAAAAAGACTATTTGCTAAAAAAATATCTCAAACTAGCTATGGGAAAGCTAGCGGAATTCAAGGAATTCAAAATAGATCATGTACCTCAAGAGGAAAACACTCGAGACGACGTATTATCACATTTAGTCAATACTAGAAACCCTGTAATCAACCAATATTTAGTCCAAGAAATTAAGAAAGTCCCCAACATGGAAGTGAAAGGGAAGTCGATAATTGTAATAAGCTACATGGTCACACCCTCTTGGATGAGCTTAATTCGACAATATATTGAGTCAGGAAAACTTGTGAAAAATTCATTTGACGCAATGTTGGTTGAGAAAAGGTTAGGAGGATACACCATGGTTGAAGGAAATTTGTATAAAATTGGGTTTTCCATGCCAATGTTGAGGTGCTTGGGGAAATCCGAAGCCAATTATGCCCTTCTGGATATACATGAAGGAATAATCACACATCACTTTGGAGCAAGAGCACAAGATAAGAACATTTTGAGAGTGAGATACTATTGCCAACCATGGCCCAGGACGCCTAGAAATACGTGAAAAAATGCGACCAATTTCAAAGGCACGGTGACATCTTCAATGCTCCGGCAACCGAACTTCACATATTAATATTGCACAGACCATTCATGCAGTGGGAAATGGATATCATTTACATTTTTATTCTAGCATAGAGATAAATCAAATGTCTTATTGTTGTGGTTAACTACTTTACTAAATGGATCGAGGACGAGGCATTCACTAATATCACCGCTGAAAATGTCATAAATTTATTTAAAAGGAATATATTGGCTAGGTTTTGAGTAACCCAAGTCATTTTCACAGATAATGGAACGTATTTTAAAGGAAAAAAACTAGAAAGCCTCATGGAAAAATTGAGAATTAAACAACATTTTGCATCAGTAGAACATCTCCAAACAAACAACCAAGTTGAGGTTTCCAATCGGATAATAGTAACAGATATGAAGAGGAATTTGGAGGAAGTCAAAGACATTTGGGTCGAAGAACCGTCAAATGTCTTATGGGCATGTCGTATTGCACCATATTCTACCACAAGAGAGACTCCTTTTTGTCTAACGTATGGGATATAAGTTGTTATCCCATGTGAAATTGAAGAGCTGAGATGGAGAATGGGAAGTCCATTTCCAATAGAAAGTAATGTAAAAGCTATTAGATATAAGATCAACCTTTCAGAAGAAAAGAGAATGGCAGTTTCCTTGACTAGTGCAGTTGGTTGAGTTCAACCATGAAAATTCCATATAGGGAATCTGGTAATATAAAGGGTAAACATCAGAAAGAAGAATGCATGAAACGGGAAGTGTAACGCCCCGATTTTTATTCTAGTATTTTTAATTATATTTCATCTTTTAGAGTATATTTTATTTAATTAATTATTGTTATCTAGGTTAATAAGGATTGGTAGAATTTAATTATAGTTTGAGAAATTATGGTTTTGGACAATAAACTAGAATTTAATTAAATATAGGGATATGAGTAGAATTAGTGAGAATTGACGGAATTAGTAAAAATCATTAAAATAAAATAAATTAAGTTTTATTTAAATAGAATGGAAAAGTGTGAGTACATAGAATTTTGATGGAATAAAGACTAAGAAGACAAGAGATCAAACCCTAACATAGAAAGTGAAAGAAAATAGTCTCCATACACTACTACAAAATAGACATTTCGTAATACCTATTTTACAACGACCATAGTGATAACCGTGGTAACACCTATTTCTAAGCAAATGTTTTCCGTAACACCTAATTTACAACGGTCAAATGTACCAACCGTGGTAACACCTATTTCTGAGAAAATTGATTATATACCACAACAATTATTTAAGTAACTATCGTGGTAGGTAGCACGCTACTTGGATACAATCACAATCGCACGCCCGTGGTAGAAAACATCATACATACAATCATACCCTACGTTATAATGGTTGGACCGGTGTGATGGTATCCCTTTTCCAACCGTTGTTAAATACATTTTCCATAGCAGTGATAATCAAATTCTTCATAATTTCAAGATTTTATGCATAATCTAGGTAAGGAGATTATATGATATATTGGTGTCTAAGATTGAAGGATAGTGGAGATTCCTTAACCCTTTTTCTTTTCTTCATTCCCTTTTTCTTCCATTGATGTGAAATTTAACCTTAAGATGGTTTGGGCAAAACCTCTCTAGATTATTATTTTATAATTATGATTTATTCCCTATTAATGATGTGAATTTTGTGAATCTATATGCTTAATTTGGATTTTTGGATGTTCATGAATGTATGTAATATTTTGATGAGTTCATGATTAATTGATTATATATGTGTTAAATCTATGTATTTTTGAGGTGTTAAATGTTATATGGATCGTGTATGATGATTACTATGCACGTGGGGTTGTATGGGACTCAAAAACTGAGATCTAGAAATGTTGTAATGGAAAAAATGAATATTTTTGTGTTCTGATCAGTGGTGATGGGGTCACCCTAGGTGACGGTCCACCTATCATTGCGCTAGGGGAGAATACTAGCTTAAACGGGATGGCGTGCGTCATGCAAAGTGAAGGTCCGACCGTCAAGGATTTGCAACATACGCCATTGTTTAACTATCTGTGCCTGGAAGACAGGTGAATGGGGAAGGTAACTATCTTCATGCCTACGATAGGCTGGCCGTCAACCTTGTGTTGACTTTTTCTTGATGTTTGACTCAATCTTTTGAGTAGTTTTGATTTTCTGATTTTTTTTACTGTTGTTTGATAAGGATTTATGAGAAATGTGTTTTGAGTTATTATGATTTAGTTAATTGGTGTATGCCATTATATAATTTTATCTAACACTTAAATCATCAAAATGTAATGGTTACCACATATTAGGTTTTATGAATTGCATTACTTTCGTGTTATTATACTTTTTCTTCTTTTTGATGATTTCAAAAAGGGAAGAAATGTTAGCATATTGTTCGTGTTATGTTCATAATATTTTCAGAGGGAAAAAGTCTTAAAACATGGGGAAGATATACAAGATAAATGGAGTTTCAAGTTGTTGAACATATTGCAAGATTTAAAATTATTAAAGCAACTCATTGATGAACAAGAAATTTCAAAGGATGTTTGCCATAATAAAAAAAAGGAGATTGTGAAGAACAACTTCTCATTGACATTGACTAGGGTTTTGATGATACAAATACATCAAAAATATAAGAAAAAGAGAAAGTAAACAAATGATCAACAAAGAAAAAAAAGATGAAGACAATGAACCATAAATATGAAGCTAACAATTGATCATGAAAAAACTACAAAGATAAATATGAACTAATTTAAGATTGTCTTTATCTATTATATACTATAATTCATCTTATATATCACTTAAAAGCTCACAAAATATCATGCAAAGTTAACCTAAAATGTTTCAAAGATTGTGCTTAAGAACCATTGAAGTTGCGATGTAAAAAGCTGAATTTAGTGCTAGAATGGATTTGTTATTTTCCTACCAGGATGTAGTATTTGAAAACCCCTATGGATTTTTCATAAAATGGAATGTTTCAAAGGATTATTTTTCTACCAGGATTTTGTATTTGAATACGAGTTGAACCATTGTGTTTTTTCATGAAACAAAATCACTGTTTTAAATGACAAAGCTTCATGAAACCATTTCAAACATATGCATCCATTCATAGAGGTTTTTAAACGTGAATATAAAGCATAATACAATAGAAAAAAATAGAAAATGAATAAGCAACTTTCAAAATCAGATTTATAATAATCTAATATCATTTTCAAAGTGTTCATCATTTTTCAAATAGTTTGAAACTATGTGAACATTCATAAACCATAAAAAGTTTCATAATCCAAAATATATTCTGAGAAATCAAATGATATACTTTGAATTGTATAGTGAAAATAAAATATATAATCTCAAAATTGAATTTAACATTCACTATTCTACTATATACTTCATTTTTTAACAAAGTATAAGTATTTGTACATTTTATAATAGTGTTCTAGTGAAGATGTTTGAGAATAGAAAATGGTGTACTTTTTGGTTTTTGTGAGGATCATCATAATGTTTGATGATTGTAGAAATATTTCTTTGATTCAGGGCGATTCATAGTCCATCATATGGTTTTGTGTTTTTGTATGTTTTAGAAGGTTGTAAAAAGGCCTTGGTGAAGACTTGTTCAAGGATCTAAACATAGTGGGAAATCATCTAGGGAATAGAGAGACTAGATGTACCCTTGGTTGATAAGGGGAGCTAATATAATTATCTTGTGTTCTTTATTTTATGTCTCTAAAAACTCTTAACTGTACATTCATCTTAAATTAGTTCTTAGTGAATGGCTTTTTGGTAAAATTATAAGTTAAGAAACATTGCCTAAAATTGAGAAAAATCCAGTAATACTAATTCACCCCTTCCTCTCTTGGATTGTCTCTGATAGTTTCAGACCTTGGTTTTTCTAATTGTAAGTTATGGATTTGACCTTGACATGTTAATCGATTTACCCTATTCTTACCATTTCATTTTTTCGCTTCTTTTCTTGTATGAGTTTAAACTTGGGGGCCTAATGACCCATTTGGGCCTTAGATCATCTATTTCACTCAACTATTACCCTTTGACTTCCTTGTAATACCACTTCCTTGTTTCAGTTTCCCTAGAGCCACATGCACCTTTAACCTTTTTTCTTGACTTTTCTCACCTGCTTGTCCTCCCATGAAGACAACAATAGCCTTTTCGGAGATTTCCATATTTTCTACGTCACCATGATTATCCCAATGTTGTAGGCCTTTGTACTTGTTTCAATTGACTGATTTTCTTTCTACATTTCATAGCTCAGAACCATGATCATCCTTCTCACCTAAGTTATCTTTTGAATTATTAGTTTCTCCCTCTACTGAATTGTCCTCCGAAATGCCTCCAATTACTTTTTCTCCCTTTCACCCTTCACTATGTTTGGAATCACAATCCTAACCAGGCTTTATGAATATCCAATTATCTTATTCCTAAAGATTTCATTATTAATTCCTACATTGAAGGTTTCACTAAGGACATGAGTATACCTGGTTCTGACCAAAATCCTATCTACATCCATCTTCAACTGCTTACTTGTTTCTTCATCTTAACACATATACAATCTTAATGATGCAGTTATGAATTCAAAAATATTTTCATACCATGCATGGCATGGGATCCCATACCACCTAATCCATGTTAGCCACTCATTTTCCACATCCTCCTGCCTCCACTCCCCTGTCTCAGAGAACCATTGACTTAACCAATCTCCTGCCTCTTCAACTAATATTTTTAGCTCTCCTTCCACCGTACTTCTTCTAACAAACATTTATTTGCACCTAACACGATGATATTGATTGAAAAGTACCCTTCCATGTTGATTACTTTTTGCATATTATAGGTCATCTCCGAATTTTCAACAATACCTACCTACAAATGCTTTTCTTAAGAGATCATCCTCTTCAAAGTCAAACTGCAGATGCACAAATATAGGTTTGGGCTCCTTTCTTATTTTTCATACTTAGGTTTCCTACAAGGTTCGGGTTGTTTATTCTGCAGTGTTTGAGCATATGTTTTTTTTACCCCTCCATGCATATTTGATTCTATTTTCCTTAATGATTCTAGATGTTTGACCATGATCCTCTCCATTTCTCGCTTGGTTACTGTACAAAAAGAATCCGAACAAGTCTTCGTGGCCTTTAGCTGGGACTTTGATATGTTGGTAGGAGGAAATGGGGGGGGGGGGGGAGGTACCTACAAGGTACTCCGATGCTTAAGTAAGTTTCAGAATGAGACAATTAAAGCATAAGCAAAAGAGGGTTAGAAATTGAATATCTGACCCTCCAAAGATGAAGGGTTTTTATATGGGCACATGCCCGTAAGAAGCGGGCGTGTAGCCTTTGATCAAACCTAACTGTTTCCACAAATCAAGTGGGCAGTTGGCCGAGTGGAAAGCGCTATGGCACATGAGGGGTAAGTCCTCAACGGTTATATGCCAACGACTCTTTTCCTACAACGACCATAAGCTTATTGACCTTATGATGGGCTCGTGCCCAGTTGAATATTGGATTGGGCCTCAATTTGGCGTAGGACATGTCCCCGGACTGTCCAGAATAGGAGCCTCCAAGTTGTTGTGTCCAAAGGGGATAATGACTTAAGGTGTTAAGGACGTGATCGATACGACCTTAGTGCAGAAGTAACGAACATTTCCTTGTTTTGCATCGGGCATCTGCTCGCCAGAGGAATTTAGAGGGATTTCTAAAAGATTCTCTTTTTGGGAAGACCAAACGCCTAAGGTCTTAATGAGACGCATAATAAAGTGTTGTCGTTCATTTTTGACACTTGGGGGCTAGCCCTAAGTAATAATTGCTTTGACTTTTGTGATTCTTCATGCGAGCTTAAGGAATTATAAAAGGAAGGAGAGAAGTTCATTTGTTCATTTCTTACGAATTTTTCCTCTTGCCGTGAAATCTTGTCTGCAACTCTTTCACGGGATTCTCACCATCGCCGCTGTATAATCTCCAGAAATTTACATGGATCTAGGTAAATCTTCATCCCTTACCTCTATTTTTTGGATATGGCCGATGAACGTTCATCCATTTTTTATGAACTTCATAAGATCTTCATAGTTTTCTGGATATTCCTATGAAGTTTTGGAAATGCTGATGAATGTTCTTCATAAGCGTATGAATGTTCATGAATCCCTAGGGTCAGTGGATAAGTTAGTGTTAGATCTAGGTTGGATCTTAATATTGATAACTTAGTGTTAGTTGACCGAGCATAGGGTTATGGATGGGCTTATCCCCGACGATTTCAAATTGATAACGGGAAGGATTAGCTCGGTGTGTTGATTTCGGCCTTGTAACGTTTTTCTTGACCAAAGGGCTGACCTTAGGGAACGTCCCCGGTCTTTATCGAAGCCCATTCACTTGATCTACGATGGAAGGGTGAATTTGAGTTGGTCGAATTCACTGTGTTTCCTCTGATTTTCAGGTAAAGATAGTCAAAAGAACGTTCGCGAAGTTGAGGAGGTCGCTGCTCTGGATGGAACGAATGTCCCCGCATGCGACATCTTGTGGATAATGGATGAGCCGCTTGAAATGTCATCTCAGTTCACAGTGGATGCTTTAGATACATGGGGCAGGATAGAGAGGAAAAAGAAAGGGGAAACTTCCAACTGGAGAGCTCTTCCTCCAAAGACCACTAAGAGGATCTGTTCACGCTTTCCTGCCCTTCGATTCCTGATGTATGAGTTCGTGTTTTGCGAGGCTAGGCACCGTCTGCCTTTTACCAACTTTCAGCAGGAGGTTTTCACTCATCTTACGCTCGCGCCTTCCCAACTGCACCCCAATGCCCTAGCCTTCATAAGGGCCTTTGAATTAGTATGTCGCTATTTGGAGATAGGAGCGACGATCAACTTATTCTTCTGGATCTTCCATTTATAGAGGAAGTCCCAGGATAGTAGACACAACTGGGTGTCGTTAAAGCAGGCGAGTAGACTTTTCAAGGCTTTCTTGGATTCTGTTCGGGATTTTAAATATCATTTCTACGTGATCCATCCATGCATGCAGGCTGCCAAGGATTCTTTGTATGACAGAGAAATGGTCGGTGAGGAGGAGAAGATGGTGGCCCACTTCCTGTTGGAGTGGGTGAATTCATATTTTCGTCATTCTAGCGAGCATTACATCACCAAACCCGAGGATCTTAATGCCGATGACACAATGGCTTACAATACGCTGTTTAACTATGTCACTAGTTTTCGTCCCACCGAGCTCGTGGATTCGGACGGTCATGCCCTCCTTCGGCCTGACGGGACGCCATCTACTTTGGCCTGGCTGATTAACGTGAAATCGTTGCTCAGTTTCCCGAACGAAGAGGCAGCGATGCGACTCTTAGGTGGATTTATAGTTTTTTAGTTTTTTAGTCCGTGGATATGATTGAAAACTAACTGTTTCTGTTGTTTTTGCAGTGCAAATGGCCGAAATCTGAGATCGTATGGTGAAGAAGAATAAAGGAAATGTGAAGAAAGGTGGGAAGAGTCGGGTCGAAACTGTCAAAGACCAGACTAACCTGGATGACTTTGTTGGTTCTGGCAGCTCTACTCCGGGGAGTACTTTGGTGGCTGGATCTCTGCTGGGCAAGAGGGAAAAAACCGAGGAACCCTCTCCTCCTCCGAAAAAAACATCGCAGCAGCAGGCTCATTCGACATGCCTCCTTGCGTTACTCAGAGGTCTTTGTTCGACGGAGAGTCACCCAATTAATCCGCCTCTTGTCCTCCTTCCCTCCCTAAAGACAATTATTTTGAAGCCTCAATATCTCTTTGATTACTTTCCTCATAGCTTTATAGAAAGAAAGCCTAGAAATTGAAAGGATAGATAATACCGATTTCAACAAAGTTATCCTACCGCCCAAGCTAAGCAACCTATTATTCCAACAAAAAAGCCTCCATTTCATTTTCAATAACAAATCCGACCATATAAAAATCTTACTAGAAGAGTAACCATTAGGAATACCAAGAAAAACAAACTTACTTTTCTCCCCCTACAAGATAGAAAAAACGATGCCACCTCCAAGAAGCGAGAGTTAATATTGATTCCGATAAGATTCCTCTTATGAAAATTAATACCCAAACCGGAAACCAACTCTAAACCCCTCAAAACCAATTTGATAGCCTAAATATGCTTCCAACTTCCATCACCTATCAATAAAGTATCATCCACAATTGAAGAATATCAACATAAAAATATCCCTTAAAATTGAATCCCACAAAGTCTTTATTCTCCACCGACTTACTCACCAAACCCCTCAATCCTTCTGCCACAATGTCAAAAAGGAACTGTGAAATAGGATTAACTTGTCTCAATCCTCTTTGCACCATGAATTCCATCGTAAGACTTCCGTTAACTAACACCGACATCTTACTTGAGAAAATTAAAACCTCCATCCACTTCATCTAAACCTCACAAAAACCCAACTTTCTTAGCACAAATCTAAGAAAATTCCAACTAACTTTATCATAGGCTTTTTCAAAATCAACTTTAAATAATAAACAACCGCTTCCCCCATTTTTAGCAAAGTCCACTAATTTATTAGTCACCAAAACCCCATCAAATAATTGCCTACCCGGAACAAAAACACTTTGCCAATTAGAAATGACCGAATTCAACACCACTTATAATCTAGCCGCCAATATCTTAGAAAGCACTTTATACACACAATCCACTAGACAAATAAGGCTATAATCATCCAATCTCATTGGATTAGAAGATTTCGACACCAAAGTAAAAAAAAGAGATAAAAGATCTAGAGAAAAACACCCCCGAATGAAAGCTTTGAAAATAACCAATAAAGTCACCCTTCATGAAATTCCAACATTTCTTAATGAAGAAAAAAGAATACCAATCGGGACCCGGATTCTTAGCTCCATCGCAACTCCACACCGCCTCTTCAATCTCAATCTCCGAAAAAGGTGCTTCAAGAAAAGATCTATCCTCCGAATTAACATCTTTAAGAGACAAGCCATCAAGATCTGGTTTTCCCTTATCCAACTCAATGAATTTAGAAGCAATATTTCTCCAAACTTCCTTTTTAACCTCCTCCACTTTCTCAATGATACCGCTCTCGGATTCAATAGACCCGATATAATTCCTTCTCCTTCTCTCTTTCATTATCCTATGAAAATATCTACTATTAGTATCTCCATTTAACCACTAATAATTAGATTTTTTTTGCTTAAAAAACTTTTTCTATTTCTATTTCATATAACGTGTTAAATTTTATAAATTTAAATTCTTGAATTTAAAATTAAATATTTCTTGTAAATGAGATTGGGGATATTTTCATACAGATTTTGAAATTTCCTACATGATGTAATGTCCAATAAAGGATATTTTTATATTTTAAAAATTTGAATACAAGGGTCCATATCTCTCACTCTCTCTTTTTTTTCCCCCCAAAAAAACCATTTTGTGCTTTTAGGGGGCGCTTGTTTCGTGAAGTCAAAATTTATTCTCGGAAATTATTTACCCGGGAAAATAAAAATAAGAAATTTATTTCAAATAATTTTTGTGAAAAATTGTTTTGCAAATACTTTGACATTCCTTGAAAAATTTAAGGTTTTAATTAATTTTTTAAAAAAAGTTTATAAAATTTCATGGGAATCCACTTTTCTATCTCTTACTTGGGAATGATTTCATGGAAATATGAGAAGTTATTTTTTCCTTTGGAATCTTTATACCTAGGGTATGTTTGGATTGGTGGTATGAGATGAAATGAAATGGAGTGGAGTGCTAATTAATGTGATTCTATTGTTTGGATTTGTAAATAATGGATGAAATGAAATGGAACATGATGAAATCTATTCCATCTCATTCCCCATTTTTTATTCCACCCAATTTGAGGTGTATGTGATGGAATGCGATATTTTAAATAAAATAACAAAACAATAGAGTGAGATCTATGTTCTGTTCCGCTCCGCTCCATTCCACTCCACTATGTTCCGCTCCACTATGTTCCGCTCCACTATGTTCCGTTATGTTCTATCAATCCAAACAAGTTTTCTACAAATTTTCTTTGCAAATATGCTTCCAATAACTATAAAGATATACAAATTTAAAATTTCTTACTTTTTTTATGTGAATTTTCATATGAATTTCTTTTTCAGAATATATAATAATATTTTAATAATTTTGAATCCTGGATACAATAAAATTTAAAAATCATTACCACCAGATTAATCTAGGTTGAAATCAGTTCTGACATCAAGTGATTTCATTCCTCTTCCGATCGTAGTTGTAGGGGATCGAACCGTGATCCTCACTATCAAATCCAACATCAATCACCACTGAATTAATTATCTATCGGTTCTCGAGTATAGTTCAACTTAGCATATTTTTATAGGTTTGATTCATGCTTATACATTTTAATGATGTTCAAATAATGTAGACAAAACATGGACGATGATTTGATGCATGATAATGAAAGACAATTTCATCGTTTAACTCTAAAGCTCAAAGTTTTTCATCCACCAACTCATAATTACTATCCCTTTTCATGCATGTCCATAAGTTAAAAGACAAAAGATAACAGTTTTGAAATGACATAAACCAGAAAGTTTTATGTATTTGTAAATAGCATTGTCTCCAAGTTGAGCATTTCCAAATAAAAAAGCTAAGAACCCTTGAAAGACATGGTTTACAGCAACTTTCCCTAGCAATACAAATTTACAACAATCAAAATAGGAACTACAATGGTTAGTCTAACTCACCTAAGTTCATACTAATTTAAGTGGCCAACAGCTAAACCTGAATTATGGTGTGATTTTAATATCTTTAATAGCAAGTGGATATTAAATTAGGCTAGTTAAAGTACCATTAACAATATCAAGATAAATAGCCGTAATGAGTCATGAACTCTATGCTAGGAAATTAGATTAGGCAAAACATGTATTGTAACTCCAAACTTGTAAACTGATTACTATAATAACTCTTTTCACTCCCCAACAAATGATGATGATTGGTTATTCAATAAGTGAAATTCTAACGTCCCTTTCATAAAAATGGGACATCCCATTACCTTGTTGATCAATAGTGAAATTCTAATGTCACTGTCAAAAATGGGAACATCCCATTATATCTTTGTTGCAATAGAAAAGAGCTTCAATTTAATGAACTCATGATGCAAGAATATTCTATTATGTGAATGGATAGGAGTTGATGAATCTTATGCAACTCACATAGATGAAAAATAAAAAGTTACAAAATTAGGAGAAAAATTTGACCTAAAGAAAACAAAGTCTCTCAGGTTCTATTGGTCAGTTTTTGATGATTTTAATGTGATTCTTAGTCGTGCTAAGAGGAAGGAAGTTATTATAGAGACGCATGATTTGAATTTTGTGCAGTTCCTGGATTTTGGTGCTTTAATTGAAGTGATGAGTTTGGTGGATTTCACTCTTCTAAAGAGGAGGTTACCTGGTTCCATTCAAATGGGTTCTTTATGAGTAGGTTGGATCGAGTTCTTCATTTAGATGAGCAGGAGGAGTAGGGCCAAGGTAGCTTGTTGGCTTTGGCATGAGACGTGAACGATCACTGTCTGTTAGTTTTGAAGTATTATTTACTTTTCAGTGGACCTAAACCTTTTAGATTTAACAATTTCTAGTTGAGGGATGCAAATTTTGAGAGGGTGATCTATGAGTCCTGGCGGTAGGACATTCATGAGGGTTCGATGAAGTTCAAGTTGAAAGATACATTGAGAGATCTTAAAGGGACTCTTAAGGTTTGGAATAAGGAGGTGTTTTGGGATTTGGATTCTAAGATTTAGGTTTGTTTGAATAAACTTTTGATTTTGGATTTGAGACAGGATTATGTGCCTTTTCTCCAAGAGGAGTAAGTCATAAGGTATCAGGTTTTTCAAGAATTGTGGGATCTCATCCGGTGTCGTGACTCTTAGATATTCCAAAGATCCACATTTTTCGGGTTGGTGAAAAGGATGACAATAATGGGTTCTTTCACACTTTTTTTTTATGAATATAACTAAGAGGAATAGTTTGGTTTCCCTCCAAGTGAAAGATCATGGGTTGAACAAGGTCTATGAGATTCTAGAGGAGATTTCTAAATACTTTAAGGTCCATCTCTTATCCAATTGCTACTAGGCCAACCTTTGATGGGATTACCCTTCCTTGTCTTTTTTTCAGTTGAGGCCGATCGAGTCCCTCTCATATAGGTTTTTGCCTTAAGAAGTGGATGGGGTGGTTGTGAAGATTGATGGGTCCAAGAGTTCGAGTCTCAATTGTTTCAATTTCTCATTCTATAAGAAGTTTTTCCTTCAGTATCACACCTGCATAGTCTCAGGATCCTCTCATTCCGATGTGAATTCAAGTGACCACTCTCCGCCCTCTTTGGTCTCGGGTGTTACAACCACTCCTCGCCCTATTTGGCATTAGATGTTAGATGTCCACAAGCTTCCACTTGGTTCGTCCCCGAACCACATCATACTAGGAAAAGTCTTCTTTGATACAATTTGTAATGCCCAGACTGTTTTCTGGATTACCGACTGACTCTACAAACCAACACGTCTCTTTTCATCATGTTTTTTCCTCACTCACATGGTTTCCATGAAACTTCCCATAATATCACCCATCCAAATACTACTCCAAGTCAACACTCTTAACATCATAGTTTTTATTTGTTAGGTTATTAAAAAGAAGATACATCTTGGAGGAGGAGTACATTGCATTAATACATTTTCATTGTGATTGTTGTTGTTGTTGTAAATTATTGTGTGAGAATTAAAATTGATGTTATACATGACTATTTTTGCTGTTAAATCCACCACTATCACCTGTAAAGTTATTCTCACCCGTATTTGTTGTTTTTTGGTGATATTTACTCTTGTGGAGTAAAGATAACCAGATAGAGGAGTAGTTGTTGTTGAGCTGTATGATGGCATTGATGCATCTTCACTTATTTTCTATTTTATGTTTTATTTAGTTTTGTCGATGTTCTGATCTGTGACACTGGGTTGAGATGTTTTAATCGATGTTTTCAAGTTTTTAATGGATTAATCGAATTAACTGAGTGTTTTATTTTATTGAGATACTATGAAGCATGTTGAAGTTGAGTTCTGCTACTGTATTACGTTTTATTTGAAAGATTTGTTTGTTGAGTATGTGTAACATTGTTTTTAAGCAAATAATTGTTTTTATCTTTTATAAATAAAGAGTTGGGGTTTAAACGGTGTTACAAAGGACATCTTATAAGAGTGTCTCATTGATGAACATGTATTTCTCTTCTTCGGTTTCCACCAAATCAAGATGTTGGATGGTTTGCCCACTCTTGTGTGATGAAGGTTGATGATGAACGATAGACTAGGTTCTGAGATGACGTATGGGTGGTGAGTACCCCTCAGTGAGATTATTTTGAGAGGTTTTTTTTTGTATCTTGGACCAATAGTATCATGTTGTGTGTTCCTTAGGTAGTTAGAAAAAGGATTTTTGGGTTTGGAGTTTTAGGTTGATGAGATCTCTCTTTGTCTAGGATGAGGAGCTCTTGGAGGCTTTTATTTCCATTATCTCGGGGATTGTTAGTCGATATTGAGAAGATGTTTGGGTTTGGAAGCCATACCCAAATATGGGATTTTTGGTCAATCCTAGTTGTGACAATCTTTTGGTTTTGTTTGGGGTCAGTGAAGTTAAGTCATAGAGGGTGGTGTTAGGGTTGTCTAGGATTTGAAAGAGTTGAGAGTCTTATAAATTTATGGTGTTATCTTGATAGTTGATTCAAAATAGGTTGCCGACTAGACAAAATCTTCTGAGGCGCCAAATTATGGCAAACTCAAGTAATAAGGATTGTATTGTGTGCGTTGAGAAGGTGGAGTAAACATATCATTTTTTTAGAAGAGCAATTAGAGGTGTGTTGAGTGGTCAACTATCCTCCTTTTTATTTTATGCAGGTGAGTTTCCTACATTCTTCCCACTGCTTTTATCTAGAGGTTTGTATATTCTATTTTGTGCAGGTGAGTTTCCTACCTTCTTCCTGCTTGCTTTATCTAGAGGTTTGTATATTCTGTAACTTTGGTATTATGTTCATTTAATATATGGTTAATAGTCATTTACCCCATGCAATATAGGCGAGTTTTGATTTTATCCCCCTTTAAAATTTTTTTTGGACTACCCCCTGAATATTTCGGGTACCCCTAAATGTGTAAAAGTCAGGGGAGTAATTAAATTTTTCTTACAGGGATAATTTTTTCGTCTAGGGAGCAAAAGACTTATAATTTTAAAATTATAAGGGGTAATCCAAAATTATTTTTTTAAAGGGGTAAATCAAAACACACCTATATTGCAGGAGATAAATGACTATTAACCCTTTAATATATGGTTCAATCTTTTCTATTTTAAAAAAAATAGACATATAACATTGAAAGTGTTTTAACGTTGAAATCAACCAAAAGAGTGTTACTAATTAACCCAAAAAGGTAACTAACAAACTAACAAACATACAAATACCAATTATAGAACCCAACAAACATGCGTACAAACACAAAACTAAATTGCTAAACTGAAGAATGATTGCGAGCATCAAAACTAGAAACCGAAGAATGAATCCAATCGTCAACACAGAAGTATGAATGACAATTGGACCCAAGCCCATCGGGCACCCGTAAGAATTACCCGCAATGGGTAGGGTAAATACCCGCTTTATTGAGTATGGGTACGGGCTTGAGTAATTACCCGCAAATTTAGATGGGCATGAGTGCGGGTACGGACACTCTAGTACCCAGGCCGCCCTAGCCCGCTATTTTATATATATATATATATATATATATATATATATATATATATATATATATATATATATATATATATATATATAAATTGATTTAATATTATAATTATAATTAATATATTAAAATCTAAACTTTTATTATAAATATTAAAACCTAAACCTAAAAGTTTCTTAAGACATATATCTCTACCGTTTCTTCACCTAATATTGCCGTCATATTCTATCGTAACATACACTGACTGTGACCATTACAACCTTGCAAGCTACCTACCAAGAACAAACTCCAAGGTAAATGGTGTCTAGATATATGCATTATTTTTCATATTTTACTATTATATATTTTAATGTTTCTTTGAAATTGTTTATGATCTTGACTTGGTTAGAACTAAATTGTAAAACTATGCACTTTAATGTTATTTCATACGAATAGTGAATCAATATAGCATGTATAATGTTATTTCATTTTTTAAGTAGATGTCACAAATTTGGTTCTAATAGTGTTCGAATACTTATGTTTATTATTCTACTAATCTAATAATACAAAGCTTGTAACTTGAAACGATAAATAACTACTACAAATATATTCACAATTTCTTATACCAAAGCAGAGGAATATTATTTTTAGTTTTGGTCTTCATGAATATATATATATTTTTTAGATTTTGATATAGGTAATTCTTTTTTTTTTAGTTTTGGTAAATTATTTACAACTTTTAAATTTTGATATAAGTAATTTATTTTTTACTCTCGTTCTTCATGAATATATTTTTGTTTATAGATGATCTTAAACATAATATTAATTATTAATTATTATTTTTTATTTCTAGATGGAAAATTCATTCGGTGTCATCCAGCTAAGAGAATTGGAAAATAGCTCTTCTCCCACACAACCTGAAAACACTACTATTAATAGTGTGAGCAATTATGAAAAAGATCAATATCAACTCTCATCAGATAATGTTCCTCCTATAAGTGACGATGTTGAATTAACTAAAGATGGCAAAAGAAAATTGACTTCGTTTGTTTGGAATCACTTCAAAAAAAAGATAATTAATGGAGAGGAACAAGTTGTGTGTAATTATTGCGACAAAGCTTTGACGGGTAGAAGAAATGATGGAACTAAACATTTAAGTAGACATTTTGAAGCTTGTAAAAGAAGACCATATAAAGATATAAGACAATCAATCTTGGTGAGAGAACACAAGATGTTAGATGGGTCGTCCAGTTATTTAAGTAACTACCATTTTGATCCTGAGAAATCAAGAAAAGACCTTGCTTCTATGATAATAATTCATGAGTATCCACTCTCAATAGTTGATCATTCGGGGTTTAGAGCATATTCAGAAGGTCTTCAACCTTTGTTTAAAGTTCCTTGTCGAAACACAGTTAAAAGTGATGTTGTCGAAATATATGAAAATGAGAGGTTGAAAACTATGAGACTTTTAGACAAGATTGAGAGTAAAATTACTTTAACCTCAGATATGTGGACTGCTAGCAACCAAAAGAAATTGTATATGACCATTACAGTTCACTACATTGATGATGATTGAGATATGCAATGTTGTTTTTTAAGGTATGATATTTATAATATTTTTGTTTACTTTATTTTACATGTAGAATTTTAAAATTTATTAATATCTAATAAATTATATTACATAATAGGTTTGTATATGTAGAATGTCCACATACAACTGAAGTTATTTCAAACAAATTGTTTGAATGTCTAATGGCTTGGAATATTGATCAAAAAGTTATCTACCATCACTTTGGATAATTGTAACACTAATGATTGTGTTGTTGGTATGCTTCTAAACAAGTTTGATAGCTAAAGTCTTATGCTTGATGGCCAGTTATTTCATATGAGATGTTGTACTCATATTTTAAATTCACTTGCTTAAGATGGTTTGAGTGTTCTTGGAGATGACATAGAGAAGGTTAGAAATAGTGTTGCTTTTTGGACAGCCACACCTAAGAGAGAACAAAATTTTAGAGAAGCAGCACGCCAAATAAAACTTTCAATCACAAAGAAATTAATTCTTGATTGCAAAACTAGGCGGAATTCTACTTATCACATACTTGTTGTTGCATTGACTTATAAGGATGTTTTTATTCGTTTGAAAACAAGAGAGAATTCATATACATCTTTGCCTACAACAAGTAAGTGGGAAACTGCAAAAGAAATTTGTAATAGATTGGAAGTCTTTAATCGTGTAACTGAGATGTTTTCAGGTACACAATATCCCACAACAAACATATTTTTTCCTTTAGTTTGTGAAATAAAACTATCTTTGAAGAAGTGGAAGACTTGCTCTATTGAGGCAATTAAAAATATGTCTTCAAAAATGATAGGTAAGTTTAACAAATATTGGTTGGTTATTCATGGAATATATGGGAATTGCAATTGTTTTGGATCCAAGATATAAAATGAAGTTATTAGAGTACTTCTTTCCTCTACTTTATGGAAGTGCGTCATCATCTGAAATTAACAACATCAAACAATTATGCATCTCATTGTTTGAAGAATATCAAGCCAAAATCAACAAGATTGTTGAAACTTCAACAGAAAAGTCAAATGACTTTGATTCATATTTAGATAATGTTTCTAATAACAATTATCTTAGTGGGTATGACTCATTTGTCAATGATACTAGTGATATACAGTTAAAATCTGAATTAGATATTTACTTGGAGGAGAATGTATTACTCAGGAATGTTACATTTGATATACTTGGATGGTGGAAAACAAATGGGATTAAGTATCTGACTTTGCAAAAAATTGCCAAGGATATTTTGGCCATCCCAATTTCAACTGTAGCTTCAGAATCTGCTTTTAGTACATGTGGCAGGTTATTGTGTCCTCATCGTTCTAAGTTTCATGAAGATACTTTGGAGACACTTATGTGTGCACAGAGTTGGATGAAGAATGAAAAGAAAGGTAAAAATATTTATATTTATATATTTCTTTGATGAAACTATTGTTTATTTTTTTTGTTTATTTCAGCTTCTATTGGTATGATTGGATAAAATCAATATTTGCATGTGAAAGACAAGCAGCTCCGTTCTTTTCAAGATTCTGATTCTGAAGAAGAGGTAAAATAATTTAAAAAAAATATTATGACTATAGTTTTTTATTTATTATTTACTACATCCTTTTAATTTAAAATATTTTATTTTTTCAGGATATGGAGAACTCAAGTTCAAGAGTCACAAGTTAATAATTATATTTGTTTTGTATTACACAATTGTATTATGTTTCATATTTTTACAACATACAATTTTATTGCCATATTTGATATGAATTTTATTTTTCTAAATACCATGTTTTACAATATTTTATGAGATGATTTGAAGAATTTTGAATCATGCTTAAATTTATTTTTGATGTTTTTTTACTGTAGTAAAACTACGGGTAATGAGTATGTGTATATATCCAAAAGACATATGGACGGACTTTAAAATTGTTGCCCATACGGACATGGATTCGGGTATGGACACTTTTTATAAATGTGGGTATGGGGATGGACATAAGAATACCCATTGCCATCCCTACACATAAGCATATCCACTTACCATCAACTATTGCATGATCAACAACAAACAATAACCATCCATTTCGAGAAAAATATTTGTGGTTGCCAAGTTCGAAAGATTCCATAAGGAACGGATAAAACATACAACAATTCGATGAATAAGATTTTAACGATTCAACGATGTTGATTCGGAGAAATGTGCTAAACAAAACCGACACCGAGAGAGCCAAACTATCCTTAAGAATTTAGTATATGCTAAAATTTGTACTATTGATTATTTATTATGTGCTTTGGGAAAACTGCTTTGAATCTTTTTTGTAACTACTTTGAATATTTGTTGTAATGCATTTTTGTAACTGATACTTAAAAATAACAGTATATTTAAATTATTCAAAAATAATATTTGTATTTAACATATTCAATGCTGTTTACACATGATAGTCACATGAGGAAAAAAAAGAACTTACAAATTAAAGACCTTTTTGAGGCACAAAAGAGGAAAATTTTCCCTAATTGACAATGACAATGTAGGCCACAAAAGAGACCAAAAAAGTAACTTTACAGCAAAATGAACTGATAATGTGCTTTGGAAACAACAAAAAGAATTGACCCCTCTCAGGTGATGGCTATAAAATGATAGATTCTCAAACTATAATTAGAAAACTTAGGCATAAAATATAATACTATAATTAGAAAACTTAGGAAAATGACAGGATTTGGCTCATCATGTGGAGCATGCAAGTTCCTTAGAAGAAAGTGTGCTAGTGATTGTGTTTTTGCTCCTTACTTCTCTTATGAACAAGCTTCATCTCATTTTGCAGCTGTGCATAAGGTTTATGGTGCTAGTAATGTTTCTAAACTATTGTCACATCTTCCTATTCAGAATAGAAGTGATGCTGCTATTACTATTTCTTATGAAGCCTTGGCTCGCATGCATGATCCTATTTATGGTTGTGTTGCTCATATCTATGCATTGCAAAATCAGGTTAATTTCTATGTTTTGATCATGATTTTATAATATGAACTTTTATATTGCGCAAAAACACGACTGAAATGCACTTGCGATCAACAATTTAAAACCATAGTTATGATCCTTCAAAACGTATAAATAATTTATGTGTTGATGCATGTACAAAGCAATTCTACCTAGAAATGGACGATAGGATTGATCTGCCAGATTAGTCGATTTATAAAAAAAATACTTATTATACTATAATTTTTTTTCTTCATATAAAGATTTAAACTTGATATGTATACTTGTGTAGGTTGCAAGTTTACAAGAGGAGATAGATATTCTTGGAGGTCTAATGGAAACTTCTAATGTAAGTAATATGGATTATGCCAATGTCCAAGCACCAATGAACTCAAACAATGAAACACAATATAACCCTAATCAATTGGCTAATTATCTTTCACAAGAAGGTTTCACAACATGTCAAAGTTTTGAATCATACATGAATATGGATATGGATATTCCTAGTGCACATGGAATGGTTGAGCCTTTATATGGTGATTCCAACTCCAATCCATTAGAGAAGTTTCTTTCAGGAATTGATCAAGAGGGTTTCCTGAACCACCCTTGGTTCAAGCATAATGCTGACATGTAGTCAGCAGAAGTTGTAAGAATATTATTATATTAAGTAGTCACTAGACTATATTTAGTGCTTAATTATTCTACTTAAGTGCTTATCCTTATTTTGTACAATGATTGCATGCAATGAAACTTTTGTGATGTGTGTTTTAAATTACTATCATGAATCATATAACATGTGTTAGATTAGTGGCACTTCCACAATATTTTTTATTCCAAATTTTTTTAAAGAAAAATATTCAATTTAAATATAATATTATATAATATATTGTTTTGTGTTTAGTTTAAATATAAAATCTTTATTACCTCTACATCCATTATGTTGAGAAGAGTCTAATCATGAAAATTAACTTGCAAGAATAGTTGATAGAGGATTACAATCAGTTTAGGATATAGTGATCCTTAACTAACTTTTAATTAATACTAATCAACTTATAGTTACATCTAACAAAATCATAACTAGATCTAACAAATCTCAATCACTTTAAATTTGTATTTGTTTTCTCTTTATATTTATATTATATTTATATTTATATTTTTGTTTTAGTATTTCCTTTAAAAGAGTTGGAAATTATTTTTGTTTTAGTATTTCCATTATGTTTTCTCTATTCTTCTTTCACAATGGTCTTTATACATTTTTCTCTTCTCTATTTCTGTTTTTCTCTAAAATCCTTATTTAGTTGCGTTTTTATTGTGTTGCTTTAGGGATTAAAAACTCACTTTTAATCACTTGTCAAATGAATTTGGCCGAAATAAAAATACATATAAAAAAACTCTTTTTTTCTTTTATTATTTTTTTTTCTCTTTCTAAATAAAGGGTGGATCTCACTTTAAGAAGAATTAATTCTACAAATCTTCCTCTAACGACTTAAGTGGGAAGTTTCTTCACCATGCATGCCTTCTTTCTACCATTAATCATCCTTGTCTCATAAAAAAGTCGTTGTCATCATATTAGAACCATTCTCATTAGTGTGGATTTTTTCGAGTGAAAATACAATGCGTCTCGTATATAATGATACCACACCACAATGTTTTTTTGACATATAATAAATACCAGGTTTCTACCAAGATGAATTGCACTTTGCCTGTCATAGAACAATACAAAATTCTCTTGCTCAACACCCAACTCTTCTATAATTTTTTTCATCTACAAAAGTTCTTTATACGCTTCATTTGTTACGATATACTCAACATCAATGATAATAGATAAAGTAACCCACTTTTGTAGCCTTGATTTCCAAGGCACCGTTCCCCATACAAAAGTAATAATGTATAAAATCAATATCACCAGTCATATCTGCATATGTGTACCCATCTAACACAAGATCACCACTCTCAAAGAATCAACATACTCTAGAAGTAGTGTAACACCCATATATAAGTACATCCACGAAAGATATATATTATACATGAATCCAAGTTTTTGTACTGAAATATTAATAAGTTTCTAGTTAACACATTGTACACACAAAACTAAAACTAAGGCATAATATACACAAGATGTCCAAAATTACTGAGAACTATATCAAAACAATGATCTCAAAATAATAATCTCCACAACGGAAGCTACATCATCCAAAAAGCCAAGATAAGTAAGGATAATTAAATTGCTTTATCCTTACCCTTTGTGGAACCTGAAACACCTGAAATATAATCAACAACGTGGAGTGAGATAATAAATCCCAGTGAGTTTCCTATCTTATGAATTCTCTCGGCTTTACAAGGTTCTAACCATCCTAACTTAAGTCGGGGAAAAGGGACAAGACGTTGAGTTCACAATCTCACACTTATATGGAAACATATTCATGATTTTACCAACTCAAAATATCACTAATCGGTAACCTCATTAAGGCATCCCTTTTTCCTGTCCTCTCATACGTCTAAGAGTTGACACGAGTCTTGGATCATTGTAATTTACTTGACATACAAAATGGATTCAGGTTCTAAGGGACATATTATATACCGTACGAACCATCACTTCACATGGTCTTTTAACCATCACAAGTCTCTATCCGTAGGTTTCATTTGTATTAAACGCGAGAATTAAACCTACCAAGTAATCATGTGTACATTCTGGAGGAGCTCTAAATAAGCTTCACCTCGCGTAATGAAAAGTTTCAAGGAAAATGGTTCTGATTACGTGATCATACACAAACGTGATTCCATACGACAATCATAAGGCCACATTTGCCTTAACACATAAAACACAAGGTTTACACATGTTCCATATAGTGTCTCACTCTCTAGTAGACCATTAATCGTCAAGGATGCACACCCTGGAATCGAATGCACAAGCATCACCATATAGATTCTCTATCAATTTCTAGTTAGATCACTAGGTCTTACACTTGAGTTATGGTAAGGTTTCCTCACTATTCCTAACTCTTTACTATTTATTTAACCAATTACACAATTACATAATCTAATAATTCCATTCAATTATCACAAATAAATTAATCCCACATCAATATCAATATTTTCACTTTTTATTGAATAAAGCATTGTCATAGCTTTCTATCGATACCAACCACGCCTCGATCGGGATCACAGTTTAAAAGATCTGTATTTTAAAAGGTTTTTCTCATTTCAAGACAGTGGTAATCGGTTACCGGTATTTGGGTAATCGATTACCTATGCTGGAATATTCACACAGAGACGAAATGATAGTTAGAGGCACAATTTGGTAATCGATTACCTATATTTGGTTAATCGGTTACCCAGTCGTATTTTATGTAAAAACACCTAAATTTCATGCGGTAATCAATTACCTTTATGTACGTAATCGATTACCACTGAGGCAGAAGTTAAAAATCCTATTTTTCTTACTTCAAAATCCAATGGAAACTCATAGAAACTCAATGGAGGATAACAACAAATATCATACGTCATACTCACATATATCACAACTATACTATGCATTTTATTCAGAATTTGATCCGTTAAAAACATTGATTTAGCAAGATTACTCATTTTATCAATTTCTAACTTAAGTTGCAACAAATATACCTTTAGAACTTAAAGATTCTAACTAGAACCCACCTTGATACAAGATGAGGATGAAGATGATGAGGTGATTTTGTGAAGAATAATTATGATCCAATCTTTTTCCACTTCTAGGTTTTCCTTCTTCTTTTTTCTCTTCTTTCTCCTCCTTCTCTCTACTTCTTCTCTCTATGTTACTATCTTTATCCAAATGTGGGAAAAGATATGATATAGATAAAATATCATTTAGTTAGTAACATTAACTAGTAAAAAATTGAGGGTATCCAAAATGTCTCTAATGTACCAATTAATAAAACCTCAGAGTCAGATAGAATTAATTAAATCAATTCGAGCTCATCAGTTGCTCTATTTATCTTAACAAATAACTCTCAGAGCACACCAGAACTAAATTGATCTCAATTAATATTATCTATACCATTAATAAAAATACGGGGTATTACATCCTCCCCTCCTTAAATAAAATTCGTCCTCGAATTTAAAGATTACCTGAAAAAGGTGAGGGTAAGCATCCCGTATTTCCATTTCTAGCTCTACTGTAGCATCACCCGGATGTGATATATCCCACTAGACCTTAAAAAGTGGAATCTCTTTGTTCCTTAACGCTTTAGTTTCCGTTCT
The DNA here is from genome assembly GCA_963966055.1 of Lathyrus aphaca. NCBI lineage: Eukaryota > Viridiplantae > Streptophyta > Magnoliopsida > Fabales > Fabaceae > Lathyrus > Lathyrus aphaca. The sequence goes on along the minus strand of OZ014523.1, from coordinate 61,666,814 downwards.
CATGATACGACTCAGTTGAGGCTCAAACGTTAAATCTGCTTCTATCTCCACTAAATCTGGTAGAATTAGCCGAAGAGGACAAGGAATAAACTTTAGGAGTTGAGACACATGAAATACATCATGAATCTCAGATAGAAATGGTGGTAAGGATAATCTGTAAGCTACTTCACCAATCCATTCTAAGATTTGATACGGTCCCACGTATCTCGGATTTAACCTCTGCGACATAAACGGTCCTTTCAATCTTAATCTTGGAGTAACCTTTAAAAACACATGATCACCTTCTTCAAATTCCAAAGGTCTCCTATGGTTATCCGCATAACTCGTCTGACAATCTTGTGCATGCTTAACTTTGTCACGAATCATTTTAATCTTTTTTGTAGTCTCTTGAATAATCTCGGGTCCCAAAATTCTATCTTCACCAACATCTACCCAACACAAAGTGTCCTACATTTCCTTTCGTACAATGCTTCGTAAGGAGCCATTCCTATACTCGCATGGTAACTATTGTATGAAAATTAAATCAATGGTAAAAGTTCCTTCCAATTTCCTCTGCTTTCAAGCACACAAGCTCTTGACATGTCTTTCATAGTTTGTATTGTCTGTTTTGTCTGACCATCCGTTTGAGGATGATTCGACGTACTCAAACAAAACTTTGCACCCATAGCTTGTTGAAAAACTCTCTAAAATATTGAAGTAAACATTGGATCTCTATCAAACACAATGTTAGAGAGAACACCATGAAGTCTCACGATTTTTGAAATAAACAACCGTGCAAGATGACTTTCCTTGTAAGTAGTCTTTGCGGCTAAGAAATACGTAGATTTCATCAGTCAATCTACAATTACCCAAATAGAATCATATTAACCTTATGTACGGGGTAACCCCACTGCAAAGTCCATAGAAATACTTTACCACTTCCAAATTGGAATCTCTAAAGGTTTCAATAAACCACCCAGTATTTGGTGTTCAATCTTTACTTATTGTCATACTGCATACTCTGATACGTACACCACAATATCTCTTTTCATTCCGGACCACCAATAGTACCTCTTTAAGTCTTGATACATCTTTGAGGAACCAAGATGTATAGTAAAAGCACCCTTATGAGCTTCATATATAATCTTTCTTTTTAATTCTGCATCATTCAGAACACTAATCCTTTGGTTAAACAGAATGATTCCATCCGTGGCTCGTACGAGACTTGGTTGAACTAACATGTCTTGCAACTTCTCATCTAGAACTTGTTCTTGTTGAATTTCATCCCTTAGAGTAGAATTTACATTCAAGTTTCCCATTATCACTCCATTTTGAGTCTAAATAAACTGAAGATTAAGATCTCAGAACTTTTCCAATTAGGCATACTCTAGCATCATTAATTCGGAACCATGAAACACTTTACAACTCAATGCATCTGCCACTTTATTTTCTTTTCTTGGAAGGTGATTTAGTTCCAAACCGTAATCCTTTAAATACTCCATACATCTCCTTTGATGCATGTTCGACTCCTTTTGATTGAATAAGTACTTTAAACTCTTATGATCGTTTAACATCTCAAAACGTACACCATACAAATAATGATGCTACACCTTCAGAGTAAAAACAATCGCCTCCAGTTCCAAGTCATGAGTTACATAATTATTTTCATGAACTTTTAATTTTCGAGAAGCATAAGCTACCACTTGACCACCATGCATTAAAAAACCTCCTAATCCCAACTTGGATGCGTCACAAAATACCTCATATGACTTGTTAGGATCAGGAATGATCAAAACAGAAGCAATTGTCAATCTTTCCTTCAAACTCATAAAACTTTGTTCATAACCCGAATCCCACTCATAAGAGAAATCTTTTCGAGTAAGTTTAGTCATTGGTAAGGATAATTGAGAAAATCCTTTGATGAACCTTCTATAGTAACCAGTTAATCCCAAGAAACTTTTAACTTCTAAGGCATTCTTCGGTCTCTCCCAATTAATCACCGTTTTGACTTTCTATGGATCTACAACCACACCTCCTTGAGATATAACATGACCAAGAAATTTAACTTCCAACATCCAAAAATCACACTTACTTAACTTAGCAAAAAATTTCCTCTCTTGCAATACCGAAAAAACAATTCTCAAATGTTCTCCATGCTCTTGGGGAGTATGAGAATAAATAAGAATCTCACGAATAAATATCATTATAAATTGGTCCAAGTAAGCTGGAAATATCCTATTCATATAATCCATGAAAACAGCTGGAGCGTTCGTCACACCGAAAATCATTACTAAGAATTTATAATGGCCATAACGGGTCTTAAATGCGGTCTTTGGCACATTTGAACTCTTCACACGAATTTGATGATAACACGATCGTAAATCAATCTTCGACCATGCAGACTCCTTTCAATTGATCTAACATGTCGTCTATCCTGGGTAAAGCGTATTTGTTCTTGATGGTGACTTTATTCAACATACGGTAATTAATACATAATCGCATCCCACCATCTTTCTTCTTTACTAACAACACTGGATCCCCCAAGGTGAAACACTAGGTCGAACAAAATGCTGAGCCATTAACTCTTCCAATTGATCCATCATTTCTCTTAACTCAAGCGATTCCATCTGATACAGAGAAAAAAAATATAGGAGTCGTTCCCGGTACTAGGTCAATAGATAATTCTACTTCTCTTTCCGTAGGAAGAGAAATGACATCCTCGGGAAAAACTTAAGGAAACTCACAGACTACATGGATATGCAACACTTACTGACCACTACCTGTCTCTTTAGTAAGAACTAAATAAAAAAATTTATCCTTCTCAAACAAGAAATTTATCATTCCAACTGTACCTTCCAAAATAGTAGTTAACACATCCTTCAGAGTAGCTTCAACATATGGAATGATGATTATCTTCTCTTCACAACCAATAAAACTGAATTAGTAGAAAGCCAAACCATTTCCAAGACAATGTCAACTTTCTTAAGTGGAAAAAAAAATAAGATCAATCTGAAAACTCTTTCATCCACAGATAACACACAATTTCACACATAAAAGGGGTTTAAACCATTTCATCCATGGCGGTAGTAACCACCATAGAGGGAGACAAAGGAATAACTTGTAACCTAAACCGCTTCATATATTGTGTAGACACAAAAGACTGTGTTTCTCTACAGTCAAATAGTACAAAACAAAGATGCCTGTTTACGAAACACGTACCAGCAATTAAGGAGTTGTCACCCTTATTCTTCTTTGCATCCAAAGTATAAACCCTACCAGTACTCTTCCCTTGCACTTGGTTCCTAATATAAGGACAATATCTAGCCAAATGACCCATTCTTTGACACTGATAACACTTCACTCCTTCCATGCTACACCTCCCTTGATGAATCTTACCACTAGTATGACACACATGAGGTGCACTAGTTCTAGGACTCTGAACTTGTTTCTCTTTGAAGGTTTTTGGTCTAGGGATAAACTATTGGCTTGATCTCCCTCAATCATTCTGATTCATCCTACTCAAATATCCTTCGGCTTGAACTCTCTTCAAACTATTTTCATCCACATAACATTGTCTTAGTAATCAGCATAATTAATGAACTCTCTTTGAGACACACTATGAGAGATTTCATCTTTCAGTCCAAAAAGGAATTGATCAATCTTCCACATTTTATCTGGAGCATACATGACCTGCCTAGAGTAAGCAACCATGTTTTCAAACTTCTCTTCATAACTGGACACTTTCATACTACCTTGCCTTAACTGTTGGAATTCAAATTATTTTTGGGTCCTTAAAGAACTAGGGAAATACTTATCCATAAAAGTAGACTTGAATTGCTACCACTCTTTAGGTACACCTTGGATATGCATTAGAGCTGAATCAATCTCCTACCACCTCATAGCATGACCTTTCAACAAGTGAGAAGCAAACACCATTTTATTCTCTTCACTGCACTGAACAATAAAAAACATTCTCTCCATGACAGCCGCCCATTCACGAGCTTTCATAGGTGTCGCTGTCGGGATTTTCATCCTAGTAAAAAAGTGAAAGTGGCGTGGAAAAGGTAGAGTCGCCAGTCATGAATTTTTATCCCGAATGAATGGGAAAGGTAATGCTGCACAAACCGAAGGAAAAGGAAAAAACAAGGTCCTGCGAACCAAATATCTGGGTTCGGGAGTCAGTTACGACCTGGGAAGGTATTAGCACCCCAAAACGTCCACCGTACCCGACGGGATCCACGTTTGTTTGTACGTTTCAAAGGGTGAGAAATAAGATGTTGTTGAACAAAAGAACTGCTAACTGGAACTGGAATTGAGAAAAGGAACTGGAAAAGAAAAGGGGAAATGGAAAAAGAGAACAAAAATAAATAATGGGGAAAATGTAAGGAAAGTAAAGAATGTGCTCGAACGGGCCCTGTCGCACCTCAAAAAATACGATCCTAAAATAAACAACAGAGTCGCCACCTAATTCTATTTATTCTACGAGAGAAATGGGAGATATAGACACAACCTAAATAATGGATAAGAATGGTCAACAAAACCACTAATCTAAGTTCGGGAGTCAGTTACGCAAGGGGAAGGTGTTAGGCACCCCTCACGTCCGTTGTACTCAACGGGAACCTCTTAGTCTAGTTTGCGCTTAAAATGTTAACTTGTTATTATTGTCTTCTTTTACTGATTAAAGTTTGTTAAGATTACTTTTAAAGAAATATTTTAATTATTATTACGAGGGAAAGATTAAAGTTTTTAATTATTGTGCTCGCGAAGGATTAAAATCCTCGTGCCTACGTATTCCCTTGTGCAATGGGAAAGTCAGAGCTCCGTAGTTCGTACTACTACGGTTTGTGTTTTTTTATTGAACGATTGTTTGAAAACAATTTCTACTGCTAAGCGTTGGCTTATCTGCTCGCGATAGGAGGCTGAAGCGCTAGCTTGTTTGCGAGATAGAAAGATTTAACAACGTTCGTTTTGAGAAAAGATATTTGATCTTTGTTAAGGATGTTTTAAACGAAAGGGCGAATGAACCATCGCGTGGGGCTAGCCCAGTTGCGGTCCAATCCAGAACGTGCGGAATGCTAGACTCCGGAGTTCTGTCTTTCGTGATTAATTGCGGAAAAATAGTTTATATTGGTTGGTGGGTTTTAAATTGTATGTGAAAGAAAGAGACAAGTCGTCATCTTTAAGAGAAGTATCTCACCTATTCCACCACAAACGTTTGAGAAATGAGAAATCGAAAGAAGCTTTAAACTTGGATATAAGATCGACAAGCAATGCCATATTCTTTCTTTGAGAATAAATAAAATCGGAAGAAGCTTTAAACTTGGATATAAGTATCGACAAGCAATGCCACGTTCTTCCTTTGAAAGTAATTGTTTGTAAGATTTTTGTTTGTGTTTGTGGGGATAGGAGGAACAAATTTCCTATGGAGATGAATCATGCCTGATCCTTTAAGATTGTTGAATTGTTTTTGAATATGAATGGTGATTGAACCATCGCGTGGGGCTAGCCCAATTGCGGTCCAATCCAGAATGTGCGGAATGCTAGACTCCGGAGTTCTGGTTTCGCATTGAATTAATAAGATAATTTGAATATTTTAGTATACAAATGATGATTGAACCATCGCGTGAGGCTAGCCCATTTGCGGTTCAATCCAGAACGTGCGGAATGCTAGACTCCGGAGTTCCTTTTTTCTAAATTAATTTAAATGAATTGAATTATCTTTTATACGAATGGTGATTGAACCATCGCGTGAGGCTAGCCCATTTGCGGTTCAATCCAGAACGTGCGGAATGCTAGACTCCGGAGTTCCTTTTTTCTAAATTAATTTAAATGAATTGAATTATTTTTTATACGAATGGTGATTGAACCATCGCGTGAGGCTAGCCCATTTGTGGTTCAATCCAGAACGTGCGGAATGCTAGACTCCGGAGTTCCTTTTTTCGTATGAAATTAATTAAATAAATTCAAAATTTTTGGTGTTTTATGGTTTAGACCCGATGGTGATGTACGGATAATCAAACAAACGCGAATGCGGTATTAGAACTAAATTGAAACGTAAAAGAGATAAAGTTGCCCAACGATACCTAACGGAGAAGGTCCGTTGCCTCTTCGATGCATGCAAAAAAGTTCAATAATATTCATCAGAAGTGTTCGCTTTCAGTATCACAAAACCACATTAGATTCCGCTACCCAGCACTCAAACTCAATCGAAGTCAACAATTAAAGTTAAAGTAACATTTAAATTTAAAAGAACAAAGGAAGTAAATCAACAAGCACTTAGATCTAACAATTAATCCCAAAACAAAATAATTAATAAATTAAATCAATAATTAACAACTTCTAATTAAATTCTAAAACATAAAAAATCAAATAAGATTCTAAGTAACAATCAATCTAAGTTCATGTTAATTATCAAGATAGGTATTATAAATTAATTAAAAATAATGCTCAAAGATTAATTAAGAATAAATAAGATAACAAGAACCATTAGTAACTACCAATTTAACAAATCGGGTGCAGAGTTGAAACCAAATGTGTAAGAAAAAAAAATAAAATTCAAACGGGCTAAGCCCAAGACAACAATCAACAAGTGATAACATCAATAAAGGTTTTCTGTTGTTTTTTCTTTTAAAACAAAAAAAAAAAGAATGAAATAAATAATAAAACAATAAAATAAATAGATAAAGGGAAACGAAAAATGAAAGCGTGATATTCTACCCAGAGGGATCCTCTCAGCGAATCACTCTCTCTCTTGTGGTTGTTTCGATTTTTTCGTCTTTTTCGATCAACTTCACGGCGGGTCTCCCTCGTTTTCGCGGCGGTGGATTCGTGAGGGGTGTTGGACGGCTTGAGGGGTCGCGTCCTCAAAACAGCTGAAGGATGAGTCTCATCCTCCCCTTTTGTGCACCTCCTGATCTCTCGGTGAGTTTCCGTCTCAGGTTTCACTCGCGAAACTTCTCTCTCGCAACGAATTCGTTCGACTTGTAAGCCTCTTTCCTCACATAATCTCTCTGTTTTTGATTTTGTTTTTTGGTTTGAGAAGATGGCCGTTCCAGATGGTGAAGGTTGGGACTGGAAAAAAAAGGATTGTTTCACTGTTTGGGCTTGGTTAAAAGGGTGGTTGTGATTTGTTGAAGGAAAGGGTTTGAAGGGTTGTTGATGGATCGGTGATATGGTTGGATGGAGGTTCGCTGTTTTGCGGTGTGATGGTTTCAAAGAGGATTGGGTGTTGAAGACAGGGGTTTGCGTTTTGCTGTTATTGCTGTTGACAGGTTTTCGGTGGTGATGGTTATGGTTTGATGAGTTTATCGTCGAGGGATGGGTGTTCGAAGGTGGGTTTGGCGGAGTGGAGGGTTTTCGGACGTTGGTTGATGGAAGAAGAGGGTTTGCGTTTTTTTCCAGCAGTCGAGCGGTTTGGCTTAGTCTGGGTTTGTGAAGTTGCGGAGGTTTGTTGTTCTGTTTTTTGAAGGTGAGAAGGGATGGTGGATGGTTCGAAGGAAAGGTGCCCGGTTGAGGGTGACTTAGAGGAGACAGTTTTAAGGTTTTTTTGGTTGCGAAAGTTTTGGTGGTTTGTGAAGAAACAAAGGTTCGTGGGTTAAGGATTGAGGGGACCCTCAGTGATGATCAGTGAAGAGAAAAAGGTGCTCCTGAGTTTGCGCGGTTTGCGGCATAGTGAGGTTTTGCGGTGAAAAGGTTTGAATTTGGAGCAGTTCGGTGTGTTGGGAAGAACTGGTGTTTAAAGGGTGATGCTGCGGGTGTGCTGTGTTTGTTAGCAGATTTTTGGTTTCTTCTTTTGTTGTTTTAAACAGGTTCGGCTTTGCTGGTTTTTCAGGTGGTTTTATTGTGATGATTATGATGGAGAAAAGGAGTTTTAGGCTGAATTGAGTTTATAGGTTTGTGATGAAGGTGCTGGTTAGAGGTGAAGACGAAAGGTAGTTCTGTTGTGCGATTCAACTTTTTGTTTTTGTTTGTTTGCAGTTCCCCCCTCTAATTTAATCCCTCCTCCTCGTCTTTTATCCCACTGTTGGCTTTTTTTATCCTCCTGTTTTTTTTTGTATAGGTCGTTGATGAGATGGTCCCTTCTTTTCTTTTTCGGTCCTCAGTTTTCTCCTCTTTCAAAAGGATAAAAGCTGGGGTTCCGTTAGATCCGTTGAATATTCAACGCATATGAAACTGCTCCGGATTTCAAAAGGGGTGGAGTCTATTGAACCAAAGTTTTTTAATCCTTTTTTCCAGTTTTTTGGGTCTCCTCTTTCTTTATGCAGGTTTTTTCCAATATCTAATTTGTGTAATTCTTGGACATATATGTGCAGGATTCAGAACAAGGTAGTGTGCAGGTCATTGTATTATGTGTGAAGGCTGACATTGCCTTTTGGCTTATGTGCTGTTTATTGCAGTGCATTTGACTTGGACCAAGAATATACATAGAACAAGACTTCTAAAACTTAACCAAACCATTCTATCCCAACCAAATAAAACTAGACTGAATAAAAAATAATAGTAATAAATAAATAAAATAAAAACTGCTAAAAATGAGAAAAATAATTAATTAAGATATAAACTAAATGAAAATTAAATTAGATTAAAACTAAACTTAATTGAAATTAAAACTAATTCTAAATAGTCTAAATTAAAATAAAAGGTAAAAATTAGTAAGATTAATAAACTAATTAAAATGTCTAAACTAATTCAAAATAATCATAATTAAATCCAAAACTAAATTAAAGGATAAACTTAAATTATGATAAATAAATAAAGGAAATGATTTAAAAGGAACCAAAAATCTAACTAATATTCTAAAAAAACATTTCTTAATTCTCCGAAATCACAAATAAAACAAAATGATACTGAATAGAATTGAACACGAATATAATGATTAACGACTAATGACATGTTTTAACTTAAAAATGCAAAAATGATTGATTTTCGGTATATCGACGAAAACACGTCAAAAATGAACAAAAATTTAAAATTTTCTGGTCATAATTTAGGGTATGACAGCTGCCCCTATTTAATCATCTAGAACTTGAATGTACGAGTAACAAAGATTTTTTTTGGACATTCAAGGTGGAAGAGGATTAAATATCAGAATACCTAAAATTTTGACCGAAAATGCAGATGACAATGATATGATATGCAATGCAAAGATGCAAGACAAAAGCTATAACGCTGCCGGGAAGAAAATTGACACCACCGGGGATTATACGCACATGACTGGAGTACAATCCACCCGAGGAATTTCATCTTGAGCGAAGCCAGACGACAACTGTCTACAGGTCCTAAGATGACTTGAAATCTTTGAACAAAAATTCCACTTTGAGGAAATCTACTGCCGAGATTTAAAACCTCATTTGGAATTACCTTCTGTTGGTGTATCGAAACGAAACAAAAATCTACTGCCGAGATTCTGAAGCGAAAACCAAATTCTGTTGAAGTCTGCTGGAGATCTACTGCCGAGATTACCAGAGATTCTAAGAACGAGATACCTTCTGCCGAGGTATCAAAATGAAATTCCTACTGCCGAGGATTAACTGAGGATACACCTGTCGCCAAATCTTCTGCTGAGATTTAACTAAGGATGCCATCGTCAAGCTTATAAAAGAAAATACCTTCTGCCGAGGTAGACTGGAAATCCTCTGCCGAGACTTGCCAGAAATAAAAGGAATCACCTGTTGTCAAATCTTCTGCCGAGATTCAACTAAGGATGCCATTGAACAAAACTCTCACCATACTTCCCTTCTTCTGAAAGAGACAGCCATATGATGGAGAAAAAACAACTTCACGATCAAACTTCTCAACTTGTCTGGAAGAGATAGCCATTTGACGGAAATTGGAAAAAATTCAACAAACTTCTCAACTTGTATGGAAGAGATAGCCATTTGTTGGAAAAGTAAAGAGATTCGTATCAAACTTCTCAACTTGTATGGAAGAGATAGCCATTTGATAGAACATTCATCATACTTCCCTTCTTCTGAAAGAGACAGCCATATGATGGAAAACAACTTCACGCTCAAACTTCTCAACTTGTATGGAAGAGATAGCCATTTGACGGAAAACAAAAAGATTCATATCAAACTTCTCGACTTGTATGGAAGAGATAGCCATTTGATAGAACATTCATCATACCTCCCTTCTTCTGAAAGAGACAGCCATATGATGGAAAACAACTTCACGCTCAAACTTCTCAACTTGTATGGAAGAGATAGCCATTTGACGGAAAACAAAAAGATTCATATCAAACTTCTCGACTTGTATGGAAGAGATAGCCATTTGATAGAACATTCATCATACTTCCCTTCTTCTGAAAGGGACAGCCATATGATGGAGAACAACTTCACGCTCAAACTTCTCAACTTGTCTGGAAGAGATAGCCATTTATTGAAAATATAAAGAATCACGACAAACTTCCCACCTTGTCTGGATGAGATGCCATTTGTCGAACAAACTTCTCACCTTGTCTGGATGAGATGCCATTTGTTGAAAATATAAAGAATCACGACAAACTTCCCACCTTGTCTGGATGAGATGCCATTTGCCGAACAAACTTCTCACCTTGTCTGGATGAGATGCCATTTGTCGGAAATTGGAAAAAATCACGACAAACTTCCCACCTTGTCTGGATGAGATGCCATTTTCCGAACAAACTTCTCACCTTGTCTGGATGAGATGCCATTTGTTGAAGATTGGAATCACGACAAACTTCCCACCTTGTCTGGATGAGATGCCATTTACCGAACAAACTTCTCACCTTGTCTGGATGAAATGCCGTTTGTTGAAAATTGGAATCACGACAAACTTCCCACCTTGTCTGGATGAGATGCCATTTTCCGAACAAACTTCTCACCTTGTCTGGATGAGATGCCGTTTGTTGAAAATTGTATAAGAGATTCATATCAAACTTCTCCGCCGAACAGGGGAGATGCCATTTGATAGAACATAAACCTTGTTGAGGATGAACAACCTGCTCGAAAAGAGAATGCCATCTATTGATTTACTGGGAAATCTATGGATAAGAAACAAGCTTCTCAAATAAGGAGACGGCCGCTTGTTGATTCCGATTAGAGGTCCAGGGATAAGAACAAGCTTCTCTAATAAAGAGACTGCCACTTGTTGTCAGGTATAAGTATTCCAAGAGGATATTGCAACAACACTGCTGGAAAACAAAGTTTGTCTTCAATGGAAGCCTTCAATAAATTTCTTCTGGGAAACTAAGCATCCGAAGGTGCAAAATGAATCCACTTTCCATCTGGAATTGCAGGGGATGGAACGACTGCTCGGAAAGAAACCGCCATCTGTTGATTTACTCAAAAGTTCGAAGACAAAACAAGTTTCTCAAATAAAGAGACTGCCACTTGTTGATTCCACTTAGAAGTTCCAGGACGAAACAAGCTTCTTGAATAAAGAGACGGCCACTTGTTGTCGGGTATAAGTAATCCAAGGGAAGGTTGTAGTAACACTGCTGGAGAGCAAAATTTGTCTTCAAAGGAAGTCTTCAATAAGTTTCTTCTGGGAAACTAAGCATCCAAAGGTGCAAAATAAATGCACTTTCCAATTGGTAGTTCAATCGTCAAAAAATTGCCAGCAACCAAAATTCAATCCAGGAACGAGCTGGAAAGAAACTGTCAAGCAAGACACTAACCCATGAGGAATGAACTCAACCGGGATTTATCCTATCCAAGTGTGGAAAGGGGAACTAAAGCAAAAATCTTCCACGAGGGTAAGAACTCAGTGGGGAATTAGAGAGAATATACATTTTCTGCCTAAGGCTGACAACTCTATTTTGAGAGAGACACATCACTTGGGGATAAACGCGACCAAGGTGAAGGAGGTATGCATTAATGAATGCGACATGAATACGCATATGAATCAATTATGATGTACATGTATGTATATGCGTTATGTTTATGCTGACAGACAGACAAAACAGACACAAGAGGTGAACTGGAGATGAAATAAACATCACAACAAACAGATACTCGACCAATCTCGTCAAAGTGTATGTAATCACTGAAGATAGGGTAAAGAGCCATCCATGGAATAAAGTCCTGCTACAAAGTTCAAATCACTTTGAGGAGAGGAATATACTTCATTCGGGAAATAGACCCAGACAAGTATTCTAACTTCAACGTCCATCAGAAGGAAGCAACCATACAAACTACGTTTGCTTAGGATGAAGTAAAATTGTACTCCGTTGGGGAGAGAAAATCAGATTCAGCTAGAGAAGCTTGAATCAAGGCTCAATTGGGGATACTAGACTTAGTATCTCACTGGAAGTACTAAGTAGTAAAAGGAATTCACCAAAAAAATATCGAGGCATGCACCTAACGTGTCATAGCAACTTGGTGTGAAGACCCCGTTATCTGGAGGTACTTGCAAGGTATATCCCAAGAGCGTCTGGCTTAGGGGAACACGTGGTCATGCGCCCACAAAATGGTTTGTGAGAAGGGATCATCTCAAGAGGATTTCATAGAAGACCTGGCATTCAAGATGCCCCAGTGTCTTCAAACTCTTGTAGAGATTCGTCGAATCTCGACGTCACTGCCTCAGATTAACTGTACTTGGCACAAATGAGTCTTCAATATTTATCCTTTTAGGGATGATCAGACTGTGTAAGCACAAATTGGGAAATGACTTGCCCTTGTCTAGCAAAGTCTTCAAGCAGTCTGCTCCTGTCTGGCAAAGTATTAAGGCATCCTGCCCCTGGCTGGCTAAGTTTTCAAGTAACTTGCCCCTGACTGGCTAAGTTTTCAAGTAACTTGCCCCTGGCTGATCATTCTCTAAGATGGTTGTTCAACTACTCATCAGAGTTTCAAAATCCAAGAGATTAAGCTCATCACTGGTACTCATACATAGGCTTTTATGATATCAAGCAAATGCTAACAAGCAAAAAGGTTAATGTTAAGACTGCTAATGCAACACACATGTTTGTCTCGAAGTTTTTTGTTTTTGAAAAGATTTTCACAATAGCCTGTGACCGAATCACTAGCTAGGAGGTGATATTCATTTTTTTTTATAAAGCCAACACAAATTTTTGAGCAAAGCTCATGGGAGTCGGGAAACACTTTCTCATCGAGTGTGCTTCCGAAATAAACCCTACTTCAATTAGGACTTTTGAGGGTTGTAATGTGGTTTGGTTCACGGTTTTAGAAACAAAGGATAAAGGCTCAAAGTTTATTTGGTGCCCACCCACTCTCCGTGATGTTCTCCAATCCTAGGTTCAGCTAAATTGACACATACATTTGTCTTGATATCGTAGAGATGAAGATCCAAGGTTTGCTTGAAATGACAGTCATCTTATTTGTCCTCTATGGATATCAGTGACCCCTTTGACTTTGGTATGGTGGTCACTAAATCATAAGCTTTAGGTTGAGGATTGAAAGGCCTCTTCTAACTCGAATTTCTCTTTGGTCCCTGATTTTTTCCTAAGTCTCTTTTTGGGTGCTTGACTTAGCGGGATTTTATTTTTCTCTCTTTTTTAATCATTGGAAGGCTAAAAGTTGTGACTGTCAAGTCATTAATTGTAGTGGATTCCCTGATGGGATGTTTCGTCTTATGATTTGAATGTGTAACCAGATTAACTGAACACTACCCTGCCCCAGGTTAAGCGTAAGGGTTTTGAAATATCTGAAAGAAAATCCTACTTCTAGGCTCGAAGTGGTTGACTAGGGATTAACTCCTTATTTCTCCAGTGTTTGGGAATTTGAAACAATGCCTGTACATCGTCAATAGGGTTTTAATCAAAAGCATTCGGCTAGAGAATCTGTGTTTTAATTTCGTCATCCTCCCTCCAATTCTCTGCCTAGGCAAGAGATGGGATAATATTGGCATTATAAAGTTGAAAAAGCATTATGAGTGAATACGAATGGATTACTTCAAGACAAACATATTCATTGCATTAATCATTCAAAACAAATAAGTTCTTACATGCCAAAACAAATGCATTAACAAAACATAGAAAAATACATATGAAAAGCAGCAAACGAGCTAAACATCTGGGAGGATAGCTCCAAAGTATTGAACGATCATGTGCATTCAAGAACTTGTCCTATGCTCCAGCAACAAATTGACTTGGACATGACTCTCTTGAGTTTTCTATCAGCACAAAGGTACTCCGTCCACGGATGGGATTCCTCCATTGAAGGCCAACACCCCGTAGTCGATCATTTCTTGAACCTTTTCCTGGAAGACTTTGCACTCTTCAATCGGATGCCCCAATACTCCGCCATGAAACTCACAACTGGTATTTGGATTGATCCCGTGGGGCCGAGACCTCGTGGCTCTGGTCTTTCTGGGTGTCATTATTGAGTTCCGGGCAAAATGAGACCACAATTGACTGTGAGTCATTGGGATTGGGTCAAACTGATGGGCCTCTCCTTCAGGACTGTTTGGAGACCTCCGCTGATTCTGACGGCGCTGACGAGTAGAAGTAGAATTTGACCGACGCTGAGAAATGACCAGATTTTTGGCCAAAGAAATCAGTCGCCCTCTATCAATCTTCAAGCTGTGAATCTCTTCCTGGAGTTCAGTGTTCTCCTGCACAAGGCTGTCTACTAGAGTCTTCATTATAGTTGAGAATATTCCCATATGATTTCTCAAAGTCGTGGCTTCATTTCTAAGCTCTCTGTTTTCCTGCTCAAGTTGGTCCATCTTTCTCTGGTGACTGGTCGAGTACAGTTGACTGACGGAGAATAAGACATGGGTGAGTTGGATTATTGGAAGATGATATGCGATGCAAATGCAAATGGTATGCGAATGAATGCAAAGCTCAGAATGCTCAAAATCACAAACATAAACAGCTCCAGAATTGGATATAAAGGCAAGGTGTTGGATTCAGGGTATAAGAGCAGCTTGGAATCTCCTAACTGGTAAGCCTTAAGTGGAGAGTTCTAATTTCTTTATCCATAAAGCCCACTCACAGGGTAGCTTCTATGGTGATGGTATAAGAATACTCAAGGTCACGGACGTTTATCGTACTAACGCCCCGCCGCAGGCTAGCTGCATTTTGACGATAATAACGATAAAGTCTACCTTGAGTGGAGTTCTCATGCTAGGCGTGCAAGGGGCGAGCCCTCGGAGCCTAACATTACACAACTACCAAAATTGAAACAGGTTCTAGGGGGTCCCAGAATCACAACCCTTTCGTGAATCAGGTCACGCGACAGGCTAGCTGCGTTGCGACAAGATCTACGAAAAGTCTAACTATCTGGGGGAGCTTTCATGCTAGGCGTGCAAGGAGCGAGTCCTTGGAGACTAACACTAATAACATCCAATTCTAACTTAGGTGTTCCCTCTTCTTTTTCAAAACTCAAGTACAAATTCAAACCCGTGATATCCCGAGATCCAACAGGCAGACATAATGAGCAAATCATAAAGAAGGAAGCAATAGATAGAATACCAATAACAAATAAAGAAGACAATCAAACAAGTCAGCAAACAAACGCAAACTATCCTAATCTAGGCTCGACTCTCTTATGCATAAGCAAAAAGTCCCTAGCAGAGTCGCCAGCTGTCGCACCTAAAAAAATACGATCCTAAAATAAACAACAGAGTCGCCACCTAATTCTATTTATTCTACGAGAGAAAAGGGAGATATAGACACAACCTAAATAATGGATAAGAATGGTCAACAAAACCACTAATCTAAGTTCGGGAGTCAGTTACGCAAGGGGAAGGTGTTAGGCACCCCTCACGTCCGTTGTACTCAACGGGAACCTCTTAGTCTAGTTTGCACTTAAAATGTTAACTTGTTATTATTGTCTTCTTTTACTAATTAAAGTTTGTTAAGATTACTTTTAAAGAAATATTTTAATTATTATTATGAGGGAAAGATTAAAGTTTTTTATTATTGTGCTCGCGAAGGATTAAAATCCTCGTGCCTACGTATTCCCTTGTGCAATGGGAAAGTCAGAGCTCCGTAGTTCGTACTACTACGGTTTGTGTTTTTTTATTGAACGATTGTTTGAAAACAATTTCTACTGCTAAGCGTTGGCTTATCTGCTCACGATAGGAGGCTGAAGCGCTAGCTTGTTTGCGAGATAGAAAGATTTAACAACGTTCGTTTTGAGAAAAGATATTTGATCTTTGTTAAGTATGTTTTAAACGAAAGGGCGAATGAACCATCGCGTGGGGCTAGCCCAGTTGCGGTCCAATCCAGAACGTGCGGAATGCTAGACTCCGGAGTTCTGTCTTTCGTGATTAATTGCGGAAAAATAGTTTATATTGGTTGGTGGGTTTTAAATTGTATGTGAAAGAAAGAGACAAGTCGTCATCTTTAAGAGAAGTATCTCACCTATTCCACCACAAACGTTTGAGAAATGAGAAATCGAAAGAAGCTTTAAACTTGGATATAAGATCGACAAGCAATGCCACATTCTTTCTTTGAGAATAAATAAAATCGGAAGAAGCTTTAAACTTGGATATAAGTATCGACAAGCAATGCCACGTTCTTCCTTTGAAAGTAATTGTTTGTAAGATTTTTGTTTGTGTTTGTAGGGATAGGAGGAACAACTTTCCTATGGAGATGAATCATGCCTGATCCTTTAAGATTGTTGAATTGTTTTTGAATACAAATGGTGATTGAACCATCGCGTGAGGCTAGCCCAATTGCGGTCCAATCCAGAACGTGCAGAATGCTAGACTCCGGAGTTCTGGTTTCGCATTGAATTAATAAGATAATTTGAATATTTTAGTATACAAATGATGATTGAACCATCGTGTGAGGCTAGCCCATTTGCGGTTCAATCCAGAACATGCGGAATGCTAGACTCCGGAGTTCCTTTTTTCTAAATTAATTTAAATGAATTGAATTATCTTTTATACGAATGGTGATTGAACCATCGCGTGAGGCTAGCCCATTTGCGGTTCAATCCAGAACGTGCGGAATGCTAGACTCCGGAGTTCCTTTTTTCTAAATTAATTTAAATGAATTGAATTATTTTTTATACGAATGGTGATTGAACCATCGCGTGAGGCTAGCCCATTTGTGGTTCAATCCAGAACGTGCGGAATGCTAGACTCCGGAGTTCCTTTTTTCGTATGAAATTAATTAAATAAATTCAAAATTTTTGGTGTTTTATGGTTTAGACCCGATGGTGATGTACGGATAATCAAACAAACGCGAATGCGGTATTAGAACTAAATTGAAACGTAAAAGAGATAAAGTTGCCCAACGATACCTAACGGAGAAGGTCCGTTGCCTCTTCGATGCATGCAAAAAAGTTCAATAATATTCATCAGAAGTGTTCGCTTTCAGTATCACAAAACCACATTAGATTCCGCTACCCAGCACTCAAACTCAATCGAAGTCAACAATTAAAGTTAAAGTAACATTTAAATTTAAAAGAACAAAGGAAGTAAATCAACAAGCACTTAGATCTAACAATTAATCCCAAAACAAAATAATTAATAAATTAAATCAATAATTAACAACTTCTAATTAAATTCTAAAACATAAAAAATCAAATAAGATTCTAAGTAACAATCAATCTAAGTTCATGTTAATTATCAAGATAGGTATTATAAATTAATTAAAAATAATGCTCAAAGATTAATTAAGAATAAATAAGATAACAAGAACCATTAGTAACTACCAATTTAACAAATCGGGTGCAGAGTTGAAACCAAATGTGTAAGAAAAAAAAATAAAATTCAAACGGGCTAAGCCCAAGACAACAATCAACAAGTGATAACATCAATAAAGGTTTTCTGTTGTTTTTTCTTTTAAAACAAAAAAAAAAGAATGAAATAAATAATAAAACAATAAAATAAATAGATAAAGGGAAACGAAAAATGAAAGCGTGATATTCTACCCAGAGGGATCCTCTCAGCGAATCACTCTCTCTCTTGTGGTTGTTTCGATTTTTTCGTCTTTTCCGATCAACTTCACGGCGGGTCTCCCTCGTTTTCGCGGCGGTGGATTCGTGAGGGGTGTTGGACGGCTTGAGGGGTCGCGTCCTCAAAACAGCTGAAGGATGAGTCTCATCCTCCCCTTTTGTGCACCTCCTGATCTCTCGGTGAGTTTCCGTCTCAGGTTTCACTCGCGAAACTTCTCTCTCGCAACGAATTCGTTCGACTTGTAAGCCTCTTTCCTCACATAATCTCTCTGTTTTTGATTTTGTTTTTTGGTTTGAGAAGATGGCCGTTCCAGATGGTGAAGGTCGGGACTGGAAAAAAAAGGATTATTTCACTGTTTGGGCTTGGTTAAAAGGGTGGTTGTGATTTGTTGAAGGAAAGGGTTTGAAGGGTTGTTGATGGATCGGTGATGTGGTTGGATGGAGGTTCGCTGTTTTGCGGTGTGATGGTTTCAAAGAGGATTGGGTGTTGAAGACAGGGGTTTGCGTTTTGCTGTTATTGCTGTTGACAGGTTTTCGGTGGTGATGGTTCTGGTTTGAGGAGTTTATCGTCGAGGGATGGGTGTTCGAAGGTGGGTTTGGCGGAGTGGAGGGTTTTCGGACGTTGGTTGATGGAAGAAGAGGGTTTGCGTTTTTTTCCAGCGGTCGAGCGGTTTGGCTTAGTCTGGGTTTGTGAAGTTGCGGAGGTTTGTTGTTCTGTTTTTTGAAGGTGAGAAGGGATGGTGGATGGTTCGAAGGAAAGGTGCCCGGTTGAGGGTGACTTAGCGGAGACAGTTTTAAGGTTTTTTTGGTTGCGAAAGTTTTGGTGGTTTGTGAAGAAACAAAGGTTCGTGGGTTAAGGATTGAGGGGACCCGCGGTGATGATCAGTGAAGAGAAAAAGGGGCTCCTGAGTTTGCGCGGTTTGCGGCGTAGTGAGGTTTTGCGGTGAAAAGGTTTGAATTTGGAGCAGTTCGGTGTGTTGGGAAGAACTGGTGTTTAAAGGGTGATGCTGCGGGTGTGCTGTGTTTGTTAGCAGATTTTTGGTTTCTTCTTTTGTTGTTTTAAACAGGTTCGGCTTTGCTGGTTTTTCAGGTGGTTTTATGGTGATGATTATGATGGAGAAAAGGAGTTTTCGGCTGAACTGAGTTTATAGGTTTGTGATGAAGGTGCTGGTTAGAGGTGAAGACGAAAGGTAGTTCTGTTGTGCGATTCAACTTTTTGTTTTTGTTTGTTTGCAGTTCCCCCCTCTAATTTAATCCCTCCTCCTCGTCTTTTATCCCACTGTTGGTTTTTTTTATCCTCCTGTTGGTTTTTTTTTGTATAGGTCGCTGATGAGATGGTCCCTTCTTTTCTTTTTCGGTCCTCAGTTTTCTCCTCTTTCAAAAGGATAAAAGCTGGGGTTCCGTTAGATCCGTTGAATATTCAACGCATATGAAACTGCTCCGGATTTCAAAAGGGGTGGAGTCTATTGAACCAAAGTTTTTTAATCCTTTTTTCCAGTTTTTTGGGTCTCCTCTTTCTTTATGCAGGTTTTTTCCAATATCTAATTTGTGTAATTCTTGGACATATATGTGCAGGATTCAGAACAAGGTAGTGTGCAGGTCATTGTATTATGTGTGAAGGCTGACATTGCCTTTTGGCTTATGTGCTGTTTATTGCAGTGCATTTGACTTGGACCAAGAATATACATAGAACAAGACTTCTAAAACTTAACCAAACCATTCTATCCCAACCAAATAAAACTAGACTGAATAAAAAATAATAGTAATAAATAAATAAAATAAAAACTGCTAAAAATGAGAAAAATAATTAATTAAGATATAAACTAAATGAAAATTAAATTAGATTAAAACTAAACTTAATTGAAATTAAAACTAATTCTAAATAGTCTAAATTAAAATAAAAGGTAAAAATTAGTAAGATTAATAAACTAATTAAAATGTCTAAACTAATTCAAAATAATCATAATTAAATCCAAAACTAAATTAAAGGATAAACTTAAATTATGATAAATAAATAAAGGAAATGATTTAAAAGGAACCAAAAATCTAACTAATATTCTAAAAAAACATTTCTTAATTCTCCGAAATCACAAATAAAACAAAATGATACTGAATAGAATCGAACACGAATATAATGATTAACGACTAATGACATGTTTTAACTTAAAAATGCAAAAATGATTGATTTTCGGTATATCGACGAAAACACGTCAAAAATGAACAAAAAATTTAAAATTTTCTGGTTAAAATTTAGGGTATGACAGGCCCTATCCTGCTGCCTACGTACCTCATCGGGAATATGAGGATCAGAGTCGACGTAGTTTGCCTAACTAAGGCGGTTTTGTTTGTGTTTTTTTAGAGATTGAACTGCTTATGTCTATGATCAGGTGTTGCAGGCTCGCCTTGAACGAGTGCGTTTACCGTCTTGCAAATGAGACAAGTCATAGCGAGTTCTCATTGAGAGTGAATAAGGTGAGATGAGAATTCCGACAGGAAAAGACGAGTGTTGTTTGTTTACTGTCTTATAAAGAAGTGTTTTGAGTTTGTTGTTTGTTAAACATTCTCATACTAAGACTTGTTCATTGTGGTAGATGCCTTACACCTCACCCTGAAATGGGACGTGTATAAGTAACCCACTGCAAAGTCTCCTGGCGTACGAGAAAGCTTAACCTTTATTAGATATTTTTGAGTTATTTTGTTTTTGAGATGAGAAGAGAGACTTAAATAGGGAAAGGAAAAACTAAGGGGATTAAGACATAACCCTAAGTTGTTTATTGCATGCCAAAGGAGATCCTAATGGGTTTTGGGGTTTTCTAATCCTAAGGAAGAAAAGGAAAAGAAGAAAAGATAATTAGAACTCAACTTACTTCCTAAGGAAGCTAAGTTGGTTCTAAAGAGAGGGAAAACATATACAAGCAAAACACAAAGTGTTAAGGAAATTCACCATTAGAAAGCATAAAGAAAATGAGGAAGAAGTTATATAAACAAGGGCTTACCTCAACCTCCATACAAAACAAGGGTTAGCTTTACAAAGCATACTAAACACATGAAGCATGGCAAAAACTCAAACAAAGCTCAAATTAGCTAAGGAAATGCAATGAGGGATTCCTAAGCCTAAGTCCTAAAACTAAATGATATTGAATGATAACAAGCTCCTAAAGTCAGTAGCTAAACCTTATTAAAGTATTCTAAGGTTAGAAAGTCAAGCAACTATAATTTATGCCTTAATGAGTTACTAAACCCTAATGGGATTCAAAAGGAAGTTAGATGGAGAAGTTTGAATGATTATGGAAAGTAAACTTGCATGAAGTCAAGGATGAATGTTAAAACCAGAACCTTGCACTACTTAGAAGTGTCTCAAAAGGTGGGTGAAGATATGATCAAAGAGATTAAAGTGTAAGAGATTGAAATATAAGGTTGAGTGAAGAAAGAATAAGATGAAATTGACATATGATCTCTTAAGAAGGAAAAGACTTAGAAGAAAAATCAAACATGAAAAACAAAAGATGAACTCTCCATAAAAAAACAGAGGCTTAATGAAAAGTTAAGATGAATATTAAACTCACAAACTGACCACAAAAGAACATACATGAAGTACATTAGGGTTAAAGAACAAAAAAGTTTGATTTTGAGGTTTTTAAGTGCAAAAGGATGTCAAATGAAGCAAAAGGACTTAAGACTTGAAATGAATATGTAAAAATGGATGTGGGACACCTATAAGATGTATAAGAAAGATATAACTTGGATACCATACTAACAAATTGATTTTGAAGTGTTAAGATGAAGGAAGAATATGAATTAGGGCAAGGTAAACATACATGAACACATATGACTCTTAAGGACCAAATAACCCAAAAATTTCAAAGGGGAAAACCTATGATGGATAAAAATGACTTATAAAAGTTCAAAGGAAACAATTGAACTCAATGGAAGAGGTTCTAAGGCATGGCATGAATGCCTTCTCAAAATGACATTTGAAGGATGAAGAAGCAAGGACCAAAGGATGACTTGTAAAACAAGGTACAAGAAAAATAACTAAGGACATGGAAAAAATATTTAATTTTTGATTTAGAGTCACCAACCAGGGGGTAAAAAACTTTCAAAAGATCTCACAAAAAATAGGAATTTAGCTCAATCAAAAAATGGCACAATTTGGATTAGGGTTTTGAAGGATAAAGCTCCAAGAAAAGGTTCAAAAATGGTCCAAACATGACCTAAAAAATGTAAAACAAATATTTTCAAGGACCTTGATGTGTCCTATAATTAGGGCAAAAATAATGGTATCAAGACCATTTTTCGTTTGGGAGAAATAAATTGGAGAAGAGCTATTGGTCAAGAATAAGAAAAATCAAAAAGAAACTAAATGGAAAATTAATTCTGGCTCAGAAATTAATGAAAACTGAAATTAAAAAATATGATAAATTTGAGAAAATGTCAAAATTCAAGTGTGAATTATTTCATGATTTTTGGATGAGTTTTGGTATTTTTACAAAATAAAAATTGAATTGGAAAAAATGGAAATAAAAGAATGAAAAAATAAATGCAAGGGGTGTGCATAAAAGGGAAACACAATTCAAAGCATTGGGCTCAAAAAGGTGAGGGGTACATATAGAGATCTAAAGCCCATACCTTGGAAACGTGATGGTCATGTGTTTTTTAATACATTTGCGTGTTATGGTGCGTTAGATGAAAAAGAACCTACCACCATGTTATAAAGTTGAGGATTAATTTAGGGCACTATTCAGATCACCAGAGACGACCTCCGGTCATCTTCTCCGGTGACTTGCATCTAGGGAAAAGTTCAAACTTTCATCAAAATGAGATCTAAGGCCATCAAAATGTTCCTCTCACTGAGTAGATTACAAATCCAGGTTCAAAAAACCTTTACCATCCGTAATCAGTGCAAATCGAATCAAACAATTTTAACCTAGAATTCTGCATCTAAGCATTTAAGATTCCTATCAACTAGTAATTCCAATGCAAACCTCTATTAGGCCATAAACATCACAAAACCATCAAGAAAATATTAAAATCGAGTCATAAGATAAGAATTGAAACCTGAGTTGCAGAGCTGCTCAAGGTTAAAGAAAACCAGAGGGGAAATTCCAAATGCTCTTGATACTGGTCCTTGAACTTCCCTAGAGTGAAATATACACTCAACTGTCGCTGAATCTTGATGAAGCTTGAGAAATCCAGAAAAATGCAGAACAATGCAGAGACCAATTCTTGAAGAATAAAGATGAATGAGCCATGGAAATGGTGCACAATGTGATGAGGATGATAAATTGAGGAATAATGAAGAGTTTTGATGGAGATTGAAGCTTCCTCGAAGCAAAATGCAATGCAAAATCAGAGAGAACTCAGTGAGAATTCAGAGAGAAATCCTTGAAGTTTTTGGTGATTTTTTTAATCAGAATGGAGTGTAGTGTATTTCTGTTAGAGCATTGTCTTATATAGGTGAGGTTAACTCTAACTAACCTGGATTAATAGTTATAACACTAGTTAGGTTAGTTAACTTGAGGTGAAATGAGTAATTTGAGGTGTGGAGCTCAATGATATGAAGCTGCATTGGCTTAGCTCGAATCTGATTATGTGTGGTGATGTTCATGTTGCTTACAATGAGGGTGAGTGTGATAATGTGACTGACTTGATCCAATGCAGAAGCTTGAAGTATCATGTTATGGAATTTTCACTTGGCTTGAATCTTCATGAGGTGCATGGTGATTAGCATGTATGGACATGTATAAGATCCTTTGAACTTTTTTGAATGCAATGCAATATGATACCAACATGTTAACTAGTATATACAAGCTGGATGAACTTGAAAACATCTCACAATCTAATAACTTATGTAGCAAGAAAACATGTTTGATGTAATGATCTTCCATTGATGATTTCTTCAATCCCAAGCTTCCAAACCAAGACATTCTTGTGCTCAAATCAAAGGGGATGTTGCATACAAAAAGTTTGAAGTTTGTTCCATGATGAGATCATGCCTCTAAGCTGTTCAAAATGTCCATTGAACTATATGACACAATGCTGCATAATGGGCATGCATAACATAAGCTTTCCTTGGGCAACTTTTCCTTGTGACATGACCAGGTTTGACACCACCCTTTAGACCTCCATAACTTTCAACCAAATGCTCAAATGAAAAATATCCAAACATGAAAGTTGTAGAGGAGGCACTCATGAATAAATTTCATGTTGGAAGAAAATTCATTTGAGGTCATCTTGATGGTGTAATTGAAGCCTACATGTTGCACACCACATGTTTGAAGAAATGACTGGCCTGGCACGCGCAGGATGCAAGGCATGACTTGGTTTTTGCCCAAATTTTCCCTAGTTTGATAAAACTTTGATTGATCATAACTTCTTCAATTTTAATCCCATGAACATGTTCCACCTATGTATTTTAACTTAGGATGATCTCTTTCAAACAACCCAAGTGGAATTTTCATTTGAATTTTATTTTGGGAGAAGGCCTCTCTTGAACTTGACTGAAAAATGGCCAAAACTTGCCATTTTTGGAAACCATAATTTTCCAAAAATGGCAAGTCTTTATTTTCTTGATTTTTAATGATACCTCTATCATTTATTGATCAAATTTGGTCCATGGACTCCTTGTCACCTCAATTTCATGAATTTGACCTCAAAAAGTCAGGAGTTGACATTTTCCTCAGCATAGTTGACTTTTTCCCAATTTCTTGATTCTCAAGTAACTGACCAATTGAAGACCCTCTAAAAGGATTCAATGGATGATGTTTCAACCTTAGACACTTAACATAATGTGGAAAACAGTTAGATCAAGTTTGAAGCAATATTTCACTGATAAGCTCCTTTAATCAGAAACCCTAATTTCAGCCCCTTTTGCTATGAGGTGTTGCATTGCTTGAATTCTTTGATCAATCCACCTCTTTCTAAGACTTAGAAAACCAAATGATATCTTTTGGTATGTTGTGAACCCTTTTAAAAATATTGATAAGCCATGTGACCCTTTTATTGCTTTTGTATGATCATCAATTTCCTCAGTCCTTGATCACAAACCCTATGCATCAGCTATGAATGTTATGATTCAATTCTTTGTGCCATGATATGGAATTATTTATGCAATATGATATTCTATATGACATGAAATAAGAGGGAAAATATTGGGGTGTTACAATAGGATTCAATCCACCATGAAATTCCAGAGGATTCATGCAGATGAAATCCCGAAAAGTCCCACCTACAGTCTCTGGGACAAAAATAGAGGATGAACACCTCCATTCAGATTTTGCATCATCAATTGCATGAATTGATTTTACTGTTTTTGTATATGTTGCATAAACTGAGGCCACTGAACACCCTCGTCGCCACTAGGAGGATTTTCCACTATAGGTTGAGTTCTAGGTCTACCACAATCCTGATTACGTGATCACACACAATCGTGATTGCATACGACAATCACAAGGTCACATTCACCTTAACACATAAAATACAAGGTTCACGCATGCTTTATATAGTGTCTCACTTTCCACTAGATCATTACTTGTCAAGGATGTACACCTAGGCATCAAATGCAGGAGCATCTCCATCTAAATTCTCTATCAATTCCTAGTTACATCACTAGGTCTTACACTTGAGTTATGGTAAGGTTTCCTCACTATTCCTAACTCTTTATGTTTTACTCAAGCAATTACACAATTACATAATCTAATAATTCCAATCAATCATCAAAAATAAATTAATCCCACATCAATATCAATATTTCACTTTTTATTGAATATACCATTGTCATAGCTTTCTATCGATACCAACCACACTTCGATTGGGATCAATGTTTATAAGATTTGAATTGTCAAATGTTTTTCTCATTTCAAGACAGTGGTAATCAGTTACCAGTATTTGGGTAATCGATTACCCATGCTGAACTGTTGACACAGGGGCAGAATGATAGTTAGAGGCACAATTTGGTAGTTGATTACCTATATTTGGTTAATTAGTTACCCAATTGTATGTTACGTAAAAACACCTAAATTTTATGCGGTAATCAATTACCTTTATGTACGTAATCGGTTACCACTGAGGAAGAAGTTCAAAAACTAGTTTATTTTAAACTTTAAAATCCAATAGAAACTCATAGAAACTCAATGGAACATAATAACAAATATCATAGGTTATACTCATAGAAATATTAATTTAGCAAGATTACTCATCTTATGAATTTCTAACCTAAGTTCCAACAAATCTAACTTCTAGAATTTAAGGCTTCTAACTCGAACCCACCTTGATACAAGAGGAGGAGGAAGTTGATGAAATGATTTGGTGAAGAATGATGATGATCCTAGCTTCTTCCACTTCAAGGTTTTCCTTCTCATTCTTTCTCTTCTTTCTCCTCCATCTCTCTGCTTCTTCTGTCTATGGTACTATCTTTGTCTAAATGAGGGAAAATAAATGATATAGAGAAAATATCATTTAGTTAGTAACACTAACTAATCCAAAATTGATGGTATTCAAAATGTCTAATATACAAATTAATTAAACCTCAAAGATAGATAATATTAATTAAATCAATTTGAGCTCATAGCTCTAATTATCTAATATAACTCTAAGAGCACACCGAAACTCAATTGATCTCAACTAATATTATCTAGAGCATAAATAAAAATATAAGGTATTACATGGAGATCTAAGATATCAGAGAATCCACCTCACTACTTGCCAATGATTCTTACTAGGAGTTGGGAGAAATCAACTAACAACACCAACATCATGAATGATATTTGGTCTTGTAAGATATTCTGTTTTATCATTTCTCTGAATTTAATATTATAGTAAGATAATTTTAATATATATTTTAATTTGATCTACAATTTATCAAAATGCAGGCATGAAATCATGCATTTGATATATATATATATATATATATATATATATATATATATATATATATATATATATATATATATATATATATATATATATATATATATATATATATATAACACTCAAATTTTGAGTGAACCTTTATCATTTCTCCGAATTTAACATCATAGTTTGTGTGGAACAATTATGATTAATAGGATGAATAAACCTTAATGTAAAAATGTATTATGTTTTATCATTTATGCGAATTTAACATTATAGTAAGATAATTTTAATATATTTTTCTATTTTATCAACACTTTATCAAAATGCAGTCATAGAATCATGCATTTGATGCATTTGTGAATTTTTGAGATACAATCCATATAAGATAGAAATGTCCTAGAACGTAAGTGGGTAACATAGTATATATATATATATATTCCATAATATTAAAATACTTCTAGTAGCTCACATGAAAAATTCTAAGCTTGAATTTTTAGGTTCGATTCCTGGCGACGGAAATCTGTTTTTTTTTTAATTATTTATGATAATTAAGTTATTTATTCATTTATATTTTTTGGTGCCCATTAAAATTACACACAAAAGAATTTATGTGAATAAAGAGTAGTAGATTGGGATATTTTGTGTGGAACAATTATGATTAATAGGATGAATAAACCTTACTGTAAAAAGGTATTATGTTTTATCATTTGTCCGAATTTGACGTTATAGTAAATTTTTTTTAATATATTTTTCTGTTTTTTCTACGATTTATCAAAATACAGGCATATGCATTTGATGGATTTGTGAATTATTTAGACACAATCCATATAAGATAGGAATGGCCAAGAACCTAAGATGGTAACAAAGTGTATATATATTCGGTACCAACTTCTATCATTATTCTTCTCCATGAGACTTTAAAAACTCAATGTTAACCGTGATTTTCAAAGCAAAACATGAATCAATCAATCACAATTATGTAAGAATTAGATGTAGGATTGATACTCTTAGATTGATGAACAAAGACAAGGTAAAGAAAGAGAAAAATAGGGAGTCATAAAGGTAGAAAGCCACACCTCAGAGTCTAGAACAAGATTGTTATTATGTCAAGTTCGAGAGTCTAGAACAAGCATTGTTATTAAGCCAAGTTCAAGAGTTTAGAGCATAGTTTAGCTTGACATCATTCGAAACTAGTATAAAATTATGTATAATATTCCCTCGTAACATTTAGAAAAGATCTGAAAAGTTTCGTAGCATTTCGAACAATCCTCGATTTAATTTGATTATTTGACCAAAACTAGTATAAAATTGTGTATAATAATACTACAATTATTTTGACCTAAACTAGCATTTCAAAAAGTTTTATAAATTCTAATTTTAAGATAATTTTTTTGCATGGACTTCCATCATAACCTTCCATCGTAACATATAGAAAGGATCTTAAAATTTTCGTAGCATTTCGAACAATCCTCGATTTAATTTGATTATTTGACCGAAACTAGTATAAAATTGTGTATAAATATACTACAATTTTTGACCGAAACTAGAATTTCAAAACGTTTCATGGAATCTAATTTTGAGATAATTTTTTTGAATGAACTTCCATCATAACCTTCCCTCTTAACATATAGAAAGGATATGAAAAGTTTCGTAACATTTCGAACAATCCTAAATTTAATTTAATTTTTTGACCGAAACTAGTATAAAATTGTGTATAATACTACGATTATTTGACCTAAACTAGCATTTCAAAAAGTTTCATAGAATCTAATTTTGAGATAATTTTTTTGCATGGACTTCCTTCATAACCTTCCCTCGTAACATATAGAAAGGATCTAAAAATTTTCATATCATTTCGAACAATCCTCGATTTAATTTTATTATTTAACGGAAACTAGTATAAAATTATGTATAATATACTCTAATTTTTGACCGGAAATAGTATTTCAAAACGTTTGATAGAATCTAATTTGATATAATTTTTGTACATGGACTTCAATCATAACCTTCTCTCTTAATATATAGAAAGGATATGAAAAGTTTCGTAGCATTTCAAACAATCCTCAATTTAATTGGATTTTTTGACCGAAACTAGTATAAAATTGTGTATAATATACTACAGTTTATGACCAAAACTAGTATTTCAAAACGTTTCATGGAATCTAATTTTGAGATAATTTTTTTGCATGGACTTCCATCATAACCTTCCCTCTTAACATATAGAAGAGATCTGAAAATTTTAGTAGCATTTCGAATAATTCTTGATTTAATTTGATTATTTGACCGAAACTAACATAAAATTGTGTATAATATACTACAATTTTTTACCGAAACTAGTATTTCAAAAACATTCATAGAATCTAATTTTGATATAGATTTTTTGCATGGACTTCCATCATAACCTTCCCTCTTAACATATAGAAAGGATCTGAAAAGTTTCGTAGCATTTCGAACAATCCTCAATTTAATTTGAATTTTTGACCAAACTATTATAAAATTTTGTATAATATACTACGATTTTTAACCGAAACTAGTATTTCAAAAAGTTTCATAGAATATAATTTTGAGATAATATTTTGCATAGACTTCCATCATAACATTCACTAGTAACATATAGAAAGGATCTGAAACGTTTCGTAGCATTTAGAAAAATCCTCGATTTAATTTGATTTTTTGATCGAAACTAGTATAAAATTGTGTATAATATACTACGATTTATTGACCTAAACTAGCATTTCAAAAAGTTTCATAGAATCTAATTTTAAGATAATTTTTTGCTTGGACTTCCATCATAACGTTCCCTCGTACCATATAGAAAGGATCTGTAAAGTTTCCTAGCATATCGAACAATCCTCGATTTAATTTTATTATTTGACCAAAACTAGTTTAAAATTGTGTATAATATACTACAATTTTTGACCGAAACTAGTATTTCAAAAAGTTTCATAGAATCTAATTTTGAGATAATGTTTTGCATAGACATCCATCATAACATTCCCTAGTAGCATATAGAAAGGATATAGAATGTTTCGTAGCATTTCGAACAATCCTCGATTTAATTTGATTATTTGATCGAAACTAGTATAAAATTGTGTATAATATACTACGATTTTTGACCAAAACTAGTATTTCAAAATGTTTCATGGAATCTAATTTTGAGATAGTTTTTTTTGCATGGACTTCCATCATAACCTTCCCTCTTAACATATAGAAAGGATCTTAAAAGTTTCGTAGCATTTCGAACAATCCTAGATTTAATTTAATTTTTTGACCGAAACTAGTATAAAATTGTGTACAATATACTACGATTTTTGACCGAAACTAGCATTTCAAAAAGTTTCATAGAATCTAATTTTGAGATAATTTTTACGCATGAACTTCCATCATAACCTTCCCGCATAACATATAGAAAGGATCTGAAAATTTTCGTAGCATTTTGAACAATCCTCGATTTAATTTTATTATTTGACCGAAACTAGTTTAAAATTGTGTATAATATACTACAATTTTTGACCGAAAATAGTATTTCAAAAAGTTTCATGGAATCTAATTTCGAGATAATTTTTTTGCATGGACTTCAATCATAACATTCCCATGTAACATATAGAAAAGATCTGAAATTTTTTGTTGCATTTAGAACAATCCTCGATTTAATTTGATTGTTTGACCGAAACTAGTAATAAATTGTGTATAATATACTACGATTTTTAACCAAAACTAGTATTTCAAAAAGTTTCATATAGTCTAATTTTGAGATAATATTTTGTATAGACTTCCATCATAACATTCCCTAGTAACATATAGAAAGGATCTGAATTGTTTCGTAGCATTTCGAACAATCCTCAATTTAATTTGATTTTTTGACCGAAACTAGTATAAAATTGTGTATATTATACTAATTGTTTTGGCCGAAACTAATATTACAAAAAATTTCATAGAATCTAATTTAGAGATAATTTTTTGCATGGACGTCCATCATAACATTCCCTCTTAACATTTAGAAAGGATATGAAAAGTTTCGTAACATTTCGAACAATCCTCGATTTAATTTGATTTTTTCACCGAAACTAGTATAAAATTGTATATAGTATACTACAATTTTTGCCCGAAACTAGTATTTCAATAATATTCATGGAATTTAATTTTGAGATAATTTTTTTGCAAGGACTTCCATCATAATCTTCTCTCTTAACATATAGAAATGATCTAAAAAGTTTCGTAGCATTTTGAACAATCCTCTATTTAATTTAATTTTTTTGACCGAAACTAGTAATAAATTGTGTATAATATACTACGATTTTTGACCGAAACTAGTATTTCAAAAAGTTTCATAGAATCTAATTTTGAGATAATGTTTTGCATAGACTTCCATCATAACATTCCCTAGTAGCATATAAAAAGGATCTAGAAAGTTTCGTAGCATTTCGAATAATCCTCGATTTAATTTGTTTTTTGACCGAAACTAGAAATAAATTGTGTTTAATATACTATGACTTTTGGCTGAAACTAGTATTTCAAAAAGTTTCATAGAATCTAATTTTGGGATATTTTTTTGCCTTGACTTCCAACATAACCTTCCATCGTAACATATAGAAAGGATCTGAAAAGTTTCGAAGCATTTCGAATAATCTTCGATTTAATTTGATTATTTGACCGAAACTAGTATAAAATTGTGTATAATATACTACAATTTTTTGACCGAAACTAGTATTTCAAAAAGTTTCATGGAATCTAATTTTGAGATAATATTTTTGCATTGACTTCCATCATAACTTTCCCTCTTAACATATAGAAAGGATATGAAAAGTTTCGTAATAATTCGAACAATCCTCGATTTAATTTGATTTTTTGACCGAAACTAGTTTATAATTGTGTATAATATACTATGATTTTTTGACCTAAACTAGCATTTCAAAAAGTTTCATAGAATCTAATTTTGAGATAATTTTTTTTATGGACTTCCATCATAACCTTCCCTCGTAACATATAGCAAGGATCTGAAAATTTTCATAGCATTTCGAACAATCCTCGATTTAATTTTATTATTTGATCAAAACTAGTATAAAAACTGTGTATAATATACTAAAATTTTTGACTGGAACTAGTATTTCAAAAAGTTTCATAGAATCTAATTTGTGATAAGTTTTTTATATGGACTTCAATCATAACCCTTCCTCTTAATATATAGAAAGGATATGAAAAGTTTCGTAGCATTTTGAACATTCCTCAATTTAATTGGATTTTTTGACCGAAACTAGTATAAAATTGTGAATATACTGCAGTTTTTAAAAAAGTTTCATAGAATCTAATTTTGAGATAATGTTTTGAATAGACTTCCATCATAACATTCCCTAGTAACATATAGAAAGGATCTGAAACGTTTCATAGCATTTCGAACAA
The DNA here is from genome assembly GCA_963966055.1 of Lathyrus aphaca. Taxonomy (NCBI): domain Eukaryota; kingdom Viridiplantae; phylum Streptophyta; class Magnoliopsida; order Fabales; family Fabaceae; genus Lathyrus; species Lathyrus aphaca. Next base: position 61,634,751 of record OZ014523.1, on the reverse strand, counting down.
TCCTCTATTTAATTTGATTTTTTGACCGAAACTAGTAAAAAAATTGTGTATATTATACAACGATTTTTGGCCGAAACTAGTATTACAAAAAAATTCATAGAATCTAATTTTGAGATAATATTTTGCATGGACGTCCATCATAATATTCCCTCTTAACATTTAGAAAGGATATGAAAAGTTTTGTAACATTTCGAACAATTCTCGATTTAATTTGATTTTTTGACCGAAACTAGTATAAAATTGTGTATAATATACTACGATTTTTGACCGAAACTAGTATTTCAAAAAGTTTCATGGAATCTAATTTTGAGATAATTTTTTTGCATGGACTTCCATCATAACCTTCCCTCTTAACATATAGAAAGGATATGAAAATTTTCGTAGCATTTCGAACAATCCTCGATTTAATTGGTTTTTTTGACCGAAACTAGTATAAAATTGTGTATAATATACTACAATTTTTGACAGAAACTAGTATTTCAAAAAGTTTCATAGAATCTAATTTTGAGATAATTTTTTTGCATGGTCTTCTATCACAACCTTCCCTCTTAACACATAGAAAGGATCTGAAACATTTCGTAGCATTTCGAACAATCCTCGATTTAATTTGATTTTTTGACCGAAACTAGTAATAAATTGTGTATATTATACTACGATTTTTGGATGAAACTAGTATTTCAAATTTTTTCATAGAATCTAATTTTGAGATAATTTTTTGCATGGACTTCCATCATAACATTCCCTCGTAACATATAGAAAGGATCTGAAAAGTTTCGTAGCATTTCAAACAATCCTCAATTTAATTTGATTTTTTGACCGAAACTATTATAAAATTTTGTATAATCTACTACGATTTTTAACCGAAACTAGTATTTCAAAAAGTTTCATTGAATATAATTTTGAGATAATATTTTGCATAGACTTCCATCATAACATTCCCTAGTAACATATAGAAAGGATCTAAAACGTTTCGTAGCTTTTAGAAAAATCCTCGATTTAATTGGATTTTTTGATCGAAACTAGTATAAAATTGTGTATAATATACTACGATTTATTGACCTAAACTAGCATTTCAAATAGTTTCATAGAATCTAATTTTAAGATAATTTTTTGCTTGGACTTCCATCATAACGTTCCCTCGTACCATATAGAAAGGATCTGTAAAGTTTCATAGCATTTCGAACAATCCTCGATTTAATTTTATTATTTGACCAAAACTAGTATAAAATTGTGTATAATATACTACAATTTTTGACCGAAACTAGTATTTCAAAAAGTTTCATAGAATCTAATTTTGAGATAATGTTTTGCATAGACATCCATCATAACATTCCCTAGTAGCATATAGAAAGGATATAGAATATTTCGTAGCATTTCGAACAATCCTCGATTTAATTTGATTATTTGATCGAAACTAGTATAAAATTGTGTATAATATACTACGATTTTTGACCGAAACTAGTATTTCAAAATGTTTCATGGAATCTAATTTTGAGATAGTTTTTTTGCATGGACTTCCATCATAACCTTCCCTCTTAACATATAGAAAGGATCTTAAAAGTTTCGTAGCATTTCGAACAATCCTAGATTTAATTTAATTTTTTGACCGAAACTAGTATAAAATTGAGTACAATATACTACGATTTTTTGACCGAAACTAGCATTTCAAAAAGTTTCATAGAATCTAATTTTGAGATAATTTTTACGCATGAACTTCCATCATAACCTTCCCGCATAACATATAGAAAGGATCTGAAAATTTTCGTAGCATTTCGAACAATCCTCAATTTAATTTTATTATTTGACCGAAACTAGTATAAAATTGTGTATAATATACTACAATTTTTGACCGAAAATAGTATTTCAAAAAGTTTCATGGAATCTAATTTCGAGATAATTTTTTTGCATGGACTTCAATCATAACATTCCCATGTAACATATAGAAAAGATCTGAATTTTTTTGTAGCATTTAGAACAATCCTCGATTTAATTTGATTGTTTGACCGAAACTAGTAATAAATTGTGTATAATATACTACGATTTTTAACCAAAACTAGTATTTCAAAAAGTTTCATATAGTCTAATTTTGAGATAATATTTTGTATAGACTTCCATCATAACATTCCCTAGTAACATATAGAAAGGATCCGAATTGTTTCGTAGCATTTCGAACAATCCTCGATTTAATTTGATTTTTTGACCGAAACTATTATATAATTGTGTATATTATACTAATTGTTTTGGCCGAAACTAGTATTACAAAAAATTTCATAGAATCTAATTTAGAGATAATTTTTTGCATTGACGTCCATCATAACATTCCCTCTTAACATTTAGAAATTTTTTGAAAAGTTTCGTAACATTTCGAACAATCCTTGATTTAATTTGATTTTTTCACCGAAACTAGTATAAAATTGTATATAATATACTACAAATTTTGCCCGAAACTAGTATTTCAAAAATATTCATGGAATTTAATTTTGAGATAATTTTTTTGCAAGGACTTCCATCACAATCTTCTCTCTTAACATATAGAAATGATCTAAAAAGTTTCATAGCATTTTGAACAATCCTCTATTTAATTTAATTTTTTTGACCGAAACTAGTAATAAATTATGTATAATATACTACGATTTTTGACCGAAACTAGTATTTCAAAAAGTTTCATAGAATCTAATTTTGAGATAATGTTTTGCATAGACTTCCATCATAACATTCCCTAGTAGCATATAAAAAGGATCTAGAAAGTTTCGTAGCATTTCGAATAATCCTCGATTTAATTTGTTTTTTGACCGAAACTAGAAATAAATTGTGTTTAATATACTATGACTTTTGGCTGAAACTAGTATTTCAAAAAGTTTCATAGAATCTAATTTTGGGATATTTTTTTGCCTTGACTTCCAACATAACCTTCCATCGTAACATATAGAAAGGATCTGAAAAGTTTCGAAGCATTTCGAATAATCTTCGATTTAATTTGATTATTTGACCGAAACTAGTATAAAATTGTGTATAATATACTACAATTTTTTGACCGAAACTAGTATTTCAAAAAGTTTCATGGAATCTAATTTTGAGATAATATTTTTGCATTGACTTCCATCATAACTTTCCCTCTTAACATATAGAAAGGATATGAAAAGTTTCGTAATAATTCGAACAATCCTCGATTTAATTTGATTTTTTGACCGAAACTAGTTTATAATTGTGTATAATATACTATGATTTTTTGACCTAAACTAGCATTTCAAAAAGTTTCATAGAATCTAATTTTGAGATAATTTTTTTTATGGACTTCCATCATAACCTTCCCTCGTAACATATAGCAAGGATCTGAAAATTTTCATAGCATTTCGAACAATCCTCGATTTAATTTTATTATTTGATCAAAACTAGTATAAAAACTGTGTATAATATACTAAAATTTTTGACTGGAACTAGTATTTCAAAAAGTTTCATAGAATCTAATTTGTGATAAGTTTTTTATATGGACTTCAATCATAACCCTTCCTCTTAATATATAGAAAGGATATGAAAAGTTTCGTAGCATTTTGAACATTCCTCAATTTAATTAGATTTTTTGACCGAAACTAGTATAAAATTGTGAATATACTGCAGTTTTTAAAAAAGTTTCATAGAATCTAATTTTGAGATAATGTTTTGAATAGACTTCCATCATAACATTCCCTAGTAACATATAGAAAGGATCTGAAACGTTTCATAGCATTTCGAACAATCCTCTATTTAATTTGATTTTTTGACCGAAACTAGTAAAAAAATTGTGTATATTATACAACGATTTTTGGCCGAAACTAGTATTACAAAAAAATTCATAGAATCTAATTTTGAGATAATATTTTGCATGGACGTCCATCATAATATTCCCTCTTAACATTTAGAAAGGATATGAAAAGTTTTGTAACATTTCGAACAATTCTCGATTTAATTTGATTTTTTGACCGAAACTAGTATAAAATTGTGTATAATATACTACGATTTTTGACCGAAACTAGTATTTCAAAAAGTTTCATGGAATCTAATTTTGAGATAATTTTTTTGCATGGACTTCCATCATAACCTTCCCTCTTAACATATAGAAAGGATATGAAAATTTTCGTAGCATTTCGAACAATCCTCGATTTAATTGGATTTTTTGACCGAAACTAGTATAAAATTGTGTATAATATACTACAATTTTTGACAGAAACTAGTATTTCAAAAAGTTTCATAGAATCTAATTTTGAGATAATTTTTTTGCATGGTCTTCTATCACAACCTTCCCTCTTAACACATAGAAAGGATCTGAAACATTTCGTACCATTTCGAACAATCCTCGATTTAATTTGATTTTTTGACCGAAACTAGTAATAAATTGTGTATATTATCCTACGATTTTTGGATGAAACTAGTATTTCAAATTTTTTCATAGAATCTAATTTTGAGATAATTTTTTGCATGGACTTCCATCATAACATTCCCTCGTAACATATAGAAAGGATCTGAAAAGTTTCGTAGCATTTCAAACAATCCTCAATTTAATTTGATTTTTTGACCGAAACTATTATAAAATTTTGTATAATCTACTACGATTTTTAACCGAAACTAGTATTTCAAAAAGTTTCATTGAATATAATTTTGAGATAATATTTTGCATAGACTTCCATCATAACATTCCCTAGTAACATATAGAAAGGATCTAAAACGTTTCGTAGCTTTTAGAAAAATCCTCGATTTAATTGGATTTTTTGATCGAAACTAGTATAAAATTGTGTATAATATACTACGATTTATTGACCTAAACTAGCATTTCAAATAGTTTCATAGAATCTAATTTTAAGATAATTTTTTGCTTGGACTTCCATCATAACGTTCCCTCGTACCATATAGAAAGGATCTGTAAAGTTTCATAGCATTTCGAACAATCCTCGATTTAATTTTATTATTTGACCAAAACTAGTATAAAATTGTGTATAATATACTACAATTTTTGACCGAAACTAGTATTTCAAAAAGTTTCATAGAATCTAATTTTGAGATAATGTTTTGCATAGACATCCACCATAACATTCCCTAGTAGCATATAGAAAGGATATAGAATATTTCGTAGCATTTCGAACAATCCTCGATTTAATTTGATTATTTGATCGAAACTAGTATAAAATTGTGTATAATATACTACGATTTTTGACCGAAACTAGTATTTCAAAATGTTTCATGGAATCTAATTTTGAGATAGTTTTTTTGCATGGACTTCCATCATAACCTTCCCTCTTAACATATAGAAAGGATCTTAAAAGTTTCGTAGCATTTCGAACAATCCTAGATTTAATTTAATTTTTTGACCGAAACTAGTATAAAATTGAGTACAATATACTACGATTTTTGACCGAAACTAGCATTTCAAAAAGTTTCATAGAATCTAATTTTGAGATAATTTTTACGCATGAACTTCCATCATTACCTTCCCGCATAACATATAGAAAGGATCTGAAAATTTTCGTAGCATTTCGAACAATCCTCGATTTAATTTTATTATTTGACCGAAACTAGTATAAAATTGTGTATAATATACTACAATTTTTGACCGAAAATAGTATTTCAAAAAGTTTCATGGAATCTAATTTCGAGATAATTTTTTTGCATGGACTTCAATCATAACATTCCCATGTAACATATAGAAAAGATCTGAATTTTTTTGTAGCATTTAGAACAATCCTCGATTTAATTTGATTGTTTGACCGAAACTAGTAATAAATTGTGTATAATATACTACGATTTTTAACCAAAACTAGTATTTCAAAAAGTTTCATATAGTCTAATTTTGAGATAATATTTTGTATAGACTTCCATCATAACATTCCCTAGTAACATATAGAAAGGATCTGAATTGTTTCGTAGCATTTCGAACAATCCTCGATTTAATTTGATTTTTTGACCGAAACTATTATATAATTGTGTATATTATACTAATTGTTTTGGCCGAAACTAGTATTACAAAAAATTTCATAGAATCTAATTTAGAGATAATTTTTTGCATTGACGTCCATCATAACATTCCCTCTTAACATTTAGAAATTTTTTGAAAAGTTTCGTAACATTTCGAACAATCCTTGATTTAATTTGATTTTTTCACCGAAACTAGTATAAAATTGTATATAATATACTACAAATTTTGCCCGAAACTAGTATTTCAAAAATATTCATGGAATTTAATTTTGAGATAATTTTTTTGCAAGGACTTCCATCACAATCTTCTCTCTTAACATATAGAAATGATCTAAAAAGTTTCATAGCATTTTGAACAATCCTCTATTTAATTTAATTTTTTTGACCGAAACTAGTAATAAATTATGTATAATATACTACGATTTTTGACCGAAACTAGTATTTCAAAAAGTTTCATAGAATCTAATTTTGAGATAATGTTTTGCATAGACTTCCATCATAACATTCCCTAGTAGCATATAAAAAGGATCTAGAAAGTTTCGTAGCATTTCGAATAATCCTCGATTTAATTTGTTTTTTGACCGAAACTAGAAATAAATTGTGTTTAATATACTACGACTTTTGGCTGAAACTAGTATTTCAAAAATTTTCATAGAATCTAATTTTGGGATTTTTTTTTGCCTTGACTTCCAACATAACCTTCCATCGTAACATATAGAAAGGATCTGAAAAGTTTCGAAGCATTTCGAATAATCCTCGATTTAATTTGATTATTTGACCGAAACTAGTATAAAATTGTGTATAATATACTACAATTTTTTGACCGAAACTAGTATTTCAAAAAGTTTCATGGAATCTAATTTTGAGATAATATTTTTGCATGGACTTCCATCATAACTTTCCCTCTTAACATATAGAAAGGATATGAAAAGTTTCGTAATAATTCGAACAATCCTCGATTTAATTTGATTTTTTGACCGAAACTAGTTTATAATTGTGTATAATATACTACGATTTTTTGACCTAAACTAGCATTTCAAAAAGTTTCATAGAATCTAATTTTGAGATAATTTTTTTATGGACTTCCATCATAACCTTCCCTCGTAACATATAGCAAGGATCTGAAAATTTTCATAGCATTTCGAACAATCCTCGATTTAATTTTATTATTTGATCGAAACTAGTATAAAACTGTGTATAATATACTAAAATTTTTGACTGGAACTAGTATTTCAAAAAGTTTCATAGAATCTAATTTGTGATAATTTTTTTACATGGACTTCAATCATAACCCTTCCTCTTAATATATAGAAAGGATATGAAAAGTTTCGTAGCATTTTGAACAATCCTCAATTTAATTGGATTTTTTTGACCGAAACTAGTATAAAATTGTGAATATACTGCAGTTTTTAAAAAAGTTTCATAGAATCTAATTTTGAGATAATATTTTGAATAGACTTCCATCATAACATTCCCTAGTAACATATAGAAAGGATCTGAAACGTTTCATAGCATTTCGAACAATCCTCTATTTAATTTGATTTTTTGACCGAAACTAGTAAAAAAATTGTGTATATTATACTACGATTTTTGGCCGAAACTAGTATTACAAAAAAATTCATAGAATCTAATTTTGAGATAATATTTTGCATGGACGTCCATCATAATATTCCCTCTTAACATTTATAAAGGATATGAAAAGTTTTGTAACATTTTGAACAATTCTCGATTTAATTTGATTTTTTGACCGAAACTAGTATAAAATTGTGTATAATATACTACGATTTTTGACCGAAACTAGTATTTCAAAAAGTTTCATGGAATCTAATTTTGAGATAATTTTTTTGCATGGACTTCCATCATAACCTTCCCTCTTAACATATAGAAAGGATATGAAAATTTTCGTAGCATTTCGAACAATCCTCGATTTAATTGGATTTTTTGACCGAAACTAGTATAAAATTGTGTATAATATACTACAATTTTTGACAGAAACTAGTATTTAAAAAGGTTTCATAGAATCTAATTTTGAGATAATTTTTTTGCATGGTCTTCTATCACAACCTTCCCTCTTAACACATTGAAAGGATCTGAAACATTTCGTAGCATTTCGAACAATCCTCGATTTAATTTTATTTTTTGACCGAAACTAGTAAATAATTGTGTATATTATACTACGATTTTTGGATGAAACTAGTATTTCAAATTTTTTCATAGAATCTAATTTTGAGATAATTTTTTGCATGGACTTCCATCATAACATTCCCTCGTAACATATAGAAAGGATCTGAAAAGTTTCGTAGCATTTCGAACAATCCTCAATTTAATTTGATTTTTTGACCGAAACTATTATAAAATTTTGTATAATATACTATGATTTTTAACCGAAACTAGTATTTCAAAAAGTTTCATTGAATATAATTTTGAGATAATATTTTACATAGACTTCCATCATAACATTCCCTAGTAACATATAGAAAGGATCTGAAACGTTTCGTAGCTTTTAGAAAAATCCTCGATTTAATTTGATTTTTTGACCGAAACTAGTATAAAATTGTGTATAATATACAACGATTTATTGACCTAAACTAGCATTTCAAAAAGTTTCATAGAATCTAATTTTAAGATAATTATTTGCTTGGACTTCCATCATAACGTTCCCTCGTACCATATAGAAAGGATCTGTAAAGTTTCCTAGCATTTCGAACAATCCTCGATTTAATTTTATTATTTGACCAAAACTAGTATAAAATTGTGTATAATATACTACAATTTTTGACCGAAACTAGTATTTCAAAAAGTTTCATAGAATCTAATTTTGAGATAATGTTTTGCATAGACATCCATCATAACATTCCCTAGTAGCATATATAAAGGATATAGAATGTTTCGTAGCATTTCGAACAATCCTCGATTTAATTTGATTATTTGATCGAAACTAGTATAAAATTGTGTAAAATATACTACGATTTTTGACCGAAACTAGTATTTCAAAATGTTTCATGGAATCTAATTTTGAGATAGTTTTTTTGCATGGACTTCCATCATAACCTTCCCTCTTAACATATAGAAAGGATCTTAAAAGTTTCGTAGCATTTCGAATAATCCTAGATTTAATTTAATTTTTTGACCAAAACTAGTATAAAATTGAGTACAATATACTACGATTTTTGACCGAAACTAGCATTTCAAAAAGTTTCATAGAATCTAATTTTGAGATAATTTTTACGCATGAACTTCCATCATAACCTTCCCGCATAACATATAGAAAGGATCTGAAAATTTTCGTAACATTTCGAACAATCCTCGATTTAATTTTATTATTTGACCGAAACTAGTATAAAATTGTGTATAATATACTACAATTTTTGACCGAAAATAGTATTTCAAAAAGTTTCATGGAATCTAATTTCGAGATAATTTTTTTGCATGGACTTCAATCATAACATTCCCATGTAACATATAGAAAAGATCTGAAATTTTTTGTAGCATTTAGAACAATCCTCGATTTAATTTGATTGTTTGACCGAAACTAGTAATAAATTGTGTATAATATACTACGATTTTTAACCAAAACTAGTATTTCAAAAAGTTTCATATAGTCTAATTTTGAGATAATATTTTGTATAGACTTCCATCATAACATTCCCTAGTAACATATAGAAAGGATCTGAATTGTTTCGTAGCATTTCGAACAATCCTCGATTTAATTTGATTTTTTGACCGAAACTAGTATAAAATTGTGTATATTATACTAATTGTTTTGGCCGAAACTAGTATTACAAAAAATTTCATAGAATCTAATTTAGCGATAATTTTTTGCATGGACGTCCATCATAACATTCCCTCTTAACATTTAGAAAGGATATGAAACGTTTCGTAACATTTCGAACAATCCTCGATTTAATTTGATTTTTTCACCGAAACTAGTATAAAATTGTATATAATAATATACTACAAATTTTGCCCGAAACTAGTATTTCAAAAATATTCATGGAATTTAATTTTGAGATAATTTTTTTGCAAGGACTTCCATCACAATCTTCTCTCTTAACATATAGAAATGATCTAAAAAGTTTCATAGCATTTTGAACAATCCTCTATTTAATTTAATTTTTTTGACCGAAACTAGTAATAAATTATGTATAATATACTACGATTTTTGACCGAAACTAGTATTTCAAAAAGTTTCATAGAATCTAATTTTGAGATAATGTTTTGCATAGACTTCCATCATAACATTCCCTAGTAGCATATAAAAAGGATCTAGAAAGTTTCGTAGCATTTCGAATAATCCTCGATTTAATTTGTTTTTTGACCGAAACTAGAAATAAATTGTGTTTAATATACTACGACTTTTGGCTGAAACTAGTATTTCAAAAATTTTCATAGAATCTAATTTTGGGATATTTTTTTGCCTTGACTTCCAACATAACCTTCCATCGTAACATATAGAAAGGATCTGAAAAGTTTCGAAGCATTTCGAATAATCCTCGATTTAATTTGATTATTTGACCGAAACTAGTATAAAATTGTGTATAATATACTACAATTTTTTGACCGAAACTAGTATTTCAAAAAGTTTCATGGAATCTAATTTTGAGATAATATTTTTGCATGGACTTCCATCATAACTTTCCCTCTTAACATATAGAAAGGATATGAAAAGTTTCGTAATAATTCGAACAATCCTCGATTTAATTTGATTTTTTGACCGAAACTAGTTTATAATTGTGTATAATATACTACGATTTTTTGACCTAAACTAGCATTTCAAAAAGTTTCATAGAATCTAATTTTGAGATAATTTTTTTTATGGACTTCCATCATAACCTTCCCTCGTAACATATAGCAAGGATCTGAAAATTTTCATTGCATTTCGAACAATCCTCGATTTAATTTTATTATTTGATCGAAACTAGTATAAAACTGTGTATAATATACTAAAATTTTTGACTGGAACTAGTATTTCAAAAAGTTTCATAGAATCTAATTTGTGATAAGTTTTTTACATGGACTTCAATCATAACCCTTCCTCTTAATATATAGAAAGGATATGAAAAGTTTCGTAGCATTTTGAACAATCCTCAATTTAATTGGATTTTTTGACTGAAACTAGTATAAAATTGTGAATATACTGCAGTTTTTAAAAAAGTTTCATAGAATCTAATTTTGAGATAATGTTTTGAATAGACTTCCATCATAACATTCCCTAGTAACATATAAAAAGGATTTGAAACGTTTCATAGCATTTCGAACAATCCTCTATTTAATTTGATTTTTTGACCGAAACTAGTAAAAAAATTGTGTATATTATACTACGATTTTTGGACGAAACTAGTATTACAAAAAAATTCATAGAATCTAATTTTGAGATAATATTTTGCATGGACGTCCATCATAATATTCCCTCTTAACATTTAGAAAGGATATGAAAAGTTTTGTAACATTTCGAACAATTCTCGATTTAATTTGATTTTTTGACCGAAACTAGTATAAAATTGTGTATAATATACTACGATTTTTGACCGAAACTAGTATTTCAAAAAGTTTCATGGAATCTAATTTTGAGATAATTTTTTTGCATGGACTTCCATCATAACCTTCCCTCTTAACATATAGAAAGGATATGAAAATTTTGGTAGCATTTCGAACAATCCTCGATTTAATTGGATTTTTTGACCGAAACTAGTATAAAATTGTGTACTACAATTTTTGACAGAAACTAGTATTTCAAAATGTTTCATAGAATCTAATTTTAAGATAATTTTTTTGCATGGTCTTCTATCACAACCTTCCCTCTTAACACATTGAAAGGATCTGAAACATTTCGTAGCATTTCGAACAATCCTCGATTTAATTTTATTTTTTGACCGAAACTAGTAAATAATTGTGTATATTATACTACGATTTTTGGATGAAACTAGTATTTCAAATTTTTTCATAGAATCTAATTTTGAGATAATTTTTTGCATGGACTTCCATCATAACATTCCCTCGTAACATATAGAAAGGATCTGAAAAGTTTCGTAGCATTTCGAACAATCCTCAATTTAATTTGATTTTTTGACCGAAACTATTATAAAATTTTGTATAATATACTATGATTTTTAACCGAAACTAGTATTTCAAAAAGTTTCATTGAATATAATTTTGAGATAATATTTTACATAGACTTCCATCATAACATTCCCTAGTAACATATAGAAAGGATCTGAAACGTTTCGTAGCTTTTAGAAAAATCCTCGATTTAATTTGATTTTTTGACCGAAACTAGTATAAAATAGTGTATAATATACAACGATTTATTGACCTAAACTAGCATTTCAAAAAGTTTCATAGAATCTAATTTTAAGATAATTATTTGCTTGGACTTCCATCATAACGTTCCCTCGTACCATATAGAAAGGATCTGTAAAGTTTCCTAGCATTTCGAACAATCCTCGATTTAATTTTATCATTTGACCAAAACTAGTATAAAATTGTGTATAATATACTACAATTTTTGACCGAAACTAGTATTTCAAAAAGTTTCATAGAATCTAATTTTGAGATAATGTTTTGCATAGACATCCATCATAACATTCCCTAGTAGCATATATAAAGGATATAGAATGTTTCGTAGCATTTCGAACAATCCTCGATTTAATTTGATTATTTGATCGAAACTAGTATAAAATTGTGTAAAATATACTACGATTTTTGACCGAAACTAGTATTTCAAAATGTTTCATGGAATCTAATTTTGAGATAGTTTTTTTGCATGGACTTCCATCATAACCTTCCCTCTTAACATATAGAAAGGATCTTAAAAGTTTCGTAGCATTTCGAATAATCCTAGATTTAATTTAATTTTTTGACCAAAACTAGTATAAAATTGAGTACAATATACTACGATTTTTGACCGAAACTAGCATTTCAAAAAGTTTCATAGAATCTAATTTTGAGATAATTTTTACGCATGAACTTCCATCATAACCTTCCCGCATAACATATAGAAAGGATCTGAAAATTTTCGTAACATTTCGAACAATCCTCGATTTAATTTTATTATTTGACCGAAACTAGTATAAAATTGTGTATAATATACTACAATTTTTGACCGAAAATAGTATTTCAAAAAGTTTCATGGAATCTAATTTCGAGATAATTTTTTTGCATGGACTTCAATCATAACATTCCCATGTAACATATAGAAAAGATCTGAAATTTTTTGTAGCATTTAGAACAATCCTCGATTTAATTTGATTGTTTGACCGAAACTAGTAATAAATTGTGTATAATATACTACGATTTTTAACCAAAACTAGTATTTCAAAAAGTTTCATATAGTCTAATTTTGAGATAATATTTTGTATAGACTTCCATCATAACATTCCCTAGTAACATATAGAAAGGATCTGAATTGTTTCGTAGCATTTCGAACAATCCTCGATTTAATTTGATTTTTTGACCGAAACTAGTATAAAATTGTGTATATTATACTAATTGTTTTGGCCGAAACTAGTATTACAAAAAATTTCATAGAATCTAATTTAGCGATAATTTTTTGCATGGACGTCCATCATAACATTCCCTCTTAACATTTAGAAAGGATATGAAACGTTTCGTAACATTTCGAACAATCCTCGATTTAATTTGATTTTTTCACCGAAACTAGTATAAAATTGTATATAATAATATACTACAAATTTTGCCCGAAACTAGTATTTCAAAAATATTCATGGAATTTAATTTTGAGATAATTTTTTTGCAAGGACTTCCATCACAATCTTCTCTCTTAACATATAGAAATGATCTAAAAAGTTTCATAGCATTTTGAACAATCCTCTATTTAATTTAATTTTTTTGACCGAAACTAGTAATAAATTATGTATAATATACTACGATTTTTGACCGAAACTAGTATTTCAAAAAGTTTCATAGAATCTAATTTTGAGATAATGTTTTGCATAGACTTCCATCATAACATTCCCTAGTAGCATATAAAAAGGATATAGAAAGTTTCGTAGCATTTCGAATAATCCTCGATTTAATTTGTTTTTTGACCGAAACTAGAAATAAATTGTGTTTAATATACTACGACTTTTGGCTGAAACTAGTATTTTAAAAATTTTCATAGAATCTAATTTTGGGATATTTTTTTGCCTTGACTTCCAACATAACCTTCCATCGTAACATATAGAAAGGATCTGAAAAGTTTCGAAGCATTTCGAATAATCCTCGATTTAATTTGATTATTTGACCGAAACTAGTATAAAATTGTGTATAATATACTACAATTTTTTGACCGAAACTAGTATTTCAAAAAGTTTCATGGAATCTAATTTTGAGATAATATTTTTGCATGGACTTCCATCATAACTTTCCCTCTTAACATATAGAAAGGATATGAAAAGTTTCGTAATAATTCGAACAATCCTCGATTTAATTTGATTTTTTGACCGAAACTAGTTTATAATTGTGTATAATATACTACGATTTTTTGACCTAAACTAGCATTTCAAAAAGTTTCATAGAATCTAATTTTGAGATAATTTTTTTATGGACTTCCATCATAACCTTCCCTCGTAACATATAGCAAGGATCTGAAAATTTTCATTGCATTTCGAACAATCCTCGATTTAATTTTATTATTTGATCGAAACTAGTATAAAACTGTGTATAATATACTAAAATTTTTGACTGGAACTAGTATTTCAAAAAGTTTCATAGAATCTAATTTGTGATAATTTTTTTACATGGACTTCAATCATAACCCTTCCTCTTAATATATAGAAAGGATATGAAAAGTTTCGTAGCATTTTGAACAATCCTCAATTTAATTGGATTTTTTTGACCGAAACTAGTATAAAATTGTGAATATACTGCAGTTTTTAAAAAAGTTTCATAGAATCTAATTTTGAGATAATATTTTGAATAGACTTCCATCATAACATTCCCTAGTAACATATAGAAAGGATCTGAAACGTTTCATAGCATTTCGAACAATCCTCTATTTAATTTGATTTTTTGACCGAAACTAGTAAAAAAATTGTGTATATTATACTACGATTTTTGGCCGAAACTAGTATTACAAAAAAATTCATAGAATCTAATTTTGAGATAATATTTTGCATGGACGTCCATCATAATATTCCCTCTTAACATTTATAAAGGATATGAAAAGTTTTGTAACATTTCGAACAATTCTCGATTTAATTTGATTTTTTGACCGAAACTAGTATAAAATTGTGTATTACTACGATTTTTGACCGAAACTAGTATTTCAAAAAGTTTCATGGAATCTAATTTTGAGATAATTTTTTTGCATGGACTTCCATCATAACCTTCCCTCTTAACATATAGAAAGGATATGAAAATTTTCGTAGCATTTCGAACAATCCTCGATTTAATTGGATTTTTTGACCGAAACTAGTATAAAATTGTGTATAATATACTACAATTTTTGACAGAAACTAGTATTTAAAAAGGTTTCATAGAATCTAATTTTGAGATAATTTTTTTGCATGGTCTTCTATCACAACCTTCCCTCTTAACACATAGAAAGGATCTGAAACATTTCGTAGCATTTCGAACAATCCTCGATTTAATTTGATTTTTTGACCGAAACTAGTAACAAATTGTGTATATTATACTACGATTTTTGGCTGAAACTAGTATTTCCAATTTTTTCTTAGAATCTAATTTTGAGATAATTTTTTGCATGGACTTCCATCATAACATTCCCTCGTAACATATAGAAAGGATCTGAAAAGTTTCGTAGCATTTCGAACAATCCTCAATTTAATTTGATTTTTTGACCGAAACTATTATAAAATTTTGTATAATATACTACGATTTTTAACCGAAACTAGTATTTAAAAAAGTTTCATTGAATATAATTTTGAGATAATATTTTGCATAGACTTCCATCATAACATTCCCTAGTAACATATAGAAAGGATCTGAAACGTTTCGTAGCTTTTAGAAAAATCCTCGATTTAATTTGATTTTTTGACCGAAACTAGTATAAAATTGTGTATAATATACTACGATTTATTGACCTAAACTAGCATTTCAAAAAGTTTCATAGAATCTAATTTTAAGATAATTTTTTGCTTGGACTTCCATCATAATGTTCCCTCGTACCATATAGAAAGGATCTGTAAAGTTTCATAGCATTTCGAACAATCCTCGATTTAATTTTATTATTTGACCAAAACTAGTATAAAATTGTGTATAATATACTACAATTTTTGACCGAAACTAGTATTTCAAATAGTTTCATAGAATCTAATTTTGAGATAATGTTTTGCATAGACATCCATCATATCATTCCCTAGTAGCATATAGAAAGGATATAGAATGTTTCGTAGCATTTCGAACAATCCTCGATTTAATTTGATTATTTGATCGAAACTAGTATAAAATTGTGTATAATATACTACGATTTTTGACCGAAACTGGTATTTCAAAATGTTTCATGGAATCTAATTTTGAGATAGTTTTTTTGCTTGGACTTCCATCATAACCTTCCCTCTTAACATATAGAAAGGATCTTAAAAGTTTCGTAGCATTTCGAACAATCCTAGATTTAATTTAATTTTTTGACCGAAACTAGTATAAAATTGAGTACAATATACTACGATTTTTGACCGAAACTAGCATTTCAAAAAGTTTCATAGAATCTAATTTTGAGATAATTTTTACGCATGAACTTCCATCATAACCTTCCCGCATAACATATAGAAAGGATCTGAAAATTTTCGTTGCATTTCGAACAATCCTCGATTTAATTTTATTATTTGACCGAAACTAGTATAAAATTGTGTATAATATACTACAATTTTTGACCGAAAATAGTATTTCAAAAAGTTTCATGGAATCTAATTTCGAGATAATTTTTTTGCAGGACTTCAATCATAACATTCCCATGTAACATATAGAAAAGATCTGAAATTTTTTGTAGCATTTAGAACAATCCTCGATTTAATTTGATTGTTTGACCGAAACTAGTAATAAATTGTGTATAATATACTACGATTTTTAACCAAAACTAGTATTTCAAAAAGTTTCATATAGTCTAATTTTGAGATAATATTTTGTATAGACTTCCATCATAACATTCCCTAGTAACATATAGAAAGGATCTGAATTGTTTCGTAGCATTTCAAACAATCCTCGATTTAATTTGATTTTTTGACCGAAACTAGTATAAAATTGTGTATATTATACTAATTGTTTTGGCCGAAACTAGTATTACAAAAAATTTCATAGAATCTAATTTAGCGATAATTTTTTGCATGGACGTCCATCATAACATTCCCTCTTAACATTTAGAAAGGATATGAAACGTTTCGTAACATTTCGAACAATCCTCGATTTAATTTGATTTTTTCACCGAAACTAGTATAAAATTGTATATAATATACTACAATTTTTGCCCGAAACTAGTATTTGAAAATTATTCATGGAATTTAATTTTGAGATAATTTTTTTGCAAGGACTTCCATCATAATCTTCTCTCTTAACATATAGAAATGATCTAAAAAGTTTCGTAGCATTTTGAACAATCCTCTATTTAATTTAATTTTTTTGACCGAAACTAGTAATAAATTGTGTATAATATACTACGATTTTTGACCGAAACTAGTATTTCAAAAAGTTTCATAGAATCTAATTTTGAGATAATGTTTTGCATAGACTTCCATCATAACATTCCCTAGTAGCATATAAAAAGGATCTAGAAAGTTTCGTAGCATTTCGAATAATCCTCGATTTAATTTGTTATTTAACCGAAACTAGAAATAAATTGTGTTTAATATACTAGGACTTTTGGCTGAAACTAGTATTTCAAAAAGTTTCATAGAATCTAATTTTGGGATATTTTTTTGCCTTGATTTCCAACATAACCTTCCATCGTAACATATAGAAAGGATCTGAAAAGTTTCGAAGCATTTCGAATAATCCTCGATTTAATTTGATTATTTGACCGAAACTAGTATAAAATTGTGTATAATATACTACAATTTTTTGACCGAAACTAGTATTTCAAAAAGTTTCATGGAATCTAATTTTGAGATAATATTTTTGCATGGACTTCCATCATAACTTTCCCTCTTAACATATAGAAAGGATATGAAAAGTTTCGTAATAATTCGAAAAATCCTCGATTTAATTTGATTTTTTGACCGAAACTAGTTTATAATTGTGTATAATATACTACGATTTTTTGACCTAAACTAGCATTTCAAAAAGTTTCATAGAATCTAATTTTGAGATAATTTTTTTTATGGACTTCCATCATAACCTTCCCTCGTAACATATAGCAAGGATCTGAAAATTTTCATAGCATTTCGAACAATCCTCGATTTAATTTTATTATTTGATCGAAACTAGTATAAAACTGTGTATAATATACTAAAATTTTTGACTGGAACTAGTATTTCAAAAAGTTTCATAGAATCTAATTTGTGATAAGTTTTTTACATGGACTTAAATCATAACCCTTCCTCTTAATATATAGAAAGGATATGAAAAGTTTTGTAGCATTTTGAACAATCCTCAATTTAATTGGATTTTTTGACTGAAACTAGTATAAAATTGTGAATATACTGCAGTTTTTAAAAAAGTTTCATAGAATCTAATTTTGAGATAATGTTTTGAATAGACTTCCATCATAACATTCCCTAGTAACATATAAAAAGGATTTGAAACGTTTCATAGCATTTCGAACAATCCTCTATTTAATTTGATTTTTTGACCGAAACTAGTAAAAAAATTGTGTATATTATACTACGATTTTTGGACGAAACTAGTATTACAAAAAAATTCATAGAATCTAATTTTGAGATAATATTTTGCATGGACGTCCATCATAATATTCCCTCTTAACATTTAGAAAGGATATGAAAAGTTTTGTAACATTTCGAACAATTCTCGATTTAATTTGATTTTTTGACCGAAACTAGTATAAAATTGTGTATAATATACTACGATTTTTGACCGAAACTAGTATTTCAAAAAGTTTCATGGAATCTAATTTTGAGATAATTTTTTTGCATGGACTTCCATCATAACCTTCCCTCTTAACATATAGAAAGGATATGAAAATTTTGGTAGCATTTCGAACAATCCTCGATTTAATTGGATTTTTTGACCGAAACTAGTATAAAATTGTGTACTACAATTTTTGACAGAAACTAGTATTTCAAAATGTTTCATAGAATCTAATTTTAAGATAATTTTTTTGCATGGTCTTCTATCACAACCTTCCCTCTTAACACATTGAAAGGATCTGAAACATTTCGTAGCATTTCGAACAATCCTCGATTTAATTTTATTTTTTGACCGAAACTAGTAAATAATTGTGTATATTATACTACGATTTTTGGATGAAACTAGTATTTCAAATTTTTTCATAGAATCTAATTTTGAGATAATTTTTTGCATGGACTTCCATCATAACATTCCCTCGTAACATATAGAAAGGATCTGAAAAGTTTCGTAGCATTTCGAACAATCCTCAATTTAATTTGATTTTTTGACCGAAACTATTATAAAATTTTGTATAATATACTATGATTTTTAACCGAAACTAGTATTTCAAAAAGTTTCATTGAATATAATTTTGAGATAATATTTTACATAGACTTCCATCATAACATTCCCTAGTAACATATAGAAAGGATCTGAAACGTTTCGTAGCTTTTAGAAAAATCCTCGATTTAATTTGATTTTTTGACCGAAACTAGTATAAAATTGTGTATAATATACTACGATTTATTGACCTAAACTAGCATTTCAAAAAGTTTCATAGAATCTAATTTTAAGATAATTTTTTGCTTGGACTTCCATCATAATGTTCCCTCGTACCATATAGAAAGGATCTGTAAAGTTTCATAGCATTTCGAACAATCCTCGATTTAATTTTATTATTTGACCAAAACTAGTATAAAATTGTGTATAATATACTACAATTTTTGACCGAAACTAGTATTTCAAATAGTTTCATAGAATCTAATTTTGAGATAATGTTTTGCATAGACATCCATCATATCATTCCCTAGTAGCATATAGAAAGGATATAGAATGTTTCGTAGCATTTCGAACAATCCTCGATTTAATTTGATTATTTGATCGAAACTAGTATAAAATTGTGTATAATATACTACGATTTTTGACCGAAACTGGTATTTCAAAATGTTTCATGGAATCTAATTTTGAGATAGTTTTTTTGCTTGGACTTCCATCATAACCTTCCCTCTTAACATATAGAAAGGATCTTAAAAGTTTCGTAGCATTTCGAACAATCCTAGATTTAATTTAATTTTTTGACCGAAACTAGTATAAAATTGAGTACAATATACTACGATTTTTGACCGAAACTAGCATTTCAAAAAGTTTCATAGAATCTAATTTTGAGATAATTTTTACGCATGAACTTCCATCATAACCTTCCCGCATAACATATAGAAAGGATCTGAAAATTTTCGTTGCATTTCGAACAATCCTCGATTTAATTTTATTATTTGACCGAAACTAGTATAAAATTGTGTATAATATACTACAATTTTTGACCGAAAATAGTATTTCAAAAAGTTTCATGGAATCTAATTTCGAGATAATTTTTTTGCAGGACTTCAATCATAACATTCCCATGTAACATATAGAAAAGATCTGAAATTTTTTGTAGCATTTAGAACAATCCTCGATTTAATTTGATTGTTTGACCGAAACTAGTAATAAATTGTGTATAATATACTACGATTTTTAACCAAAACTAGTATTTCAAAAAGTTTCATATAGTCTAATTTTGAGATAATATTTTGTATAGACTTCCATCATAACATTCCCTAGTAACATATAGAAAGGATCTGAATTGTTTCGTAGCATTTCAAACAATCCTCGATTTAATTTGATTTTTTGACCGAAACTAGTATAAAATTGTGTATATTATACTAATTGTTTTGGCCGAAACTAGTATTACAAAAAATTTCATAGAATCTAATTTAGCGATAATTTTTTGCATGGACGTCCATCATAACATTCCCTCTTAACATTTAGAAAGGATATGAAACGTTTCGTAACATTTCGAACAATCCTCGATTTAATTTGATTTTTTCACCGAAACTAGTATAAAATTGTATATAATATACTACAATTTTTGCCCGAAACTAGTATTTGAAAATTATTCATGGAATTTAATTTTGAGATAATTTTTTTGCAAGGACTTCCATCATAATCTTCTCTCTTAACATATAGAAATGATCTAAAAAGTTTCGTAGCATTTTGAACAATCCTCTATTTAATTTAATTTTTTTGACCGAAACTAGTAATAAATTGTGTATAATATACTACGATTTTTGACCGAAACTAGTATTTCAAAAAGTTTCATAGAATCTAATTTTGAGATAATGTTTTGCATAGACTTCCATCATAACATTCCCTAGTAGCATATAAAAAGGATCTAGAAAGTTTCGTAGCATTTCGAATAATCCTCGATTTAATTTGTTATTTAACCGAAACTAGAAATAAATTGTGTTTAATATACTAGGACTTTTGGCTGAAACTAGTATTTCAAAAAGTTTCATAGAATCTAATTTTGGGATATTTTTTTGCCTTGATTTCCAACATAACCTTCCATCGTAACATATAGAAAGGATCTGAAAAGTTTCGAAGCATTTCGAATAATCCTCGATTTAATTTGATTATTTGACCGAAACTAGTATAAAATTGTGTATAATATACTACAATTTTTTGACCGAAACTAGTATTTCAAAAAGTTTCATGGAATCTAATTTTGAGATAATATTTTTGCATGGACTTCCATCATAACTTTCCCTCTTAACATATAGAAAGGATATGAAAAGTTTCGTAATAATTCGAAAAATCCTCGATTTAATTTGATTTTTTGACCGAAACTAGTTTATAATTGTGTATAATATACTACGATTTTTTGACCTAAACTAGCATTTCAAAAAGTTTCATAGAATCTAATTTTGAGATAATTTTTTTTATGGACTTCCATCATAACCTTCCCTCGTAACATATAGCAAGGATCTGAAAATTTTCATAGCATTTCGAACAATCCTCGATTTAATTTTATTATTTGATCGAAACTAGTATAAAACTGTGTATAATATACTAAAATTTTTGACTGGAACTAGTATTTCAAAAAGTTTCATAGAATCTAATTTGTGATAAGTTTTTTACATGGACTTAAATCATAACCCTTCCTCTTAATATATAGAAAGGATATGAAAAGTTTTGTAGCATTTTGAACAATCCTCAATTTAATTGGATTTTTTGACTGAAACTAGTATAAAATTGTGAATATACTGCAGTTTTTAAAAAAGTTTCATAGAATCTAATTTTGAGATAATGTTTTGAATAGACTTCCATCATAACATTCCCTAGTAACATATAAAAAGGATTTGAAACGTTTCATAGCATTTCGAACAATCCTCTATTTAATTTGATTTTTTGACCGAAACTAGTAAAAAAATTGTGTATATTATACTACGATTTTTGGACGAAACTAGTATTACAAAAAAATTCATAGAATCTAATTTTGAGATAATATTTTGCATGGACGTCCATCATAATATTCCCTCTTAACATTTAGAAAGGATATGAAAAGTTTTGTAACATTTCGAACAATTCTCGATTTAATTTGATTTTTTGACCGAAACTAGTATAAAATTGTGTATAATATACTACGATTTTTGACCGAAACTAGTATTTCAAAAAGTTTCATGGAATCTAATTTTGAGATAATTTTTTTGCATGGACTTCCATCATAACCTTCCCTCTTAACATATAGAAAGGATATGAAAATTTTGGTAGCATTTCGAACAATCCTCGATTTAATTGGATTTTTTGACCGAAACTAGTATAAAATTGTGTACTACAATTTTTGACAGAAACTAGTATTTCAAAATGTTTCATAGAATCTAATTTTAAGATAATTTTTTTGCATGGTCTTCTATCACAACCTTCCCTCTTAACACATTGAAAGGATCTGAAACATTTCGTAGCATTTCGAACAATCCTCGATTTAATTTTATTTTTTGACCGAAACTAGTAAATAATTGTGTATATTATACTACGATTTTTGGATGAAACTAGTATTTCAAATTTTTTCATAGAATCTAATTTTGAGATAATTTTTTGCATGGACTTCCATCATAACATTCCCTCGTAACATATAGAAAGGATCTGAAAAGTTTCGTAGCATTTCGAACAATCCTCAATTTAATTTGATTTTTTGACCGAAACTATTATAAAATTTTGTATAATATACTATGATTTTTAACCGAAACTAGTATTTCAAAAAGTTTCATTGAATATAATTTTGAGATAATATTTTACATAGACTTCCATCATAACATTCCCTAGTAACATATAGAAAGGATCTGAAACGTTTCGTAGCTTTTAGAAAAATCCTCGATTTAATTTGATTTTTTGACCGAAACTAGTATAAAATTGTGTATAATATACAACGATTTATTGACCTAAACTAGCATTTCAAAAAGTTTCATAGAATCTAATTTTAAGATAATTTTTTGCTTGGACTTCCATCATAACGTTCCTTCGTACCATATAGAAAGGATCTGTAAAGTTTCCTAGCATTTCGAACAATCCTCGATTTAATTTTATTATTTGACCAAAACTAGTATAAAATTGTGTATAATATACTACAATTTTTGACCGAAACTAGTATTTCAAAAAGTTTCATAGAATCTAATTTTGAGATAATGTTTTGCATAGACATCCATCATAACATTCCCTAGTAGCATATATAAAGGATATAGAATGTTTCGTAGCATTTCGAACAATCCTCGATTTAATTTGATTATTTGATCGAAACTAGTATAAAATTGTGTAAAATATACTACGATTTTTGACCGAAACTAGTATTTCAAAATGTTTCATGGAATCTAATTTTGAGATAGTTTTTTTGCATGGACTTCCATCATAACCTTCCCTCTTAACATATAGAAAGGATCTTAAAAGTTTCGTAGCATTTCGAATAATCCTAGATTTAATTTAATTTTTTGACCAAAACTAGTATAAAATTGAGTACAATATACTACGATTTTTGACCGAAACTAGCATTTCAAAAAGTTTCATAGAATCTAATTTTGAGATAATTTTTACGCATGAACTTCCATCATAACCTTCCCGCATAACATATAGAAAGGATCTGAAAATTTTCGTAACATTTCGAACAATCCTCGATTTAATTTTATTATTTGACCGAAACTAGTATAAAATTGTGTATAATATACTACAATTTTTGACCGAAAATAGTATTTCAAAAAGTTTCATGGAATCTAATTTCGAGATAATTTTTTTGCATGGACTTCAATCATAACATTCCCATGTAACATATAGAAAAGATCTGAAATTTTTTGTAGCATTTAGAACAATCCTCGATTTAATTTGATTGTTTGACCGAAACTAGTAATAAATTGTGTATAATATACTACGATTTTTAACCAAAACTAGTATTTCAAAAAGTTTCATATAGTCTAATTTTGAGATAATATTTTGTATAGACTTCCATCATAACATTCCCTAGTAACATATAGAAAGGATCTGAATTGTTTCGTAGCATTTCGAACAATCCTCGATTTAATTTGATTTTTTGACCGAAACTAGTATAAAATTGTGTATATTATACTAATTGTTTTGGCCGAAACTAGTATTACAAAAAATTTCATAGAATCTAATTTAGCGATAATTTTTTGCATGGACGTCCATCATAACATTCCCTCTTAACATTTAGAAAGGATATGAAACGTTTCGTAACATTTCGAACAATCCTCGATTTAATTTGATTTTTTCACCGAAACTAGTATAAAATTGTATATAATAATATACTACAATTTTTGCCCGAAACTAGTATTTGAAAATTATTCATGGAATTTAATTTTGAGATAATTTTTTTGCAAGGACTTCCATCATAATCTTCTCTCTTAACATATAGAAATGATCTAAAAAGTTTCGTAGCATTTTGAACAATCCTCTATTTAATTTAATTTTTTTGACCGAAACTAGTAATAAATTGTGTATAATATACTACGATTTTTGACCGAAACTAGTATTTCAAAAAGTTTCATAGAATCTAATTTTGAGATAATGTTTTGCATAGACTTCCATCATAACATTCACTAGTAGCATATAAAAAGGATCTAGAAAGTTTCGTAGCATTTCGAATAATCCTCGATTTAATTTGTTTTTTGACCGAAACTAGAAATAAATTGTGTTTAATATACTACGACTTTTGGCTGAAACTAGTATTTCAAAAAGTTTCATAGAATCTAATTTTGGGATATTTTTTTGCCTTGATTTCCAACATAACCTTCCATCGTAACATATAGAAAGTATCTGAAAAGTTTCGAAGCATTTCGAATAATCCTCGATTTAATTTGATTATTTGACCGAAACTAGTATAAAATTGTGTATAATATACTACAATTTTTTGACCGAAACTAGTATTTCAAAAAGTTTCATGGAATCTAATTTTGAGATAATATTTTTGCATGGACTTCCATCATAACTTTCCCTCTTAACATATAGAAAGGATATGAAAAGTTTCGTAATAATTCGAACAATCCTCGATTTAATTTGATTTTTTGACCGAAACTAGTTTATAATTGTGTATAATATACTACGATTTTTTGACCTAAACTAGCATTTCAAAAAGTTTCATAGAATCTAATTTTGAGATAATTTTTTTATGGACTTCCATCATAACCTTCCCTCGTAACATATAGCAAGGATCTGAAAATTTTCATAGCATTTCGAACAATCCTCGATTTAATTTTATTATTTGATCGAAACTAGTATAAAACTGTGTATAATATACTAAAATTTTTGACTGGAACTAGTATTTCAAAAAGTTTCATAGAATCTAATTTGTGATAAGTTTTTTACATGGACTTCAATCATAACCCTTCCTCTTAATATATAGAAAGGATATGAAAAGTTTTGTAGCATTTTGAACAATCCTCAATTTAATTGGATTATTTGACCGAAACTAGTATAAAATTGTGAATATACTGCAGTTTTTAAAAAAGTTTAATAGAATCTAATTTTGAGATAATGTTTTGAATAGACTTCCATCATAACATTCCCTAGTAACATATAGAAAGGATTTGAAACGTTTCATAGCATTTCGAACAATCCTCTATTTACTTTGATTTTTTGACCGAAACTAGTAAAAAAATTGTGTATATTATACTACGATTTTTGGACGAAACTAGTATTACAAAAAAATTCATAGAATCTAATTTTGAGATAATATTTTGCATGGACGTCCATCATAATATTCCCTCTTAACATTTAGAAAGGATATGAAAAGTTTTGTAACATTTCGAACAATTCTCGATTTAATTTGATTTTTTGACCGAAACTAGTATAAAATTGTGTATAATATACTACGATTTTTGACCGAAACTAGTATTTCAAAAAGTTTCATGGAATCTAATTTTGAGATAATTTTTTTGCATGGACTTCCATCATAACCTTCCCTCTTAACATATAGAAAGGATATGAAAATTTTGGTAGCATATCGAACAATCCTCGATTTAATTGGATTTTATGACCGAAACTAGTATAAAATTGTGTACTACAATTTTTGACAGAAACTAGTATTTCAAAATGTTTCATAGAATCTAATTTTAAGATAATTTTTTTGCATGGTCTTCTATCACAACCTTCCCTCTTAACACATTGAAAGGATCTGAAACATTTCGTAGCATTTCGAACAATCCTCAATTTAATTTTATTTTTTGACCGAAACTAGTAATAAATTGTGTATATTATACTACGATTTTTGGATGAAACTAGTATTTCAAATTTTTTCATAGAATCTAATTTTGAGATAATTTTTTGAATGGACTTCCATCATAACATTCCCTCGTAACATATAGAAAGGATCTGAAAAGTTTCGTAGCATTTCGAACAATCCTCAATTTAATTTGATTTTTTGACCGAAACTATTATAAAATTTTGTATAATATACTACGATTTTTAACCGAAACTAGTATTTCAAAAAGTTTCATTGAATATAATTTTGAGATAATATTTTACATAGACTTCCATCATAACATTCCCTAGTAACATATAGAAAGGATCTGAAACGTTTCGTAGCTTTTAGAAAAATCCTCGATTTAGTTTGATTTTTTGACCGAAACTAGTATAAAATTGTGTATAATATACTACGATTTATTGACCTAAACTAGCATTTCAAAAAGTTTCATAGAATCTAATTTTAAGATAATTTTTTGCTTGGACTTCCATCATAATGTTCCCTCGTACCATATAGAAAGGATCTGTAAAGTTTCCTAGCATTTCGAACAATCCTCGATTTAATTTTATTATTTGACCAAAACTAGTATAAAATTGTGTATAATATACTACAATTTTTGACCGAAACTAGTATTTCAAAAAGTTTCATAGAATCTAATTTTGAGATAATGTTTTGCATAGACATCCATCATAACATTCCCTAGTAGCATATAGAAAGGATATAGAATGTTTCGTAGCATTTCGAACAATCCTCGATTTAATTTGATTATTTGATCGAAACTAGTATAAAATTGTGTATAATATACTACGATTTTTGACCGAAACTAGTATTTCAAAATGTTTCATGGAATCTAATTTTGAGATAGTTTTTTTGCATGGACTTCCATCATAACCTTCCCTCTTAACATATAGAAAGGATCTTAAAAGTTTCGTAGCATTTCGAATAATCCTAGATTTAATTTAATTTTTAGACCAAAACTAGTATAAAATTGAGTACAATATACTACGATTTTTGACCGAAACTAGCATTTCAAAAAGTTTCATAGAATCTAATTTTGAGATAATATTAACGCATGAACTTCCATCATAACCTTCCCGCATAACATATAGAATGGATCTGAAAATTTTCGTAGCATTTCGAACAATCCTCGATTTAATTTTATTATTTGACCGAAACTAGTATAAAATTGTGTATAATATACTACAATTTTTGACCGAAAATAGTATTTCAAAAAGTTTCATGGAATCTAATTTCGAGATAATTTTTTTGCATGGACTTCAATCATAACATTCCCATGTAACATATAGAAAAGATCTGAAATTTTTTGTAGCATTTAGAACAATCCTCGATTTAATTTGATTGTTTGACCGAAACTAGTAATAAATTGTGTATAATATACTACGATTTTTAACCAAAACTAGTATTTCAAAAAGTTTCATATAGTCTAATTTTGAGATAATATTTTGTATAGACTTCCATCATAACATTCCCTAGTAACATATAGAAAGGATCTGAATTGTTTTGTAGCATTTCGAACAATCCTCGATTTAATTTGATTTTTTGACCGAAACTAGTATTAAATTGTGTATATTATACTAATTGTTTTGGCCGAAACTAGTATTACAAAAAATTTCATAGAATCTAATTTAGCGATAATTTTTTGCATGGACGTCCATCATAACATTCCCTCTTAACATTTATAAAGGATATGAAACGTTTCGTAACATTTCGAACATTCCTCGATTTAATTTGATTTTTTCACCGAAACTAGTATAAAATTGTATATAATATACTACAATTTTTTCCCGAAACTAGTATTTTAAAAATATTCATGGAATTTAATTTTGAGATAATTTTTTTGCAAGGACTTCCATCATAATCTTCTCTCTTAACATATAGAAATGATCTAAAAAGTTTCGTAGCATTTTGAACAATCCTCTATTTAATTTAATTTTTTTGACCGAAACTAGTAATAAATTGTGTATAATATACTACGATTTTTGACCGAAACTAGTATTTCAAAAAGTTTCATAGAATCTAATTTTGAGATAATGTTTTGCATAGACTTCCATCATAACATGCACTAGTAGCATATAAAAAGGATCTAGAAAGTTTCGTAGCATTTCGAATAATCCTCGATTTAATTTGTTTTTTGACCTAAACTAGAAATAAATTGTGTTTAATATACTACGACTTTTGGCTGAAACTAGTATTTCAAAAAGTTTCATAGAATCTAATTTTGGGATATTTTTTTTCCTTGATTTCCAACATAACCTTCCCTCGTAACATATAGAAAGGATCTGAAAAGTTTCGAAGCATTTCGAATAATCCTCGATTTAATTTGATTATTTGATCGAAACTAGTATAAAATTGTGTATAATATACTACAATTTTTTGACCGAAACTAGTATTTCAAAAAGTTTCATGGAATATAATTTTGAAATAATATTTTTGCATGGACTTCCATCATAACTTTCCCTCTTAACATATAGAAAGGATATGAATAGTTTCGTAATAATTCGAACAATCCTCGATTTAATTTGATTTTTTGACCGAAACTAGTTTATAATTGTGTATAATATACTACGATTTTTTGACCTAAACTAGCATTTCAAAAAGTTTCATAGAATCTAATTTTGAGATAATTTTTTTTATGGACTTCCATCATAACCTTCCCTCGTAACATATAGCAAGGATCTAAAAATTTTCATAGCATTTCGAACAATCCTCGATTTAATTTTATTATTTGATCGAAACTATTATAAAACTGTGTATAATATACTAAAATTTTTGACTGGAACTAGTATTTCAAAAAGTTTCATAGAATCTAATTTGTGGTATGTTTTTTACATGGACTTCAATCATAACCCTTCCTCTTAATATATAGAAAGGATATGAAAAGTTTCGTAGCATTTTGAACAATCCTCAATTTAATTGGATTTTTTGACCGAAACTAGTATAAAATTGTGAATATACTGCAGTTTTTAAAAAAGATTCATAGAATCTAATTTTGAGATAATGTTTTGAATAGACTTCCATCATAACATTCCATAGTAACATATAGATAGGATCTGAAACGTTTCATAGCATTTCGAACAATCCTCTATTTAATTTGATTTTTTGACCGAAACTAGTAAAAAAATTGTGTATATTATACTACGATTTTTGGCCGAAACTAGTATTACAAAAAAATTCATAGAATCTAATTTTGAGATAATATTTTGCATGGACGTCCATCATAATATTCCCTCTTAACATTTAGAAAGGATATGCAAAGTTTTGTAACATTTCGAACAATTCTCGATTTAATTTGATTTTTTGACTGAAACTAGTATAAAATTGTGTATAATATACTACCATTTTTGACCGAAACTAGTATTTCAAAAAGTTTCATGGAATCTAATTTTGAGATAATTTTTTTGCATGGACTTCCATCATAACCTTCCCTCTTAACATATAGAAAGGATATGAAAATTTTCGTAGAAGTTCGAACAATCCTCGATTTAATTGGATTTTTTGACCGAAACTAGTATAAAATTGTGAATAATATACTACAATTTTTGACAGAAATTAGTATTTCAAAAAGTTTCATAGAATCTAATTTTGAGATAATTTTTTTGCATGGTATTCTATCACAACCTTCCCTCTTAACATATAGAAAGGATCTGAAGCATTTCGTAGCATTTCGAACAATCCTCGATTTAATTTGATTTTTTGACCGAAACTAGTAATAAATTGTGTATATTATACTACGATTTTTGGCTGAAACTAGTATTTCAAATTTTTTCATAGAATCTAATTTTGAGATATTTTTTGCATGGACTTCCATCATAACATTCCCTAGTAACATATAGAAAGGATCTGAAAAGTTTCGTAGCATTTCGAACAATCCTCAATTTAATTTGATTTTTTGACCGAAACTATTATAAAATTTTGTATAATATACTACGATTTTTAACCGAAACTAGTATTTCAAAAAGTTTCAAAGAATATAATTTTGAGATAATATTTTGCATAGACTTCCATCATAACATTCCCTAGTAACATAAAGAAAGGATCTGAAACGTTTCGTAGCGTTTAGAAAATTACTCGATATAATTTGATTTTTTGACCGAAACTAGTATAAAATTGTGTATAATATACTACGATTTATTGACCTAAACTAGCATTTCAAAAAGTTTCATAGAATCTAATTTTAAGATAATTTTTTTCTTGGACTTCCATCATAACGTTCCCTCGTACCATATAGAAAGGATCTGTAAAGTTTCCTAGCATTTCGAACAATCCTCGATTTAATTTTATTATTTGACCAAAATTAGTATAAAATTGTGTATAATATACTACAATTTTTGACCGAAACTAGTATTTCAAAAAGTTTCATAGAATTTAATTCTGAGATAATGTTTTGCATAGACTTCCATCATAACATTCCCTAGTAGCATATAGAAAGGATATAGAATGTTTCGTAGCATTTCGAACAATCCTCGATTTAATTTGATTATTTGATCGAAACTAGTATAAAATTGTGTATAATATACTACGATTTTTGACCGAAACTAGTATTTCAAAATGTTTCATGGAATCTAATTTTGAGATAGTTTTTTTGCATGAACTTCCATCATAACCTTCCCTCTTAACATATAGAAAGGATCTTAAACGTTTCGTAGCATTTCGAACAATCCTAGATTTAATTTAATTTTTGACCGAAACTAGTATAAAATTGTGTACAACATACTACGATTTTTGACCGAAACTAGCATTTCAAAAAGTTTCATAGAATCTAATTTTGAGATAATTTTAACGCATGAACTTCCATCATAACCTTCCCGCATAACATATAGAAAGGATCTGAAAATTTTCGTAGCATTTCGAACAATCCTCGATTTAATTTTATTATTTGACCGAAACTAGTATAAAATTGTGTATAATATACTACAATTTTTGACCGAAAATAGTATTTCAAAAAGTTTCATGGAATCTAATTTCGAGATAATTTTTTTGCATGGACTTCAATCATAACATTCCCATGTAACATATAGAAAAGATCTGAAATTTTTTGTAGCATTTAGAACAATCCTCGATTTAATTTGATTGTTTGACCGAAACTAGTAATAAATTGTGTATAATATACTACGATTTTTAACCAAAACTAGTATTTCAAAAAGTTTCATATAGTCTAATTTTGAGATAATATTTTGTATAGACTTCCATCATAACATTCCCTAGTAACATATAGAAAGGATCTGAATTGTTTCGTAGCATTTCGAACAATCCTCGATTTAATTTTATTTTTTGACCGAAACTATTATATAATTGTGTATAATATACTAATTGTTTTGGCCGAAACTAGTATTACAAAAAATTTCATAGAATCTAATTTAGAGATAATTTTTTGCATGGACGTCCATCATAACATTCCCTCTTAACATTTAGAAAGGATATGAAAAGTTTCGTAACATTTCGAACAATCCTCGATTTAATTTGATTTTTTTTACCGAAACTAGTATAAAATTATATATAATATACTACAATTTTTGCCCGAAACTAATATTTCAAAAATATTCATAGAATTTAATTTTGAGATAATTTTTTTGCAAGGACTTCCATCATAATCTTCTCTCTTAACATATAGAAATGATCTAAAAGGTTTCGTAGCATTTTGAACAATCCTCTATTTAATTTATGTTTTTTGACCGAAACTAGTAATAAATTGTGTATCATATACTTAGATTTTTGACCGAAACTAGTATTTCAAAAATTTTCATAGAATCTAATTTTGAGATAATGTTTTGCATAGACTTCCATCGTAACATTCCCTAGTAGCATATAAAAAGGATCTAGAAAGTTTCGTAGCATTTCGAATAATCCTCGATTTAATTTGTTTTTTGACCGAAACTAGAAATAAATAGTGTTTTATATACTACGACTTTTGGCTGAAACTAGTATTTCAAAAAGTTTCATAGAATCTAATTTTGGGATATTTTTTCCCTTGACTTCCATCATAACCTTCCATCGTAACATATAGAAAGGATCTGAAAAGTTTCGAAGCATTTCGAATAATCCTCGATTTAATTTGATTATTTGACCGAAACTAGTATAAAATTGTGTATAATATACTACAATTTTTTGACGGAAACTAGTATTTCAAAAAGTTTCATGGAATCTAATTTTGAGATAATATTTTTACATGGACTTCCATCATAACTTTCCCTCTTAACATATAGAAAGGATATGAAAAGTTTCGTAATAATTCGAACAATCCTCGATTTAATTTGATTTTTTGACCGAAACTAGTTTATAATTGTGTATAATATACTATGATTTTTTGACCTAAACTAGCATTTCAAAAAGTTTCATAGAATCTAATTTTGAGATAATTTTTTTGCATGGACTTCCATCATAACCTTCCCTCGTAACATATAGAAAGGATCTGGAAATTTTCATAGCATTTCGAACAATCCTCGATTTAATTTTATTATTTGATCGAAACTAGTATAAAACTGTGTATAATATACTAAATTTTTTGACTGGAACTAGTATTTCAAAAAGTTTCATAGAATCTAATTTGTGATAAGTTTTTTACATGGACTTCAATCATAACCCTTCCTCTTAATATATAGAAAGGATATGAAAAGTTTCGTAGCATTTTGAACAATCCTCAATTTAATTGGATTTTTTCACCGAAACAAGTATAAAATTGTGAATATACTGCAGTTTTTAAAAAATTTTCATAGAATCTAATTTTGAGATAATGTTTTGAATAGACTTCCATCATAACATTCCCTAGTAACATATAGAAAGGATCTGAAACGTTTCATAGCATTTCGAACAATCCTCTATTTAATTTGATTTTTTGACCGAAACTAGTAAAAAAATTGTGTATATTATACTACGATTTTTGGCCGAAACTAGTATTACAAAAAAATTCATAGAATCTAATTTTGAGATAATATTTTGCATGGACGTCCATCATAATATTCCCTCTTAACATTTAGAAAGGATATGAAAAGTTTTGTAACATTTCGAACAATTCTCGATTTAATTTGATTTTTTGACCGAAACTAGTATAAAATTGTGTATAATATACTACGATTTTTGACCGAAACTAGTATTTCAAAAAGTTTCATGGAATCTAATTTTGAGATAATTTTTTTGCATGGACTTCCATCATAACCTTCCCTCTTAACATATAGAAAGGATATGAAAATTTTCGTAGCATTTCGAACAATCCTCGATTTAATTGGATTTTTTGACCGAAACTAGTATAAAATTGTGTATAATATACTACAATTTTTGACAGAAACTAGTATTTCAAAATGTTTCATAGAATCTAATTTTGAGATAATTTTTTTGCATGGTCTTCTATCACAACCTTCCCTCTTAACATATAGAAAGGATCTGAAACATTTCGTAGCATTTCGAACAATCCTCGATTTAATTTGATTTTTTGACCGAAACTAGTAATAAATTGTGTATATTATACTACGATTTTTGGCTGAAACTAGTATTTCAAATTATTTCATAGATTCTAATTTTGAGATAATTTTTTGCATGGACTTCCATCATAACATTCCCTCGTAACATATAGAAAGGATCTGAAAAGTTTCGTAGCATTTCGAACAATCCTCAATTTAATTTGATTTTTTGACCGAAACTATTATAAAATTTTGTATAATATACTACGATTTTTAACCGAAACTAGTATTTCAAAAAGTTTCATAGAATATAATTTTGAGATAATATTTTGCATAGACTTCCATCATAACATTCCCTAGTAACATATAGAAAGGATCTGAAACGTCTCGTAGCTTTTAGAAAAATCCTCGATTTAATTTGATTTTTTGACCGAAACTAGTATAAAATTGTGTATAATATACTACGATTTATTGACCTAAACTAGCATTTCAAAAAGTTTCATAGAATCTAATTTTAAGATAATTTTTTGCTTGGACTTCCATAATAACGTTCCCTCGTACCATATAGAAAGGATCTGTAAAGTTTCCTAGCATTTCGAACAATCCTCGATTTAATTTTATTATTTGACCAAAACTAGTATAAAATTGTGAATAATATACTACAATTTTTGACCGAAACTAGTATTTCAAAAAGTTTCATAGAATCTAATTTTGAGATAATGTTTTGCATAAACTTCCATCATAACATTCCCTAGTAGCATATAGAAAGGATATAGAATGTTTCGTAGCATTTCGAACAATCCTCGATTTAATTTGATTATTTGATCGAAACTAGTATAAAATTGTGTATAATATACTACGATTTTTGACCGAAACTAGTATTTCAAAATGTTTCATGGAAGCTAATTTTGAGATAGTTTTTTTGCATGGACTTCCATCATAACCTTCCCTCTTAACATATAGAAAGGATCTTAAAAGTTTCGTAGCATTTCGAACAATCCTAGATTTAATTTAATTTTTTGACCGAAACTAGTATAAAATTGTGTACAATATACTACGATTTTTGACCGAAACTAGCATTTCAAAAAGTTTCATAAAATCTAATTTTGAGATAATTTTAACGCATGGACTTACATCATAACCTTCCCGCATAACATATAGAAAGGATCTGAAAATTTTCGTAGAATTTCGAACAATCCTCGATTTAATTTTATTATTTGACCGAAACTAGTATAAAATTGTGTATAATATACTAACATTTTTGACCGAAAATAGTATTTCAAAAAGTTTCATGGAATCTAATTTCGAGATAATTTTTTTGCATGGACTTAAATCATAACATTCCCATGTAACATATAGAAAAGATCTGAAATTTTTTGTAGCATTTAGAACAATCCTCGATTTAATTTGATTCTTTGACCGAAACTAGTAATAAATTGTGTATAATATGCTACGATTTTTAACCAAAACTAGTATTTCAAAAAGTTTCATATAGTCTAATTTTGAGATAATAGTTTGTATAGACTTCCATCATAACATTCCCTAGTAACATATAGAAAGGATCTGAATTAT
Organism: Lathyrus aphaca; assembly: GCA_963966055.1. NCBI lineage: Eukaryota > Viridiplantae > Streptophyta > Magnoliopsida > Fabales > Fabaceae > Lathyrus > Lathyrus aphaca. The sequence continues at coordinate 61,599,015 of OZ014523.1, read as the reverse complement.
TTCGTAGCATTTCGAACAATCCTCGATTTAATTTGATTTTTTGACCGAAATTATTATATAATTGTGTATATTATACTAATTGTTTTGGCCGAAACTAGTATTACAAAAAATTTCATAGAATCTAATTTAGAGATAATTTTTTGCATGGACGTCCATCATAACATTCCCTCTTAACATTTAGAAAGGATATGAAAAGTTTCGTAACATTTCGAATAATCCTCGATTTAATTTGATTTTATTTACCGAAACTAGTATAAAATTGTATATAATATACTACGACTTTTGGCCGAAACTAGTATTTCAAAAATATTCATGGAATTTAATTTTGAGATAATTTTTTTGCAAGGACTTCCATCATAATCTTCTCTAGTAGCATATAAAAAGGATCTAGAAAGTTTCGTAGCATTTCGAACAATCCTCTATTTAATTTAAATTTGTTGACCGAAACTAGTATAAAATTGTATATAATATACTACAATTTTTGCCCGAAACTAGTCTTTCAAAAATATTCATGGAATGTAATTTTGAGATAATTTTTTTGCAAGGAATTCCATCATAATCTTCTCTCTTAACATATAGAAATGATCTAGAAAGTTTCGTAGCATTTCGAACAATCCTCGATTTAATTTAATTTTTATGACCGAAAATAGTAATAAATTGTGTTTAATATACTACGACTTTTGGCCGAAACTAGTATTTCAAAAAGTTTCATAGAATCAAATTTTGGGATATTTTTTTGCCTTGACTTCCATCATAACCTTCCATCGTAACATATAGAAAGGATCTGGAAAAATTCGAAGCATTTCGAATAATCCTCGATTTAATTTGATTATTTGACCGAAACTAGTATAAAATTGTGTATAATATACTACAATTTTTTGACGGAAACTAGTATTTCAAAAAGTTTCATGGAATCTAATTTTGAGATAATATTTTTGCATGGACTTCCATCATAACTTTCCCTCTAAACATATAGAAAGGATATGAAAAGTTTCGTAATAATTCGAACAATCCTCGATTTAATTTGATTTTTTGACCGAAACTAGTTTATAATTGTGTATAATATACTACGATTTTTTGACCTAAACTAGCATTTCAAAAAGTTTCAAAGAATCTAATTTTGAGATAATTTTTTTGCATGGACTTCCATCATAACCTTCCTTCGTAACATATAGAAAGGATCTGAAAATTTTCATAGCATTTCGAACAATCCTCGATTTAATTTTATTATTTGATCGAAACTAGTATAAAACTATGTATAATATACTAAAATTTTTGACTGGAACTAGTATTTCAAAAAGTTTCATAGAATCTAATTTGTGATAAGTTTTTTACATGGACTTCAATCATAACCATTCCTCTTAATATATAGAAAGGATATGAAAAGTTTCGTAGCATTTTGAACAATCCTCAATTTAATTGGATTTTTTGACCGAAACTAGTATAAAATTGTGAATATACTGCAGTTTTTAAAAAAGTTTAATAGAATCTAATTTTGAGATAATGTTTTGAATAAACTTCCATCATAACATTCCCTAGTAACATATAGAAAGGATCTGAAACGTTTCATAGCATTTCGAACAATCCTCTATTTAATTTGATTTTTTGACCGAAACTAGTAAAAAAATTGTGTATATTATACTACGATTTTTGGCCGAAACTAGTATTACAAAAAAATTCATAGAATCTAATTTTGAGATAATATTTTGCATGGACGTCTATCATAATATTCCCTCTTAACATTTAGAAAGGGTATGAAAAGTTTTGTAACATTTCGAACAATTCTCGATTTAATTTAAATTTTTGACCGAAACTAGTATAAAATTGTGTGTAATATACTACGATTTTTGACCGAAACTAGTATTTCAAAAATATTCATGGAATTTAATTTTGAGATAATTTTTTTGCAAGGACTTCCATCATAATCTTCTCTAGTAGCATATAAAAAGGATCTAGAAAGCTTCGTAGCATTTCGAACAAGCCTCGATTTAATTGGATTTTTTGACCGAAACTAGTATAAAATTATGTATAATATACTACAATTTTTGACCGAAAATAGTATTTCAAAAAGTTTCATAGAATCTAATTTTGAGATAATTTTTTTGCATGGTCTTCTATCACAACCTTCCCTCTTAACAGATAGAAAGGATCTGAAACATTTCGTAGCATTTCGAACAATCCTCGATTTAATTTGATTTTTTGACCGAAACTAGTAATAAATTGTGTATATTATACTACGATTTTTGGCTGAAACTAGTATCTCAAAATTTTTCATAGAATCTAATTTTGAGATAATTTTTTGCATGGACTTCCATCATAACATTCCCTCGTAACATATAGAAAGGATCTGAAAAGTTTCGTAGCATTTCGAACAATCCTCAATTTAATTTGATTTTTTGACCGAAACTATTATAAAATTTTGTATAATATACTACAATTTATTGACCTAAACTAGCATTTCAAAAAGTTTCATAGAATCTAATTTTAAGATAATTTTTTTCTTGGACTTCCATCATAACGTTCCCTCGTACCATATAGAAAGGATCTGTAAAGTTTCCTAGCATTTCGAACAATCCTTGATTTAATTTTATTATTTGACCAAAACTAGTATAAAATTGTGTATAATATACTACAATTTTTGACCGAAACTAGTATTTCAAAAAGTTTCATAGAATCTAATTTTGAGATAATGTTTTGCATAGACTTTCATCATAACATTCCCTAGTAGCATATAGAAAGGATATAGAATGTTTCGTAGCATTTCGAACAATCCTCGATTTAATTTGATTATTTGATCGAAACTAGTTTAAATTGTGTATAGTATACTACGATTTTTGACCGAAACAAGTATTTCAAAATGTTTCATGGAATCTAATTTTGAAATAGTTTTTTTGCATGAACTTCCATCATAACCTTCCCTCTTAACATATAGAAAGGATCTTAAAAGTTTCGTAGCATTTCTAACAATACTAGATTTAATTTAATTTTTTGACCGAAACTAGTATAAAATTGTGTACAATATACTACGATTTTTGACCGAAACTAGCATTTCAAAAAGTTTCATAGAATCTAATTTTGAGATAATTTTTACGCATGGACTTCCATCATAACCTTCCCGCATAACATATAGAAAGGATCTGAAAATTTTCGTAGCTTTTCGAACAATCCTCGATTTAATTTTATTATTTGACCGAAACTAGTATAAAATTGTGTATAATATACTCCAATTTTTGACCGAAAATAGTATTTCAAAAAGTTTCATGGAATCTAATTTCGAGATAATTTTTTTGCATGGACTTCAATCATAACATTCCCATGTAACATATAGAAAAGATCTGAAATGTTTTGTAGCATTTAGAACAATCCTTGATTTAATTTGATTGTTTGACCGAAACTAGTAATAAATTGTGTATAATATACTACGATTTTTAACCAAAACTAGTATTTCAAAAAGTTTCATATAGTCTAATTTTGAGATAATATTTTGTATAGACTTCCATCATAACATTCCCTAGTAACATATAGAAAGGATCTGAATTGTTTCGTAGCATTTCGAACAATCCTCGATTTAATTTGATTTTTTGACCGAAACTAGTATAAAATTGTGTATATTATACTAATTGTTTAGGCCGAACTAGTATTACAAAAAATTGCATAGAATCTAATTTAGAGATAATTTTTTGCATGGACGTCCATCATAACATTCCCTCTTAACATTTAGAAAGGATATGAAAAGTTTCGTAACATTTCGAACAATCCTCGATTTAATTTTATTATTTGACCGAAACTAGTATAAAATTGTGTATAATATACTACAATTTTTGACCGAAAATAGTATTTCAAAAAGTTTCATGGAATCTAATTTCGAGATAATTTTTTTGCATGGACTTCAATCATAACATTCCCATGTAACAAATAGAAAAGATCTAAAATTTTTTGTAGCATTTAGAACAATCCTCGATTTAATTTGATTGTTTGAACGAAACTATTAATAAATTGTGTATAATATACTACGTAACATTTCGAACAATCCTCGATTTAATTTGATTATTTGACCGAAATTAGTATAAAATTATGCATAAGATACTCCGATTTTTTGACCTAAACTAGCATTTCAAAAAGTTTCATAGAAACTAATTTTAAGATATTTTTTTTGCATGGACTTGCATCTTAACCTTCCCACGTAACATCAGGAAAGGATCTGAAAGTATTCGTAGCATTTAGAATAATTCTCGATTTAATTTTATTTTTTGACCGAAACTAGTATAAAATACTACGATTTTTGACCGAAACTAGTATTTCAAAAAGTTTCATGGAATCAAATTTTGAGATAATTTTTTTGCATTGACTTCCATCATAACCTTCCCTCTTAACATATAGAAAGGATATGAAAATTTCCGTAGCATTTTGAACAATCCTCGATTTAATTGGATTTTTTGACCGAAACTTGTATTAAATTGTGTATAATATAATACAGTTTTTGACCGAAACTAGTATTTCAAAAATTTTCATGGAATCTAATTTTGAGATAATTTTTTTGCATGAACTATCATCATAACCTTCCCTCTTAACATTTAGAAAGGATCTGAAAAGATTCATAGCATTTCGAACTATCCTCGATTTAATTTGATTTTTTGACCGAAACTAGTAATAAATTGTGTATAATATACTACGATTTTTGACCAAAACTAGTATTTCAAAAAGTTTCATAGAATCTAATTTTGAGATAATGTTTTGAATATACTTACATCATAACATTCCCTAGTAACATATAGAAAGGATCTGAAATGTTTCGTAGCATTTCAAACAATTCTCGATTTAATTTGATTTTTTGACCGAAACTACTAAAAAATTGTGTATATTATACTAATTTTTTGGCCGAAACTAGTATTACAAAAAATTTCATAGAATCTAATTTAGAGATAATTTTTTTGCATGGACGTCCATCATAACATTACCTCTTAACATTTAGAAAGGATATGAAAAGTTTCGTAACATTTTGAACAATCCTCGATTTAATTTGATTTTTTAACCGAAACTAGTATAAAATTGTGTATAATATACTACAATTTTTGACCGAAACTAGTATTTCAAAAAGTTTCATGGAATCTAATTTTGAGATTATTTTTTTGCATGGACTTCCAGCATAACATTCCCTAGTAACATATAGAAAGGATCTGAAATGTTTCGTAGCATTTCGAACAATCCTCGATTTAATTTGATTTTTTAACCGAAACTAGTAATAAATTGTGTATATTATACTACGATTTTTGGCCGAAACTAGTATTTCAAAAAGTTTCATAGAATCTAATTTTGAGATAATTTTTTGCATGGACTTCCATCATAACATTCCCTAGTAACATATAGAAAGGATCTGAAATGTTTCGTAGCATTTCGAACAATCCTCGATTTAATTTGATTTTTTAACCGAAACTAGTTATAAATTGTGTATATTATACTACGATTTTTGTCCGAAACTAGTATTTCAAAAAGTTTCATAGAATCTAATTTTGAGATAAGTTTTTGAATGGACTTCCATCATAACACTCCGTCGTAATATTTAGAAAGGATCTGAAATGTTTTGAAGCATTTCAAATAATCCTCGATTTAATTTGATATTTTTGACCGAAATTAGTTTAAAATTATGTATAATATATACCAATTTTTTGGCCTAAACTAGCATTTCAAAAAGATTCATAGAATGTAATTTTGAATAATTTTTTGGCATGGATTTCCATCACAACCTTCCCTCTTAACATATAGAAAGGATCTGAAACATTTCGTAGCATTTCGAACAATCCTCGATTTAATTTGATTTTTTGACCGAAACTAGTAATAAATTGTGTATATTATACTACGATTTTTGGCCGAAACTAGTATTTCAAAAGTTTTCATAGAATCTAATTTTGAGACAATTTTTTGCATGGACTTCCATCATAACATTCCCTCGTAACATTTAGAAAAGATTTGAAAAGTTTCGAAGCATTTCGAACAATAGTCGATTTAATTTGATTTTTTGACCGAAACTAGTATTATATTGTGTATAATATACTACGATTTTTGACCAAAACTAGTATTTCAAAAAGTTTCATGGAATCTAATTTTGAGATAATTGTTTTGAATATACTTACATCATAACATTCCCTAATAACATATAGAAAGGATCTGAAAAGTTTCATAGCATTTCGAAAAATCCTCGATTTAATTTGATTTTTTGACCGAAACTAGTATAAAATTGTGTATAATATACTACGATTTTTGACCGAAACTTGTATTTCAAAAAGTTTCTTGGAATCTAATTTTGAGATAATTTTTTTGCATGGACTTCCATCATAACCTTCCCTCTTAACATATAGAAATGATCTGAAAAATTTTGTAGCATTTCGAACAATCCTCGAATTAATTTGATTTTTTGACCGAAACTAGTAATAAATTGTGTATAATATACTACAATTTTTGACCGAAACTAGTATTTCAAAAAGTTTCATGGAATCTAATTTTGAGATTATTTTTTTGCATGGACTTCCACCATAACATTCCCTAGTAACATATAGAAAGGATCTGAAATGTTTCGTAGCATTTCGAACAATCCTCGATTTAATTTCATTTTTTAACCGAAACTAGTAATAAATTGTGTATATTATACTACAATTTTTTGGCCGAAACTAGTATTTCAAAAAGTTTCATAGAATCTAATTTTGAGATAATTTTTTGCATGGACTTCCATCATAACATTCCCTAGTAACATATAGAAAGGATCTGAAATGTTTCGTAGCATTTCGAACAATCCTCGATTTAATTTGATTTTTTAACCGAAACTAGTTATAAATTGTGTATATTATACTACGATTTTTGTCCGAAACTAGTATTTCAAAAAGTTTCATAGAATCTAATTTTGAGATAAGTTTTTGCATGGACTTCCATCATAACACTCCGTCGTAATATTTAGAAAGGATCTGAAATGTTTTGAAGCATTTCAAATAATCCTCGATTTAATTTGATATTTTTGACCGAAATTAGTTTAAAATTATGTATAATATATACCAATTTTTTGGCCTAAACTAGCATTTCAAAAAGATTCATAGAATGTAATTTTGAATAATTTTTTGGCATGGATTTCCATCATAACCTTCCCACATAACATATAGAAAGTATCTGAATATTTTCGTAGCATTTTGAATAATCCTCGATATAATTTGATTATTTGTCCGAAACTAGTATAAAATTGTGTATAATATACTACAATTTTTGACCGAAACTAGTATTTCAAAAACTTTCATTGAGTCTAATTTTGAGATAGTTTTTTTTGCATGGAAAGGATATGAAATGTTTCGTAGCATTTCGAACAATCCTCGATTTAATTTGATTTTTTGACCGAAACTAGTAATATAAAAAGTTTAATGGAATCTAATTTTGAGATAATTGTTTTGCATGGACGTCCATCATAACATTCCCTCTTAACATATAGAAAAGATCTGAAACGTTTCGTAGCATTTCGAACAATCCTCGATTTAAATTGATATTTTAACCGAAACTAGTAATAAATTGTCTATATTATACTACGATTTTTGGCCGAAACTAGTATTTCAAAAAGTTTCATAGAATCTAATTTTGAGATAATTTTTTGCATGGACTTCCATCATAAAATTCCGTCATTACATTTAGAAAGGATCTGAAAAGTTTTGAAGCATTTCGAACAATCCTTGGTTTAATTTGATTATTTGACCGAAATTAGTATAAAATTTTGTATAATATACTCCAATTTTTTGACCTAAACTAGCATTTCAAAAAGTTTCATAGAATCTGATTTTGAAATAATTTTTTTGCATGGACTTCCATCATAACCTTCTCACATAGCATATAAATGGATCCGAAAATTTTCGTAGCATTTTGAAAAATCATCGATTTAATTTGATTATTTGACCGAGACTAGTATAAAATTGTGTATAATATACTACAATTATTGACCAAAACTAGTATTTCAAAAACTTTCATAGAATCTAATTTTGAGATAGTTTTTTTGTATGGACTTCCATCATAACCTTCCCTTTTTAAATATAGATAGGATCTGAAAAGTTTTGTAGCATTTCGAACAATCCTCGATTTAATTTGATTTTTTAATCGAAACTAGTATAAAATTGTGTATAATATACTACGATTTTTGACCGAAACTAGTATTTCAAAAAGTTTCATAGAATTTAATTTGAGATAATTTGTTTACATGGACTTCCATCATAACCTTCCCTCTTAACAAATAAAAAGGATATGAAAAGTTTCGTAGCATTTCAAACAATCCTCAATTTAATTTGATTTTTTGACTGAAACTAGTATAAAATTGTTTATAATATACTACGATTTTTGACCGAAACTAGTATTTCAAAAAGTTTCATGGAATCTAATTTTGATATAATTTTTATGCATGGACTTCCATCATAACCTTCCCTTTTAACATATAGAAAGGATCTGAAAAGTTTCGTAGCATTTCGAACAATCCTCGATTTAAATTGATTATTTGACCGAAACTAGTATAAAATTGTGTGTAATATACTACAATTTTTGACCGAAACTTGTATTTCAAAAAGTTTCATAGAATCTAATTTGAGATAATTTTTTACATGGACTTCCATCATAACCTTCCCTCTTAACAAATAGAAAGGATATGAAACGTTTCGTAGCATTTCAAACAATCCTCAATTTAATTTGATTTTTTTGACTGAAACTTGTGTAAAATTGTTTATAATATACTACGATTTTTGACCGAAACTAGTATTTCAAAAAGTTTCATAGAATCTAATTTTGAGATAATTTTTTTGCATGGACTTCCATCACAACCTTCCCTCTTAACATATAGAAAGGATCTGAAACATTTCGTAGCATTTCGAACAATCCTCGATTTAATTTGATTTTTTGACCGAAACTAGTAATAAATTGTGTATATTATACTACGATTTTTGGCCGAAACTAGTATTTCAAAAGTTTTCATAGAATCTAATTTTGAGACAATTTTTTGCATGGACTTCCATCATAACATTCCCTCGTAACATTTAGAAAAGATTTGAAAAGTTTCGAAGCATTTCGAACAATACTCGATTTAATTTGATTTTTTGACCGAAACTAGTATTATATTGTGTATAATATACTACGATTTTTGACCAAAACTAGTATTTCAAAAAGTTTCATGGAATCTAATTTTGAGATAATTGTTTTGAATATACTTACATCATAACATTCCCTAATAACATATAGAAAGGATCTGAAAAGTTTCATAGCATTTCAAAAAATCCTCGATTTAATTTGATTTTTTGACCGAAACTAGTATAAAATTGTGTATAATATACTACGATTTTTGACCGAAACTTGTATTTCAAAAAGTTTCTTGGAATCTAATTTTGAGATAATTTTTTTGCATGGACTTCCATCATAACCTTCCCTCTTAACATATAGAAATGATCTGAAAAATTTTGTAGCATTTCGAACAATCCTCGAATTAATTTGATTTTTTGACCGAAACTAGTAATAAATTGTGTATAATATACTACAATTTTTGACCGAAACTAGTATTTCAAAAAGTTACATGGAATCTAATTTTGAGATTATTTTTTTGCATGGACTTCCACCATAACATTCCCTAGTAACATATAGAAAGGATCTGAAATGTTTCGTAGCATTTCGAACAATCCTCGATTTAATTTCATTTTTTAACCGAAACTAGTAATAAATTGTGTATATTATACTACAATTTTTTGGCCGAAACTAGTATTTCAAAAAGTTTCATAGAATCTAATTTTGAGATAATTTTTTGCATGGACTTCCATCATAACATTCCCTAGTAACATATAGAAAGGATCTGAAATGTTTCGTAGCATTTCGAACAATCCTCGATTTAATTTGATTTTTTAACCGAAACTAGTTATAAATTGTGTATATTATACTACGATTTTTGTCCGAAACTAGTATTTCAAAAAGTTTCATAGAATCTAATTTTGAGATAAGTTTTTGCATGGACTTCCATCATAACACTCCGTCGTAATATTTAGAAAGGATCTGAAATGTTTTGAAGCATTTCAAATAATCCTCGATTTAATTTGATATTTTTGACCGAAATTAGTTTAAAATTATGTATAATATATACCAATTTTTTGGCCTAAACTAGCATTTCAAAAAGATTCATAGAATGTAATTTTGAATAATTTTTTGGCATGGATTTCCATCATAACCTTCCCACATAACATATAGAAAGTATCTGAATATTTTCGTAGCATTTTGAATAATCCTCGATATAATTTGATTATTTGTCCGAAACTAGTATAAAATTGTGTATAATATACTACAATTTTTGACCGAAACTAGTATTTCAAAAACTTTCATTGAGTCTAATTTTGAGATAGTTTTTTTTGCATGGAAAGGATATGAAATGTTTCGTAGCATTTCGAACAATCCTCGATTTAATTTGATTTTTTGACCGAAACTAGTAATATAAAAAGTTTAATGGAATCTAATTTTGAGATAATTGTTTTGCATGGACGTCCATCATAACATTCCCTCTTAACATATAGAAAAGATCTGAAACGTTTCGTAGCATTTCGAACAATCCTCGATTTAAATTGATATTTTAACCGAAACTAGTAATAAATTGTCTATATTATACTACGATTTTTGGCCGAAACTAGTATTTCAAAAAGTTTCATAGAATCTAATTTTGAGATAATTTTTTGCATGGACTTCCATCATAAAATTCCGTCATTACATTTAGAAAGGATCTGAAAAGTTTTGAAGCATTTCGAACAATCCTTGGTTTAATTTGATTATTTGACCGAAATTAGTATAAAATTTTGTATAATATACTCCAATTTTTTGACCTAAACTAGCATTTCAAAAAGTTTCATAGAATCTGATTTTGAAATAATTTTTTTGCATGGACTTCCATCATAACCTTCTCACATAGCATATAAATGGATCCGAAAATTTTCGTAGCATTTTGAAAAATCATCGATTTAATTTGATTATTTGACCGAGACTAGTATAAAATTGTGTATAATATACTACAATTATTGACCAAAACTAGTATTTCAAAAACTTTCATAGAATCTAATTTTGAGATAGTTTTTTTGTATGGACTTCCATCATAACCTTCCCTTTTTAAATATAGATAGGATCTGAAAAGTTTTGTAGCATTTCGAACAATCCTCGATTTAATTTGATTTTTTAATCGAAACTAGTATAAAATTGTGTATAATATACTACGATTTTTGACCGAAACTAGTATTTCAAAAAGTTTCATAGAATTTAATTTGAGATAATTTGTTTACATGGACTTCCATCATAACCTTCCCTCTTAACAAATAAAAAGGATATGAAAAGTTTCGTAGCATTTCAAACAATCCTCAATTTAATTTGATTTTTTGACTGAAACTAGTATAAAATTGTTTATAATATACTACGATTTTTGACCGAAACTAGTATTTCAAAAAGTTTCATGGAATCTAATTTTGATATAATTTTTATGCATGGACTTCCATCATAACCTTCCCTCTTAACATATAGAAAGGATCTGAAAAGTTTCGTAGCATTTCGAACAATCCTCGATTTAAATTGATTATTTGACCGAAACTAGTATAAAATTGTGTGTAATATACTACAATTTTTGACCGAAACTTGTATTTCAAAAAGTTTCATAGAATCTAATTTGAGATAATTTTTTACATGGACTTCCATCATAACCTTCCCTCTTAACAAATAGAAAGGATATGAAACGTTTCGTAGCATTTCAAACAATCCTCAATTTAATTTGATTTTTTTGACTGAAACTTGTGTAAAATTGTTTATAATATACTACGATTTTTGGCCGAAACTAGTATTTCAAAAAGTTTCATAGAATCTAATTTTGAGATAATTTTTTTGCATGGACTTCCATCACAACCTTCCCTCTTAACATATAGAAAGGATCTGAAACATTTCGTAGCATTTCGAACAATCCTCGATTTAATTTGATTTTTTGACCGAAACTAGTAATAAATTGTGTATATTATACTACGATTTTTGGCCGAAACTAGTATTTCAAAAGTTTTCATAGAATCTAATTTTGAGACAATTTTTTGCATGGACTTCCATCATAACATTCCCTCGTAACATTTAGAAAAGATTTGAAAAGTTTCGAAGAATTTCGAAAAATACTCGATTTAATTTGATTTTTTGACCGAAACTAGTATTATATTGTGTATAATATACTACGATTTTTGACCAAAACTAGTATTTCAAAAAGTTTCATGGAATCTAATTTTGAGATAATTGTTTTGAAAATACTTACATCATAACATTCCCTAATAACATATAGAAAGGATCTGAAAAGTTTCATAGCATTTCGAAAAATCCTCGATTTAATTTGATTTTTTGACCGAAACTAGTATAAAATTGTGTATAATATACTACGATTTTTGACCGAAACTTGTATTTCAAAAAGTTTCTTTGAATCTAATTTTGAGATAATTTTTTTGCATGGACTTCCATCATAACCTTCCCTCTTAACATATAGAAATGATCTGAAAAATTTTGTAGCATTTCGAACAATCCTCGAATTAATTTGATTTTTTGACCGAAACTAGTAATAAATTGTGTATAATATACTACAATTTTTGACCGAAACTAGTATTTCAAAAAGTTTCATGGAATCTAATTTTGAGATTATTTTTTTGCATGGACTTCCACCATAACATTCCCTAGTAACATATAGAAAGGATCTGAAATGTTTCGTAGCATTTCGAACAATCCTCGATTTAATTTCATTTTTTAACCGAAACTAGTAATAAATTGTGTATATTATACTACAATTTTTTGGCCGAAACTAGTATTTCAAAAAGTTTCATAGAATCTAATTTTGAGATAATTTTTTGCATGGACTTCCATCATAACATTCCCTAGTAACATATAGAAAGGATCTGAAATGTTTCGTAGCATTTCGAACAATCCTCGATTTAATTTGATTTTTTAACCGAAACTAGTTATAAATTGTGTATATTATACTACGATTTTTGTCCGAAACTAGTATTTCAAAAAGTTTCATAGAATCTAATTTTGAGATAAGTTTTTGCATGGACTTCCATCATAACACTCCGTCGTAATATTTAGAAAGGATCTGAAATGTTTTGAAGCATTTCAAATAATCCTCGATTTAATTTGATATTTTTGACCGAAATTAGTTTAAAATTATGTATAATATATACCAATTTTTTGGCCTAAACTAGCATTTCAAAAAGATTCATAGAATGTAATTTTGAATAATTTTTTGGCATGGATTTCCATCATAACCTTCCCACATAACATATAGAAGGTATCTGAATATTTTCGTAGCATTTTGAATAATCCTCGATATAATTTGATTATTTGTCCGAAACTAGTATAAAATTGTGTATAATATACTACAATTTTTGACCGAAACTAGTATTTCAAAAACTTTCATTGAGTCTAATTTTGAGATAGTTTTTTTTGCATGGAAAGGATATGAAATGTTTCGTAGCATTTCGAACAATCCTCGATTTAATTTGATTTTTTGACCGAAACTAGTAATATAAAAAGTTTAATGGAATCTAATTTTGAGATAATTGTTTTGCATGGACGTCCATCATAACATTCCCTCTTAACATATAGAAAAGATCTGAAACGTTTCGTAGCATTTCGAACAATCCTCGATTTAAATTGATATTTTAACCGAAACTAGTAATAAATTGTCTATATTATACTACGATTTTTGGCCGAAACTAGTATTTCAAAAAGTTTCATAGAATCTAATTTTGAGATAATTTTTTGCATGGACTTCCATCATAAAATTCCGTCATTACATTTAGAAAGGATCTGAAAAGTTTTGAAGCATTTCGAACAATCCTTGGTTTAATTTGATTATTTGACCGAAATTAGTATAAAATTTTGTATAATATACTCCAATTTTTTGACCTAAACTAGCATTTCAAAAAGTTTCATAGAATCTGATTTTGAAATAATTTTTTTGCATGGACTTCCATCATAACCTTCTCACATAGCATATAAATGGATCCGAAAATTTTCGTAGCATTTTGAAAAATCATCGATTTAATTTGATTATTTGACCGAGACTAGTATAAAATTGTGTATAATATACTACAATTATTGACCAAAACTAGTATTTCAAAAACTTTCATAGAATCTAATTTTGAGATAGTTTTTTTGTATGGACTTCCATCATAACCTTCCCTTTTTAAATATAGATAGGATCTGAAAAGTTTTGTAGCATTTCGAATAATCCTCGATTTAATTTGATTTTTTAATCGAAACTAGTATAAAATTGTGTATAATATACTACGATTTTTGACCGAAACTAGTATTTCAAAAAGTTTCATAGAATTTAATTTGAGATAATTTGTTTACATGGACTTCCATCATAACCTTCCCTCTTAACAAATAAAAAGGATATGAAAAGTTTCGTAGCATTTCAAACAATCCTCAATTTAATTTGATTTTTTGACTGAAACTAGTATAAAATTGTTTATAATATACTACGATTTTTGACCGAAACTAGTATTTCAAAAAGTTTCATGGAATCTAATTTTGATATAATTTTTATGCATGGACTTCCATCATAACCTTCCCTTTTAACATATAGAAAGGATCTGAAAAGTTTCGTAGCATTTCGAACAATCCTCGATTTAAATTGATTATTTGACCGAAACTAGTATAAAATTGTGTGTAATATACTACAATTTTTGACCGAAACTTGTATTTCAAAAAGTTTCATAGAATCTAATTTGAGATAATTTTTTACATGGACTTCCATCATAACCTTCCCTCTTAACAAATAGAAAGGATATGAAACGTTTCGTAGCATTTCAAACAATCCTCAATTTAATTTGATTTTTTTGACTGAAACTTGTGTAAAATTGTTTATAATATACTACGATTTTTGACCGAAACTAGTATTTCAAAAAGTTTCATAGAATCTAATTTTGAGATAATTTTTTTGCATGGACTTCCATCACAACCTTCCCTCTTAACATATAGAAAGGATCTGAAACATTTCGTAGCATTTCGAACAATCCTCGATTTAATTTGATTTTTTGACCGAAACTAGTAATAAATTGTGTATATTATACTACGATTTTTGGCCGAAACTAGTATTTCAAAAGTTTTCATAGAATCTAATTTTGAGACAATTTTTTGCATGGACTTCCATCATAACATTCCCTCGTAACATTTAGAAAAGATTTGAAAAGTTTCGAAGCATTTCGAACAATACTCGATTTAATTTGATTTTTTGACCGAAACTAGTATTATATTGTGTATAATATACTACGATTTTTGACCAAAACTAGTATTTCAAAAAGTTTCATGGAATCTAATTTTGAGATAATTGTTTTGAATATACTTACATCATAACATTCCCTAATAACATATAGAAAGGATCTGAAAAGTTTCATAGCATTTCGAAAAATCCTCGATTTAATTTGATTTTTTGACCGAAACTAGTATAAAATTGTGTATAATATACTACGATTTTTGACCGAAACTTGTATTTCAAAAAGTTTCTTGGAATCTAATTTTGAGATAATTTTTTTGCATGGACTTCCATCATAACCTTCCCTCTTAACATATAGAAATGATCTGAAAAATTTTGTAGCATTTCGAACAATCCTCGAATTAATTTGATTTTTTGACCGAAACTAGTAATAAATTGTGTATAATTTCCTACGATTTTTGACTAAAACTAGTATTTCAAAAGGTTTCATGGAATCTAATTTTGAGATAATTTTTTTTGCATGGACTTCCATCATAACATTCACTCTTAACATATAGAAGGGATCTGAAACGTTTTGTAGCATTTCGAACAATCCTCGATTTAATTTGATTTTTTAACCGAAACTAGTAATAAATTGTGTATATTATACTACAATTTTTTGGCCGAAACTAGTATTTCAAAAATTTCATAGAATCTAATTTTGATATAATTTTTTGCATGGACTTCCATCATAACATTCCATCGTAACATTTAGAAAGGATCTGAAAAGTTTTGAAGCATTTCGAACAATCCTCGATTTAATTTGATTATTTGACCGAAATTAGTATAAAATTATGTATAATATACTCCAATATTTTGACCTAAACTAGCATTTCAAAAATTTTCATAGAATCTAATTTTGAGATAATTTTTTTGCATGGACTTCCATCATAACCTCCCACGTAACATATAGAAAGGATCTGAAAATTTTCATAGCATTTTGTATAATCATCGATTTAATTTGATTATTTGACCGAAACTAGTATAAAATTGTGTATAATTTACTACAATTTTTAACCGAAACTAGTATTTCAAAAACTTTCATAGAATATAATTTTGAGATAGTTTTTTTGCATGGACTTCCATCATAACCTTCCCTCTTAACATATAGATAGGATCTGAAAAGTTTTGTAGCATTTCGAACAATCCTCGATTTAATTTGATTTTTTAATCGAAACTAGTATAAAATTGTGTATAATATACTACAATTTTTGACCGAAACTAGTATTTCAAAAAGTTTCATAGAATTTAATTTGAGATAATTTTTTTACATGGACTTCCACCATAACCTTCCCTCTTAAAAAATAGAAAGGATATGAAACGTTTCGTAGCGTTTCAAACAATCCTCAATTTAATTTGATTTTTTTGACTGAAACTAGTATAAAATTGTTTATAATATACTACGATTTTTGACCGAAACTAGTTTTTCAAAAAGTTTCCTAGAATCTAATTTTGAAATTGTTTTTTTGCATGGACTTCCATCATAACCTTCCCTCTTAACATATAGAAAGGATCTAAAAAGTTTCGTAGCATTTTGAATAATCCTCGATTTAATTGGATTTTTTGACAGAAACTAGTAATAAATTGTGTATAATATACTACGATTTTTGACCAAAACTAGTATTTTAAAAAGTTTTATAGAATCTAATTTTGAGATAATGTTTTGATTAGACTTACATCATAACATTCCCTAGTAACATATAGAAAGGATCTGAAACGTTTCATAGCATTTCGAACAATCCTCGATTTAATTTGATTTTTTGACCGAAACTAGTAAAATTTTTGTATATTATACTACGATTTTTGCCGAAACTAGTATTACAAAATATTTCATAGAATCTAATTTAGAGATAATTATTTGCATGGATGTCCATCATAACCTTCCCTCTTAACATATAGAAAGGATATGAAACGTTTCGTAACATTTCGAACAATCCTCGATTTAATTTGATTTTTTTACCGAAACTAGTAATAAATTATGTATAATATACTACGATTTTTGACCGAAACTAGTATTTCGAAAAGTTTCATAGAATCTAATTTTGAAATAATTTTTTGCATAGACTTCCATCATTACATTCCCTAGTAACATATAAAAAGGATCTGAAACGTCTCGTAGCATTTCGAACAATCGTCGATTTAATTTGATTTTTTAACCGAAACTAGTAATAAATTGTGAATATTATACTACGATTTTTGGCCGAAACTAGTATTTCAAAAAGTTTCATTGAATCAAATTTTGAGATAATTTTTTGCATGGAATTCCATCATAACATTCCTTCGTAACATTTAGAAAGTATCAAAAAAGTTTTGAAGCATTTCAAACAATCCTCGATTTAATTTGATTATTTGACCGGAATTAGTATAAAATTATGTATAATATACTCCAATTTTTTGACCTAAACTAGCATTTCAAAAAGTTTCATAGAATCTAATTTTGAGATAATATTTTTGCATGGACTTCCATCATAACCTTCCCACGTAACATATAGAAAGGATCTGCAAATTTTCGTAGCATTTTGAATAATCCTCGATTTAATTTGATTTTTTGGCCGAAACTAGTATAAAATTGTGTATAATATACTACAATTTTTGACCGAAACTAGTATTTTAAAAACTTTCATAGAATCTAATTTTGAGATAGTTTTTTTTGCCTGGACTTCCATCATAACCTTCCCTCTTTACATATAGATTGGATCTGAAAAGTTTTGTAGCATTTCAAACAATCCTCAATTTAATTTGATTTTTTAATCGAAACTAGTATAAAATTGTGTATAATATACTACGATTTTTGACCGAAACTAGTATTTCAAAATGTTTCATAGAATCTAATTTTGAGATAATGTTTTTCATAGACTTCCATCATAACATTCCCTAGTAACAAATAGAAAGGATCTGAAACGTTTCATAACATTTCGAACAATCCTCGATTTAATTTGATTATTTGACCAAAACTTGTATAAAATTGTGTATAATATATTACAATTTTTGACCGACACTAGTATTTCAAAAAGTTTCCTAGAATCTAATTTAAGATAATTTTTTTACATGGACTTCCATCATAACCTTCCCTCTTAACATATAGAAAGGATATGAAAAGTTTTGTAGCATTTCAAACAATCCTAAATTTAATTAGAATTTTTGACTGAAACTAGTATAAAATTGTTTATAATATTATTTCAAAAAGTTTCATAGAATCTAATTTTGAGATAAGGTTTTTCCATGGACTTCCATCATAACCTTCCCTCTTAACATATAGAAAGAATCTGAAACGTTTCGTAGCATTTCGAACAATCCTCGATTTAATTTGATTTTTTTGACCGAAACTAGTAAAAAAATTGTGTATATTATATACTACGATTTTTGGCCGAAACTAGTATTTCAAAAATTTTCATAGAATCTAATTTTGAGATAATTTTTTGCATGGACTTCCATCATAACATTCCCTCGTAACATTTAGAAAAGATCAGAAAAGTTTCGAAGCATTTCGAACAATCCTCGATTTAATTTGATTTTTTGACCGAAATTAGTATAAAATTGTGTATAATATACTCCGATTTTTTGACCTAAACTAGCATTTCTAAAAGTTTCATAAAATCTAATTTTCAGATTTTTTTTTTGCATGGACATGCATCTTAACCTTCCCATGTAACATCTAGAAAGGATCTAAAAATTATCGTTGCATTTAGAATAATCCTCGATTTAATTTGATTTTTTGACTGAAACTAGTATAAAATTGTTTATAATATACTACAATTTTTGACCAAAACTAGAATTTCAAAAAGTTTCATAGAATCTAATTTTGAAATTGTTTTTTTGCATGGACTTCCATCATAACCTTCCCTCTTAACATATAGAAAGGATCTGAAACGTTTCGTAGCATTTCGAACAATCCTCGATTTAATTTGATTTTTTGACCGAAACTATTAATAAATGGTGTATAATATACTACGATTTTTGACCGAAACTAGTATTTCAAAAAGTTTCATAGAATCTAATCTTGAGATAATGTTTTGCATAGACTTCCATGATAACATTCCCTAGTAACATATAGAAAGGATCTGAAACGTTTCGTAGAATTTTGAATAATCCTTGATTTAATTTGATTTTTTGACCGAAACTAGTAAAACATTGTTTATATTATACTACGATTTTTGGCCGAAACTAGTATGTCAAATAAATTCATAGAATCTAATTTTGAGATAATTTTTTGCATGGACGTCCATCATAACCTTCCCTCTTAACATTTAGAAAGGATATGAAAAGTTTTGTAGCATTTCGAACAATCCTCGATTTAATTTGTTTTTTTAACCGAAACTAGTATAAAATTGTGTATAATATAGTATAATTTTTGAACGAAACTAGTATTTCAAAAAGTTTCATGGAATCTAAATTTGAGATAATTTTTTTGCATGGACTTCCATCATAACTTTCCCTCTTAACATACTGAAAGGACCTGAAAAGTTTCGTAGCATTTCAAACTATCCTCGATTTAATTTGATTTTTTTACCGAAACAAGTAATAATTTGTGTATAATATACTACGAGTTTTTTTACCGAAACTAGTATTTCAAAAACTTTCATAGAATCTAAATTTGAGATTGTTTTTTTGCATGGACTTCCATCATAACCTTCCCTTTTAACATATAGATAGGATCTAAAAAGTTTCGTAGCATTTCGAACAATCCTCGATTTATTTGATTTTTTAACCGAAACTAGAATTTCAAAAAATTTCATAGAATCAAATTTTGAGATAATGTTTTGCATAGACTTCCATCATAAAATTCCCTAGTAACATAGAGAAAGGACTTCCATCATAACCTTCACTCTTAACAAATAGAAAGGATATGAAAAGTTTCGTAGCATTTCAAACAATCCTCAATTTAATTTGATTTTTTGACTGAACCAAGTATAAAATTGTGAATAATATTCTACGATATTAGACCGAAACTAGTATTTCAAAAAGTTTCATGGAATCTAATTTTGATATAATTTTTTTTGCATGGACTTCCATCATAAACTTCCCTCTTAACTTATAGAAATGATCTGAAAAGTTTCATAGCATTTAGAATAATACTCAATTTAATTTGATTTTTTGATCGAAACTAGTAATAAGTTGTGTATAATATACTACGATTTTTGACTGAAACTAGTATTTCAAAAAGTTTCATAGAATTTAATATTGAGATAATGTTTTGCATAGACTTCCATCATAACATTCCCTTGTAACATATAGAAAGGATCTGAAACGTTTCGTAGCATTACGAACAATCCTCAATTTATTTGATTTTCTAACCGAAACGAGTATATAATTGTGTATAATATACTAGGATTTTTGACCGAATCTAGAATTTCAAAAAATTTCATAGAATCTAATTTTGAGATAACGTTTTGCATAGACTTCCATCATAAAATTCCCTAGTAACATATAGAAAGGATCTGAAACGTTTCGTAGTATTTCGAACAATCCTCGATTTAATTTGATTATTTGACCGAAACAAGTATAAAATTGTGTATAATATACTAAATTTTTTGACCGAAACTAGTATTTCAAAAAGTTTCATAGAATCTAATTTGAGATAATTTTTTTACATGGACTTCCATCATAACCTTCACTCTTAACAAATAGAAAGGATATGAAAAGTTTCATAGCATATCAAACAATCCTCAATTTAATTTGATTTTTCGACTGAAACTAGTATAAAATTGTGTATAATATTCTACGATATTTGACCGAAACTAGTATTTAAAAAAGTTTCATGGAATCTAATTTTGATATAGTTTTTTTGCATGGACTTCCATCATAAACTTCCCTCTTAACATATAGAAAGGATCTGAATAGTTTCGTAGCATTTAGAATAATCCTCGATTTAATTTTTTTTTTTTTATCGAAACTAGTAATAAATTGTGTATAATATACTATGATTTTTGACCTAAACTAGTATTTCAAAAAGTTTCATAGAATCTAATTTTGAGATAATGTTTTGTATAGACTTCCATTATAACATTCCCTTGTAACATATAGAAACAATCTGAAACGTTTCATAGCATTTCAAACAATCCTCGATTTAATTTGATTTTTTGACCGAAACTAGTAAAAGATTGTGTATATTATACAAAGATTTTTGGCCGAAACTAGTATTTCAAAAAGTTTCATAGAATCTAATTTTGAGATTATTTTTTGCATGGACATCCATCATAATATTGACTTGTAACATTTAGAATAGACCTGAAAAGGTTCGAAGCATTTCGAATAATCCTCGATTTAATTTGATTATTTGACCGAAATTATTATAAAATTGTGTATAATATACTCCGATTTTTTGACCTAAACTAGTATTTCAAAAATTTCATAGAATCTAATTTTGAGATTTTTTTTTGCATGGACTTCCATCATATCATTAAGAAAGGATATGAAAAGTTTCGTTACATTTCGAACAATCCACGATTTAATTTGATTTTTTGATCGAAACTAATAATAAATTGTGTATAATATACTACGATTTTTGACCGAAACTAGTATTTCAAAAAGTTTCATAGAATCTCATTTTGAGATAATGTTTTGCATAGACTTCCATCATAACATTCCCTAGTAACATATAGAAAGGATCTAAAACGTTTCGTAGCATTTCGAAACTAGTAAAACATTGTGTATCTTAGAGTACGATTTTTGGCCGAAACTAGTATTTCAAAATATTTCATAGAATCTAATTTTGAGATAATTTTTTTTCATGGACGTCCATCATAACCTTCCCTCTTAACATTTAGAAAGGATATGAAAAGTTTCATAGCATTTCGAACAATCCTCAATTTAATTTGATTTTTTGACCGAAACTAGTATAAAATTGTGTATAATATACTACGATTTTGAGATAATTTTGAGATAATTTTTTTGCATTGACTCCATCATAACTTTCCCTCTTAACATATAGAAAGGATCTGAAAAGTTTCGTAGCATTTCAAACAATCCTAGATTTAATTTGATTTTTTGACTGAAATTAATAATAAATTATGTATAATATACTACGATTATTGCCCGAAACTATATTTCAAAGAGTTTCATAGAATCTACTTTTGAGATAATGTTTTACATATACTTCCATCATAACATTACCTAGTAACATATATAAATGATCTGAAACGTTTCCTAGCATTTCTAACAATCCTCAATTTAATTTGATTTTTTGACCAAAACTAGTAATAAATTGTGTATATTATACTACGCGTTTTGGCCGAAACTAGTATTTCAAAAAGTTTCATAGAATCTAATTTTGAGATAATTTGTTGCATGGACTTCCATCATAACATTCCCTCGTAACATTTAGAAAAGATCTGAAAAGGTTCAAAACATTTCGAACAATCCTCGATTTAATTTGATTATTTGACCGAAATTAGTATAAAATTGTGTATAATATACTCCGATATTTTGACCTAAACTAGCATTTCAATAAGTTTCATAGAATCTAATTTTGAGATAATTTTTTTGCAAGGACTTCCATCATAACCTTCCAACGTAACATCTAGAAAGGATCTAAAAATTTTCGTAGCATTTTGAATAATCCTCGATTTAATTTGATTATTTAACCGAAACTAGTATAGAATTGAATATAATATACTACAATGTTTGAACGAAACTAGTATTTCAAAAGGTTTCATAGAATCTAATTTTGAGATTATTTTCTTGCATGGACTTCCATCATAACCTTCCCTCTTAACATATAGAAATGATCTGAAAAGTTTCGAAGCATTTCGAATAATTCTTGATTTAATTTAATTTTTTGACCGAAACTAATATAAATTTGTGTATAATATACAACGATTTTTTTTACCGAAACTAGTATTTAAAATAGTTTCATGGAATCTAATTTTGAGATAATTTTTTTGCAGGGACTTCCATCATAACCTTCCCTCTTAAGATATAGAAAAGATTTGAAATGTTTTGTAGCATTTCAAACAATCCTCGATTTAATTTGATTTTTTGACCGAAACTAGTAATAAATTGTGTATAATATACTGCGATTTTTGACCGAAACTAGTATTTCCAAAAGTTTCATAGAATCTACTTTTGAGATAATGTTTTACATTGACTTCCATCATAACATTCCCTAGTAACATATAGAAACGATCTGAAACATTTCGTAGCATTTCGAACTATCCTCGATTTAATTTGATTTTTTGACCGAAACTAGTAATAAATTGCGTATATTATTCTACAATTTTTGGCCGAAACTAGTATTTCAAAAAGTTTCATAGAATCTAATTTTGAGATAATTTTTTGCATGGACTTCCATCATAACATTCCCTTGTAACATTTAGAAAAGATCGGAAAAGGTTAGATGAATTTCGAATAATTCTCGATTTAATTTGATTATTTGACCGAAATTAGTATAAAATTGTGTATAATATACTCTGATTTTTTAACCTAAACTAGTATTTCAAAAAGTTTCATAGACTCTAATTTTGAGATTTTTTTTGCATTGACTTCCATCATAACCTTCCCTCTTAACATATAGAAAGGATCTGAAAAGTTTCGTAGTATTTCGAACAATCCTCGATTTAATTTGATTTTTTGACCGAAACTAGTATAAAATTGTGTATAATATACTACGATTTTTGACCAAAACTAGTATTTCAAATAGTTTCATGGAATATAATTTTGAGATAATTTTTTTGCATGGACTTCCATCATAACCCTCTCTCTTAACATATAGAAAGGATCTGAAAATTTTCGTAGCATTTCGAAATATCCTCGATATAATTTGATTTTTTGACCGAAACTAGTAATAAATTGTGTATAATATACTACGATTTTTGACCGAAACTAGTATTTCAAAAAGTTTGATAGAATTTAATTTTGAGATAATGTTTTACATAGACTTCCATCATAACATTCCCTAGTAACATATAGAAAGGATCTAAAAACGTTTCGTAGCATTTCAAACATTCCTTGATTTAATTTGATTTTTTGACTGAAACTAGTAATAAATTGCGTATATTATACTACAATTTTTGGCCGAAACTATTATTTCAAAAAGTTTCATAGAATCTAATTTTGAGATAATTTTTTGCATGGACTTCCATCATAACATTCCCTCGTAACATTTAGAAATGATCTGAAAAGGTTCGAAGCATTTCGAACAATCCTCGATTTAATTTGATTATTTGAACGAAATTAGTATAAAATTGTGTATAATATACTCCGATTTTTTGACCTAAACTAGCATTTCAAAATTTTTCATAGAATCTAATTTTGAGATAATTTTTTTGCATGGACTTCCATCATTACCTTCTCACGTAACATCTAGAAAGGATCTAAAAATATTCGTAGCATTTTGAATAATCCTCGATTTAATTTGATTATTTGACCGAAACTAGTATAGAATTGTGTATAATATACAACAATGTTTGAACGAAACTAGTATTTCAAAAAGTTTCATAGAATCTAATTTTGAGATTATTTTTTTGCATGAACTTCCATCATAACCTTCCCTCTTAACATATAGAAATGATCTGAAAAGTTTCGAAGCATTTCGAACAATTCTCGATTTAATTTAATTTTTTGACCGAAACTAGTATAAAATTGTGTATAATATACTACGATTTTTGACAGAAACTAGTATTTCAAATAGTTTCATGGAATCTAATTTTGAGATGATTTTTTTGCATGGACTTCCATCGTAACCTTCCCTCTTAACATATAGAAAGGATCTGAAAAGTTTCGTAGAATTTCAAACAATCCTCGATTTAATTTGATTTTTTGACCGAAACTAGTAATAAATTGTGTATAATATACTATGATTTTTGACCAAAACTAGTATTTCAAAAAGTTTCATAGAATCTACTTTTGAGATAATGGTTTACATAGGCTTCTATCATAACATTCCCTCGTAACATATAGAAAGGATTTGAAACATTTTGTAGCATTTCAAACAATCCTCGATTTAATTTGATTTTTTGACCGAAACTAGTAATAAATTGCGTATATTATACTACGATTTTTTGCCGAAACTAGTATTTCAAAAAGTTTCATTGAATCTAATTTTGAGATAATTTTTTGCATGGACTTCCATCATAAAATTCCCTCGTAAAATTTATAAAATATCTGAAAAGGTTCGAAGCATTTCGAACAATCCTTGATTTAATTTGATTATTTGACCGAAATTAGTATTTCAAAAAGTTTCATAGAATCTAATTTTAAGATTGTTTTTTTGCATGAACTTCCATCATAACCTTCCCTCTTAACATATATATAAAGGATCTGAAAAACTTCGTAGCATTTCAAACAATCCTCGATTTAATTTGATTTTTTGACCGAAACTAGTAATAAATTGTGTATAATATACTGCGATTTTTGACAGAAACTAGTATTTCCAAAAGTTTCATAGAATCTACTTTTGAGATAATGTTTTACATTGACTTCCATCATAACATTCCCTAGTAACATATAGAAACGATCTGAAACATTTCGTAGCATTTCGAACTATCCTCGATTTAATTTGATTTTTTGACCGAAACTAGTAATAAAATGCGTATATTATTCTACAATTTTTGGCCGAAACTAGTATTTCAAAAAGTTTCATAGAATCTAATTTTGAGATAATTTTTTGCATGGACTTCCATCATAACATTCCCTTGTAACATTTAGAAAAGATCGGAAAAGGTTAGATGAATTTCGAATAATTCTCGATTTAATTTGATTATTTGACCGAAATTAGTATAAAATTGTGTATAATATACTCTGATTTTTTAACCTAAACTAGTATTTCAAAAAGTTTCATAGACTCTAATTTTGAGATTTTTTTTTGCATTGACTTCCATCATAACCTTCCCTCTTAACATATAGAAAGGATCTGAAAAGTTTCGTAGTATTTCGAACAATCCTCGATTTAATTTGATTTTTTGACCGAAACTAGTATAAAATTGTGTATAATATACTACGATTTTTGACCAAAACTATTATTTCAAATAGTTTCATGGAATATAATTTTGAGATAATTTTTTTGCATGGACTTCCATCATAACCCTCTCTCTTAACATATAGAAAGGATCTGAAAATTTTCGTAGCATTTCGAACTATCCTCGATATAATTTGATTTTTTGACCGAAACTAGTAATAAATTGTGTATAATATACTACGATTTTTGACCGAAACTAGTATTTCAAAAAGTTTGATAGAATTTAATTTTGAGATAATGTTTTACATAGACTTCCATCATAACATTCCCTAGTAACATATAGAAAGGATCTAAAAACGTTTCGTAGCATTTCAAACATTCCTTGATTTAATTTGATTTTTTGACTGAAACTAGTAATAAATTGCGTATATTATACTACAATTTTTGGCCGAAACTATTATTTCAAAAAGTTTCATAGAATCTAATTTTGAGATAATTTTTTGCATGGACTTCCATCATAACATTCCCTCGTAACATTTAGAAATGATCTGAAAAGGTTCGAAGCATTTCGAACAATCCTCGATTTAATTTGATTATTTGAACGAAATTAGTATAAAATTGTGTATAATATACTCCGATTTTTTGACCTAAACTAGCATTTCAAAAATTTTTCATAGAATCTAATTTTGAGATAATTTTTTTGCATGGACTTCCATCATTACCTTCTCACGTAACATCTAGAAAGGATCTAAAAATATTCGTAGCATTTTGAATAATTCTCGATTTAATTTGATTATTTGACCGAAACTAGTATAGAATTGTGTATAATATACAACAATGTTTGAACGAAACTAGTATTTCAAAAAGTTTCATAGAATCTAATTTTGAGATTATTTTTTTGCATAGACTTCCATCATAACCTTCCCTCTTAACATATAGAAATGATCTGAAAAGTTTCGAAGCATTTCGAACAATTCTCGATTTAATTTAATTTTTTGACCGAAACTAGTATAAAATTGTGTATAATATACTACGATTTTTGACCGAAACTAGTATTTCAAATAGTTTCATGGAATCTAATTTTGAGATGATTTTTTTGCATGGACTTCCATCGTAACCTTCCCTCTTAACATATAGAAAGGATCTGAAAAGTTTCGTAGAATTTCAAACAATCCTCGATTTAATTTGATTTTTTGACCGAAACTAGTAATAAATTGTGTATAATATACTATGATTTTTGACCAAAACTAGTATTTCAAAAAGTTTCATAGAATCTACTTTTGAGATAATGGTTTACATAGGCTTCTATCATAACATTCCCTCGTAACATATAGAAAGGATTTGAAACATTTTGTAGCATTTCAAACAATCCTCGATTTAATTTGATTTTTTGACCGAAACTAGTAATAAATTGCGTATATTATACTACGATTTTTGGCCGAAACTAGTATTTCAAAAAGTTTCATTGAATCTAATTTTGAGATAATTTTTTGCATGGACTTCCATCATAAAATTCCCTCGTAAAATTTATAAAAGATCTGAAAAGGTTCGAAGCATTTCGAACAATCCTTGATTTAATTTGATTATTTTACCGAAATTAGTATTTCAAAAAGTTTCATAGAATCTAATTTTAAGATTGTTTTTTTGCATGAACTTCCATCATAACCTTCCCTCTTAACATATATAAAGGATCTGAAAAACTTCGTAGCATTTCAAACAATCCTCGATTTAATTTGATTTTTTGACCGAAACTAGTAATAAATTGTGTATAATATACTGCGATTTTTGACAGAAACTAGTATTTCCAAAAGTTTCATAGAATCTACTTTTGAGATAATGTTTTACATTGACTTCCATCATAACATTCCCTAGTAACATATAGAAACGATCTGAAACATTTCGTAGCATTTCGAACTATCCTCGATTTAATTTGATTTTTTGACCGAAACTAGTAATAAAATACGTATATTATTCTACAATTTTTGGCCGAAACTAGTATTTCAAAAAGTTTCATAGAATCTAATTTTGAGATAATTTTTTGCATGGACTTCCATCATAACATTCCCTTGTAACATTTAGAAAAGATCGGAAAAGGTTAGATGAATTTCGAATAATTCTCGATTTAATTTGATTATTTGACCGAAATTAGTATAAAATTGTGTATAATATACTCTGATTTTTTAACCTAAACTAGTATTTCAAAAAGTTTCATAGACTCTAATTTTGAGATTTTTTTTTGCATTGACTTCCATCATAACCTTCCCTCTTAACATATAGAAAGGATCTGAAAAGTTTCGTAGTATTTCGAACAATCCTCGATTTAATTTGATTTTTTGACCGAAACTAGTATAAAATTGTGTATAATATACTACGATTTTTGACCAAAACTAGTATTTCAAATAGTTTCATGGAATATAATTTTGAGATAATTTTTTTGCATGGACTTCCATCATAACCCTCTCTCTTAACATATAGAAAGGATCTGAAAATTTTCGTAGCATTTCGAACTATCCTCGATATAATTTGATTTTTTGACCGAAACTAGTAATAAATTGTGTATAATATACTACGATTTTTGACCGAAACTAGTATTTCAAAAAGTTTGATAGAATTTAATTTTGAGATAATGTTTTACATAGACATCCATCATAACATTCCCTAGTAACATATAGAAAGGATCTAAAAACGTTTCGTAGCATTTCAAACATTCCTTGATTTAATTTGATTTTTTGACTGAAACTAGTAATAAATTGCGTATATTATACTACAATTTTTGGCCGAAACTATTATTTCAAAAAGTTTCATAGAATCTAATTTTGAGATAATTTTTTGCATGGACTTCCATCATAACATTCCCTCGTAACATTTAGAAATGATCTGAAAAGGTTCGAAGCATTTCGAACAATCCTCGATTTAATTCGATTATTTGAACGAAATTAGTATAAAATTGTGTATAATATACTCCGATTTTTTGACCTAAACTAGCATTTCAAAATTTTTCATAGAATCTAATTTTGAGATAATTTTTTTGCATGGACTTCCATCATTACCTTCTCACGTAACATCTAGAAAGGATCTAAAAATATTCGTAGCATTTTGAATAATTCTCGATTTAATTTGATTATTTGACCGAAACTAGTATAGAATTGTGTATAATATACAACAATGTTTGAACGAAACTAGTATTTCAAAAAGTTTCATAGAATCTAATTTTGAGATTATTTTTTTGCATAGACTTCCATCATAACCTTCCCTCTTAACATATAGAAATGATCTGAAAAGTTTCGAAGCATTTCGAACAATTCTCGATTTAATTTAATTTTTTGACCGAAACTAGTATAAAATTGTGTATAATATACTACGATTTTTGACCGAAACTAGTATTTCAAATAGTTTCATGGAATCTAATTTTGAGATGATTTTTTTGCATGGACTTCCATCGTAACCTTCCCTCTTAACATATAGAAAGGATCTGAAAAGTTTCGTAGAATTTCAAACAATCCTCGATTTAATTTGATTTTTTGACCGAAACTAGTAATAAATTGTGTATAATATACTATGATTTTTGACCAAAACTAGTATTTCAAAAAGTTTCATAGAATCTACTTTTGAGATAATGGTTTACATAGGCTTCTATCATAACATTCCCTCGTAACATATAGAAAGGATTTGAAACAATTTGTAGCATTTCAAACAATCCTCGATTTAATTTGATTTTTTGACCGAAACTAGTAATAAATTGCGTATATTATACTACGATTTTTGGCCGAAACTAGTATTTCAAAAAGTTTCATTGAATCTAATTTTGAGATAATTTTTTGCATGGACTTCCATCATAAAATTCCCTCGTAAAATTTATAAAAGATCTGAAAAGGTTCGAAGCATTTCGAACAATCCTTGATTTAATTTGATTATTTGACCGAAATTAGTATTTCAAAAAGTTTCATAGAATCTAATTTTAAGATTGTTTTTTTGCATGAACTTCCATCATAACCTTCCCTCTTAACATATATAAAGGATCTGAAAAACTTCGTAGCATTTCAAACAATCCTCGATTTAATTTGATTTTTTGACCGAAAATAGTAATAAATTGTGTATAATATACTGCGATTTTTGACAGAAACTAGTATTTCCAAAAGTTTCATAGAATCTACTTTTGAGATAATGTTTTACATTGACTTCCATCATAACATTCCCTAGTAACATATAGAAACGATCTGAAACATTTCGTAGCATTTCGAACTATCCTCGATTTAATTTGATTTTTTGACCGAAACTAGTAATAAAATGCGTATATTATTCTACAATTTTTGGCCGAAACTAGTATTTCAAAAAGTTTCATAGAATCTAATTTTGAGATAATTTTTTGCATGGACTTCCATCATAACATTCCCTTGTAACATTTAGAAAAGATCGGAAAAGGTTAGAAGAATTTCGAATAATTCTCGATTTAATTTGATTATTTGACCGAAATTAGTATAAAATTGTGTACAATATACTCTGATTTTTTTAACCTAAACTAGTATTTCAAAAAGTTTCATAGACTCTAATTTTGAGATTTTTTTTTGCATTGACTTCCATCATAACCTTCCCTCTTAACATATAGAAAGGATCTGAAAAGTTTCGTAGTATTTCGAACAATCCTCGATTTAATTTGATTTTTTGACCGAAACTAGTATAAAATTGTGTATAATATACTACGATTTTTGACCAAAACTAGTATTTCAAATAGTTTCATGGAATATAATTTTGAGATAATTTTTTTGCATGGACTTCCATCATAACCCTCTCTCTTAACATATAGAAAGGATCTGAAAATTTTCGTAGCATTTCGAACTATCCTCGATATAATTTGATTTTTTGACCGAAACTAGTAATAAATTGTGTATAATATACTACGATTTTTGACCGAAACTAGTATTACAAAAAGTTTGATAGAATTTAATTTTGAGATAATGTTTTACATAGACTTCCATCATAACATTCCCTAGTAACATATAGAAAGGATCTAAAAACGTTTCGTAGCATTTCAAACATTCCTTGATTTAATTTGATTTTTTGACTGAAACTAGTAATAAATTGCGTATATTATACTACAATTTTTGGCCGAAACTATTATTTCAAAAAGTTTCATAGAATCTAATTTTGAGATAATTTTTTGCATGGACTTCCCTCGTAACATTCCCTCGTAACATTTAGAAATGATCTGAAAAGGTTCGAAGCATTTCGAACAATCCTCGATTTAATTTGATTATTTGAACGAAATTAGTATAAAATTGTGTATAATATACTCCGATTTTTTGACCTAAACTAGCATTTCAAAAATTTTCATAGAATCTAATTTTGAGATAATTTTTTTGCATGGACTTCCATCATTACCTTCTCACGTAACATCTAGAAAGGATCTAAAAATATTCGTAGCATTTTGAATAATCCTCGATTTAATTTGATTATTTGACCGAAACTAGTATAGAATTGTGTATAATATACAACAATGTTTGAACGAAACTAGTATTTCAAAAAGTTTCATAGAATCTAATTTTGAGATTATTTTTTTGCATGGACTTCCATCATAACCTTCCCTCTTAACATATAGAAATGATCTGAAAAGTTTCGAAGCATTTCGAACAATTCTCGATTTAATTTAATTTTTTGACCGAAACTAGTATAAAATTGTGTATAATATACTACGATTTTTGACCGAAACTAGTATTTCAAATAGTTTCATGGAATCTAATTTTGAGATGATTTTTTTGCATGGACTTCCATCGTAACCTTCCCTCTTAACATATAGAAAGGATCTGAAAAGTTTCGTAGAATTTCAAACAATCCTCGATTTAATTTGATTTTTTGACCGAAACTAGTAATAAATTGTGTATAATATACTATGATTTTTGACCGAAACTAGTATTTCAAAAAGTTTCATAGAATCTACTTTTGAGATAATGGTTTACATAGGCTTCTATCATAACATTCCCTCGTAACATATAGAAAGGATTTGAAACATTTTGTAGCATTTCAAACAATCATCGATTTAATTTGATTTTTTGACCGAAACTAGTAATAAATTGCGTATATTATACTACGATTTTTGGCCGAAACTAGTATTTCAAAAAGTTTCATTGAATCTAATTTTGAGATAATTTTTTGCATGGACTTCCATCATAAAATTCCCTCGTAAAATTTATAAAAGATCTGAAAAGGTTCGAAGCATTTCGAACAATCCTTGATTTAATTTGATTATTTGACCGAAATTAGTATTTCAAAAAGTTTCATAGAATCTAATTTTAAGATTGTTTTTTTGCATGAACTTCCATCATAACCTTCCCTCTTAACATATAGAAAGGATCTGAAAAACATCGTAGCATTTCGAACAATCCTCGATTTAATTTGATTTTTTAACCGAAACTAGTAATAAATTGTGTATAATATACTGCGATTTTTGACCGAAACTAGTATTTCCAAAAGATTCATAGAATCTACTTTTGAGATAATGTTTTGCATTGACTTCCATCATAACATTCCCTAGTAACATATAGAAACGATCTGAAACATTTCGTAGCATTTCGAACTATCCTCGATTTAATTTTATTTTTTGACCGAAACTAGTAATAAAATGCGTATATTATTCTACAATTTTTGGCCGAAACTAGTATTTCAAAAAGTTTCATAGAATCTAATTTTGAGATAATTTTTTGCATGGACTTCCATCATAACATTCCCTTGTAACATTTAGAAAAGATCGGAAAAGGTTAGAAGAATTTCGAATAATTCTCGATTTAATTTGATTATTTGACCGAAATTAGTATAAAATTGTGTATAATATACTCTGATTTTTTAACCTAAACTAGTATTTCAAAAAGTTTCATAGACTCTAATTTTGAGATTTTTTTTTGCATTGACTTCCATCATAACCTTCCCTCTTAACATATAGAAAGGATCTGAAAAGTTTCGTAGTATTTCGAACAATCCTCGATTTAATTTGATTTTTTGACCGAAACTAGTATAAAATTGTGTATAATATACTACGATTTTTGACCAAAACTAGTATTTCAAATAGTTTCATGGAATATAATTTTGAGATAATTTTTTTGCATGGACTTCCATCATAACCCTCTCTCTTAACATATAGAAAGGATCTGAAAATTTTCGTAGCATTTCGAACTATCCTCGATATAATTTGATTTTTTGACCGAAACTAGTAATAAATTGTGTATAATATACTACGATTTTTGACCGAAACTAGTATTACAAAAAGTTTGATAGAATTTAATTTTGAGATAATGTTTTACATAGACTTCCATCATAACATTCCCTAGTAACATATAGAAAGGATCTAAAAACGTTTCGTAGCATTTCAAACATTCCTTGATTTAATTTGATTTTTTGACTGAAACTAGTAATAAATTGCGTATATTATACTACAATTTTTGGCCGAAACTATTATTTCAAAAAGTTTCATAGAATCTAATTTTGAGATAATTTTTTGCATGGACTTCCCTCGTAACATTCCCTCGTAACATTTAGAAATGATCTGAAAAGGTTCGAAGCATTTCGAACAATCCTCGATTTAATTTGATTATTTGAACGAAATTAGTATAAAATTGTGTATAATATACTCCGATTTTTTGACCTAAACTAGCATTTCAAAAATTTTCATAGAATCTAATTTTGAGATAATTTTTTTGCATGGACTTCCATCATTACCTTCTCACGTAACATCTAGAAAGGATCTAAAAATATTCGTAGCATTTTGAATAATCCTCGATTTAATTTGATTATTTGACCGAAACTAGTATAGAATTGTGTATAATATACAACAATGTTTGAACGAAACTAGTATTTCAAAAAGTTTCATAGAATCTAATTTTGAGATTATTTTTTTGCATGGACTTCCATCATAACCTTCCCTCTTAACATATAGAAATGATCTGAAAAGTTTCGAAGCATTTCGAACAATTCTCGATTTAATTTAATTTTTTGACCGAAACTAGTATAAAATTGTGTATAATATACTACGATTTTTGACCGAAACTAGTATTTAAAATAGTTTCATGGAATCTAATTTTGAGATAATTTTTTTGCATGGACTTCCATCGTAACCTTCCCTCTTAACATATAGAAAGGATCTGAAAAGTTTCGTAGAATTTCAAACAATCCTCGATTTAATTTGATTTTTTGACCGAAACTAGTAATAAATTGTGTATAATATACTATGATTTTTGACCGAAACTAGTATTTCAAAAAGTTTCATAGAATCTACTTTTGAGATAATGGTTTACATAGGCTTCTATCATAACATTCCCTCGTAACATATAGAAAGGATTTGAAACATTTTGTAGCATTTCAAACAATCCTCGATTTAATTTGATTTTTTGACCGAAACTAGTAGTAAATTGCGTATATTATACTACGATTTTTGGCCGAAACTAGTATTTCAAAAAGTTTCATTGAATCTAATTTTGAGATAATTTTTTGCATGGAC
The DNA here is from genome assembly GCA_963966055.1 of Lathyrus aphaca. Classification (NCBI taxonomy): domain Eukaryota; kingdom Viridiplantae; phylum Streptophyta; class Magnoliopsida; order Fabales; family Fabaceae; genus Lathyrus; species Lathyrus aphaca. Next base: position 61,564,335 of record OZ014523.1, on the reverse strand, counting down.
TTCAATCATAAAATTCCCTCGTAAAATTTATAAAAGATCTGAAAAGGTTCGAAGCATTTCGAACAATCCTTGATTTAATTTGATTATTTGACCGAAATTAGTATTTCAAAAAGTTTCATAGAATCTAATTTTAAGATTGTTTTTTTGCATGAACTTCCATCATAACCTTCCCTCTTAACATATAGAAAGGATCTGAAAAACATCGTAGCATTTCGAACAATCCTCGATTTAATTTGATTTTTTAACCGAAACTAGTAATAAATTGTGTATAATATACTGCGATTTTTGACCGAAACTAGTATTTCCAAAAGATTCATAGAATCTACTTTTGAGATAATGTTTTGCATTGACTTCCATCATAACATTCCCTAGTAACATATAGAAACGATCTGAAACATTTCATAGCATTTCGAACTATCCTCGATTTAATTTTATTTTTTGACCGAAACTAGTAATAAAATGCGTATATTATTCTACAATTTTTGGCCGAAACTAGTATTTCAAAAAGTTTCATAGAATCTAATTTTGAGATAATTTTTTGCATGGACTTCCATCATAACATTCCCTTGTAACATTTAGAAAAGATCGGAAAAGGTTAGAAGAATTTCAAATAATTCTCGGTTTAATTTGATTATTTGACCGAAATTAGTATAAAATTGTGTATAATATACTCTGATTTTTTAACCTAAACTAGTATTTCAAAAAGTTTCATAGACTCTAATTTTGAGATTTTTTTTTGCATTGACTTCCATCATAACCTTCCCTCTTAACATATAGAAAGGATCTGAAAAGTTTCGTAGTATTTCGAACAATCCTCGATTTAATTTGATTTTTTGACCGAAACTAGTATAAAATTGTGTATAATATACTACGATTTTTGACCAAAACTAGTATTTCAAATAGTTTCATGGAATATAATTTTGAGATAATTTTTTTGCATGGACTTCCATCATAACCCTCTCTCTTAACATATAGAAAGGATCTGAAAATTTTCGTAGCATTTCGAACTATCCTCGATATAATTTGATTTTTTGACCGAAACTAGTAATAAATTGTGTATAATATACTACGATTTTTGACCGAAACTAGTATTACAAAAAGTTTGATAGAATTTAATTTTGAGATAATGTTTTACATAGACTTCCATCATAACATTCCCTAGTAACATATAGAAAGGATCTAAAAACGTTTCGTAGCATTTCAAACATTCCTTGATTTAATTTGATTTTTTGACTGAAACTAGTAATAAATTGCGTATATTATACTACAATTTTTGGCCGAAACTATTATTTCAAAAAGTTTCATAGAATCTAATTTTGAGATAATTTTTTGCATGGACTTCCCTCGTAACATTCCCTCGTAACATTTAGAAATGATCTGAAAAGGTTCGAAGCATTTCGAACAATCCTCGATTTAATTTGATTATTTGAACGAAATTAGTATAAAATTGTGTATAATATACTCCGATTTTTTGACCTAAACTAGCATTTCAAAAATTTTCATAGAATCTAATTTTGAGATAATTTTTTTGCATGGACTTCCATCATTACCTTCTCACGTAACATCTAGAAAGGATCTAAAAATATTCGTAGCATTTTGAATAATCCTCGATTTAATTTGATTATTTGACCGAAACTAGTATAGAATTGTGTATAATATACAACAATGTTTGAACGAAACTAGTATTTCAAAAAGTTTCATAGAATCTAATTTTGAGATTATTTTTTTGCATGGACTTCCATCATAACCTTCCCTCTTAACATATAGAAATGATCTGAAAAGTTTCGAAGCATTTCGAACAATTCTCGATTTAATTTAATTTTTTGACCGAAACTAGTATAAAATTGTGTATAATATACTACGATTTTTGACCGAAACTAGTATTTCAAATAGTTTCATGGAATCTAATTTTGAGATAATTTTTTTGCATGGACTTCCATCGTAACCTTCCCTCTTAACATATAGAAAGGATCTGAAAAGTTTCGTAGAATTTCAAACAATCCTCGATTTAATTTGATTTTTTGACCGAAACTAGTAATAAATTGTGTATAATATACTATGATTTTTGACCGAAACTAGTATTTCAAAAAGTTTCATAGAATCTACTTTTGAGATAATGGTTTACATAGGCTTCTATCATAACATTCCCTCGTAACATATAGAAAGGATTTGAAACATTTTGTAGCATTTCAAACAATCCTCGATTTAATTTGATTTTTTGACCGAAACTAGTAGTAAATTGCGTATATTATACTACGATTTTTGGCCGAAACTAGTATTTCAAAAAGTTTCATTGAATCTAATTTTGAGATAATTTTTTGCATGGACTTCAATCATAAAATTCCCTCGTAAAATTTATAAAAGATCTGAAAAGGTTCGAAGCATTTCGAACAATCCTTGATTTAATTTGATTATTTGACCGAAATTAGTATTTCAAAAAGTTTCATAGAATCTAATTTTAAGATTGTTTTTTTGCATGAACTTCCATCATAACCTTCCCTCTTAACATATAGAAAGGATCTGAAAAACATCGTAGCATTTCGAACAATCCTCGATTTAATTTGATTTTTTAACCGAAACTAGTAATAAATTGTGTATAATATACTGCGATTTTTGACCGAAACTAGTATTTCCAAAAGATTCATAGAATCTACTTTTGAGATAATGTTTTGCATTGACTTCCATCATAACATTCCCTAGTAACATATAGAAACGATCTGAAACATTTCATAGCATTTCGAACTATCCTCGATTTAATTTTATTTTTTGACCGAAACTAGTAATAAAATGCGTATATTATTCTACAATTTTTGGCCGAAACTAGTATTTCAAAAAGTTTCATAGAATCTAATTTTGAGATAATTTTTTGCATGGACTTCCATCATAACATTCCCTTGTAACATTTAGAAAAGATCGGAAAAGGTTAGAAGAATTTCAAATAATTCTCGGTTTAATTTGATTATTTGACCGAAATTAGTATAAAATTGTGTATAATATACTCTGATTTTTTAACCTAAACTAGTATTTCAAAAAGTTTCATAGACTCTAATTTTGAGATTTTTTTTTGCATTGACTTCCATCATAACCTTCCCTCTTAACATATAGAAAGGATCTGAAAAGTTTCGTAGTATTTAGAACAATCCTCGATTTAATTTGATTTTTTGACCGAAACTAGTATAAAATTGTGTATAATATACTACGATTTTTGACCAAAACTAGTATTTCAAATATTTTCATGGAATATAATTTTGAGATAATTTTTTTATATGGACTTCCATCATAACCCTCTCTCTTAACATATAGAAAGGATCTGAAAATTTTCGTAGCATTTCGAACTATCCTCGATATAATTTGATTTTTTGACCGAAACTAGTAATAAATTGTGTATAATATACTACGTTTTTTGACCGAAACTAGTATTACAAAAAGTTTGATAGAATTTAATTTTGAGATAATGTTTTACATAGACTTCCATCATAACATTCCCTAGTAACATATAGAAAGGATCTAAAAACGTTTCGTAGCATTTCAAACATTCCTTGATTTAATTTGATTTTTTGACTGAAACTAGTAATAAATTGCTTATATTATACTACAATTTTTGGCCGAAACTATTATTTCAAAAAGTTTTATAGAATCTAATTTTGAGATAATTTTTTGCATGGACTTCCATCATAACATTCCCTCGTAACATTTAGAAATGATCTGAAAAGGTTCGAAGCATTTCGAACAATCCTCGATTTAATTTGATTATTTGAACGAAATTAGTATAAAATTGTGTATAATATACTCCGATTTTTTGACCTAAACTAGCATTTCAAAAATTTTCATAGAATCTAATTTTGAGATAATTGTTTTGCATGGACTTCCATCATTACCTTCTCACGTAACATCTAGAAAGGATCTAAAAATATTCGTAGCATTTTGAATAATCCTCGATTTAATTTGATTATTTGACCGAAACTAGTATAAAATTGTGTATAATATACAACAATGTTTGAACGAAACTAGTATTTCAAAACGTTTCATAGAATCTAATTTTGAGATTATTTTTTTGCATGAACTTCCATCATAACCTTCCCTCTTAACATATAGAAATGATCTGAAAAGTTTCGAAGCATTTCGAACAATTCTCGATTTAATTTAATTTTTTGACCGAAACTAGTATAAAATTGTGTATAATATACTACGATTTTTGACCGAAACTAGTATTTCAAATAGTTTCATGGAATCTAATTTTGAGATGATTTTTTTGCATGGACTTCCATCGTAACCTTCCCTCTTAACATATAGAAAGGATCTGAAAAGTTTCATAGAATTTCAAACAATCCTCGATTTAATTTGATTTTTTGACCGAAACTAGTAATAAATTGTGTATAATATACTATGATTTTTGACCAAAACTAGTATTTCAAAAAGTTTCATAGAATCTACTTTTGAGATAATGGTTTACATAGGCTTCTATCATAACATTCCCTCGTAACATATAGAAAGGATTTGAAACATTTTGTAGCATTTCAAACAATCCTCGATTTAATTTGATTTTTTGACCGAAACTAGTAATAAATTGCGTATATTATACTACGATTTTTGGCCGAAACTAGTATTTCAAAAAGTTTCATTGAATCTAATTTTGAGATAATTTTTTGCATGGACTTCCATCATAAAATTCCCTCGTAAAATTTATAAAAGATCTGAAAAGCTTCGAAGCATTTCGAACAATCCTTGATTTAATTTGATTATTTGACCGAAATTAGTATTTCAAAAAGTTTCATAGAATCTAATTTTAAGATTGTTTTTTTGCATGAACTTCCATCATAACCTTCCCTCTTAACATATATAAAGGATCTGAAAAACTTCGTAGCATTTCAAACAATCCTCGATTTAATTTGATTTTTTGACCGAAACTAGTAATAAATTGTGTATAATATACTGCGATTTTTGACCGAAACTAGTATTTCCAAAAGTTTCATAGAATCTACTTTTGAGATAATGTTTTACATTGACTTCCATCATAACATTCCCTAGTAACATATAGAAACGATCTGAAACATTTTGTAGCATTTCGAACTATCCTCGATTTAATTTGATTTTTTGACCGAAACTAGTAATAAATTGCGTATATTATTCTACAATTTTTGGCCGAAACTAGTATTTCAAAAAGTTTCATAGAATCTAATTTTGAGATAATTTTTTGCATGGACTTCCATCATAACATTCCTTTGTAACATTTAGAAAAGATCGGAAAAGGTTAGAAGAATTTCGAATAATTCTCGATTTAATTTGATTATTTGACCGAAATTAGTCTAAAATTGTGTATAATATACTCTGATTTTTTAACCTAAACTAGTATTTCAAAAAGTTTCATAGACTCTAATTTTGAGATTTTTTTTTTTGCATTGACTTCCATCATAACCTTCCCTCTTAACATATAGAAAGGATCTGAAAAGTTTCGTAGTATTTCGAACAATCCTCGATTTAATTTGATTTTTTGACCGAAACAAGTATAAAATTGTGTATAATATACTACGATTTTTGACCAAAACTAGTATTTCAAATAGTTTCATGGAATATAATTTTGAGATAATTTTTTTGCATGGACTTCCATCATAACCCTCTCTCTTAACATATAGAAAGGATCTGAAAATTTTCGTAGCATTTCGAACTATCCTCGATATAATTTGATTTTTTGACCGAAACTAGTAATAAATTGTGTATAATATACTACGTTTTTTGACCGAAACTAGTATTACAAAAAGTTTGATAGAATTTAATTTTGAGATAATGTTTTACATAGACTTCCATCATAACATTCCCTAGTAACATATAGAAAGGATCTAAAAACGTTTCGTAGCATTTCAAACATTCCTTGATTTAATTTGATTTTTTGACTGAAACTAGTAATAAATTGCGTATATTATACTACAATTTTTGGCCGAAACTATTATTTCAAAAAGTTTCATAGAATCTAATTTTGAGATAATTTTTTGCATGGACCTCCCTCGTAACATTCCCTCGTAACATTTAGAAATGATCTGAAAAGGTTCGAAGCATTTCGAACAATCCTCGATTTAATTTGATTATTTGAACGAAATTAGTATAAAATTGTGTATAATATACTCCGATTTTTTGACCTAAACTAGCATTTCAAAAATTTTCATAGAATCTAATTTTGAGATAATTTTTTTGCATGGACTTCCATCATTACCTTCTCACGTAACATCTAGAAAGGATCTAAAAATATTCGTAGCATTTTGAATAATCCTCGATTTAATTTGATTATTTGACCGAAACTAGTATAGAATTGTGTATAATATACAACAATGTTTGAACGAAACTAGTATTTCAAAAAGTTTCATAGAATCTAATTTTGAGATTATTTTTTTGCATGAACTTCCATCATAACCTTCCCTCTTAACATATAGAAATGATCTGAAAAGTTTCGAAGCATTTCGAACAATTCTCGATTTAATTTAATTTTTTGACCGAAACTAGTATAAAATTGTGTATAATATACTACGATTTTTGACCGAAACTAGTATTTCAAATAGTTTCATGGAATCTAATTTTGAGATGATTTTTTTGCATGGACTTCCATCGTAACCTTCCCTCTTAACATATAGAAAGGATCTGAAAAGTTTCATAGAATTTCAAACAATCCTCGATTTAATTTGATTTTTTGACCGAAACTAGTAATAAATTGTGTATAATATACTATGATTTTTGACCAAAACTAGTATTTCAAAAAGTTTCATAGAATCTACTTTTGAGATAATGGTTTACATAGGCTTCTACCATAACATTCCCTCGTAACATATAGAAAGGATTTGAAACATTTTGTAGCATTTCAAACAATCCTCGATTTAATTTGATTTTTTGACCGAAACTAGTAATAAATTGCGTATATTATACTACGATTTTTGGCCGAAACTAGTATTTCAAAAAGTTTCATTGAATCTAATTTTGAGATAATTTTTTGCATGGACTTCCATCATAAAATTCCCTCGTAAAATTTAGAAAAGATCTGAAAAGGTTCGAAGCATTTCGAACAATCCTTGATTTAATTTTATTATTTGACCGAAATTAGTATTTCAAAAAGTTTCATAGAATCTAATTTTAAGATTGTTTTTTTGCATGAACTTCCATCATAACCTTCCCTCTTAACATATAGAAAGGATCTGAAAAACTTCGTAGCATTTCAAACAATCCTCGATTTAATTTGATTTTTTGACCGAAACTAGTATAAAATTGTGTATAATATACTACAATTTTTGACCGAAACTAGTATTTCCAAAAGTTTCATAGAATCTACTTTTGAGATAATGTTTTACATTGACTTCCATCATAACATTCCCTAGTAACATATAGAAACGATCTGAAACATTTTGTAGCATTTCGAACTATCCTCGATTTAATTTGATTTTTTGACCGAAACTAGTAATAAATTGCGTATATTATTCTACAATTTTTGGCCGAAACTAGTATTTCAAAAAGTTTCATAGAATCTAATTTTGAGATAATTTTTTGCATGGACTTCCATCATAACATTCCTTTGTAACATTTAGAAAAGATCGGAAAAGGTTAGAAGAATTTCGAATAATTCTCGATTTAATTTGATTATTTGACCGAAATTAGTATAAAATTGTGTATAATATACTCTGATTTTTTAACCTAAACTAGTATTTCAAAAAGTTTCATAGACTCTAATTTTGAGATTTTTTTTTTTGCATTGACTTCCATCATAACCTTCCCTCTTAACATATAGAAAGGATCTGAAAAGTTTCGTAGTATTTCGAACAATCCTCGATTTAATTTGATTTTTTGACCGAAACAAGTATAAAATTGTGTATAATATACTACGATTTTTGACCAAAACTAGTATTTCAAATAGTTTCATGGAATATAATTTTGAGATAATTTTTTTGCATGGACTTCCATCATAACCCTCTCTCTTAACATATAGAAAGGATCTGAAAATTTTCGTAGCATTTCGAACTATCCTCGATATAATTTGATTTTTTGACCGAAACTAGTAATAAGTTGTGTATAATATACTACGATTTTTGACCGAAACTAGTATTTCAAAAAGTTTGATAGAATTTAATTTTGAGATAATGTTTTACATAGACTTCCATCATAACATTCCCTAGTAACATATAGAAAGGATCTAAAAACGTTTCGTAGCATTTCAAACATTCCTTGATTTAATTTGATTTTTTGACTGAAACTAGTAATAAATTGCGTATATTATACTACAATTTTTGGCCGAAACTATTATTTCAAAAAGTTTCATAGAATCTAATTTTGAGATAATTTTTTGCATGGACCTCCCTCGTAACATTCCCTCGTAACATTTAGAAATGATCTGAAAAGGTTCGAAGCATTTCGAACAATCCTCGATTTAATTTGATTATTTGAACGAAATTAGTATAAAATTGTGTATAATATACTCCGATTTTTTGACCTAAACTAGCATTTCAAAAATTTTCATAGAATCTAATTTTGAGATAATTTTTTTGCATGGACTTCCATCATTACCTTCTCACGTAACATCTAGAAAGGATCTAAAAATATTCGTAGCATTTTGAATAATTCTCGATTTAATTTGATTATTTGACCGAAACTAGTATAGAATTGTGTATAATATACAACAATGTTTGAACGAAACTAGTATTTCAAAAAGTTTCATAGAATCTAATTTTGAGATTATTTTTTTGCATAGACTTCCATCATAACCTTCCCTCTTAACATATAGAAATGATCTGAAAAGTTTCGAAGCATTTCGAACAATTCTCGATTTAATTTAATTTTTTGACCGAAACTAGTATAAAATTGTGTATAATATACTACGATTTTTGACCGAAACTAGTATTTCAAATAGTTTCATGGTATCTAATTTTGAGATGATTTTTTTTGCATGGACTTCCATCGTAACCTTCCCTCTTAACATATAGAAAGGATCTGAAAAGTTTCGTAGAATTTCAAACAATCCTTGATTTAATTTGATTTTTTGACCGAAACTAGTAATAAATTGTGTATAATATACTATGATTTTTGACCGAAACTAGTATTTCAAAAAGTTTCATAGAATCTACTTTTGAGATAATGGTTTACATAGGCTTCTACCATAACATTCCCTCGTAACATATAGAAAGGATTTGAAACATTTTGTAGCATTTCAAACAATCCTCGATTTAATTTGATTTTTTGACCGAAACTAGTAATAAATTGCGTATATTATACTACGATTTTTGGCCGAAACTAGTATTTCAAAAAGTTTCATTGAATCTAATTTTGAGATAATTTTTTGCATGGACTTCCATCATAAAATTCCCTCGTAAAATTTAGAAAAGATCTGAAAAGGTTCGAAGCATTTCGAACAATCCTTGATTTAATTTTATTATTTGACCGAAATTAGTATTTCAAAAAGTTTCATAGAATCTAATTTTAAGATTGTTTTTTTGCATGATCTTCCATCATAACCTTCCCTCTTAACATATAGAAAGGATCTGAAAAACTTCGTAGCATTTCGAACAATCCTCGATTTAATTTGATTTTTTGACAGAAACTAGTATAAAATTGTGTATAATATACTACAATTTTTGACCGAAACTAGTATTTCAAAAAGTTTCATGGAATCTAATTTTGAGATAATTTTTTTGCATGGACTTCCATCATAACCTTCCCTCTTAACATATAGAAAGGATATGAAAATTTTCGTAGTATTTCGAACAATCCTCGATTTAATTTGATTTTTTGACCGAGACTAGTAATAAATTGTGTATAATATACTACGATTTTTGACCGAAACTAGTATTTCAAAAAGTTTCATAGAATCGACTTTTGAGATAATGTTTTACATAGACTTCCATCATAACATTCCCTAGTAACATATAGAAAGGATCTGAAACGTTTCGTAGCATTTCGAATAATCCTCGATTTAATTTAATTTTTTGATCGAAACTAGTAATAAATTGCTTATATTATACTACGATTTATGGCCGAAACTAGTATTTCAAAAATTTCATAGAATCTAAATTTGAGATATTTTTTTTGCATGGACTTCTATCATAACATTCCCTCGTAACATTTAGAAAAGATCTGAAAAGGTTCGAAACATTTCGAACAATCCTCGATTTAATTTGATTATTTGACAGAAATTAGTATAAAATTGTGTATAATATACTCCAATTTTTTGACCTAAACTAGCATTTCAAAAAGTTTCATAGAATCTAATTTTGAAATAATTTTTTTTCATGGACTTCCATCATAACCTTCCCATATAACATCTAGAAAGGATCTGAAAATTTTCGTAGCATTTTGAATAATACTCGATTTAATTTGATTATTTGACCAAAACTAGTATAAAATTGTGTATAATATATTACAATGTTTGAACGAAACTAGTATTTCAAAAAGTTTCATAGAATCTAATTTTGAGATTATTTTTTTGCATGGACTTCCATCATAACCTTCCCTCTTAACATATAGAAAAGATCTGAAAAGTTTCGAAGCATTTCGAACAATCCTCGATTTAATTTGATGTTTTGACCGAAACTAGTATAAATTTGTGTATAATATACTACAATTTTTGCATGGACTTCCATCATAACCTTCCCTCTTAACATATAGAAAGGATCTATTAAGTTTTGTAGCATTTTGAACAATCCTCGATTTAATTTGATTTTTTTATCGAAACTAGTAATAAATTGTGTTTAATATACTACGATTTTTAACCGAAACTAGTATTTCATAAAGTTTCATAGAATCTAATTTTGAGATATTGTTTTGCATAGACTTCCATCATAACATTCCCTTGTAACATATAGAAGAATCTGAAACATTTCGTAGCATTTCGAACAATCCTCGATTTAATTTGATTTTTTGACCGAAACTAGTAAAAGATTGTGTATATTATACTACGATTTTTGGCCGAAACTAATATTTAAAACTAATTTCATAGAATCTAATTTTGAGATAATTTTTTGCACGGACGTCCATCATAACCTTCCCTCTTAACATTTAGAAAGGATGTTAAAAGTTTCGTAGCATTTCAAACAATCCACGATTTAATTTGATCTTTTGACCGAAACTAGTAATAAATTGTGTATAATATACTACGATTTTTGACCGAAAATAGTATTTCAAAAAGTTTCATAGAATCTACTTTTGAGATAATGTTTTACATAGATTTCCATCATAACATTCCCTAGTAACATATAGAAAGGATCTGAAACGTTTCGTAGCATTTCGAACAATCCTCGATTTAATTTGATTTTTTGACCGAAACTAGTAATAAATTGCGTATATTATATTACGATTTTTGGCCGAAACTAGAATTTCAAAAAGTTTCATTGAATCTAATTTTGAGATAATTTTTTGCATGGACTTCCATCATAAAATTCCCTCGTAACATTTAGAAAAGATCTGAAAAGGTTCGAAGCATTTCGAGCAATCCTTGATTTAATTTGATTATTTGACCGAAATTAGTATAAAATTGTGTATAATATACTCCTATTTTTTGACCTAAACTAGTATTTCAAAAAGTTTCATAGAATCTAATTTTAAGATTGTTTTTTTGCATGAACTTCCATCATAACCTTCCCTCTTAACATATAGAAAGGATCTGAAAAGCTTCGTAGCATTTCGAACAATCCTCGATTTAATTTGATTTTTTGACCGAAACGAGTATAAAATTGTGTATAATATACTACGATTTTTGACCGAAACTAGTATTTCAAAAAGTTTCATGGAATCTAATTTTGAAATAATTATTTTGCATGGACTTCCATCATAACCTTCCCTCTTAACATATAGAAAGGATCTGAAATGTTTCGTAGCATTTCGAACAATCCTCGATTTAATTTGATTTTTTGACCGAAACTAGTAATAAATTGCGTATATTATACTACGATTTATGGCCGAAACTAGTATTTCAAAAATTTAATAGAATCTAAATTTGAGATATTTTTTTGCATGGACTTCCATCATAACATTCCCTCGTAACATTTAGAAAATATCTAAAATGGTTCGAAGCATTTCGAACAATCCACGATTTAATTTGATTATTTGACAGAAATTAGTATAAAATTGTGTATAATATACTCCAATTTTTTTGACCAAAACCAGCATTTCAAAATGTTTCATAGAATCTAATTTTGAAATAATTTTTTTGCAAGGACTTCCATCATAACCTTCCCACATAACATCTAGAAAGGATCTGAAAATTTTCGTAGCATTTTGAATAATCCTCGATTGAATTTGATTATTTGACCGAAACTAGTATAAAATTGTGTATAATATACTACAATGTTTGAACGAAACTAGTATTTCAAAAAGTTTCATAGAATCTAATTTTGAGATAATTTATTTGCATGGATTTCCATTATAACTTTCTCTCTTAACATATAGAAAGGATCTGAAAAGTTTCGAAGCATTTCGAACAATCCTCGATTTAATTTGATGTTTTGACCGAAACTAGTATAAATTTGTGTATAATATACTACGATTTTTTACCAAAACTAGTATTTCAAATAGTTTCATGGAATCTAATTTTGAGATAAATTGTTTTGCATGGACTTCCATCATAACCTTCCCTCTTAACATATAGAAAGGATTTGAAAAGTTTCGTAGCATTTCGAACAATCCTGATTTAATTTGATTTTTTGACCGAAACTAGTAATAAATTGTGTTTAATATACTACGATTTTTAACCGAAACTAGTATTTCAAAAAGTTTCATAGAATCTAATTTTAAGATAATGGTTTACATAGGCTTCTATCAAAACATTCCCTCGTAACATATAGAAAGGATTTGAAACATTTTGTAGCATTTCAAACAATCCTCGATTTAATTTGATTTTTTGACCGAAACTAGTAATAAATTGCGTATATTATACTACGATTTATGGCCGAAACTAGTATTTCAAAAATTTAATAGAATCTAAATTTGAGATATTTTTTTGCATGGACTTCCATCATAACATTCCCTCTTCACATTTAGAAAATATCTGAAAAGGTTCGAAGCATTTCGAACAATCCTCGATTTAATTTGATTATTTGACAGAAATTAGTATAAAATTGTGTATAATATACTCCGATTTTTTTGACCTAAACCAGCATTTCAAAATGTTTCATAGAATCTAATTTTGAAATAATTTTTTTGCAAGGACTTCCATCATAACCTTCCCACATAACATCTAGAAAGGATCTGAAAATTTTCGTAGCATTTTGAATAATCCTCGATTGAATTTGATTATTTGACCGAAACTAGTATAAAATTGTGTATAATATACTACAATGTTTGAACGAAACTAGTGTTTCAAAAAGTTTCATGGAATCTAATTTTGAAATAATTATTTTGCATGGACTTCAATCATAACCTTCCCTCTTAACATATAGAAAGGATCTGAAAAGTTTCGTAGCATTTCGAACAATCCTTGATTTAATTTGATTTTTGACCGAAACTAGTAATAAATTGCGTATATTATACTACGATTTATGGCCGAAACTAGTATTTCAAAAATTTCATAGAATCTAAATTTGAGATATTTTTTTGCATGGACTTCCATTATAACATTCCCTCGTAACATTTAGAAAATATCTGAAAAGGTTCGAAGCATTTCGAACAATCCTTGATTTATTTGATTATTTGACAGAAATTAGTATAAAATTGTGTATAATATACTCCGATTTTTTGACCTAAACCAACATTTCAAAATGTTTCATAGAATCTAATTTTGATATAATTTTTTTCAAGGACTTCCATCATAACCTTCCCACATAACATCTAGAAAGGATCTGAAAATTTTCGTAGCATTTCGAATAATCCTCGATTGAATTTGATTATTTGACCGAAACTAGTATAAAATTGTGTATAATATACTACAATGTTTGAACGAAACTAGTATTTCAAAAAGTTTCATAGAATCTAATTTAGAGATTATTTTTTTGCATGGACTTCCATCATAACCTTCCCTTTTAACATATAGAAAGGATCTGAAAAGTTTCGAAGCATTTCGAACAATCCTCGATTTAATTTGATGTTTTGACCGAAACTAGTATAAATTTGTGTATAATATACTACGATTTTTTTACCAAAACTAGTATTTCAAATAGTTTTATGGAATCTAATTTTGAGATAAATTGTTTTGCATGGACTTCCATCATAACCTTCCCTCTTAACATATAGAAAGGATTTGAAAAGTTTCGTAGCATTTCGAACAATCCTGATTTAATTTGATTTTTTGACCGAAACTAGTAATAAATTGTGTTTAATATACTACGATTTTTAACCGAAACTAGTATTTCAAAAAGTTTCATAGAATCTAATTTTAAGATAATGGTTTACATAGGCTTCTATCAAAACATTCCCTCGTAACATATAGAAAGGATTTGAAACATTTTGTAGCATTTCAAACAATCCTCGATTTAATTTGATTTTTTGACCGAAACTAGTAATAAATTGCGTATATTATACTACGATTTTTGGCCGAAACTTGTATTTCAAAAAGTTTCATTGAATCTAATTTTGAGATAATTTTTTGCATGGACTTCCATCATAAAATTCCCTCGTAACATTTAGAAAAGATCTGAAAAGGTTCGAAGCATTTCGAACAATCCTTTATTTAATTTGATTATTTGAACGAAATTAGTATAAAATTGTGTATAATATACTCCTATTTTTTGACCTAAACTAGTATTTCAAAAAGTTTCATAGAATCTAATTTTAAGATTGTTTTTTTGCATGAACTTCCATCATAACCTTCCCTCTTAACATATAGAAAGGATCTGAAAAGCTTCGTAGCATTTCAAACAATCCTCGATTTAATTTGATTTTTTTGACTGAAACAAGTATAAAATTGTGTATAATATACTACGATTTTTGACCGAAACTAGTATTTCAAAAAGTTTCATGGAATCTAATTTTGAAATAATTATTTTGCATGGACTTCCATCATAACCTTCCCTCTTAACATAAAGAAAGGATCTGAAAAGTTTCGTAGCATTTCGAACAATCCTCGATTTAATTTGATTTTTTGACCGAAACTAGTAATAAATTGCGTATATTATACTACGATTTATGGCCGAAACTAGTATTTCAAAAATTTAATAGAATCTAAATTTGAGATATTTTTTTGCATGGACTTCCATCATAACATTCCCTCGTAACATTTAGAAAATATCTGAAAAGGTTCGAAGCATTTCGAACAATCCTCGATTTAATTTGATTATTTGACAGAAATTAGTATAAAATTGTGTATAATATACTCCGATTTTTTTGACCTAAACCAGCATTTCAAAATGTTTCATAGAATCTAATTTTGAAATAATTTTTTTGCAAGGACTTCCATCATAACCTTCCCACATAACATCTAGAAAGGATCTGAAAATTTTCGTAGCATTTTGAATAATCCTCGATTGAATTTGATTATTTGACCGAAACTAGTATAAAATTGTGTATAATATACTACAATGTTTGAACGAAACTAGTATTTCAAAAAGTTTCATAGAATCTAATTTAGAGATTATTTTTTTGCATGGACTTCCATCATAACCTTCCCTTTTAACATATAGAAAGGATCTGAAAAGTTTCGAAGCATTTCGAAAAATCCTCGATTTAATTTGATGTTTTGACCGAAACTAGTATAAATTTGTTTATAATATACTACGATTTTTTTACCAAAACTAGTATTTCAAATAGTTTCATGGAATCTAATTTTGAGATAAATTGTTTTGCATGGACTTCCATCATAACCTTCCCTCTTAACATATAGAAAGGATTTGAAAAGTTTCGTAGCATTTCGAACAATCCTGATTTAATTTGATTTTTTGACCGAAACTAGTAATAAATTGTGTTTAATATACTACGATTTTTAACCGAAACTAGTATTTCAAAAAGTTTCATAGAATCTAATTTTAAGATAATTGTTTACATAGGCTTCTATCAAAACATTCCCTCGTAACATATAGAAAGGATTTGAAACATTTTGTAGCATTTCAAACAATCCTCGATTTAATTTGATTTTTTGACCGAAACTAGTAATAAATTGCGTATATTATACTACGATTTATGGCCGAAACTTGTATTTCAAAAATTTAATAGAATCTAAATTTGAGATATTTTTTTGCATGGACTTCCATCATAACATTCCCTCGTAACATTTAGAAAAGATCTGAAAAGGTTCGAAGCATTTCGAACAATCCTCGATTTAATTTGATTATTTGACCGAAATTAGTATAAAATTGTGTATAATATACTCCGATTTTTTTGACCTAAACCAGCATTTCAAAATGTTTCATAGAATCTAATTTTGAAATAATTTTTTTGCAAGGACTTCCATCATAACCTTCCCACATAACATCTAGAAAGGATCTGAAAATTTTCGTAGCATTTTGAATAATCCTCGATTGAATTTGATTATTTGACCGAAACTAGTATAAAATTGTGTATAATATACTACAATGTTTGAACGAAACTAGTGTTTCAAAAAGTTTCATGGAATCTAATTTTGAAATAATTATTTTGCATGGACTTCAATCATAACCTTCCCTCTTAACATATAGAAAGGATCTGAAAAGTTTCGTAGCATTTCGAACAATCCTTGATTTAATTTGATTTTTGACCGAAACTAGTAATAAATTGCGTATATTATACTACGATTTATGGCCGAAACTAGTATTTCAAAAATTTCATAGAATCTAAATTTGAGATATTTTTTTGCATGGACTTCCATTATAACATTCCCTCGTAACATTTAGAAAATATCTGAAAAGGTTCGAAGCATTTCGAACAATCCTTGATTTATTTGATTATTTGACAGAAATTAGTATAAAATTGTGTATAATATACTCCGATTTTTTGACCTAAACCAACATTTCAAAATGTTTCATAGAATCTAATTTTGATATAATTTTTTTCAAGGACTTCCATCATAACCTTCCCACATAACATCTAGAAAGGATCTGAAAATTTTCGTAGCATTTCGAATAATCCTCGATTGAATTTGATTATTTGACCGAAACTAGTATAAAATTGTGTATAATATACTACAATGTTTGAACGAAACTAGTATTTCAAAAAGTTTCATAGAATCTAATTTAGAGATTATTTTTTTGCATGGACTTCCATCATAACCTTCCCTTTTAACATATAGAAAGGATCTGAAAAGTTTCGAAGCATTTCGAACAATCCTCGATTTAATTTGATGTTTTGACCGAAACTAGTATAAATTTGTGTATAATATACTACGATTTTTTTACCAAAACTAGTATTTCAAATAGTTTTATGGAATCTAATTTTGAGATAAATTGTTTTGCATGGACTTCCATCATAACCTTCCCTCTTAACATATAGAAAGGATTTGAAAAGTTTCGTAGCATTTCGAACAATCCTGATTTAATTTGATTTTTTGACCGAAACTAGTAATAAATTGTGTTTAATATACTACGATTTTTAACCGAAACTAGTATTTCAAAAAGTTTCATAGAATCTAATTTTAAGATAATGGTTTACATAGGCTTCTATCAAAACATTCCCTCGTAACATATAGAAAGGATTTGAAACATTTTGTAGCATTTCAAACAATCCTCGATTTAATTTGATTTTTTGACCGAAACTAGTAATAAATTGCGTATATTATACTACGATTTTTGGCCGAAACTTGTATTTCAAAAAGTTTCATTGAATCTAATTTTGAGATAATTTTTTGCATGGACTTCCATCATAAAATTCCCTCGTAACATTTAGAAAAGATCTGAAAAGGTTCGAAGCAATTCGAACAATCCTTTATTTAATTTGATTATTTGAACGAAATTAGTATAAAATTGTGTATAATATACTCCTATTTTTTGACCTAAACTAGTATTTCAAAAAGTTTCTTAGAATCTAATTTTAAGATTGTTTTTTTGCATGAACTTCCATCATAACCTTCCCTCTTAACATATAGAAAGGATCTGAAAAGCTTCGTAGCATTTCAAACAATCCTCGATTTAATTTGATTTTTTTGACTGAAACGAGTATAAAATTGTGTATAATATACTACGATTTTTGACCGAAACTAGTATTTCAAAAAGTTTCATGGAATCTAATTTTGAAATAATTATTTTGCATGGACTTCCATCATAACCTTCCCTCTTAACATAAAGAAAGGATCTGAAAAGTTTCGTAGCATTTCGAACAATCCTCGATTTAATTTGATTTTTTGACCGAAACTAGTAATAAATTGCGTATATTATACTACGATTTATGGCCGAAACTAGTATTTCAAAAATTTAATAGAATCTAAATTTGAGATATTTTTTTGCATGGACTTCCATCATAACATTCCCTCGTAACATTTAGAAAATATCTGAAAAGGTTCGAAGCATTTCGAACAATCCTCGATTTAATTTGATTATTTGACAGAAATTAGTATAAAATTGTGTATAATATACTCCGATTTTTTTGACCTAAACCAGCATTTCAAAATGTTTCATAGAATCTAATTTTGAAATAA
This sequence comes from Lathyrus aphaca, assembly GCA_963966055.1. NCBI lineage: Eukaryota > Viridiplantae > Streptophyta > Magnoliopsida > Fabales > Fabaceae > Lathyrus > Lathyrus aphaca. The sequence goes on along the minus strand of OZ014523.1, from coordinate 61,545,839 downwards.
TTTTTTTGCAAGGACTTCCATCATAACCTTCCCACATAACATCTAGAAAGGATCTGAAAATTTTCGTAGCATTTTGAATAATCCTCGATTGAATTTGATTATTTGACCGAAACTAGTATAAAATTGTGTATAATATACTACAATGTTTGAACGAAACTAGTATTTCAAAAAGTTTCATAGAATCTAATTTAGAGATTATTTTTTTGCATGGACTTCCATCATAACCTTCCCTTTTAACATATAGAAAGGATCTGAAAAGTTTCGAAGCATTTCGAACAATCCTCGATTTAATTTGATGTTTTGACCGAAACTAGTATAAATTTGTTTATAATATACTACGATTTTTTTACCAAAACTAGTATTTCAAATAGTTTCATGGAATCTAATTTTGAGATAAATTGTTTTGCATGGACTTCCATCATAACCTTCCCTCTTAACATATAGAAAGGATTTGAAAAGTTTCGTAGCATTTCGAACAATCCTGATTTAATTTGATTTTTTGACCGAAACTAGTAATAAATTGTGTTTAATATACTACGATTTTTAACCGAAACTAGTATTTCAAAAAGTTTCATAGAATCTAATTTTAAGATAATGGTTTACATAGGCTTCTATCAAAACATTCCCTCGTAACATATAGAAAGGATTTGAAACATTTTGTAGCATTTCAAACAATCCTCGATTTAATTTGATTTTTTGACCGAAACTAGTAATAAATTGCGTATATTATACTACGATTTTTGGCCGAAACTTGTATTTCAAAAAGTTTCATTGAATCTAATTTTGAGATAATTTTTTGCATGGACTTCCATCATAAAATTCCCTCGTAACATTTAGAAAAGATCTGAAAAGGTTCGAAGCATTTCGAACAATCCTTTATTTAATTTGATTATTTGACCGAAATTAGTATAAAATTGTGTATAATATACTCCTATTTTTTGACCTAAACTAGTATTTCAAAAAGTTTCATAGAATCTAATTTTAAGATTGTTTTTTTGCATGAACTTCCATCATAACCTTCCCTCTTAACATATAGAAAGGATCTGAAAAGCTTCGTAGCATTTCAAACAATCCTCGATTTAATTTGATTTTTTTGACCGAAACGAGTATAAAATTGTGTATAATATACTACGATTTTTGACCGAAACTAGTATTTCAAAAAGTTTCATGGAATCTAATTTTGAAATAATTATTTTGCATGGACTTCCATCATAACCTTCCCTCTTAACATAAAGAAAGGATCTGAAAAGTTTCGTAGCATTTCGAACAATCCTCGATTTAATTTGATTTTTTGACCGAAACTAGTAATAAATTGCGTATATTATACTACGATTTATGGCCGAAACAAGTATTTCAAAAATTTAATAGAATCTAAATTTGAGATATTTTTTTGCATGGACTTCCATCATAACATTCCCTCGTAACATTTAGAAAATATCTGAAAAGGTTCGAAGCATTTCGAACAATCCTCGATTTAATTTGATTATTTGACAGAAATTAGTATAAAATTGTGTATAATATACTCCGATTTTTTTGACCTAAACCAGCATTTCAAAATGTTTCATAGAATCTAATTTTGAAATAATTTTTTTGCAAGGACTTCCATCATAACCTTCCCACATAACATCTAGAAAGGATCTGAAAATTTTCGTAGCATTTTGAATAATCCTCGATTGAATTTGATTATTTGACCGAAACTAGTATAAAATTGTGTATAATATACTACAATGTTTGAACGAAACTAGTATTTCAAAAAGTTTCATGGAATCTAATTTTGAAATAATTATTTTGCATGGACTTCCATCATAACCTTCCCTCTTAACATATAGAAAGGATCTGAAAAGTTTCGTAGCATTTCGAACAATCCTTGATTTAATTTGATTTTTTGACCGAAACTAGTAATAAATTGCGTATATTATACTACGATTTATGGCCGAAACTAGTATTTCAAAAATTTCATAGAATCTAAATTTGAGATATTTTTTTGCATGGACTTCCATCATAACATTCCCTCGTAACATTTAGAAAATATCTGAAAAGGTTCGAAGCATTTCGAACAATCCTTGATTTATTTGATTATTTGACAGAAATTAGTATAAAATTGTGTATAATATACTCCGATTTTTTTGACCTAAACCAACATTTCAAAATGTTTCATAGAATCTAATTTTGATATAATTTTTTTCAAGGACTTCCATCATAACCTTTCCACATAACATCTAGAAAGGATCTGAAAATTTTCGTAGCATTTCGAATAATCCTCGATTGAATTTGATTATTTGACCGAAACTAGTATAAAATTGTGTATAATATACTACAATGTTTGAACGAAACTAGTATTTCAAAAAGTTTCATAGAATCTAATTTTGAGATTATTTTTTTGCATGGACTTCCATCATAACTTTCTCTCTTAACATATAGAAAGGATCTGAAAAGTTTCGAAGCATTTCGAACAATCCTCGATTTAATTTGATGTTTTGACCGAAACTAGTATAAATTTGTGTATAATATACTACGATTTTTTACCAAAACTAGTATTTCAAATAGTTTCAAGGAATCTAATTTTGAGATAAATTGTTTTGCATGGACTTCCATCATAACCTTCCCTCTTAACATATAGAAAGGATTTGAAAAGTTTCGTAGCATTTCGAACAATCCTGATTTAATTTGATTTTTTGACCGAAACTAGTAATAAATTGTGTTTAATATACTACGATTTTTAACCGAAACTAGTATTTCAAAAAGTTTCATAGAATCTAATTTTAAGATAATGGTTTACATAGGCTTCTATCAAAACATTCCCTCGTAACATATAGAAAGGATTTGAAACATTTTGTAGCATTTCAAACAATCCTCGATTTAATTTGATTTTTTGACCGAAACTAGTAATAAATTGCGTATATTATACTACGATTTATGGCCGAAACTAGTATTTCAAAAATTTAATAGAATCTAAATTTGAGATATTTTTTTGCATGGACTTCCATCATAACATCCCCTCGTAACATTTAGAAAATATCTGAAAAGGTTCGAAGCATTTCGAACAATCCTTGATTTAATTTGATTATTTGACAGTAATTAGTATAAAATTGTGTATAATATACTCCGATTTTTTTGACCTAAACCAGCATTTCAAAATGTTTCATAGAATCTAATTTTGAAATAATTTTTTTGCAAGGACTTCCATCATAACCTTCCCACATAACATCTAGAAAGGATCTGAAAATTTTCGTAGCATTTTGAATAATCCTCGATTGAATTTGATTATTTGACCGAAACTAGTATAAAATTGTGTATAATATACTACAATGTTTGAACGAAACTAGTATTTCAAAAAGTTTCATGGAATCTAATTTTGAAATAATTATTTTGCATGGACTTCCATCATAACCTTCCCTCTTAACATATAGAAAGGATCTGAAAAGTTTCGTAGCATTTCGAACAATCCTTGATTTAATTTGATTTTTTGACCGAAACTAGTAATAAATTGCGTATATTATACTACGATTTATGGACGAAACTAGTATTTCAAAAATTTAATAGAATCTAAATTTGAGATATTTTTTTGCATGGACTTCCATCATAACATTCACTCGTAACATTTAGAAAATATCTGAAAAGGTTCGAAGCATTTCGAACAATCCTTGATTTAATTTGATTATTTGACAGAAATTAGTATAAAATTGTGTATAATATACTCCGATTTTTTTGACCTAAACCAGCATTTCAAAATGTTTCATAGAATCTAATTTTGAAATAATTTTTTTCAAGGGCTTCCATCATAACCTTCCCACATAACATCTAGAAAGGATCTGAAAATTTTCGTAGCATTTAGAATAATCCTCGATTGAATTTGATTATTTGACCGAAACTAGTATAAAATTGTGTATAATATACTACAATGTTTGAACGAAACTAGTATTTAAAAAAGTTTCATAGAATCTAATTTAGAGATTATTTTTTTGCATGGACTTCCATCATAACCTTCCCTTTTAACATATAGAAAGGTTCTGAAAAGTTTCGAAGCATTTCGAACAATCCTTGATTTAATTTGATGTTTTGACCGAAACTAGTATAAATTTGTGTATAATATACTACGATTTTTTTACCAAAACTAGTATTTCAAATAGTTTCATGGAATCTAATTTTGAGATAAATTGTTTTGCATGGACTTCCATCATAACCTTCCCTCTTAACATATAGAAAGGATTTGAAAAGTTTCGTAGCATTTCGAACAATCCTTATTTAATTTGATTTTTTGACCGAAACTAGTAATATATTGTGTTTAATATACTACGATTTTTAACCGAAACTAGTATTTCAAAAAGTTTCATAGAATCTAATTTTAAGATAATGGTTTACATAGGCTTCTATCAAAACATTCCCTCGTAACATATAGAAAGGATTTGAAACATTTTGTAGCATTTCAAACAATCCTCGATTTAATTTGATTTTTTGACCGAAACTAGTAATAAATTGTGTATATTATACTACGATTTTTGGCCGAAACTTGTATTTCAAAAAGTTTCATTGAATCTAATTTTGAGATAATTTATTGCATGGACTTCCATCATAAAATTCCCTCGTAACATTTAGAAAAGATCTGAAAAGTTTCGAAGCATTTCGAACAATCCTTTATTTAATTTGATTATTTGACCGAAATTATTATAAAATTGTGTATAATATACTCCTATTTTTTGACCTAAACTAGTATTTCAAAAAGTTTCATAGAATCTAATTTTAAGATTGTTTTTTTGCATGAACTTCCATCATAACCTTCCCTCTTAACATATAGAAAGGATCTGAAAAGCTTCGTAGCATTTCGAACAATCCTCGATTTAATTTGATTTTTTGACCGAATCGAGTATAAAATTCTGTATAATATACTATGATTTTTGACCGAAACTAGTATTTCAAAAAGTTTCAAGGAATCTAATTTTGAAATAATTATTTTGCATGGACTTCCATCATAATCTTCCCTCTTAACATAAAGAAAGGATCTGAAAAGTTTCGTAGCATTTCGAACAATCCTCGATTTAATTTGATTTTTTGACCGAAACTAGTAATAAATTGTGTTTAATATACTACGATTTTTAACCGAAACTAGTATTTCAAAAAGTTTCATAGAATCTAATTTTAAGATAATGGTTTACATAGGCTTCTATCAAAACATTCCCTCGTAACATATAGAAAGGATTTGAAACATTTTGTAGCATTTCAAACAATCCTCGATTTAATTTGATTTTTTGACCGAAACTAGTAATAAATTGCGTATATTATACTACGATTTTTGGCCGAAACTTGTATTTCAAAAAGTTTCATTGAATCTAATTTTGAGATAATTTTTTGCATGGACTTCCATCATAAAATTCCCTCGTAACATTTAGAAAAGATCTGAAAAGGTTCGAAGCATTTCGAACAATCCTTTATTTAATTTGATTATTTGACCGAAATTAGTATAAAATTGTGTATAATATACTCCTATTTTTTGACCTAAACTAGTATTTCAAAAAGTTTCATAGAATCTAATTTTAAGATTGTTTTTTTGCATGAACTTCCATCATAACCTTCCCTCTTAACATATAGAAAGGATCTGAAAAGCTTCGTAGCATTTCAAACAATCCTCGATTTAATTTGATTTTTTTGACCGAAACGAGTATAAAATTGTGTATAATATACTACGATTTTTGACCGAAACTAGTATTTCAAAAAGTTTCATGGAATCTAATTTTGAAATAATTATTTTGCATGGACTTCCATCATAACCTTCCCTCTTAACATAAAGAAAGGATCTGAAAAGTTTCGTAGCATTTCGAACAATCCTCGATTTAATTTGATTTTTTGACCGAAACTAGTAATAAATTGCGTATATTATACTACGATTTATGGCCGAAACAAGTATTTCAAAAATTTAATAGAATCTAAATTTGAGATATTTTTTTGCATGGACTTCCATCATAACATTCCCTCGTAACATTTAGAAAATATCTGAAAAGGTTCGAAGCATTTCGAACAATCCTCGATTTAATTTGATTATTTGACAGAAATTAGTATAAAATTGTGTATAATATACTCCGATTTTTTTGACCTAAACCAGCATTTCAAAATGTTTCATAGAATCTAATTTTGAAATAATTTTTTTGCAAGGACTTCCATCATAACCTTCCCACATAACATCTAGAAAGGATCTGAAAATTTTCGTAGCATTTTGAATAATCCTCGATTGAATTTGATTATTTGACCGAAACTAGTATAAAATTGTGTATAATATACTACAATGTTTGAACGAAACTAGTATTTCAAAAAGTTTCATGGAATCTAATTTTGAAATAATTATTTTGCATGGACTTCCATCATAACCTTCCCTCTTAACATATAGAAAGGATCTGAAAAGTTTCGTAGCATTTCGAACAATCCTTGATTTAATTTGATTTTTTGACCGAAACTAGTAATAAATTGCGTATATTATACTACGATTTATGGCCGAAACTAGTATTTCAAAAATTTCATAGAATCTAAATTTGAGATATTTTTTTGCATGGACTTCCATCATAACATTCCCTCGTAACATTTAGAAAATATCTGAAAAGGTTCGAAGCATTTCGAACAATCCTTGATTTATTTGATTATTTGACAGAAATTAGTATAAAATTGTGTATAATATACTCCGATTTTTTTGACCTAAACCAACATTTCAAAATGTTTCATAGAATCTAATTTTGATATAATTTTTTTCAAGGACTTCCATCATAACCTTTCCACATAACATCTAGAAAGGATCTGAAAATTTTCGTAGCATTTCGAATAATCCTCGATTGAATTTGATTATTTGACCGAAACTAGTATAAAATTGTGTATAATATACTACAATGTTTGAACGAAACTAGTATTTCAAAAAGTTTCATAGAATCTAATTTTGAGATTATTTTTTTGCATGGACTTCCATCATAACTTTCTCTCTTAACATATAGAAAGGATTTGAAAAGTTTCGAAGCATTTCGAACAATCCTCGATTTAATTTGATGTTTTGACCGAAACTAGTATAAATTTGTGTATAATATACTACGATTTTTTACCAAAACTAGTATTTCAAATAGTTTCAAGGAATCTAATTTTGAGATAAATTGTTTTGCATGGACTTCCATCATAACCTTCCCTCTTAACATATAGAAAGGATTTGAAAAGTTTCGTAGCATTTCGAACAATCCTGATTTAATTTGATTTTTTGACCGAAACTAGTAATAAATTGTGTTTAATATACTACGATTTTTAACCGAAACTAGTATTTCAAAAAGTTTCATAGAATCTAATTTTAAGATAATGGTTTACATAGGCTTCTATCAAAACATTCCCTCGTAACATATAGAAAGGATTTGAAACATTTTGTAGCATTTCAAACAATCCTCGATTTAATTTGATTTTTTGACCGAAACTAGTAATAAATTGCGTATATTATACTACGATTTATGGCCGAAACTAGTATTTCAAAAATTTAATAGAATCTAAATTTGAGATATTTTTTTGCATGGACTTCCATCATAACATCCCCTCGTAACATTTAGAAAATATCTGAAAAGGTTCGAAGCATTTCGAACAATCCTTGATTTAATTTGATTATTTGACAGTAATTAGTATAAAATTGTGTATAATATACTCCGATTTTTTTGACCTAAACCAGCATTTCAAAATGTTTCATAGAATCTAATTTTGAAATAATTTTTTTGCAAGGACTTCCATCATAACCTTCCCACATAACATCTAGAAAGGATCTGAAAATTTTCGTAGCATTTTGAATAATCCTCGATTGAATTTGATTATTTGACCGAAACTAGTATAAAATTGTGTATAATATACTACAATGTTTGAACGAAACTAGTATTTCAAAAAGTTTCATGGAATCTAATTTTGAAATAATTATTTTGCATGGACTTCCATCATAACCTTCCCTCTTAACATATAGAAAGGATCTGAAAAGTTTCGTAGCATTTCGAACAATCCTTGATTTAATTTGATTTTTTGACCGAAACTAGTAATAAATTGCGTATATTATACTACGATTTATGGACGAAACTAGTATTTCAAAAATTTAATAGAATCTAAATTTGAGATATTTTTTTGCATGGACTTCCATCATAACATTCACTCGTAACATTTAGAAAATATCTGAAAAGGTTCGAAGCATTTCGAACAATCCTTGATTTAATTTGATTATTTGACAGAAATTAGTATAAAATTGTGTATAATATACTCCGATTTTTTTGACCTAAACCAGCATTTCAAAATGTTTCATAGAATCTAATTTTGAAATAATTTTTTTCAAGGGCTTCCATCATAACCTTCCCACATAACATCTAGAAAGGATCTGAAAATTTTCGTAGCATTTAGAATAATCCTCGATTGAATTTGATTATTTGACCGAAACTAGTATAAAATTGTGTATAATATACAACAATGTTTGAACGAAACTAGTATTTAAAAAAGTTTCATAGAATCTAATTTAGAGATTATTTTTTTGCATGGACTTCCATCATAACCTTCCCTTTTAACATATAGAAAGGTTCTGAAAAGTTTCGAAGCATTTCGAACAATCCTTGATTTAATTTGATGTTTTGACCGAAACTAGTATAAATTTGTGTATAATATACTACGATTTTTTTACCAAAACTAGTATTTCAAATAGTTTCATGGAATCTAATTTTGAGATAAATTGTTTTGCATGGACTTCCATCATAACCTTCCCTCTTAACATATAGAAAGGATTTGAAAAGTTTCGTAGCATTTCGAACAATCCTTATTTAATTTGATTTTTTGACCGAAACTAGTAATATATTGTGTTTAATATACTACGATTTTTAACCGAAACTAGTATTTCAAAAAGTTTCATAGAATCTAATTTTAAGATAATGGTTTACATAGGCTTCTATCAAAACATTCCCTCGTAACATATAGAAAGGATTTGAAACATTTTGTAGCATTTCAAACAATCCTCGATTTAATTTGATTTTTTGACCGAAACTAGTAATAAATTGTGTATATTATACTACGATTTTTGGCCGAAACTTGTATTTCAAAAAGTTTCATTGAATCTAATTTTGAGATAATTTATTGCATGGACTTCCATCATAAAATTCCCTCGTAACATTTAGAAAAGATCTGAAAAGTTTCGAAGCATTTCGAACAATCCTTTATTTAATTTGATTATTTGACCGAAATTAGTATAAAATTGTGTATAATATACTCCTATTTTTTGACCTAAACTAGTATTTCAAAAAGTTTCATAGAATCTAATTTTAAGATTGTTTTTTTGCATGAACTTCCATCATAACCTTCCCTCTTAACATATAGAAAGGATCTGAAAAGCTTCGTAGCATTTCGAACAATCCTCGATTTAATTTGATTTTTTGACCGAATCGAGTATAAAATTCTGTATAATATACTATGATTTTTGACCGAAACTAGTATTTCAAAAAGTTTCATGGAATCTAATTTTGAAATAATTATTTTGCATGGACTTCCATCATAATCTTCCCTCTTAACATAAAGAAAGGATCTGAAAAGTTTCGTAGCATTTCGAACAATCCTCGATTTAATTTGATTTTTTGACCGAAACTAGTAATAAATTGCGTATATTATACTACGATTTATGGCCGAAACTAGTATTTCAAAAATTTAATAGAATCTAAATTTGAGATATTTTTTTGCATGGACTTCCATCATAACATCCCCTCGTAACATTTAGAAAATATCTGAAAAGGTTCGAAGCATTTCGAACAATCCTTGATTTAATTTGATTATTTGACAGTAATTAGTATAAAATTGTGTATAATATACTCCGATTTTTTTGACCTAAACCAGCATTTCAAAATGTTTCATAGAATCTAATTTTGAAATAATTTTTTTGCAAGGACTTCCATCATAACCTTCCCACATAACATCTAGAAAGGATCTGAAAATTTTCGTAGCATTTTGAATAATCCTCGATTGAATTTGATTATTTGACCGAAACTAGTATAAAATTGTGTATAATATACTACAATGTTTGAACGAAACTAGTATTTCAAAAAGTTTCATGGAATCTAATTTTGAAATAATTATTTTGCATGGACTTCCATCATAACCTTCCCTCTTAACATATAGAAAGGATCTGAAAAGTTTCGTAGCATTTCGAACAATCCTTGATTTAATTTGATTTTTTGACCGAAACTAGTAATAAATTGCGTATATTATACTACGATTTATGGACGAAACTAGTATTTCAAAAATTTAATAGAATCTAAATTTGAGATATTTTTTTGCATGGACTTCCATCATAACATTCACTCGTAACATTTAGAAAATATCTGAAAAGGTTCGAAGCATTTCGAACAATCCTTGATTTAATTTGATTATTTGACAGAAATTAGTATAAAATTGTGTATAATATACTCCGATTTTTTTGACCTAAACCAGCATTTCAAAATGTTTCATAGAATCTAATTTTGAAATAATTTTTTTCAAGGGCTTCCATCATAACCTTCCCACATAACATCTAGAAAGGATCTGAAAATTTTCGTAGCATTTAGAATAATCCTCGATTGAATTTGATTATTTGACCGAAACTAGTATAAAATTGTGTATAATATACAACAATGTTTGAACGAAACTAGTATTTAAAAAAGTTTCATAGAATCTAATTTAGAGATTATTTTTTTGCATGGACTTCCATCATAACCTTCCCTTTTAACATATAGAAAGGTTCTGAAAAGTTTCGAAGCATTTCGAACAATCCTTGATTTAATTTGATGTTTTGACCGAAACTAGTATAAATTTGTGTATAATATACTACGATTTTTTTACCAAAACTAGTATTTCAAATAGTTTCATGGAATCTAATTTTGAGATAAATTGTTTTGCATGGACTTCCATCATAACCTTCCCTCTTAACATATAGAAAGGATTTGAAAAGTTTCGTAGCATTTCGAACAATCCTTATTTAATTTGATTTTTTGACCGAAACTAGTAATATATTGTGTTTAATATACTACGATTTTTAACCGAAACTAGTATTTCAAAAAGTTTCATAGAATCTAATTTTAAGATAATGGTTTACATAGGCTTCTATCAAAACATTCCCTCGTAACATATAGAAAGGATTTGAAACATTTTGTAGCATTTCAAACAATCCTCGATTTAATTTGATTTTTTGACCGAAACTAGTAATAAATTGTGTATATTATACTACGATTTTTGGCCGAAACTTGTATTTCAAAAAGTTTCATTGAATCTAATTTTGAGATAATTTATTGCATGGACTTCCATCATAAAATTCCCTCGTAACATTTAGAAAAGATCTGAAAAGTTTCGAAGCATTTCGAACAATCCTTTATTTAATTTGATTATTTGACCGAAATTAGTATAAAATTGTGTATAATATACTCCTATTTTTTGACCTAAACTAGTATTTCAAAAAGTTTCATAGAATCTAATTTTAAGATTGTTTTTTTGCATGAACTTCCATCATAACCTTCCCTCTTAACATATAGAAAGGATCTGAAAAGCTTCGTAGCATTTCGAACAATCCTCGATTTAATTTGATTTTTTGACCGAATCGAGTATAAAATTCTGTATAATATACTATGATTTTTGACCGAAACTAGTATTTCAAAAAGTTTCATGGAATCTAATTTTGAAATAATTATTTTGCATGGACTTCCATCATAATCTTCCCTCTTAACATAAAGAAAGGATCTGAAAAGTTTCGTAGCATTTCGAACAATCCTCGATTTAATTTGATTTTTTGACCGAAACTAGTAATAAATTGCGTATATTATACTACGATTTATGGCCGAAACTAGTATTTCAAAAATTTAATAGAATCTAAATTTGAGATATTTTTTTGCATGGACATCCATCATAACATTCCCTCGTAACATTTAGAAAATATCTGAAAAGGTTCGAAGCATTTCGAACAATCCTCGATTTAATTTGATTATTTGACAGAAATTAGTATAAAATTGTGTATAATATACTCCGATTTTTTTGACCTAAACCAGCATTTCAAAATGTTTCATAGAATCTAATTTTGAAATAATTTTTTTGCAAGGACTTCCATCATAACCTTCCCACATAACATCTAGAAAGGATCTGAAAATTTTCGTAGCATTTTGAATAATCCTCGATTGAATTTGATTATTTGACCGAAACTAGTATAAAATTGTGTATAATATACTAAAATGTTTGAACGAAACTAGTATTTCTTAAAGTTTCATAGAATCTAATTTAGAGATTATTTTTTTGCATGGACTTCCATCATAACCTTCCCTCTTAACATATAGAAAGGATCTGAAAAGTTTCGAAGCATTTCGAACAATCCTCGATTTAATTTGATGTTTTGACCGAAACTAGTATAAATTTGTGTATAATATACTACGATTTTTTTACCAAAACTAGTATTTCAAATAGTTTCATGGAATCTAATTTTGAGATAAATTGTTTTGCATGGACTTCCATCATAACCTTCCCTCTTAACATATAGAAAGGATTTGAAAAGTTTCGTAGCATTTCGAACAATCCTGATTTAATTTGATTTTTTGACCGTAACTAGTAATAAATTGTGTTTAATATACTACGATTTTTAACCGAAACTAGTATTTCAAAAAGTTTCATAGAATCTAATTTTAAGATAATGGTTTACATAGGCTTCTATCAAAACATTCCCTCGTAACATATAGAAAGGATTTGAAACATTTTGTAGCATTTCAAACATTCCTCGATTTAAATTGATTTTTTGACCGAAACTAGTAATAAATTGCGTATATTATACTACGATTTTTGGCCGAAACTAGTATTTCAAAAAGTTTCATTGAATCTAATTTTGAGATAATTTTTTGCATGGACTTCCTTCATAAAATTCCCTCGTAACATTTAGAAAAGATCTGAAAAGGTTCGAAGCATTTCGAACAATCCTTTATTTAATTTGATTATTTGACCGAAATTAGTATAAAATTGTGTATAATATACTCCTATTTTTTGACCTAAACTAGTATTTCAAAAAGTATCATAGAATCTAATTTTAAGATTGTTTTTTTGCATGAACTTCCATCATAACCTTCCCTCTTAACATATAGAAAGGATCTGAAAAGCTTCGTAGCATTTCGAACAATCCTCGATTTAATTTGATTTTTTGACCGAAACGAGTATAAAATTGTGTATAATATACTACGATTTTTGACCGAAACTAGTATTTCAAAAAGTTTCATGGAATCTAATTTTGAAATAATTATTTTGCATGGAATTCCATCATAACCTTCCCTCTTAACATATAGAAAGGATCTGAAAAGTTTCGTAGCATTTCGAACAATCCTCGATTTAATTTGATTTTTTGACCGAAACTAGTAATAAATTGCGTATATTATACTACGATTTATGGCCGAAACTAGTATTTCAAAAATTTAATAAAATCTAAATTTGAGATATTTTTTTGCATGGACTTCCATCATAACATTCCCTCGTAACATTTAGAAAATATCTGAAAAGGTTCGAAGCATTTCGAACAATCCTCGACTTAATTTGATTATTTGACAGAAATTAGTATAAAATAGTGTATAATATACTCCGATTTTTTTGACCTAAACCAGCATTTCAAAATGTTTCATAGAATCTAATTTTGAAATATTTTTTTTGCAAGGACTTCCATCATAACCTTCCCACATAACATCTAGAAAGGATCTGAAAATTTTCGTAGCATTTTGAATAATCCTCGATTGAATTTGATTATTTGACCGAAACTAGTATAAAATTGTGTATAATATACTACAATGTTTGAACGAAACTAGTATTTCAAAAACTTTCATGGAATCTAATTTTGAAATAATTATTTTGCATGGACTTCCATCATAACCTTCCCTCTTAACATATAGAAAGGATCTGAAAAGTTTCGTAGCATTTCGAACAATCCTTGATTTAATTTGATTTTTGACCGAAACTAGTAATAAATTGCGTATATTATACTACGATTTATGGCCGAAACTAGTATTTCAAAAATTTCATAGAATCTAAATTTGAGATATTTTTTTGCATGGACTTCCATCATAACATTCCCTCGTAACATTTAGAAAATATCTGAAAAGGTTCGAAGCATTTCGAACAATCCTTGATTTAATTTGATTATTTGACAGAAATTAGTATAAAATTGTGTATAATATACTCCGATTTTTTTGACCTAAACCAGCATTTCAAAATGTTTCATAGAATCTAATTTTGAAATAATTTTTTTGCAAGGACTTCCATCATAACCTTCCCACATAACATCTAGAAAGGATCTGAAAATTTTCGTAGCATTTTGAATAATCCTCGATTGAATTTGATTATTTGACCGAAACTAGTATAAAATTGTGTATAATATACTACAATGTTTGAACGAAACTAGTATTTCAAAAACTTTCATGGAATCTAATTTTGAAATAATTATTTTGCATGGACTTCCATCATAACCTTCCCTCTTAACATATAGAAAGGATCTGAAAAGTTTCGTAGCATTTCGAACAATCCTTGATTTAATTTGATTTTTGACCGAAACTAGTAATAAATTGCGTATATTATACTACGATTTATGGCCGAAACTAGTATTTCAAAAATTTCATAGAATCTAAATTTGAGATATTTTTTTGCATGGACTTCCATCATAACATTCCCTCGTAACATTTAGAAAATATCTGAAAAGGTTCGAAGCATTTCGAACAATCCTTGATTTAATTTGATTATTTGACAGAAATTAGTATAAAATTGTGTATAATATACTCCGATTTTTTTGACCTAAACCAGCATTTCAAAATGTTTCATAGAATCTAATTTTGAAATAATTTTTTTGCAAGGACTTCCATCATAACCTTCCCACATAACATCTAGAAAGGATCTGAAAATTTTCGTAGCATTTTGAATAATCCTCGATTGAATTTGATTATTTGACCGAAACTAGTATAAAATTGTGTATAATATACTACAATGTTTGAACGAAACTAGTATTTCAAAAAGTTTCATAGAATCTAATTTTGAGATTATTTTTTTGCATGGACTTCCATCATAACTTTCTCTCATAACATATAGAAAGGATATTAAAAGTTTCGAAGCATTTCGAACAATCCTCGATTTAATTTGATGTTTTGACCGAAACTAGTATAAATTTGTGTATAATATACTACGATTTTTTACCAAAACTAGTATTTCAAATAGTTTCATGGAATCTAATTTTGAGATAAATTGTTTTGCATGGACTTCCATCATAACCTTCCCTCTTAACATATAGAAAGGATTTGAAAAGTTTCGTAGCATTTCGAACAATCCTGATTTAATTTGATTTTTTGACCGAAACTAGTAATAAATTGTGTTTAATATACTACGATTTTTAACCGAAACTAGTATTTCAAAAAGTTTCATAGAATCTAATTTTAAGATAATGGTTTACATAGGCTTCTATCAAAACATTCCCTCGTAACATATAAAAAGGATTTGAAACATTTTGTAGCATTTCAAACAATCCTCGATTTAATTTGATTTTTTGACCGAAACTAGTAATAAATTGCGTATATTATACTACGATTTATGGCCGAAACTAGTATTTCAAAAATTTAATAAAATCTAAATTTGAGATATTTTTTTGCATGGACTTCCATCATAACATTCCCTCGTAACATTTAGAAAATATCTGAAAAGGTTCGAAGCATTTCGAACAATCCTCGATTTAATTTGATTATTTGACAGAAATTAGTATAAAATTGTGTATAATATACTCCGATTTTTTTGACCTAAACCAGCATTTCAAAATGTTTCATAGAATCTAATTTTGAAATATTTTTTTTGCAAGGACTTCCATCATAACCTTCCCACATAACATCTAGAAAGGATCTGAAAATTTTCGTAGCATTTTGAATAATCCTCGATTGAATTTGATTATTTGACCGAAACTAGTATAAAATTGTGTATAATATACTACAATGTTTGAACGAAACTAGTATTTCAAAAACTTTCATGGAATCTAATTTTGAAATAATTATTTTGCATGGACTTCCATCATAACCTTCCCTCTTAACATATAGAAAGGATCTGAAAAGTTTCGTAGCATTTCGAACAATCCTTGATTTAATTTGATTTTTGACCGAAACTAGTAATAAATTGCGTATATTATACTACGACTTATGGCCGAAACTAGTATTTCAGAAATTTCATAGAATCTAAATTTGAGATATTTTTTTGCATGGACTTCCATCATAACATTCCCTCGTAACATTTAGAAAATATCTGAAAAGGTTCGAAGCATTTCGAACAATCCTTGATTTAATTTGATTATTTGACAGAAATTAGTATAAAATTGTGTATAATATACTCCGATTTTTTTGACCTAAACCAGCATTTCAAAATGTTTCATAGAATCTAATTTTGAAATAATTTTTTTCAAGGACTTCCATCATAACCTTCCCACATAACATCTAGAAAGGATCTGAAAATTTTCGTAGCATTTCGAATAATCCTCGATTGAATTTGATTATTTGACCGAAACTAGTATAAAATTGTGTATAATATACTACAATGTTTGAACGAAACTAGTATTTCAAAAAGTTTCATAGAATCTAATTTAGAGATTATTTTTTTGCATGGACTTCCATCATAACCTTCCCTTTTAACATATAGAAAGGATCTGAAAAGTTTCGAAGCATTTCGAACAATCCTCGATTTAATTTGATGTTTTGACCGAAACTAGTATAAATTTGTGTATAATATACTACGATTTTTTTACCAAAACTAGTATTTCAAATAGTTTCATGGAATCTAATTTTGAGATAAATTGTTTTGCATGGACTTCCATCATAACCTTCCCTCTTAACATATAGAAAGGATTTGAAAAGTTTTGTAGCATTTCGAACAATCCTGATTTAATTTGATTTTATACCGAAACTAGTAATAAATTGTGTTTAATATACTACGATTTTTAACCGAAACTAGTATTTCAAAAAGTTTCATAGAATCTAATTTTAAGATAATGGTTTACATAGGCTTCTATCAAAACATTCCCTCGTAACATATAGAAAGGATTTGAAACATTTTGTAGCATTTCTAACAATCCTCGATTTAATTTGATTTTTTGACCGAAACTAGTAATAAATTGCGTATATTATACTACGATTTTTGGCCGAAACTTGTATTTCAAAAGTTTCATTGAATCTAATTTTGAGATAATTTTTTGCATGGACTTCCATCATAAAATTCCCTCGTAACATTTAGAAAATATCTGAAAAGGTTCGAAGCATTTCGAACAATCCTCGATTTAATTTGATTATTTGACCGAAATTAGTATAAAATTGTGTATAATATACTCCTATTTTTTTGACCTAAACCAGCATTTCAAAAAGTATCATAGAATCTAATTTTAAGATTGTTTTTTTGCATGAACTTCCATCATAACCTTCCCTCTTAACATATAGAAAGGATCTGAAAAGCTTCGTAGCATTTTGAATAATCCTCGATTTAATTTGATTTTTTGACCGAAACGAGTATAAAATTGTGTATAATATACTACGATTTTTGACCGAAACTAGTATTTCAAAAAGTTTCATGGAATCTAATTTTGAAATAATTATTTTGCATGGACTTCCATCATAACCTTCCCTCTTAACATATAGAAAGGATCTGAAAAGTTTCGTAGCATTTCGAACAATCCTCGATTTAATTTGATTTTTTGACCGAAACTAGTAATAAATTGCGTATATTATACTACGATTTATGGCCGAAACTAGTATTTCAAAAATTTCATAGAATCTAAATTTGAGATATTTTTTTGCATGGACTTCCATCATAACATTCCCTCGTAACATTTAGAAAATATCTGAAAAGGTTCGAAGCATTTCGAACAATCCTCGATTTAATTTGATTATTTGACAGAAATTAGTATAAAATTGTGTATAATATACTCCGATTTTTTTGACCTAAACCAGCATTTCAAAATGTTTCATAGAATCTAATTTTGAAATAATTTTTTTGCAAGGACTTCCATCATAACCTTCCCACATAACATCTAGAAAGGATCTGAAAATTTTCGTAGCATTTCGAATAATCCTCGATTGAATTTGATTATTTGACCGAAACTAGTATAAAATTGTGTATAATATACTACAATGTTTGAACGAAACTAGTATTTCAAAAAGTTTCATAGAATCTAATTTAGAGATTATTTTTTTGCATGGACTTCCATCATAACCTTCCCTTTTAACATATAGAAAGGATCTGAAAAGTTTCGAAGCATTTCGAACAATCCTCGATTTAATTTGATGTTTTGACCGAAACTAGTATAAATTTGTGTATAATATACTACGATTTTTTACCAAAACTAGTATTTCAAATAGTTTCATGGAATCTAATTTTGAGATAAATTGTTTTGCATGGACTTCCATCATAACCTTCCCTCTTAACATATAGAAAGGATTTGAAAAGTTTCGTAGCATTTCGAACAATCCTGATTTAATTTGATTTTTTGACCGAAACTAGTAATAAATTGTGTTTAATATACTACGATTTTTAACCGAAACTAGTATTTCAAAAAGTTTCATAGAATCTAATTTTAAGATAATGGTTTACATAGGCTTCTATCAAAACATTCCCTCGTAACATATAAAAAGGATTTGAAACATTTTGTAGCATTTCAAACAATCCTCGATTTAATTTGATTTTTTGACCGAAACTAGTAATAAATTGCGTATATTATACTACGATTTATGGCCGAAACTAGTATTTCAAAAATTTAATAAAATCTAAATTTGAGATATTTTTTTGCATGGACTTCCATCATAACATTCCCTCGTAACATTTAGAAAATATCTGAAAAGGTTCGAAGCATTTCGAACAATCCTCGATTTAATTTGATTATTTGACAGAAATTAGTATAAAATTGTGTATAATATACTACGATTTTTTTGACCTAAACCAGCATTTCAAAATGTTTCATAGAATCTAATTTTGAAATATTTTTTTTGCAAGGACTTCCATCATAACCTCCCCACATAACATCTAGAAAGGATCTGAAAATTTTCGTAGCATTTTGAATAATCCTCGATTGAATTTGATTATTTGACCGAAACTAGTATAAAATTGTGTATAATATACTACAATGTTTGAACGAAACTAGTATTTCAAAAACTTTCATGGAATCTAATTTTGAAATAATTATTTTGCATGGACTTCCATCATAACCTTCCCTCTTAACATATAGAAAGGATCTGAAAAGTTTCGTAGCATTTCGAACAATCCTTGATTTAATTTGATTTTTGACCGAAACTAGTAATAAATTGCGTATATTATACTACGATTTATGGCCGAAACTAGTATTTCAAAAATTTCATAGAATCTAAATTTGAGATATTTTTTTGCATGGACTTCCATCATAACATTCCCTCGTAACATTTAGAAAATATCTGAAAAGGTTCGAAGCATTTCGAACAATCCTTGATTTAATTTGATTATTTGACAGAAATTAGTATAAAATTGTGTATAATATACTCCGATTTTTTTGACCTAAACCAGCATTTCAAAATGTTTCATAGAATCTAATTTTGAAATAATTTTTTTCAAGGACTTCCATCATAACCTTCCCACATAACATCTAGAAAGGATCTGAAAATTTTCGTAGCATTTCGAATAATCCTCGATTGAATTTGATTATTTGACCGAAACTAGTATAAAATTGTGTATAATATACTACAATGTTTGAACGAAACTAGTATTTCAAAAAGTTTCATAGAATCTAATTTAGAGATTATTTTTTTGCATGGACTTCCATCATAACCTTCCCTTTTAACATATAGAAAGGATCTGAAAAGTTTCGAAGCATTTCGAACAATCCTCGATTTAATTTGATGTTTTGACCGAAACTAGTATAAATTTGTGTATAATATACTACGATTTTTTTACCAAAACTAGTATTTCAAATAGTTTCATGGAATCTAATTTTGAGATAAATTGTTTTGCATGGACTTCCATCATAACCTTCCCTCTTAACATATAGAAAGGATTTGAAAAGTTTTGTAGCATTTCGAACAATCCTGATTTAATTTGATTTTATACCGAAACTAGTAATAAATTGTGTTTAATATACTACGATTTTTAACCGAAACTAGTATTTCAAAAAGTTTCATAGAATCTAATTTTAAGATAATGGTTTACATAGGCTTCTATCAAAACATTCCCTCGTAACATATAGAAAGGATTTGAAACATTTTGTAGCATTTCTAACAATCCTCAATTTAATTTGATTTTTTGACCGAAACTAGTAATAAATTGCGTATATTATACTACGATTTTTGGCCGAAACTTGTATTTCAAAAGTTTCATTGAATCTAATTTTGAGATAATTTTTTGCATGGACTTCCATCATAAAATTCCCTCGTAACATTTAGAAAAGATCTGAAAAGGTTCGAAGCATTTCGAACAATCCTTTATTTAATTTGATTATTTGACCGAAATTAGTATAAAATTGTGTATAATATACTCCTATTTTTTGACCTAAACTAGTATTTCAAAAAGTTTCATAGAATCTAATTTTAAGATTGTTTTTTTGCATGAATTTCCATCATAACCTTCCCTCTTAACATATAGAAAGGATCTGAAAAGCTTCGTAGCATTTCGAACAATCCTCGATTTAATTTGATTTTTTGACTGAAACGTGTATAAAATTGTGTATAATATACTACGATTTTTGACCGAAACTAGTATTTCAAAAAGTTTCATGGAATCTAATTTTGAAATAATTATTTTGCATGGACTTCCATCATAACCTTCCCTCTTAACATATAAAAAGGATCTGAAACGTTTCGTAGAATTTCGAACAATCCTCGATTTAATTTGATTTTTTGACCGAAACTAGTAATAAATTGCGTATATTATACTACGATTTATGGCCGAAACTAGTATTTCAAAAATTTAATAGAATCTAAATTTGAGATATCTTTTTGCATGGACTTCCATCAGAACATTCCCTCGTAACATTTAGAAAATATCTGAAAAGGTTCGAAGCATTTCGAACAATCCTCGATTTAATTTGATTATTTGACAGAAATTAGTATAAAATTGTGTATAATATACTCCGATTTTTTTGACCTAAACCAGCATTTCAAAATGTTTCATAGAATCTAATTTTGAAATAATTTTTTTGCAAGGACTTCCATCATAACCTTCCCTCATAACATCTAGAAAGGATCTGAAAATTTTCGTAGCATTTTGAATAATCCTCGATTGAATTTGATTATTTGACCGAAACTAGTATAAAATTGTGTATAATATACTAAAATGTTTGAACGAAACTAGTATTTCAAAAAGTTTCATAGAATCTAATTTAGAGATTATTTTTTTGCATGGACTTCCATCATAACCTTCCCTCTTAACATATAGAAAGGATCTGAAAAGTTTCGAAGCATTTCGAACAATCCTCGATTTAATTTGATGTTTTGACCGAAACTAGTATAAATTTGTGTATAATATACTACGATTTTTTACCAATACTAGTATTTCAAATAGTTTCATGGAATCTAATTTTGAGATAAATTGTTTTGGATGGACTTCCATCATAACCTTCCCTCTTAACATATAGAAAGGATTTGAAAAGTTTCGTAGCATTTCGAACAATCCTGATTTAATTTGATTTTTTGACCGAAACTAGTAATAAATTGTGTTTAATATACTACGATTTTTAACCGAATCTAGTATTTCAAAAAGTTTCATAGAATCTAATTTTAAGATAATGGTTTACATAGGCTTCTATCAAAACATTCCCTCGTAACATATAAAAAGGATTTGAAACATTTTGTAGCATTTCAAACATTCCTCGAGTTAAATTGATTTTTTGACCGAAACTAGTAATAAATTGTGTATATTATACTACGATTTTTGGCCGAAACTAGTATTTCAAAAAGTTTCATTGAATCTAATTTTGAGATAATTTTTTGCATGGACTTCCATCATAAAATTCCCTCGTAACATTTAGAAAAGATCTGAAAAGGTTCGAAGCATTTCGAACAATCCTTTATTTAATTTGATTATTTGACCGAAATTAGTATAAATCTGTGTATAATATACTCCTATTTTTTGACCTAAACTAGTATTTCAAAAAGTTTCATAGAATCTAATTTTAAGATTGTTTTTTTGCATGAACTTCCATCATAAGCTTCCCTCTTAACATATAGAAAAGATCTGAAAAGCTTCGTAGCATTTCGAACAATCCTCGATTTAATTTGATTTTTTGACCGAAACGAGTATAAAATTGTCTATAATATACTACGATTTTTTACCGAAACTAGTATTTCAAAAAGTTTCATGGAATCTAATTTTGAAATAATTATTTTGCATGGACTTCCATCATAACCTTCCCTCTTAACATATAGAAAGGATCTGAAACGTTTCGTAGCATTTCGAACAATCCTCGATTTAATTTGATTTTTTGACCGAAACTAGTAATAAATTGCGTATATTATACTACGATTTATGGCCGAAACTAGTATTTCAAAAATTTAATAGAATCTAAATTTGAGATATTTTTTTGCATGGACTTCCATCATAACATTCCCTCGTAACATTTAGAAAATATCTGAAAAGGTTCGAAGCATTTCGAACAATCCTCGATTTAATTTGATTATTTGACAGAAATTAGTATAAAATTGTGTATAATATACTCCGATTTTTTTGACCTAAACCAGCATTTCAAAATGTTTCATAGAATCTAATTTTGAAATAATTTTTTTAAGGACTTCCATCATAACCTTCCCACATAACATCTAGAAAGGATCTGAAAATTTTCGTAGCATTTTGAATAATCCTCGATTGAATTTGATTATTTGACCGAAACTAGTATAAAATTGTGTATAATATACTACAATGTTTGAACGAAACTAGTATTTCAAAAAGTTTCATAGAATCTAATTTATAGATTATTTTTTTGCATGGACTTCCATCATAACCTTCCCTCTTAACATATAGAAAGGATCTGAAAAGTTTCGAAGCATTTCGAACAATCCTCGATTTAATTTGATGTTTTGACCGAAACTAGTATAAATTTGTGTGTAATATACTACGATTTTTTACCAATACTAGTATTTAAAATTGTTTCATGGAATCTAATTTTGAGATAAATTGTTTTGGATGGACTTCCATCATAACCTTCCCTATTAACATATAGAAAGGATTTGAAAAGTTTCGTAGCATTTCGAACAATCCTGATTTAATTTGAGTTTTTGACCGAAACTAGTAATAAATTGTGTTTAATATACTACGATTTTTAACAGAAACTAGTATTTCAAAAAGTTTCATAGAATCTAATTTTAAGATAATGGTTTACATAGGCTTCTATCAAAACATTCCCTCGTAACATATAGAAAGGATTTGAAACATTTTGTAGCATTTCAAACAATCCTCGATTTAATTTGATTTTTTGACCGAAACTAGTAATAAATTGCGTATATTATACTACGATTTTTGGCCGAAACTAGTATTTAAAAAAGTTTCATTGAATCTAATTTTGTGATAATTTTTTGCATGGACTTCCATCATAAAATTCCCTCGTAACATTTAGAAAAGATCTGAAAAGGTTCGAAGCATTTCGAACAATCCTTTATTTAATTTGATTATTTTACCGAAATTAGTATAAAATTGTGTATAATATACTCCTATTTTTTGACCTAAACTAGTATTTCAAAACGTTTCATAGAATCTAATTTTAAGATTGTTTTTTGCATGAACTTTCATCATAACCTTCCCTCTTAACATATAGAAAGGATCTGAAAAGCTTCGTAGCATTTCGAACAATCCTCGATTTAATTTGATTTTTTGACCGAAAGGAGTATAAAATTGTGTATAATATACTACGATTTTTGACCGAAACTAGTATTTCAAAAAGTTTCATGGAATCTAATTTTGAAATAATTATTTTGCATGGACTTCCATCATAACCTTCCCTCTTAACATATAGAAAGGATCTGAAACGTTTCGTAGCATTTCGAACAATCCTCGATTTAATTTGATTTTTTGACCGAAACTAGTAATAAATTGCGTATATTATACTACGATTTATGGCCGAAACTAGTATTTCAAAAATTTAATAGAATCTAAATTTGAGATATTTTTTTGCATGGACTTCCATCATAACATTCCCTCGTAACATTTAGAAAATATCTGAAAAGGTTCGAAGCATTTCGAACAATCCTCGATTTAATTTGATTATTTGACAGAAATTAGTATAAAATTGTGTATAATATACTCCGATTTTTTTGACCTAAACCAGCATTTCAAAATGTTTCATAGAATCTAATTTTGAAATAATATTTTTAAGGACTTCCATCATAACCTTCCCACATAACATCTAGAAAGGATCTGAAAATTTTCGTAGCATTTTGAATAATCCTCGATTGAATTTGATTATTTGACCGAAACTAGTATAAAATTGTGTATAATATACTACAATGTTTGAACGAAACTAGTATTTCAAAAAGTTTCATAGAATCTAATTTATAGATTATTTTTTTGCATGGACTTCCATCATAACCTTCCCTCTTTACATATAGAAAGGATCTGAAAAGTTTCGAAGCATTTCGAACAATCCTCGATTTAATTTGATGTTTTGACCGAAACTAGTATAAATTTGTGAATAATATACTACGATTTTTTACCAATACTAGTATTTAAAATTGTTTCATGGAATCTAATTTTGAGATAAATTGTTTTGGATGGACTTCCATCATAACCTTCCCTCTTAACATATAGAAATGATTTGAAAAGTTTCATAGCATTTCGAACAATCCTGATTTAATTTGATTTTTTGACCGAAACTAGTAATAAATTGTGTTTAATATACTACGATTTTTTACAGAAACTAGTATTTCAAAAAGTTTCATAAAATCTAATTTTAAGATAATGGTTTACATAGGCTTCTATCAAAACATTCCCTCGTAACATATAGAAAGGATTTGAAACATTTTGTAGCATTTCAAACAATCCTCGATTTAATTTGATTTTTTGACCGAAACTAGTAATAAATTGCGTATATTATACTACGATTTTTGGCCGAAACTAGTATTTAAAAAAGTTTCATTGAATCTAATTTTGAGATAATTTTTTGCATGGACTTCCATCATAAAATTCCCTCGTAACATTTAGAAAAGATCTGAAAAGGTTCGAAGCATTTCGAACAATCCTTTATTTAATTTGATTATTTGACCGAAATTAGTATAAAATTGTGTATAATATACTCCTATTTTTTGACCTAAACTAGTATTTCAAAACGTTTCATAGAATCTAATTTTAAGATTGTTTTTTGCATGAACTTCCATCATAACCTTCCCTCTTAACATATAGAAAGGATCTGAAAAGCTTCATAGCATTTCGAACAATCCTCGATTTAATTTGATTTTTTGACCGAAAGGAGTATAAAATTGTGTATAATATACTACGATTTTTGACCGAAACTAGTATTTCAAAAAGTTTCATGGAATCTAATTTTGAAATAATTATTTTGCATGGACTTCCATCATAACCTTCCCTCTTAACATATAGAAAGGATCTGAAACGTTTCGTAGCATTTCGAACAATCCTCGATTTAATTTGATTTTTTGACCAAAACTAGTAATAAATTGCGTATATTATACTACGATTTATGGCCGAAACTAGTATTTCAAAAATTTAATAGAATCTAAATTTGAGATATTTTTTTGCATGGACTTCCATCATAACATTCCCTCGTAATATTTAGAAAATATCTGAAAAGGTTCGAAGCATTTCGAACAATCCTCGATTTGATTTGATTATTTAACAGAAATTAGTATAAAATTGTGTATAATATACTCCGATTTTTTTGACCTAAACCAGCATTTCAAAATGTTTCATAGCATCTAATTTTGAAATAATTTTTTTGCAAGGACTTCCATCATAACCTTCCCACATAACATCTAGAAAGGATCTGAAAATTTTCGTAGCATTTTGAATAATCCTCGATTGAATTTGATTATTTGACTGAAACTAGTATAAAATTGTGTATAATATACTACAATGTTTGAACGAAACTAGTATTTCATAAAGTTTCATAGAATCTAATTTAGAGATTATTTTTTTGCATGGACTTCCCTCATAACCTTCCATCTTAACATATAGAAAGGATCTGAAAAGTTTCGAAGCATTTCGAACAATCCTCGATTTAATTTGATGTTTTGACCGAAACTAGTATAAATTTGTGTATAATATACTACGATTTTTTTACCAAAACTAGTATTTCAAATAGTTTCATGGAATCTAATTTTGAGTTAAATTGTTTTGCATTGACTTCCATCATAACCTTCCCTCTTAACATATAGAAAGGATTTGAAAAGTTTCGTAGCATTTCGAACAATCCTGATTTAATTTGATTTTTTGACCGAAACTAGTAATAAATTGTGTTTAATATATTACGATTTTTAACCGAAACTAGTATTTCAAAAAGTTTCATAGAATCTAATTTTAAGATAATGGTTTACATAGGCTTCTATCAAAACATTCCCTCGTAACATATAGAAAGGATTTGAAACATTTTGTAGCATTTCAAACAATCCTCGATTTAATTTGATTTTTTGACCGAAACTAGTAATAAATTGCGTATATTATACTACGATTTTTGGCCGAAACTAGTATTTCAAAAAGTTTCATTGAATCTAATTTTGAGATAATTTTTTGCATGGACTTCCATCATAAAATTCCCTCGTAACATTTAGAAAAGATCTGAAACGGTTCGAAGCATTTCGAACAATCCTTTATTTAATTTAATTATTTGACCGAAATTAGTATAAAATTGTGTATAATATACTCCTAATTTTTTGACCTAAACTAGTATTTCAAAACGTTTCATAGAATCTAATTTTAAGATTGTTTTTTGCATGAACATCCATCATAACCTTCCCACTTAACATATAGAAAGGATCTGAAGAGCTTCGTAGCATTTCGAACAATCCTCGATTTAATTTGATTTTTTGACCGAAACGAGTATAAAATTGTGTTTAATATACTACGATTTTTGACCGAAACTAGTATTTCAAAAAGTTTCATGGAATCTAATTTTGAAATAATTATTTTGCATGGACTTCCCTCATAACCTTCCCTCTTAACATATAGAAAGGATCTGAAAAGTTTCGTAGCATTTCGAACAATCCTCGATTTAATTTGATTTTTTGACCGAAACTAGTAATAAATTGTGTATATTATACTACGATTTATGGCCGAAACTAGTATTTCAAAAATTTAATAGAATCTAAATTTGAGATATTTTTTTGCATGGACTTCCATCATAACATTCCCTCGTAACATTTAGAAAAGATCTGAAAAGGGTCGAAGCATTTCGAACAATCCTCGATTTAATTTTATTATTTGACAGAAATTAGTATAAAATTGTGTATAATATACTCCGATTTTTTGGACCTAAACTAGCCTTTCAAAAAGTTTCATAGAATCTAATTTTGAAATAATTTTTTTGCATGGACTTCCATCATAACCTTCCCACATAACATCTAGAAAGGATCTGAAAATATTCGTAGCATTTTGAATAATCCTCGATTTAATTTGATTATTTGACCAAAACTAGTATAAAATTGTGTATAATATACTACAATGTTTGAACGAAACTAGTATTTCAAAAAGTTTCATAGAATCTAATTTTGAGATTATTTTTTTGCATGGACTTCCATCATAACCTTCCCTCTTAACATATAGAAAGGATCTGAAAAGTTTCGATGCATTTCGAACAATCCTCAATTTAATTTGATGTTTTGACCGAAACTAGTATAAATTTGTGTATAATATACTACAATTTTTTTACCAAAACTAGTATTTTAAAAAGATTAATGGAATCTAATTTTGAGATAAATTTTTTTGCATGGACTTCCATCATAACCTTCCCTCTTAACATATAGAAAGGATCTAAAAATGTTTGTAGCATTTCGAACAATCCTCGATTTAATTTGATTTTGTGATCGAAACTAGTAATAAATTGTGTTTAATATACTACGATTTTTAACCGAAACTAGTATTTCAAAAAGTTTCATAGAATCTAATTTTGAGATATTGTTTTGCATAGACTTCCATCATAACATTTCCTTGTAACATATAGAATGAATCTGAAACGTTTCGTAGCATTTCGAACAATCCTCGATTTAATTTGATTTTTTGACCGAAACTAGTAAAAAATTGGTAATATTATACTACGATTTTTGGCCGAAACTAGTATTTAAAAATAATTTCATAGAATCTAATTTTGAGATAATTTTTTGCATGGACGTCCATCATAACCTTCCCTCTTAACATTTAGAAAGGATTTTAAAAGTTTCGTAGCATTTCAAACAATCCTCGATTTAATTTGATTTTTTGACCGATACTAGTAATAAATTGTGTATATTATACCACGATTTTTGGTCGAAACTAGTTTATCCAAAAGTTTCATAGAATCTAATTTTGAGATAATTTTTTGCATGGACTTCCATCATAACATTCCCTCGTAACATTTAGAAAAGATCTGAAAAGTTTCGAAGCATTTCGAACAATCCTCGATTTAATTTGATTATATGACCAAAATTAATATAAAATTGTGTATTATATACTCCGATTTTTTGACATAAACTAGAATTTCAAAAAGTTTCATAGAATCTAATTTGAGATAATTCTCTTACATGGACTTCCATCTTAATCTTCCCTCTTAACATAAAGAAAGGATATTAAAAGATTCGTAGCATTTCAAAACAATCCTCAATTTAATTTGATTTTTTGACCGAAACTAGTATAAAATTGTGAATAATATACTACAATTTTTGATCGAAACTAGTATTTCAAAAAGTTTCATGGAATCTAATTTTGAGATAATTTTTTACATGGACTTCATCCATAACATTTCCTCGTAAAATTTAGAAAGAATTTGAAAAGTTTAATATCATTTTGAACAATCCTCGATTAATTTGATTTTTTGACCTAAACTAGTGTAAAATTGTGTATAATACTACGATTTTTGACCGAAACTAGCATTTCAAAAAGTTTCATGGAATCTAATTTTGAGATAATTTATTTGCATGGACTTTCATCATAACCTTCCCACTTAACATATAGAAAGGATCTGAAAATTTTCATAGAATTTTGAATAATCCTCGATTTAATTTGATTTTTTAACCGAAACTAGTAATAAAATGTGTATAATATACTACGATTTTTGACCGAAATTAGTATTCCAAAAAGTTTCATAGAATCTAATTTTGAGATAGTTTTTCTGCATGGACTTCCATCATAACTTTACCTGTTAACATATAGAAGGGATCTTAAAAGTTTCGTAGCATTTCGAACGATCCTCGATTTAATTTGATTATTTGACCGAAAATATTATAAAATTGTGTATAATATACTACGATTTTTGACCGAAACTAGTATTTCAAAAAGTTTCATAGAATCTAATTTTGAGATAATTTTATTGCATGGACTTACATCATAACCTTCCCTCGTAATATATGGAAAGGATCTGAAAATTTTCGTAGCATTTCGAACAATACTTGATTTAATTTGATTATTTGACCGAAACTAGTATAAAATTGTGTATAATATACTACAATTTTTGACCGAAACTAGTATTTCAAAACGTTTCATAGAATCTAATTTGAGATAATTCTTTTCCAATGACTTCCATCATAACCTTTCCTCTTAACATAAAGAAAGGATATGAAAAATTTCGTAGCATTTCAAACAATCATCAATTTAATTTGATTTTTGAACGAAACTATTATGAAATTGTGTATAATATACTACGATTTTTGACCGAAACTATTATTTCAAAAACATTCATAGAATCTAATTTTGAGATAATTTTTTTGCATGGACTTCCATCATAACCTTCCCTCTTAATATATAGGAAGGATCTGTAAAGTTTTGTAGCATTTCGAACAATCCTCGATTTAATTTGATTTTATGTCCGAAACTAGTAATAAATTATGTATAATATACTACGATTTTTGACAGAAACTAGTATTTCAAAAAGTTACATAGAATCTAATTTTGAGATAATTTTTTGCATAAACTTCCATCATAACATTCCCTAGTAACATATAGAAAGGATCTGAAACGTTTCGTAGCATTTCGAACAATCCTCGATTTAGAATTGTGTATAATATACTATGATTTATTGACCAAAACTAGCATTTCAAAAAGTTTCATATAATCTAATTTTAAGATATTTTTTTGCTTGGACTTCCATCATAACGTTCCCTCGTACCATATAGAAAGATTCTCAAAAGTTTCGTAGCATTTCGAACAATCCACAAGTTAATTTGATTTTTTGACTGAAACTAGTATAAAATTGTGTATAATATATTACAATTTTTGACGGAAACTAGTATTTAAAAAAGTTTCATAGAGTCTAATATTGAGATAATTTTTTACATGGATTTCCCTTATAACATTCCCTCGTAACATTTAGAAAGGATCTGAATAGTTTCGTAGAATTTCGAACAATCCTTGATTTAATTTGATTATTTGACCGAACCTAGTATAAAATTGAGTATAATATACTACGATTTTTTGACCTAAACTTGCATTTCAAAAATTTCATAGCATCTAATTTTGAGATAATTTTTTTGCATGGACTTCCGTCATAACCTTCCCTCGTATAATATAGAAAGGATCTGAAAAATTTCGTAGCATTTCATACAATCCTCGATTTAATTTGATTATTTGACCGAAACTACTATAAAATTGTGTATAATATACTCCGATTTTTTGACCTAAACTAGCATTTCAAAAAGTTTCAGAGAATCTAATTTTGAGATAATTTTTTGCATGGATTTCCATCATAACCTTCCCACGTAACACATAGAAAGGATCTGAAAAGTTTCGTAGCATTTCGAACAATCTTCGATTTAATTTGATTTTTTTGACCGAAACTAGTAATAAATTGTGTATAAAATATACTACGAATTTTGACCGAAACTAGTATAAAAAAAGTTTCATAGAATCTAATTTTGAGATAATGTTTTGCATAGTCTTTCATCATAACATTCCCTAGTAAAATATATAAAGGATCTGAAATGTTTCGTTGCCTTTCGAAAAATCCTCGATTTAATTAGATTTTTGTATATTATACTACGATTTTTTGCTGAAACTAGCATTTCAAAAAGATTCATAGAATCTAATTTTGAGATAATTTTTTTGAATGGAATTTCATCATAACCTTCCCACTTAACATAAAGAAAGGATCTAAAAATTTTCATAGCATTTTGAATAATCCTCGATTTAATTTGATTATTTGACCGAAACTTGTATAAAATTGTGTATAATATACTCCGATTTTTTACCGAAATTAGTATTTCAAAAAGTTTCATAGAATCTAATTTTGAGATAGTTTTTCTGCATGGACTTCGATCATAACCTTCCCTCATAACATATAGAAGGGATCTGAAAATTTACGTAGAATTTCGAACAATCCTCAATTTAATTTGATTATTTGACCGAAACTAGTATAAAATTGTGTATACTATACTACGATTTTTGACCGAAACTAGTATTTCAATAAGTTTCATAGAATCTAATTTGAGATAATTTTTTTACATGGACTTCCATCATAACCTTCCCTCTTAACAAATATAAAGGATATGAAAAGTTTCGTAGCATTTCAAACAATCCTCAATTTAATTTGATTTTTTGACCGAAACTAGTATAAAATTGTGTATAATATACAACGATTTTTGACCGAAACTAGTATTTCAAAAATTTTCATGGAAGCTAATTTTGAGATAATTTTTTTGAATGGACTTACATCATAACCTTCCCTCTTAACATATAGAAAGGATATGAAATGTTTCGTAGCATTTCAAACAATCCTCAATTTAATTTAATTTTTTGACCGAAACTAGTATAAAATTGTGTATAATATACTACGATTTTTGACCGAAACTAGTATTTCAAAAAGATTCTTGGAATCTAATTTTGAGATAATTTTTTTGCACGGACTTCCATCATAACCTTCCCTTTTAACATAGAGAAAGGATATGAAAAGTTGTGTAGAATTTCTAACAATCCTCGATTTAATTTGATTTTTTGACCAAAACTAGTAATAAATTGTGTATAATATACAACGATTTTTGACCGAAACTAGTAATTAAAAAAGTTTCATAGAATCTAATTTTGAGATAATGTTTTGCATGGACTTCCATCATAACCTTCCCACGTAACACATAGAAAGGATCTGAAAAGTTTCGTAGCATTTCGAACAATCCTCGATTTAATTTGATTTTTTTGACCGAAACTAGTAATAATTTGTGTATAAAATATACTACGAATTTTGACCGAAACTAGTATCAAAAAAGTTTCATAGAATCTAATTTTGAGATAATGTTTTGCATAGTCTTTCATCATAAAATTCCCTAGTAACATATATAAAGGATCTGAAATGTTTCGTTGCATTTCGAAAAATCCTCGATTTAATTAGATTTTTGACCGAAACTAGTAATAAATTTGTATATTATACTACGATTTTTGGCTGAAACTAGCATTTAAAAAAGATTCATAGAATCTAATTTTGAGATAATTTTTTTGCATGGAATTTCATCATAACCTTCCCACTTAACATATAGAAAGGATCTGAAAATTTTCATAGCATTTTGAATAATCCTCGATTTAATTTAATTATTTGACCGAAACTTGTATAAAATTGTGTATAATATACTACGATTTTTGACCGAAATTAGTATTTCAAAAAGTTTCATAGAATCTAATTTTGAGATAGTTTTTCTGCATGGACTTCGATCATAACCTTCCCTCATAACATATAGAAGGGATCTGAAAATTTACGTAGAATTTCGAACAATCCTCAATTTAATTTGATTATTTGACCCAAACTAGTATAAAATTGTGTATAATATACTACGATTTTTGACTGAAACTAGTATTTCAATAAGTTTCATAGAATCTAATTTGAGATAATTTTTTTACATGGACTTCCATCATAACCTTCCCTCTTAACAAATATAAAGGATATGAAAAGTTTCGTAGCATTTCAAACAATCCTCAATTTAATTTGATTTTTTGACCGAAACTAGTATAAAATTGTGTATAATATACTAAGATTTTTGACCGAAACTAGTATCTCCAAAATTTTCATGGAAGCTAATTTTGAGATAATTTTTTTGAATGGACTTACATCATAACCTTCCCTCTTAACATAAAGAAAGGATATGAAATGTTTCATAGCATTTCGAACAATCCTCGATTTAATTTAATTTTTTGACCAAAACTAGTAATAAATTTTGTATACTACGATTTTTGACTGAAACTAGTATTTCAAAAAGATTCATAGAATCTAATTTTAAGATCATGTTTTGAATAGACATCCATCATAAAATTCCCTAGTAACATATAGAAAGGATCTGAAACATTCTTAGCATTTCGAACAATGCTCGATTTAATTTGATTTTTTGACTGAAACTAGTAAAAAATTGTGTATATTATACTACGATTTTTGGTCGAAGTTAGTATTACAACAAATATCATAGAATCTAATTTTGAGATAATTTTTTGCATGAACGTCCATCATATCCTTCCATCTTAACATTGAGAAAGGATATGAAAACTTTCGTAACATTTCGAACAATCCTCGTATTAATTTGATTTTTTGACCCAAATTAGTATAAAATTGTGTATAATATACTACGATTTTTAACCGAAACTAGTATTTCAAAAAGTTTAATGGAATCTAATTTTGAGATTATTTTTTTGGATGGACTTCAATCTTAGCATTCCCTCTTAACATATAGAAAGGATCTGAAACGTTTCGTAGCATTTCGAACTATCCTCGATTTATTTTGATTTTTTGACCGAAACTACTAATAAATTGTGTATATTTTACAACGATTTTTGGCCGAAACTAGTATTTCAAAAAGTTTCATAGAATCTAATATTGAAATAATTTTTTGCATGGACTTCCATCATAACTTTTCTTCGTAACATTTATAAAGGATCTGAAAAGTTTCGAATCATTTCAAACAATCCTCGATTTAATTTGATTATTTGACATAATTAGTATAAAATTATGTATAATCTACTCCGATTTTTTGACCTAAACTAGCATTTCAAAAAGTTTCATAGAATCTAATTTTGAGATAATTTTTTTGCATGGACTTCCATCATAACCTTCCCACGTAACATATAGAAAGTATCTGAAAATTTACGTAGCATTTTGAACAATCCTCAATTTAATTTGATTTTTTTGACTGAAACTATTATAAAATTGTGTATAATATACTTAGATTTTTGACCGAAACTAGTATTTCAAAAACTTTCATAGAATCTAATTTTGAGATATTGTTTTTGCATGGACTTCCATCATAACCTTCCCTCTTAACATATAGAAAGGATATGAAAAGTTTCGTAGAATTTCGAACAATCCTAGATTTAATTTGATTATTTGACGGAAACTAGTATAAAATTGTGTATAATCTACTACGATTTTTTGACCTAAACTAGCATTTAAAAAAGTTTCATAGAATCTAATTTTGAGATAATTTTTATGCATGGACTTCCATCATAACCTTCCCTCGTAACATATAGAAAGGATCTTAAAATTTTCTAAGCATTTCGTACAATCCTCGATTTAATTTGATTATTTGACCAAAACTACTATAAAAATGTGTATAATATACTCCGATTTTTTGACCTAAACTAGCATTTCAAAAAGTTTCATAGAATCTAATTTTGAGATAATTTTTTGCATGGACTTCCATCATAACTATCCCACGTAACATATATAAAGGATTTAAAAAGTTTTGCAGCATTTCGAACAATCCTCGATTTAATTTGAATTTTAGACCGAAACTAGTAATAAACTGTGTATAAAATATACTACGATTTTTGACCGAAACTAGTATTTCAAAAACGTTTCATAGTATCTAATTTTGAGATAAAGTTTTGCATAGACTTCTATCATAACATTCCCTAGTAACAAATATAAAGGATCTGAAACGTTTCGTAGCATTTCGAACAATCCTCGATTTAATTTTATTTTTTGACCGAAACTAGTAATAAATTGTATATATTATACTACGGTTTTTGGCTGAAACTATTATTTCAAAACGTTTCATAGAATCTAAATTTGATATAATTTTTTGCATGGACTTCCATCATAAAATTCCATCGTAACATTTTGAAAAGATCTGAAAAGTTTCGAAGCATTTCAAACAATCCTCGATTTAATTTGATTATTTGACCGAAATTAGTATAAAATAGTGTATAATATACTCTGATTTATTGACCTAAACTAGCATATCAAAAAGTTTTATAGAATCTAATTTTGAGATAATATTTTTGCATGGAATTTCATCATAACCTTCCCACGTAACAAATAGAAAGGATATGAAAATTTTCGTAGCATATCGAACAATCCTCGATTTAATTTGATTATTTGACGAAACAAGTAATAGATTGTGTATAATATACTACTATTTTTGACCGAAACTAGTATTTCAAAAAGTTTCCTGGAATCTAATTTTGAGATAATTTATTTGCACGGACTTCCATCATAACTTTCCCTCTAAACATAGAGAAAAGATATGAAACGTTTCGTAGCATTTCGAATAATCCTCGATTTAATTTGATTTTTTGACGAAACTAGTAATAAATTGTGTATAATATACTATGATTTTTGACCGAAACTAGTATTTCAAAAAGTTTCATAGAATCTAATTTTGAGATAATGGTTTGAATAGACTTCCATCATAACATTCCCTAGTAACATATAGAAAGGATCTGAAATGTTACGTAGCATTTCAAACAATCCTCAATTTAATTTGATTATTTGACCGAAACTAGTATAAAATTGAGTATAATATAGTACGATTTTTGACCGAAACTAGTATTTCAAAAAGTTTCATAGAATCTAATTTGATATAATTTTTTTACATGGACTTCCATCATAACCTTCCCTTTTAACAAATAGAAAGGATGTGAAATGTTTCGAAGCATTTGAAACAATCCTCAATTTAATTTGATTTTTTGACCGAAACTAGTATAAAATTGTGTATAATATACTACGATTTTTGACCGAAACTAGTATTTCAAAATGTTTCATGGAATCAAATTTTGAGATAATTTTTTCGAACGGACTTCCATCATAACCTTACCTCTTAACATAGAGAAAGGATATGAAAATTTTCGTAGCATTTCGAACAATCCTCGTTATAATTTGATTTTTTGACGAAACTAGTAATAAATTGTGTATAATATACTACGATTTTTGACCGAAACTAGTATTTCAAAAAGTTTCATGGAATCTAATTTTGAGATAATTATTTTGCACGTACTTCCATCATAACCTTCCCTCTTAACATAAAGAAAGGATATGAAAAGTTTCGTAGCATTTCGAACAATCCTCGATATCATTTAATTTTTTGACGAAACTAGTAATAAATTGTGTATATTATACTACTATTTTTGACCGAAACTACTATTTCAAAAAGTTTCATAGTATCTAATTTTGAGATAATGTTTTAAATATACTTCCATCATAACATTCCCTAGTAACATATAGAAAGGAACTGAAACAATCCTCAATTTAATTTGATTATTTGACCGAAACTAGTATAAAATTGAGTATAATATACTACGATTTTTGACCGAAACTAGTATTTCAAAAAGTTTCATAGAATCTAATTTGAGATAATTTTTTTACATGTACTTCCATCATAACCTTCCCTCTTAACATAGAGAAAGGATATGAAAAGTTTCGTAGCATTTCGAACAATCCTCGAATTAATTTGATTTTTTGACCGAAACTAGTAATAAATTGTGTATAATATACTATGATTTTTGACCGAAACTGGTATTTCAAAAAGTTTCAAAGATTCTATATTTGAGATAATGTTTTGCATAGACTTCCATCATAACATTCCCTAGTAACATATGGAAAGGATCTGAAACGTTTTGTAGCATTTCGAACAATGCTCGATTTAATTTGATTTTTTGACCAAAACTAATAAAAAATTGTGTATATTATACTACGATTTTTGGCCGAAACTAGTATTACAAAAAATTTCATAGATTCTAATTTTGAGATAATTTTTTGTATGAACGTCCATCATAACCTTCCCTCGTAACATTAAGAAAGGATATGAAAAGTTTCGTTACATTTCGAACAATCCTCGATTTAATTTTATTTTTTGACCGAAATTAGTATAAAATTGTGTATAATATACTACTATTTTTGCCCGAAACTAGTATTTCAAAAGGTTTCATGGAATCTAATTTTGAGATAATTTTTTTTGCATGGACTTCCATCATAACCTTCCCTCCTAACATATAGAAAAGATCTGAAAAGTTTTGTAGCATTTCAAACAATCCTCGATTTAATTTGATTTTTTGACCGTAACTAGTAATAAATTGTGTATATTATACTACGATTTTTGACCGAAACTAGTATTTCAAAAAGTTTCATAGAATTTAATTTTGAGATAATATTTTAAATAGACTTCCATCATAACATTCCCTAGTAACATATAAAAAGGAACTGAAACGTTTCATAGCATTTCGAACAATCCTCGATTTAATTTGATTATTTGACCGAAACTAGTATAAAATTGTGTATAATATACTAAGATCATAACATTCCCTAGTAACATATAAAAAGGAACTGAAATGTTTAATAGCATTTCGAACAATCCTCGATTTAATTTGATTATTTGACCGAAACTAGTATAATATTGTGTATAATATACTACGATTTTTGACCGAAACTAGGATTTCAAAAAGTTTCATAGAATCTAATTTGAGATAATTTTTTTACATGGACTTCAATCATAACCTTCCCTCTTAACAAATGAAAAGTTTCAAAGCATTTCAAATAATCCTCAATTTAATTTGATTTTTTGACCGAAACTAGTATAAAATTGTGTATAATATACTACGATTTTTGACCGAAACTAGTATTTTAAAAAGATTCTTGGAATCTAATTTTTAGATAATTTTTTTGCACGGACTTCCATCATAACCTTCCCTCTTAACATAGAGAAAGGATATGAAAAGTTGCGTAGCATTTCAAACAATACTCGATTTAATTTGATTTTTTGACCAAAACTAGTAATAAATTGTGTATAATATACAACGATTTTTGACCGAAACTAGTATTTAAAAAAGTTTCATAGAATCTAATTTTGAGATAATGTTTTGCATAGACTTCTATCATAACATTCCCTAGTAACATATAGAAAGGA
The DNA here is from genome assembly GCA_963966055.1 of Lathyrus aphaca. Classification (NCBI taxonomy): domain Eukaryota; kingdom Viridiplantae; phylum Streptophyta; class Magnoliopsida; order Fabales; family Fabaceae; genus Lathyrus; species Lathyrus aphaca. The sequence continues at coordinate 61,507,587 of OZ014523.1, read as the reverse complement.
TCTGAAAAGTTTTGTAGCCTTTCGAACAATGCTCTATTTAATTTGATTTTTTGACCGAAACTAGTAAAAAATTGTGTATATTATACTACGATTTTTGGCCGAAACTATTATTTCAAAAAGTTTCATAGAATTTAATTTTGAGATAATATTTTGAATAGACTTCGATCATAACCTTCCCTCTTAACATTAAGAAAGGATGTGAAAAGTTTTGTAAAATTTCGAACAATCCTCGATTTAATTTGATTTTTTGACCGAAACTAGTATAAAATTGTGTATAATATACTACGATTTTTGACCAAAACTAGTATTTCAAAAAGATTCATAGAATTTAATTTTGAGATAATTTTTTTGCACGGACTTCCATCATAACATTGAATTTGATTATTTGACCGAAACTAGTATAAAATTGTGTATAATATACTACGATCATAACATTCCGTAGTAAGATATAAAAAGGAACTGAAAAGTTTCATAGCATTTCGAACAATCCTCGATTTAATTTGATCATTTGACCGAAACTAGTATAAAATTGTGTATAATATACTACGATTTTTGACCGAAACTAGTATTTCAAAAAGTTTCATAGAATCTAATTTGAGATAATTTTTTTACATGGACTTCCATCATAACCTTCCCTCTTAACAAATAGAAAGGATATGAGAAGTTTCGTAGCATTTCAAACAATCCTCAATTTAATTTGAATTTTTGACCGAAACTAGTATAAAATTGTGTATACTATACTACGATTTTTAACCGAAACTAGTATTTCAAAAAGATTCATGGAATCTAATTTTGAGATAATTTTTTTGCACGGACATCCATAATAACCTTCCCTCTTAACATAGAGAAAGGATCTGAAAAGTTTCGTAGCATTTCAAACAATCCTCGATTTAATTTGATTTTTTGACCGAAACTAGTAATAAATTGTCTATAATATACAACTATTTTTGACCGAAACTTGTATTTCAAAAAGTTTCATAGAATCTAATTTTGAGATAATGTGTTGCATAGACTTCCATCATAACATTCCCTAGTAACATATAGAAAGGATCTGAAACGTTTCGTAGCATTTCGAACAAAACTCGATTTAATTTGATTTTTTGACCGAAATTTGTAAAAAATTGTGTATATTATACTACGATTTTTTGTCGAATCCAGTAGTACAAAAAATTTCATAGAATCTAATTTTGAGATAATTTTTTGCATGAACGTCCATCATAACCTTCCCTCGTAATATTAAGAAAGGATATGAAAAGTTTCGTTACATTTCAAACATTCCTCGATTTAATTTGATATTTTGACCGAAATTAGTATAAAAATGTGTATAATATACTACGATTTTTGACCGAAACTAGTATTTCAAAAAGCTTTTTGAAATTTTGAAATAACTTTTTTTGCATGGACTTCCTTCATAACCTTCCCTCTTAACATATAGAAAAGATCAGAAACGTTTTTGTAGCATTTCAAACAATCTTCGATTTAATTTGATTTTTTGATCGAAACTATTAATAAATTGTGTATATTATACTACGATTTTTGACCGAAACTAGTATTTCAAAATGTTTCATAGAATTTAATTTTGAGATTATATTTTGAATAGACTTCCATCATAACATTCCCTAGTAACATATAGAAAGGAACTGAAACGTTTCATAGAATTCCGAACAATCCTCAATTTAAGTTGATTATTTGACCCAAACTAGTATAAAATTGTGTATAATATACTACAATTTTTGACCGAAACTAGTATTTCAAAATGTTTCATAGAATCTAATTTGAGACAACTTTTTTACATGGACTTCCACCATAACCTTCCCTCTTAACAAATAGAAAGGCTATGAAAAGTTTCGTAGCATTTCAAACAATCCTCAATTTAATTTGATTTTTTGACCGAAACTAGTATTAAATTGTGTATAATATACTACGATTTTTGGCCGAAACTAGTATTTCAGAAAGATTCATGGAATCTAATTTTGAGATAATTTTTTTGCACGGACTTCCATCAGAACCTTCCCTCTTAACATAGAGAAAGGATATGAAAAGTTGCGTAGCATTTCAAACAATCCTCGATTGAATTTGATTTTTTGACCGAAACTAGTAATAAATAGTGTATAATATACAACGATTTTTGACCGAAACTAGTATTTAAAAACGTTACATAGAATCTAATTTTGAGATAATGTTTTGCATTGACTTCCATCATAACATTCCCTAGTAACATATAGAAAGGATATGAAACGTTTCGTAGCATTTCGAACAAAACTCGATGTAATTTATTTTTTTGACCGAAAATAGTAAAAAATTGTGTATATTATATTATGATTTTTTGCCGAAACTAGTATTACAAAAAATTTCATAGAATCTAATTTTGAGATAATTTTTCGCATGAACGTCCATCATAACCTTCCCTCTTACCATTTAATTTCGATCATGAAAGGATGTGAAAATTTTCGTAAAATTTCGAACAATCCTCGATTTAATTTGATTTTTTAACCGAAATTAGTATAAAAATGTGTATAATAAATATTCTACGATTTTTGACCGAAACTAGTATTTCAAAAAGTTTCATGGAATCTAATTTTGATATAATTTTTTTGCATGGACTTCCATCATAACCTTCCCTCTTAACATATAGAAAGGATCTGAAAAGTTTTGTAGCATTTCAAACATCCTCGATTTAATTTGATTTTTTGACCGAAACTAGTAATAAATTGTGTATAATATACTACGATTTTTGACCGAAACTAGTATTTCAAAAAGTTTCATGGAATCTAATTTTGAGATAATGTTTTGCGTAGACTTCCATCATAACATTCCCTAGTAACATATAGAAAGGATCTGAAACGTTTTGTAGCATTTCGAACAATGCTCTATTTAATTTGATTTTTGGACCGAAACTAGTAAATAATTGTGTATATTATACTACGATTTTTGGCCGAAACTAGTATTACAAAAAATTCATAGATTCTAATTTTGAGATAATTATTTGCATGAACGTCCATCATAACCTTCCCTCGTAACATTAAGAAAGGATATGAAAAGTTTCGTTACATTTCGAACAATCCTCGATTTAATTTGATTTTTTGACCGAAATTAGTATAAAATTGTGTATAATATACTACGATTTTTGACCGAAACTAGTATTTCAAAATGTTTCATGGAATATAATTTTGAGATAATTTTTTTGCCTGGACTTCCATCATAACCTTCTCTCTTAACATATACAGAACATCTGAAAAGTTTTGTAGCATTTCAAACAATCTTCGATTTAATTTGATTTTTTGACCGAAACTAGTAATAAATTGTGTATATTATACTACGATTTTTGACCGAAACTAGTATTTCAAAAAGTTTCATAGAATTTAATTTTCAGATAATATTTTGAATAGACTTCCATCATAACATTCCCTAGTAACATATAGAAAGGAACTGAAACGTTTCATAGCATTCCGAACAATCCTCAATTTAATTTGATTATTTGACCGAAACTAGTATAAAATTGTGTATAATATACAACGATTTTTGCCCGAAACTAGTATTTCAAAATGTTCCATAGAATCTAATTAGAGATAATTTTTATACATGGACTTCCATCATAACCTTCCTTCTTAACAAATAGAAAGGGTATGAAAAGTATCGTAGCATTTCAAACAATCCTCAATTTAATTTGATTTTTTGACCGAAACTAGTATAAAATTGTGTATAATATACTAAGATTTTTGGCCGAAACTAGTATTTCAAAAAGATTCATGGAATCTAATTTTGAGATAATTTTTTTGCACGGACTTCCATCATAACCTTCCCTCTTAACATAGAGAAAGGATATGACAAGTTTCGTAGCATTTCAAACAATCCTCGATTAAATTGTGTATAATATACAACGATTTTTGACCTAAACTAGTATTTAAAAACATTTCATAGAATCTAATTTTGAGATAATGTTTTGCATAGACTTCAATCGTAACATTCCCTAGTAACATATTGAAAGGATATGAAACGTTTCGTAGTATTTCGAACAAAACTCGATTTAATTTATTTTTTTGAAAGAAAATAGTAAAACATTGTGTATATTATACTACGATTTTTTGCCGAAACTAGTATTACAAAAAATTTCATAGAATCTAATTTTGAGATAATTTTTTGCTTGAACGTCCATCATAACCTTCCCTCTTAACATTAAGAAAGGATGTGAAAATTTTCGTAACATTTCGAACAATCCTCGATTTAATTTGATTTTTTGACCGAAATTTGTATAAAAATGTGTATAATATTCTAGGATTTTTGACCGAAACTAGTATTTCAAAAAGTTTCATGGAATCTAATTTTGATATAATTTTTTTACATGGACTTCCATCATAACCTTCCCACTTAACATATAGAAAGGATCTGAAAAGTTTTGTAGCATTTCAAACAATCCTCGATTTAATTTGATTTTTTGACCGAAACTAGTAATAAATTGTGTATATTATAGTACGATTTTTGACCGAAACTAGTATTTCAAAAAGTTTCATAGAATCTAATTTGAGATAATTTTTTTAAATGGACTTCCATCATAACCTTCCCTAGTAACATATAGAAAGGAACTGAAACGTTTCATAGTATTTCAAACAATCCTCGATTTAATTTGATTATTTGACCGAAACTAGTATAAAATTGTGTATAATATACTACGATTTTTGACCGAAACTAGTATTTCAAAAAGTTTCATAGAATCTAATTTGAGATAATTTTTTTAAATGGACTTCCATCATAACCTTCCCTCTTAACAAATAGAAAGGATATGAAAAGTTTCGTAGCATTTCAAACAATCCTCAATTTAATTTGATTTTTTGACCGAAATTAGTATTTCAAAATGATTCATGGAATTTAATTTTGAGATAATATTTTTGCACGAACTTCCATCATAACCTTCCCCTCTTAACATAGAGAAAGGATAAGAAAAGTTTCGTTGCATTTCAAACTATCCTCGATTTAATTTGATTTTTTGACCGAAACTAGTAATAAATTGTGTTTAATATACAACGATATTTGACCGAAACTAGTATTTAAAAACGTTTCATAGAATCTAATTTTGAGATAATTTTTTGCATAGACTTCCACCATAACATTCCCTAGTAACATATAGAAAGGATATGAAACGTTTCGTAGCATTTCCAACAAAACTCGATTTAATTTGATTTTTTGAGCGAAACTAGTAAAGAATTGGTTATATTATACTACGATTTTTTGCCGAAACTAGTATTACAAAAAATTTCATAGAACTAATTTTTAGATAATTTTTTGCATGAACGTCCATCATAACCTTCCCTCTTAACATTAAGAAAGGATGTGAAAAGTTTCGTCAAATTTCGAACAATCCTCGATTTAATTTGATTTTTTGACCAAAATTAGTATAAAATTGTGTATAATATTCTAGTATTTTTGACCGAAACTTGTATTTCAAAAAGTTTCATGGAATCTAATTTTGATATAATTTTTTTGCATGGACTTCCATCATAACTTTCCCTCTTAACATATAGAAAGGATCTGAAATGTTTTGTAGCATTTCAAACAATCCTCGATTTAATTTGATTTTTTGATCGAAACTAGTAATAAATTGTGTATAATATACTACGATTTTTGACCGAAACTAGTATTTCAAAAAGTTTCATAGAATCTAATTTTGAGAAAATGTTTTGAATAGACTTCCATCATAACATTCCCTAGTAACATATAGAAAGGATCTGAAACGTTTTGTAGCATTTCGAACAATGCTCGGTTTAATTTGATTTTTTGACCGAAACTAGTAAAAAAATGTGTATATTATACTACGATTTTTGGCCGAAACTAGTATTACAAAAAATTTCTTAGATTCTAATTTTGAGATAATTTTTTGCATTAACGTCCATCATTACTTTCCCTCGTAACATTAAGAAAGGATATGAAAAGTTTCGTTACATTTTCTAACAATCCACGATTAAATTTGATTTTTTGACCGAAATTAGTATAAAATTGTGTATAATATTCTACGATTTTTGACCGAAACTAGTATTTCAAAAAGTTTCATGGAATCTAATTTTGAGATAATTTTTTTGCACGGACTTCCATCATAACCTTCCCTCTTAACATAGAGAAAGGATATGAAAAGTTTCGTAGCATTTCGAACAATCCTCTATTTAATTTGATTTTTTGACCGAAACTAGTAATAAATTGTGTATAAAATACAACGATTTTTGAACGAATCTAGTATTTAAAAAAGTTTCATAGAATCTAATTTTGAGATAATGTTTTTCATAGACTTCCATCATAACATTCCCTAGTAACATATAGAAAGGATATGAAATGTTTCGTAGCATTTCGAACAAAACTCGATTTAATTTGATTTTTTGACCGAAACTAGTATAAAATTGTGTATAATATACTACGATTTTTGACCGAAACTAGTTTTTCAAAAAGTTTCATGGAATCTAATTTTGAGATAATTTTTTTGCATGGACTTACATCATAACCTTCCCTCTTAACATATAGAAAAGATCTGAAAAGTTTTGTAGCATTTCAAACAATCTTCGATTTAATTTGATTTTTTGACCGAAACTAGTAATAAATTGTGTATATTATACTACGATTTTTGACCGAAACTAGTATTTCAAAAAGTTTCATAGAATTTAATTTTGAGATAATATTTTGAATAGACTTCCATCATAATATTCCTTAGTAACATATAGAAAGGAATTGAAACGTTTCATAGCATTTCGAACAATCCTCGATTTAATTTGATTATTTGACCGAAACCAGTATAAAATTGTGTATAATATACTACGATTTTTGACCGAAACTAGTATTTCAAAAAGCTACATAGAATCTAATTTCAGATAATTTTTTTACATGGACTTCCATCATAAACTTCCCTCGTAACAAATAGAAACGATATGAAAAGGTTCGTAGCATTTCAAACAATCCTCAATTTAATTTGATTTTTTGACCGAAACTAGTATAAAATTGTGTATAATATACTACGATTTTTGGCCGAAACTAGTATTTCAAAATGATTCATGGAATCTAATTTTGAGATAATTTTTTTGCACAGACTTCCATCATAACCTTCCCTCTTAACATAGAGAAAGGATGAGAAAAGTTGCATAGCATTTCAAACATTCCTCGATTTAATTTGATTTTTTGACCGAAACTAGTAATAAATTGTGTATAATAAACAACGATTTTTGACCGAAACTAGTATTTAAAAAAGTTTCATAGAATCTAATTTTGAGATAATGTTTTGCATAGACTTCCATCATAACATTCCCTAGTAACATATAGAAAGGATATGAAACGTTTCGTAGCATTTCGAACAAAACTCGATTTAATTTGATTTTTTGACCGAAACTAGTAAAAAATTGTGTATATTATACTACGATTTTTTGCCGAAACTAGTATTACAAAATATTTCATAGAATCTAATTTTGAGATAATTTTTTGCATAAACGTCCATCATAACCTTCCCTCTTAACATTAAGAAAGGATGTGAAACATTTCGTAAAATTTCGAACAATCCTCGATTTAATTTGATTTTTTGACCGAAATTAGTATAAAATTGTGTATAATATTCTACGATTTTTGACCGAAACCAGTATTTCTAAAAGTTTCATGGAATCTAATTTTGATATAATTTTTTTGCATGGACTTCCATCATAACCTTCCCTCTTAACATATAGAAAGGACCTGAAAAGTTTTGAAGCATTTCAAACAATCCTAGATTTAATTTGATTTTTTGACCGAAACTAGCAATAAATTGTGTATATTATAGTACGATTTTTGACCGAAACTAGTATTTCAAAAAGTTTCATAGAATTTAATTTTGAGATAATATTTTGAATAGACTTCCATCATAAAATTCCCTAGTAATATATAGAAAGGAACTGGAACGTTTCATAGCATTTCAAACAATCCTCTATTTAATTTGATTATTTGACCGAAACTAGTATAAAATTGTTTATAATATACTACGATTTTTGACCGAAACTAGTATTTCAAAAAGTTTCATAGAATCTAATTTGAGATAATTTTTTTACATGGAATTCCATCATAACCTTCCCTCTTAACAAATAGAAAGGATATGAAAAGTTTCGTAGCATTTCAAACAATCCTCAATTTAATTTGATTTTTTGACCGAAATTAGTATTTCAAAATGATTCATGGAATTTAATTTCGAGATAATTTTTTTGCACGGACTTCCATCATAACCTTACCTCTTTACATAGAGAAATGATAATAAAAGTTTCGTTGCATTTCAAACAATCCTTGATTTAATTTGATTTTTTGACCGAAACTAGTAATAAATTGTGTTTAATATACAACGATTTTTGACCGAAACTAGTATTTAAAAACGTTTCATAGAATCTAATTTTGAGATAATTTTTTGCATAGATTTCCATCATAACATTCCCTAGTAACATATAGAAAGGATATGAAACGTTTTGTAGCATTTCGAACAAAACTCGATTTAATTTGATTTTTTGATCGAAACTAGTAAAGAATTGTGTATATTATACTACGATTTTTTGTCGAAACTAGTATTACAAAAAAATTCATAGAACTAATTTTGAGATAATTTTTTGCATGAACGTCCATCATAAACTTCCCTCTTAACATTAAGAAAGGATGTGAAAAGTTTCGTAAAATTTCGAACAATCGTCGATTTAATTTGATTTTTTGACCATAATTAGTATAAAATTGTGTATAATATTCTAGTATTTTTGACCGAAACTAGTATTTCAAAAAGTTTCATGGAATCTAATTTTGATATAATTTTTTTGCATGGACTTCCATCATAACTTTCCCTCTTAACATATAGAAAGGATCTGAAATGTTTTGTAGCATTTCAAACAATCCTCGATTTAATTTGATTTTTTGACCGAAACTAGTAATAAATTGTGTATAATATACTACGATTTTTGACCGAAACTAGTATTTCAAAAAGTTTCATAGAATCTAATTTTGAGATAATGTTTTGAATAGACTTCCATCATAACATTCTCTAGTAACATATAGAAAGGATCTGAAACGTTTTGTAGCATTTCGAACAATGCTCGGTTTAATTTGATTTTTTGACCGAAACTAGTAAAAAATTGTGTATATTATACTACGATTTTTGGCCGAAACTAGTATTACAAAAAATTTCATAGATTCTAATTTTGAGATAATTTTTTGCATTAACGTCCATCATTACCTTCTCTCGTAACATTAAGAAAGGATATGAAAAGTTTCGTTACATTTTCTAACAATCCACGATTAAATTTGATTTTTTGACCGAAATTAGTATAAAATTGTGTATAATATTCTACGATTTTTGACCGAAACTAGTATTTCAAAAAGTTTCATGGAATCTAATTTTGAGATAATTTTTTTGCACGGACATCCATCATAACCTTCCCTCTTAACATAGAGAAAGGATATGAAAAGTTTCGTAGCATTTCGAACAATCCTCGATTTAATTTGATTTTTTGACCGAAACTAGTAATAAATTATGTATAAAATACAACGATTTTTGACCGAATCTAGTATTTAAAAAAGTTTTATAGAATCTAATTTTGAGATAATGTTTTTCATGGACTTCCATCATAACATTCCCTAGTAACATATAGAAAGGATATGAAACGTTTCGTAGCATTTCGAACAAGACTCTATTTAATTTGATTTTTTGACCGAAACTAGTATAAAATTGTGTATAATATACTACGATTTTTGACCAAAACTAGTTTTTCAAAAAGTTTCATGGAATCTAATTTTGAGATAATTTTTTTGCATGGACTTCCATCATAACCTTCCCTCTTAACATATAGAAAAGATCTGAAAAGTTTTGGGCATTTCAAACAATCTTCGATTTAATTTGATTTTTTGACCGAAACTAGTAATAAATTGTGTATATTATACTACGATTTTTGACCGAAACTAGTATTTCAAAAAGTTTCATAGAATTTAATTTTGAGATAATATTTTGAATAGACTTCCATCATAACATTCCTTAGTAACATATAGAAAGGAATTGAAACGTTTCATAGCATTTCGAACAATCCTCGATTTAATTTGATTATTTGACCGAAACTAGTATAAAATTGTGTATAATATACTACGATTTTTGACCGAAACTAGTATTTCAAAAAGCTTCATAGAATCTAATTTCAGATAATTTTTTTACATGGACTTCCATCATAAACTTCCTTCGTAACAAATAGAAACCATATTAAAAGTTTCGTAGCATTTCAAACAATCCTCAATTTAATTTGATTTTTTGACCGAAACTAGTATAAAATTGTGTATAATATACTACGATTTTTGACCGAAACTAGTATTTTAAAAAGATTCATGGAATCTAATTTTGAGATAATTTTTTAGCACGGACTTCCATCATAACCTTCCCTCTTAACATAGAGAAAGGATGTGAAAAGTTGCATAGCATTTCAAACAATCCTCGATTTAATTTGATTTTTTGACCGAAACTAGTAATAAATTGTGTATAATAAACAACGATTTTTGACCGAAACTAGTATTTAAAAAAGTTTCATAGAATCTAATTTTGAGATAATGTTTTGCATAGACTTCCATCATAACATTCCCTAGTAACATATAGAAAGGATATGAAACGTTTCGTAGCATTTCGAACAAAACTCGATTTAATTTGATTTTTTGACCGAAACTAGTAAAAAATTGTGTATATTATACTACGATTTTTTGCCGAAACTAGTATTACAAAAAATTTCATAGAATCTAATTTTGAGATAATTTTTTGCATAAACGTCCATCATAACCTTCCCTCTTAACATTAAGAAAGGATGTGAAACATTTCGTAAAATTTCGAACAATCCTCGTTTTAATTTTATTTTTTGACCAAAATTTGTATAAAATTGTGTATAATATTCTACGATTTTTGACCGAAACCATTATTTCTAAAAGTTTCATGGAATCTAATTTTGATATAATTTTTTTGCATGGACTTCCATCATAACCTTCCCTCTTAACATATAGAAAGGATCTGAAAAGTTTTGTAGCATTTCAAACAATCCTAGATTTAATTAGATTTTTTGACCGAAACTAGCAATAAATTGTATATTTTATAGTACGATTTTTGACCGAAACTAGTATTTCAAAAAGTTTCATAGAATTTAATTTTGAGATAATATTTTGAATAGTCTTCCATCATAAAATTCCCTAGTAATATATAGGAAGGAACTGGAACGTTTCATAGCATTTCAAACAATCCTCTATTTAATTTGATTATTTGACCGAAACTAGTGTAAAATTGTTTATAATATACTACGATTTTTGACCGAAACTAGTATTTCAAAAAGTTTCATAGAATCTAATTTGAGATAATTTTTTTAAATGGACTTCCATCATAACCTTCCCTCTTAACAAATAGAAAGGATATGAAAAGTTTCGTAGCATTTCAAACAATCCTCAATTTAATTTGATTTTTTGACCGAAACTAGTATTTCAAAATGATTCATGGAATTTAATTTCGAGATAATTTTTTTGCACGGACTTCCATCATAACCTTACCTCTTTACATAGAGAAAGGATAATAAAAGTTTCGTTGCATTTCAAACAATCCTCGATTTAATTTGATTTTTTGACCGAAACTAGTAATAAATTGTGTTTAATATACAACGATTTTTGACCGAAACTAGTATTTAAAAACGTTTCATAGAATCTAATTTTGAGATAATTTTTTGCATAGATTTCCATCATAACATTCCCTAGTAACATATAGAAAGGATATAAAACGTTTTGTAGCATTTCGAACAAAACTCGAGTTAATTTGATTTTTTGATCGAAACTAGTAAAGAATTGTGTATATTATACTACGATTTTTTGCCGAAACTAGTATTACAAAAAAATTCATAGAACTAATTTTGAGATAATTTTTTGCATGAACGTCCATCATAACCTTCCCTCTTAACATTAAGAAAGGATGTGAAAAGTTTCGTAAAATTTCGAACAATCGTTGATTTAATTTGATTTTTTGACCATAATTAGTATAAAATTGTGTATAATATTCTAGTATTTTTGACCGAAACCAGTATTTCTAAAAGTTTCATGGAATCTAATTTTGATATAATTTTTTTGCATGGACTTCCATCATAACCTTCCCTCTTAACATATAGAAAGGATCTGAAATGTTTTGTAGCATTTCAAACAATCCTCGATTTAATTTGATTTTTTGACCGAAACTAGTAATAAATTGTGTATAATATACTACGATTTTTGACCGAAACTAGTATTTCAAAAAGTTTCATAGAATCTAATTTTGAGATAATGTTTTGCATATACTTCTATCATAACATTCCCTAGTAACATATAGAAAGGATCTGAAACGTTTTGTAGCATTTCGAACAATGCTCGATTTAATTTGATTTTTTGACCGAAACTAGTAAAAAATTGTGTATATTATACTACGATTTTTGGCCGAAACTAGTATAACAAAAAATTTCATAGATTCTAATTTTGAGATAATTTTTTGCATGAACGTGCATCATAACCTTCCCTCGTAACATTAAGAAAGGATATGAAAAGTTTCGTTACATTTCAAACAATCCACGATTTAATTTTATTTTTTGACCGAAATTAGTATAAAATTATGTATAATATTCTACGATTTTTGACCGAAACTAGTATTTCAAAAAGTTTCATGGAATCTAATTTTGAGATAATGTTTTGCATGGACTTCCATCATAACATTCCCTAGTAACATATAGAAAGGATCTGAAACGTTTTGTAGTATTTCGAACAATGCTCGATTTAATTTGATTTTTTGACCGAAACTAATAAAACGTTGTGTATATTATACTACGATATTTGGCCGAAACTAGTATTACCAAAAATTTCATAGATTCTAATTTTGAGATAATTTTTTGCCTGAACGTCCATCATAACCTTCCCTCGTAACATTAAGAAAGGTATTGAAACGTTTCATAGCATTTCGAAAAATCCTCGATTTAATTTGATTTTTTGACCGAAATTAGTATAAAATTGTGTATAATATACTACGATTTTTGACCGAAACTTGTTTTTCAAAAAGTTTCATGGAATCTAATTTTGAGATAATTTTTTTGCATGGACTTCCATCATAACCTTCCCTCTGAACATATAGAAAAGATCTGAAAAGTTTTGTAGCATTTCAAACAATCATCGATTTAATTTAATTTTTTGACCGAAACTAGTAAAAAATTGTGTATATTATACTACGATTTTTGACTGAAACTAGTATTTCAAAAAGTTTCATAGAATTTAATTTTGAGATAATATTTTGAATAGACTTCCATCACAACATTCCTTAGTAACATATAGAAAGGAATTGAAACGTTTCATAGCATTTCGAACAATCCTCGATTTAATTTGATTATTTGACCGAAACTAGTATAAAATTGTGTATAATATACTACGATTTTTGACCGAAACTAGTATTTCAAAAAGCTTCATAGAATCTAATTTCAGATAATTTTTTTACATGGACTTCCATCATAAACTTCCCTCTTAACAAATAGAAACGATATGAAAAGTTTCGTAGCATTTCAAACAATCCTCAATTTAATTTGATTTTTTGACCGAAACTAGTATAAAATTGTGTATAATATACTACGATTTTTGGCCGAAACTAGTATTTCAAAAAGATTCATGGAATCTAATTTTGAGATAATTTTTTTGCACGGACTTCCGTCATAACCTTCCCTCTTAACATAGAGAAAGGATGTGAAAAGTTGCGTAGCATTTCAAACAATCCTCGATTTAATTTGATTTTTTGACCGAAACTAGTAATAAATTGTGTATAATAAACAACAATTTTTGATCGAAACTAGTATTTAAAAAAGTTTCATAGAATCTAATTTTTAGATAATGTTTTGCATAGACTTCCATCATAACATTCCCTAGTAACATATAGAAAGGATATGAAACGTTTCGTAGCATTTCGAACAAAACTCGATTTAATTTGATTTTTTGACCGAAACTAGTAAAAAATTGTGTATATTATACTACGATTTTTTGCCGAAACTAGTATTACAAAAAATTTCATAGAATCTAATTTTGAAATCATTTTTTGCATAAACGTCCATCATAACCTTCCCTCTTAACATTAAGAAAGGATGTGAAACATTTCGTAAAATTTCGAACAATCCTCGATTTAATTTGATTTTTTGACCGAAATTAGTATAAAATTGTGTATAATATTCTACGATTTTTGACCGAAACCAGTATTTCTAAAAGTTTCATGGAATCTAATTTTGTTATATTTTTTTTGCATCGACTTCCATCATAACCTTCCCTCTTAACATATAGAAAGGATCTGAAAATTTTGTAGCATTTCAAACAATCCTAGATTTAATTTGATTTTTTGACCGAAACTAGTAATAAATTGTGTATATTATAGTACGATTTTTGACCGAAACTAGTATTTCAAAAAGTTTCATAGAATTTAATTTTGAGATAATATTTTGAATAGACTTCCATCATAACATTCCCTAGTAATATATAGAAAGGAACTAAAACGTTTCATAGCATTACCATCAATCCTCGATTTAATTTGATTATTTGACCGAAACTAGTATAAAATTGTGTATAATATACTACGATTTTTGACCGAAACTAGTATTTCAAAAAGTTTCATAGAATCTAATTTGAGATAATTTTTTTAAATGGACTTCCATAATAATCCTCCCTCTTAGCAAATAGAAAGGATATGAAAAGTTTCGTAGCATTTCAAACAATCCTCAATTTTATTTGATTTTTTGACCGAAACTAGTATTTCAAAATGATTCATGGAATTTAATTTTGAGATAATTTTTTTGCACGGACTTCCATCATAACCTTCCTTCTTAACATAGAGAAAGGATAAGAAAAGTTTCGTTGCATTTCAAACAATCCTCGATTTAATTTGATTTTTTGACCGAAACTAGTAATAAATTGTGTTTAATATACAACGATTTTTGACCGAAACTAGTATTTAAAAACGTTTCATAGAATCTAATTTTGAGATAATTTTTTGCATAGACTTCCATCATAACATTCCCTAGTAACATATAGAAAGGATATGAAACGTTTCGTAGCATTTCGAACAAAACTCGATTTAATTTAATTTTTTGACCGAAACTAGTAAAGAATTGTGTATATTATACTACGATTTTTTGCCGAAACTAGTATTACAAAAAATTTCATAGAATCTAATTTTGAAATAATTTTTTGCATTAACGTCCATCATAACCTTCCCTCTTAACATTAAGAAAGGATGTGAAACATTTCGTAAAATTTCGAACAATCCTCGATTTAATTTGATTTTTTGACCGAAATTAGTATAAAATTGTGTATAATATTCTACGATTTTTGACCGAAACCAGTATTTCTAAAAGTGTTATGGAATCTAATTTTGATATAATTTTTTGCATGGACTTCCATCATAACCTTCCCTCTTAACATATAGAAAGGATCTGAAAAGTTTTGTAGCATTTCAAACAATCCTAGATTTAATTTGATTTTTTGACCGAAACTAGTAATAAATTGTGTATATTATAGTACGATTTTTGACCGAAACTAGTATTTCAAAAAGTTTCATAGAATTAGATTTTGAGATAATATTTTGAATAGACTTCCATCATAACATTCCCTAGTAATATATAGAAAGGAACTAAAACGTTTCATAGCATTTCCAACAATCCTCGATTTAATTTGATTATTTGACCGAAACTAGTATAAAATTGTGTATAATATACTACGATTTTTGACCGAAACTAGTATTTCAAAAAGTTTCATAGAATCTAATTTGAGATAATTTTTTTAAATGGAATTCCATAATAATCCTCCCTCTTAACAAATAGAAAGGATATGAAAAGTTTCGTAGCATTTCACACAATCCTCAATTTTATTTGATTTTTTAACCGAAACTAGTATTTCAAAATGATTCATGGAATTTAATTTTGAGATAATTTTTTTGCACGGACATCCATCATAACCTTCCCTATTAACATAGAGAAAGGATAAGAAAAGTTTCGTTGCATTTCAAACAATCCTCGATTTAATTTGATTTTTTGACCGAAACTAGTAATAAATTGTGTTTAATATACAACGATTATTGACGAAACTAGTATTTAAAAACGTTGCATAGAATCTAATTTTGAGATAATTTTTTGCATAGACTTCCATCATAACATTCCCTAGTAACATATAGAAAGGATATGAAACGTTTCGTAGCATTTCGAACAAAACTCGATTTAATTTCATTTTTTGACCGAAACTAGTAAAGAATTGTGTATATTATACTACGATTTTTTGCCGAAACTAGTATTACAAAAAATTTCATAGAATCTAATTTTGAAATAATTTTTTGCATTAACGTCCATCATAACCTTCCCTCTTAACATTAAGAAAGGATGTGAAACATTTCGTAAAATTTCGAACAATCCTCGATTTAATTTGATTTTTTGACCGAAATTAGTATAAAATTGTGTATAATATTCTACGATTTTTGACCGAAACCAGTATTTCTAAAAGTGTTATGGAATCTAATTTTGATATAATTTTTTGCATGGACTTCCATCATAACCTTCCCTCTTAACATATAGAAAGGATCTGAAAAGTTTTGTAGCATTTCAAACAATCCTAGATTTAATTTGATTTTTTGACCGAAACTAGTAATAAATTGTGTATATTATAGTACGATTTTTGACCGAAACTAGTATTTCAAAAAGTTTCATAGAATTAGATTTTGAGATAATATTTTGAATAGACTTCCATCATAACATTCCCTAGTAATATATAGAAAGGAACTAAAACGTTTCATAGCATTTCCAACAATCCTCGATTTAATTTGATTATTTGACCGAAACTAGTATAAAATTGTGTATAATATACTACGATTTTTGACCGAAACTAGTATTTCAAAAAGTTTCATAGAATCTAATTTGAGATAATTTTTTTAAATGGACTTCCATAATAATCCTCCCTCTTAACAAATAGAAAGGATATGAAAAGTTTCGTAGCATTTCACACAATCCTCAATTTTATTTGATTTTTTAACCGAAACTAGTATTTCAAAATGATTCATGGAATTTAATTTTGAGATAATTTTTTTGCACGGACATCCATCATAACCTTCCCTATTAACATAGAGAAAGGAGAAGAAAAGTTTCGTTGCATTTCAAACAATCCTCGATTTAATTTGATTTTTTGACCGAAACTAGTAATAAATTGTGTTTAATATACAACGATTATTGACGAAACTAGTATTTAAAAACGTTGCATAGAATCTAATTTTGAGATAATTTTTTGCATAGACTTCCATCATAACATTCCCTAGTAACATATAGAAAGGATATGAAACGTTTCGTAGCATTTCGAACAAAACTCGATTTAATTTAATTTTTTGACCGAAACTAGTAAAGAATTGTGTATATTATACTACGATTTTTTGCCGAAACTAGTATTACAAAAAATTTCATAGAATGTAATTTTGAGATAATTTTTTGCATAAACGTCCATCATAACCTTCCCTCTTAACATTAAGAAAGGATGTGAAACATTTCGTGAAATTTCGAACAATCCTCGATTTAATTTGATTTTTTGACCGAAATTAGTATAAAATTGTGTATAATATTCTACGATTTTTGACCGAAACCAGTATTTCTAAAAGTTTCATGGAATCTAATTTTGATATAATTTTTTTGCATGGACTTCCATCATAACCTTCCCTCTTAACATATAGAAAGGATCTGAAAAGTTTTGTAGCAATTCAAACAATCCTAGATTTAATTTGATTTTTTGACCGAAACTAGTATAAAATTGTGTATAATATACTACGATTTTTGACCGAAACTAGTATTTCAAAAAGTTTCATAGAATCTAATTTGAGATAATTTTTTTAAATGGACTTCCATAATAATCCTCCCTCTTAACAAATAGAAAGGATATGAAAAGTTTCGTAGCATTTCAAACAATCCTCAATTTTATTTGATTTTTTAATCGAAACTAGTATTTCAAAATGATTCATGGAATTTAATTTTGAGATAATTTTTTTGCACGGACTTCCATCATAACCTTCCCTATTAACATAGAGAAAGGATAAGAAAAGTTTCGTTTCATTTCAAACAATCCTCGATTTAATTTGATTTTTTGACCGAAACTAGTAATAAATTGTGTTTAATATACAACGATTTTTGACGAAACTAGTATTTAAAAACGTTGCATAGAATCTAATTTTGAGATAATTTTTTGCATAGACTTCCATCATAAAATTCCCTAGTAACATATAGAAAGGATATGAAACGTTTCGTAGCATTTCGAACAAAACTCGATTTAATTTAATTTTTTGACCGAAACTAGTAAAGAATTGTGTATATTATACTACGATTTTTTGCCGAAACTAGTATTACAAAAAATTTCATAGAATGTAATTTTGAGATAATTTTTTGCATAAACGTCCATCATAACCTTCCCTCTTAACATTAAGAAAGGATGTAAACATTTCGTGAAATTTCGAACAATCCTCGATTTAATTTGATTTTTTGACCGAAATTAGTATAAAATTGTGTATAATATTCTACGATTTTTGACCGAAACCAGTATTTCTAAAAGTTTCATGGAATCTAATTTTGATATAATTTTTTTGCATGGACTTCCATCATAACCTTCCCTCTTAACATATAGAAAGGATCTGAAAAGTTTTGTAGCAATTCAAACAATCCTAGATTTAATTTGATTTTTTGACCGAAACTAGTATAAAATTGTGTATAATATACTACGATTTTTAACCGAAACTAGTATTTCAAAAAGTTTCATAGAATCTAATTTTGAGATAATGTTTTGCATAGACTTCCATCATAACATTCCATAGTGACATATAGAAAGGATATGAAACGTTTTGTAGCTTTCGAACAATGCTCGATTTAATTTGATTTTTCATCGAAACTAGTAAAAAATTGTGTATATTATACTACGATTTTTGGCCGAAACTAGTATTACAAAAAATATCATAGATTCTAATTTAGAGATAATTTTTTGCATGAACGTGCATCATAACCTTCCCTCGTAACATTAAGAAAGGATATGAAAAGTTTCGTTACATTTCAAACAATCCACGATTTAATTTGATTTTTTGACCGAAATTAATATAAAATTGTGTATAATATTCTACAATTTTTGACCGAAACTAGTATTTCAAAAAGTTTCATGGAATCTAATTTTGAGATAATGTTTTGCATAGACTTCCATCATAACATTCCCTAGTAACATATAAAAAGGATCTGAAACGTTTTGTAGTATTTCGAACAATGCTCGATTTAATTTGATTTTTTGACCGAAACTAGTAAAACGTTGTGTATATTATACTACGATATTTGGCCGAAACTAGTATTACAAAAAATTTCATAGATTCTAATTTTGAGATAATTTTTTGCATGAACGTCCATCATAACCTTCCCTCGTAACATTAAGAAAGGCATTGAAACGTTTCGTTACATTTCGAACAATCCTCGATTTAATTTGATTTTTTGACCGAAATTAGTATAAAATTGTGTATAATATACTACGATTTTTGACCGAAACTAGTATTTCAAAAAGTTTCATGGAATCTAATTTTGAGATAATGTTTTTGCATGGACTTCCATCATAACCTTCCCTCTTAACATATAGAAAAGATATGAAAAGCTTTGTAGCATTTCAAACAATCCTTGATTTAATTTGATTTTTTGACCGAAATTAGTAAGAAATTGTGTATATTATACTACGATTTTTGACCGAAACTAGAATTTCAAAAAGTTTCATAGAATTTAATTTTGAGATAATATTTTGAATAGACTTCCATCATAACATTACCTAGTAACATACAGAAAGGAACTTCAACGTTTCATAGCATTTCGAACAATCCTCGATTTAATTTGATTATTTGACCGAAACTAGTATAAAATCGTGTATAATATACTACGATTTTTGACCGAAACTAGTATTTCAAAAAGTTTCATAGAATCTAATTTTGAGATAATGTTTTGCATAGACTTCCATCATAACATTCCCTAGTAACATATAGAAAGGATCTGAAACGTTTTGTAGCATTTTGAACAATGCTCGATTAAATTTGATTTTTTGACCGAAACTAGTAAAAAATTGTGTATATTATACTACGATTTTTTGTCGAAATCTAGTATTACAAAAAATTTCATAGAATCTAATTTTGAGATAATTTTTTGCATGAACGTCCATCATAACCTTCCCTCTTAACATTAAGAAAGGATATGAAAAGTTTCGTAAAATTTCGAACAATCCTCGATTTAATTTGATTTTTTGACCGAAATTAGTAAAAAATTGTGTATAATATTCTACGATTTTTGATCGAACCTAGTATTTCAAAAAGTTTCATGGAATCTAATTTTGAGATAATGTTTTTGCATGGACTTCCATCATAACCTTCCCTCTTAACATATAGAAAAGATATGAAAAGATTTGTAGCATTTCAAACAATCCTCGATTTAATTTGATTTTTTGACTGAAACTAGTAAAAAATTGTGTATATTATACTACGATTTTTGACCGAAACTAGAATTTCAAAAAGTTTCATAGAATTTAATTTTGAGATAATATTTTGAATAGACTTCCATCATAACATTACCTAGTAACATATAGAAAGGAACTGAAACGTTTCATAGCATTTCGAACAATCCTCGATTTAATTTGATTATTTGACCGAAACTAGTATAAAATTGTGTATAATATTCTACAATTTTTGTCCGAAACTAGTATTTCAAAAAGTTTCATAGAATCTAATTTTGAGATAATGTTTTGCATAGACTTCCATCATAACATTCCCTAGTAACATATAGAAAGGATCTGAAACGTTTTGTAGCATTTTGAACAATGCTCGATTAAATTTGATTTTTTGACCGAAACTAGTAAAAAATTGTGTATATTATACTACGATTTTTGGCCGAAACTAGTATTACAAAAAATTTCATAGATTCTAATTTTGAGATAATTTTTTGCATGAACGTCCATCATAACCTTCCCTCGTAACATTAAGAAAGGATATGAAAAGTTTCATTACATTTCAAACAATCCACGATTTTATTTGATTTTTTTTACCGAAATTAGTATAAAATTGTGTATAATATTCTACGATTTTTGAACGAAACTAGTATTTCAAAAAGTTTCATAGAATCTAATTTTGAGATAATGTTTTGCATAGACTTCCATCATAACATTCCATAGTGACATATAGAAAGGATATGAAACGTTTTGTAGCTTTCGAACAATGCTCGATTTAATTTGATTTTTCATCGAAACTAGTAAAAAATTGTGTATATTATACTACGATTTTTGGCCGAAACTAGTATTACAAAAAATATCATAGATTCTAATTTTGAGATAATTTTTTGCATGAACGTGCATCATAACCTTCCCTCGTAACATTAAGAAAGGATATGAAAAGTTTCGTTACATTTCAAACAATCCACGATTTAATTTGATTTTTTGACCGAAATTAATATAAAATTGTGTATAATATTCTACAATTTTTGACCGAAACTAGTATTTCAAAAAGTTTCATGGAATCTAATTTTGAGATAATGTTTTGCATAGACTTCCATCATAACATTCCCTAGTAACATATAAAAAGGATCTGAAACGTTTTGTAGTATTTCGAACAATGCTCGATTTAATTTGATTTTTTGACCGAAACTAGTAAAACGTTGTGTATATTATACTACGATATTTGGCCGAAACTAGTATTACAAAAAATTTCATAGATTCTAATTTTGAGATAATTTTTTGCATGAACGTCCATCATAACCTTCCCTCGTAACATTAAGAAAGGCATTGAAACGTTTCGTTACATTTCGAACAATCCTCGATTTAATTTGATTTTTTGACCGAAATTAGTATAAAATTGTGTATAATATACTACGATTTTTGACCGAAACTAGTATTTCAAAAAGTTTCATGGAATCTAATTTTGAGATAATGTTTTTGCATGGACTTCCATCATAACCTTCCCTCTTAACATATAGAAAAGATATGAAAAGCTTTGTAGCATTTCAAACAATCCTTGATTTAATTTGATTTTTTGACCGAAATTAGTAAGAAATTGTGTATATTATACTACGATTTTTGACCGAAACTAGAATTTCAAAAAGTTTCATAGAATTTAATTTTGAGATAATATTTTGAATAGACTTCCATCATAACATTACCTAGTAACATATAGAAAGGAACTGAAACGTTTCATAGCATTTCGAACAATCCTCGATTTAATTTGATTATTTGACCGAAACTAGTATAAAATTGTGTATAATATTCTACAATTTTGTCCGAAACTAGTATTTCAAAAAGTTTCATAGAATCTAATTTTGAGATAATGTTTTGCATAGACTTCCATCATAACATTCCCTAGTAACATATAGAAAGGATCTGAAACGTTTTGTAGCATTTTGAACAATGCTCGATTAAATTTGATTTTTTGACCGAAACTAGTAAAAAATTGTGTATATTATACTACGATTTTTGGCCGAAACTAGTATTACAAAAAATTTCATAGATTCTAATTTTGAGATAATTTTTTGCATGAACGTCCATCATAACCTTCCCTCGTAACATTAAGAAAGGATATGAAAAGTTTCATTACATTTCAAACAATCCACGATTTTATTTGATTTTTTTTACCGAAATTAGTATAAAATTGTGTATAATATTCTACGATTTTTGAACGAAACTAGTATTTCAAAAAGTTTCATAGAATCTAATTTTGATATTTTTTTTTGCATGGACTTCCATCATAACCTTCCCTCTTAACATATAGAAATGATCTGAAAATTTTTGAAGCATTTCAAATAATCCTTGATTTAATATTATTTTTTGACCGAAACTAGTATAAAATTGTGTATAATATACTACGATTTTTGACCGAAACTAGTATTTCAAAAAGATTCATGGAATCTAATTTTGAGATACTTTTTTTGCACGGACTTCCATCATAACCTTCCCTCTCAATATAAAGAAAGGATATGAAAAGTTTCGTAGCATTTTGAACAATCCTCGTTTTAATTTGTTTTTTGATTCATTGGAAATAGCTTTAGTGATAGGTGCATTCAACTGTTTTACATATTGTGTGTTTAATCCTTTATCATCACAATCGAAAAATCCAGCACGTTATCGCTTGTCTGGTCTTCTAGTGGCCGGTTCAGAATAGACGCTTTAATATTCGGGACCTTCATTTCCGTAATTCTTTGAAAACTCTGAAAAACGTTTTAAATCCTTGAAAACAAGGAGGTGATCCATTCACCCCCCTCTAGATCACTCGCCACAGCGTCTAACACTTTTTTTGAACGGACTTCCATCATAACCTACCCTCTTTACATAGAGAAAGGATATGAAAAGTTTCGTAGCATTTTGAACATTCCTCGAATTAATTTGATTTTTTTTACCGAAACTAGTAATAAATTGTGTATAATATATAACGATTTTTGAAAAAGTTTCATAGAATCTAATTTTGAGATAATGTTTTGCATAGACTTCCATCATAACCTTCCCTAGTAGCATATAGAAAGGATCTGAAATGTTTAGTAGCATTTCGAACAAAACTCGAATTAATTTGATTTTTTGACCGAAATTAGTAAAATATTGTGTATATTATATTACGATTTTTTGTCGAAATCTAGTATTACAAAAAATTTCATAGAATCTAATTTTGAGATAATTTTTTGCATGAACGTCCATCATAACCTTCCCTCTTAACATTAAGAAAGGATATGAAAAGTTTCGTAAAATTTCGAACAATCCTCGATTTAATTTGATTTTTTGACCGAAATTAGTAAAAAATTGTGTATAATATTCTACGATTTTTGATCGAACCTAGTATTTCAAAAAGTTTCATGGAATCTAATTTTGAGATAATGTTTTTGCATGGACTTCCATCATAACCTTCCCTCTTAACATATAGAAAAGATATGAAAAGATTTGTAGCATTTCAAACAATCCTCGATTTAATTTGATTTTTTGACTGAAACTAGTAAAAAATTGTGTATATTATACTACGATTTTTGACCGAAACTAGAATTTCAAAAAGTTTCATAGAATTTAATTTTGAGATAATATTTTGAATAGACTTCCATCATAACATTCCCTAGTAACATACAGAAAGGAACTTCAACGTTTCATAGCATTTCGAACAATCCTCGATTTAATTTGATTATTTGACCGAAACTAGTATAAAATCGTGTATAATATACTACGATTTTTGACCGAAACTAGTATTTCAAAAAGTTTCATAGAATCTAATTTGAGATAATTTTTTTTACATGGACTTCCATCATAACCTTCCCTCTTAACAAATAGAAAGGATATGATAAGTTTTGTATCATTTCAAACAATCCTCAATTTAATTTGATTTTTTGACCGAAACTATTATAAAATTGTGTATAATATACTACGATTTTTGACCGCAACTAGTATTTCAAAAAGATTCATGGAATCTAATTTTGAGATAATTTTTTTGTACGGACTTCCATCATAACCCTCCCTCTTAACATAGAGAAAGGATATGAAAAGTTTCGTAGCATTTCAAACAATCCTCGATTTAATTTGATTTTTTGACCGAAACTAGTAATAAATTGTGTATAATATACTATGATTTTTTTTACCGAAACTAGTATTTAAAAACGTTTCATAGAATCTAATTTTGAGATAATGTTTTGCATAGACTTCCATCATAACATTCCCTAGTAACATATAGAAAGGATATGAAACGTTTCGTAGCATTTCGAACAAAACTCGATTTAATTTGATTTTTTGACCGAAACTAGTAAAGAATTATGTATATTATACTACGATTTTTTGCCGAAACTAGTATTACAAAACATTTCATAGAACTAATTTTGAGATATTTTTTGCACGAACGTCCATCATAACCTTCCCTCTTAACATTAAGAAAGGATGTGAAAAGTTTCGTTAGATTTCGAACAATCCTCGATTTAATTTGATTTTTTGACCAAAATTAGTATAAAATTGTGTATAATATTCTACGATTTTTTACCGAAACTAGTATTTCAAAAAGTTTCATGGAATCTAATTTTGATATAATTTTTTTGCATGGACTTCCATCATAACCTTCCCTCTTAACATATAGAAAGGATCTGAAAAGTTTTGTAGCATTTCAAACAATCCTCGATTTAATTTGATTTTTTGACCGAAACTAGTAATAAATTGTGTATAATATACTACGATTTTTAACCGAAACTAGTATTTCAAAAAGTTTCATAGAATCTAATTTTGAGATAATGTTTTGCATAGACTTCCATCATAACATTCCCTAGTAACATATAGAAAGGATCTGAAATGTTTTGTAGCATTTCGAACAAAACTCGATTTAATTTAATTTTTTGACCGAAACTAGTAAAGAATTGTGTATATTATACTACGATTTTTTGCCGAAACTAGTATTACAAAAAATTTCATAGAATGTAATTTTGAGATAATTTTTTGCATAAACGTCCATCATAACCTTCCCTCTTAACATTAAGAAAGGATGTAAACATTTCGTGAAATTTCGAACAATCCTCGATTTAATTTGATTTTTTGACCGAAATTAGTATAAAATTGTGTATAATATTCTACGATTTTTGACCGAAACCAGTATTTCTAAAAGTTTCATGGAATCTAATTTTGATATAATTTTTTTGCATGGACTTCCATCATAACCTTCCCTCTTAACATATAGAAAGGATCTGAAAAGTTTTGTAGCAATTCAAACAATCCTAGATTTAATTTGATTTTTTGACCGAAACTAGTATAAAATTGTGTATAATATACTACGATTTTTGACCGAAACTAGTATTTCAAAAAGTTTCATAGAATCTAATTTTGAGATAATGTTTTGCATAGACTTCCATCATAACATTCCATAGTGACATATAGAAAGGATATGAAACGTTTTGTAGCTTTCGAACAATGCTCGATTTAATTTGATTTTTCATCGAAACTAGTAAAAAATTGTGTATATTATACTACGATTTTTGGCCGAAACTAGTATTACAAAAAATATCATAGATTCTAATTTTGAGATAATTTTTTGCATGAACGTGCATCATAACCTTCCCTCGTAACATTAAGAAAGGATATGAAAAGTTTCGTTACATTTCAAACAATCCACGATTTAATTTGATTTTTTGACCGAAATTAATATAAAATTGTGTATAATATTCTACAATTTTTGACCGAAACTAGTATTTCAAAAAGTTTCATGGAATCTAATTTTGAGATAATGTTTTGCATAGACTTCCATCATAACATTCCCTAGTAACATATAAAAAGGATCTGAAACGTTTTGTAGTATTTCGAACAATGCTCGATTTAATTTGATTTTTTGACCGAAACTAGTAAAACGTTGTGTATATTATACTACGATATTTGGCCGAAACTAGTATTACAAAAAATTTCATAGATTCTAATTTTGAGATAATTTTTTGCATGAACGTCCATCATAACCTTCCCTCGTAACATTAAGAAAGGCATTGAAACGTTTCGTTACATTTCGAACAATCCTCGATTTAATTTGATTTTTTGACCGAAATTAGTATAAAATTGTGTATAATATACTACGATTTTTGACCGAAACTAGTATTTCAAAAAGTTTCATGGAATCTAATTTTGAGATAATGTTTTTGCATGGACTTCCATCATAACCTTCCCTCTTAACATATAGAAAAGATATGAAAAGCTTTGTAGCATTTCAAACAATCCTTGATTTAATTTGATTTTTTGACCGAAATTAGTAAAAAATTGTGTATATTATACTACGATTTTTGACCGAAACTAGAATTTCAAAAAGTTTCATAGAATTTAATTTTGAGATAATATTTTGAATAGACTTCCATCATAACATTACCTAGTAACATATAGAAAGGAACTGAAACGTTTCATAGCATTTCGAACAATCCTCGATTTAATTTGATTATTTGACCGAAACTAGTATAAAATTGTGTATAATATTCTACAATTTTGTCCGAAACTAGTATTTCAAAAAGTTTCATAGAATCTAATTTTGAGATAATGTTTTGCATAGACTTCCATCATAACATTCCCTAGTAACATATAGAAAGGATCTGAAACGTTTTGTAGCATTTTAAACAATGCTCGATTAAATTTGATTTTTTGACCGAAACTAGTAAAAAATTGTGTATATTATACTACGATTTTTGGCCGAAACTAGTATTACAAAAAATTTCATAGATTCTAATTTTGAGATAATTTTTTGCATGAACGTCCATCATAACCTTCCCTCGTAACATTAAGAAAGGATATGAAAAGTTTCATTACATTTCAAACAATCCACGATTTTATTTGATTTTTTTTACCGAAATTAGTATAAAATTGTGTATAATATTCTACGATTTTTGAACGAAACTAGTATTTCAAAAAGTTTCATAGAATCTAATTTTGATATTTTTTTTTGCATGGACTTCCATCATAACCTTCCCTCTTAACATATAGAAATGATCTGAAAAATTTTGAAGCATTTCAAATAATCCTCGATTTAATATTATTTTTTGACCGAAACTAGTATAAAATTGTGTATAATATACTACGATTTTTGACCGAAACTAGTATTTCAAAAAGATTCATGGAATCTAATTTTGAGATACTTTTTTTGCACGGACTTCCATCATAACCTTCCCTCTCAATATAAAGAAAGGATATGAAAAGTTTCGTAGCATTTCGAACAATCCTCGTTTTAATTTGTTTTTTGATTCATTGGAAATAACTTTAGTGATAGGTGCATTCAACTGTTTTACATATTGTGTGTTTAATCCTTTATCATCACAATCGAAAAATCCAGCACGTTATCGCTTGTCTGGTCTTCTAGTGGCCGGTTCAGAATAGACGCTTTAATATTCGGGACCTTCATTTCCGTAATTCTTTGAAAACTCTGAAAAACGTTTTAAATCCTTGAAAATAAGGAGGTGATCCATTCACCCCCCTCTAGATCACTCGCCACAGCGTCTAACACTTTTTTTGAACGGACTTCCATCATAACCTACCCTCTTTTTGAAAAAGTTTCATAGAATCTAATTTTGAGATAATGTTTTGCATAGACTTCCATCATAACCTTCCCTAGTAACATATAGAAAGGATCTGAAATGTTTAGTAGCATTTCGAACAAAACTCGAATTAATTTGATTTTTTGACCGAAATTAGTAAAATATTGTGTATATTATACTACGATTTTTTGCCGGAATCTAGTATTACAAAAAATTTCATAGAATCTAATTTTGAGATAATTTTTTGCATGAACGTCCATCATAACCTTCCCTCTTAACATTAAGAAAGGATATGAAAAGTTTCGTAAAATTTCGAACAATCCTCGATTTAATTTGATTTTTTGACCGAAATTAGTAAAAAATTGTGTATAATATTCTACGATTTTTGACCGAACCTAGTATTTCAAAAAGTTTCATGGAATCTAATTTTGAGATAATGTTTTTGCATGGACTTCCATCATAACCTTCCCTCTTAACATATAGAAAAGATATGAAAAGATTTGTAGCATTTCAAACAATCCTCGATTTAATTTGATTTTTTGACTGAAACTAGTAAAAAATTGTGTATATTATACTACGATTTTTGACCGAAACTAGAATTTCAAAAAGTTTCATAGAATTTAATTTTGAGATAATATTTTGAATAGACTTCCATCATAACATTCCCTAGTAACATACAGAAAGGAACTTAAACGTTTCATATCATTTCGAACAATCCTCGTTTTAATTTGATTATTTGACCGAAACTAGTATAAAATCGTGTATAATATACTACGATTTTTGACCGAAACTAGTATTTCAAAAAGTTTTATAGAATCTAATTTGAGATAATTTTTTTTACATGGACTTCCATCATAACCTTCCCTCTTAACAAATAGAAAGGATATGATAAATTTTGTAGCATTTCAAACAATCCTCAATTTAATTTGATTTTTTGACCGAAACTATTATAAAATTGTGTATAATATACTACGATTTTTGACCGCAACTAGTATTTCAAAAAGATTCATGGAATCTAATTTTGAGATAATTTTTTTGTACGGACTTCCATCATAACCCTCCCTCTTAACATAGAGAAAGGATATGAAAAGTTTCGTAGCATTTCAAACAATCCTCGATTTAATTTGATTTTTTGACCGAAACTAGTAATAAATTGTGTATAATATACAATGATTTTTTTTACCGAAACTAGTATTTAAAAACGTTTCATAGAATCTAATTTTGAGATAATGTTTTGCATAGACTTCCATCATAACATTCCCTAGTAACATATAGAAAGGATATGAAACGTTTCGTAGCATTTCGAACAAAACTCGATTTAATTTGATTTTTTGACCGAAACTAGTAAAGAATTATGTATATTATACTACGATTTTTTGCCGAAACTAGTATTACAAAACATTTCATAGAACTAATTTTGAGATATTTTTTGCATGAACGTCCATCATAACCTTCCCTCTTAACATTAAGAAAGGATATGAAAAGTTTCGTTAGATTTCGAACAATCCTCGATTTAATTTGATTTTTTGACCAAAATTAGTATAAAATTGTGTATAATATTCTACGATTTTTTACCGAAACTAGTATTTCAAAAAGTTTCATGGAATCTAATTTTGATATAATTATTTTGCATGGACTTACATCATAACCTTCCCTCTTAACATATAGAAAGGATCTGAAAAGTTTTGTAGCATTTCAAACAATCCTCGATTTAATTTGATTTTTTGACCGAAACTAGTAATAAATTGTGTATAATATACTACGATTTTTAACCGAAACTAGTATTTCAAAAAGTTTCATAGAATCTAATTTTGAGATAATGTTTTGCATAGACTTCCATCATAACATTCCCTAGTAACATATAGAAAGGATCTGAAACGTTTTGTAGCATTTCGAACAATGCTCGATTTAATTTGATTTTTTACCGAAACTAGTAAAAAATTGTGAATATTATACTACGATTTTTGGCCGAAACTAGTATTACAAAAAATTTCATAGATTCTAATTTTGAGATAATTTTTTGCCTGAACGTCCATCATAACCTTCCCTCGTAACATTAAGAAAGGATATGAAAAGTTTCATTACATTTCAAACAATCCTCGATTTAATTTGATTTTTTTACCGAAATTAGTAAAAAATTGTGTATATTATACTACGATTTTTGACCGAAACTAGTTTTTCAAAAATTTTCATGGAATCTAATTCTGAGATAATTTTTTTGCATGGACTTCCATCATAACCTTCCCTCTTAACATATAGAAAAGATCTGAAAAGTTTTGTAGCATTTCAAACAATCTTCGACTTAATTTGATTTTTTGACTGAAACTAGTAATAAATTGTGTATATTATACTACGATTTTTGACCGAAACTAGTATTTCAAAAAGTTTAATAGAATTTAATTTTGAGATAATATTTTGAATAGACTTCCATCATAACATTCCTTAGTAACATATAGAAAGGAATTGAAACGTTTCATAGCATTTCGAACAATCCTCGATTTAATTTGATTATTTGACCGAAACTAGTATAAAATTGTGTATAATATACTACTATTTTTGGCCGAAACTGGTATTTCAAAAAGATTCATGGAATCTAATTTTGAGATAATTTTTTTGCACGTACTTCCATCATAACCTTCCCTCTTAACATAGAAAAAGGATATGAAAAGTTGCGTAGCATTTCAAACAATCCTCGATTTAATTTGATTTTTTGACCGAACTAGTAATAAATTATGTATAATATACAACGATTTTTGACCGAAACTAGTATTTAAAAAAGTTTCATAGAATCTAATTTTGAGATAATGTTTTGCATAGACTTCCATCATAACATTCCCTAGTAACATATAGAAAGGATATGAAACGTTTCGTAGTATTTCAAACAAAACTCGATTTAATTTGATTTTTTGACCGTAACTAGTAAAAAATTGTGTATATTATACTACGATTTTTTGCCGAAACTAGTATTACAAAAATTTCATAGAATCTAATTTTGAGATAATTTTTTGCATAAACGTCCATCATAACCTTCCCTCTTAACATTAAGAAAGGATGTGAAACGTTTCGTAAAATTTCGAACTATCCTCGATTTAATTTGATTTTTTGACCGAAATTAGTATAAAATTGTGTATAATATTCTACGATTTTTGACCGAAACCAGAATTTCTAAAAGTTTCATGGAATCTAATTTTGATATATTTTTTTTGCATGGACATCCATCATAACCTTCCCTCTTAACATATAGGAAGGATCTGAAAAGTTATGTAGTATTTCAAACAATCCTCGATTTAATTTGATTTTTTGACCGAAATTGGTAAAATATTGCGTATATTATACTACGATTTTTTGCCGGAATCTAGTATTACAAAAAATTTCATAGAATCTAATTTTTAGATAATTTTTTGCATGAACGTCCATCATAACCTTCCCTCTTAACATTAAGAAAGGATATGAAAAGTTTCGTAAAATTTCGAACAATCCTCGATTTAATTTGATTTTTTGACCGAAATTAGTAAAAAATTGTGTATAATATTCTACGATTTTTGACCGAACCTAGTATTTCAAAAAGTTTCATGGAATCTAATTTTGAGATAATGTTTTTGCATGGACTTCCATCATAACCTTCCCTCTTAACATATAGAAAAGATATGAAAAGATTTGTAGCATTTCAAACAATCCTCGATTTAATTTGATTTTTTGACTGAAACTAGTAAAAAATTGTGTATATTATACTACGATTTTTGACCGAAACTAGAATTTCAAAAAGTTTCATAGAATTTAATTTTGAGATAATATTTTGAATAGACTTCCATCATAACATTCCCTAGTAACATACAGAAAGGAACTTCAACGTTTCATAGCATTTCGAACAATCCTCGATTTAATTTGATTATTTGACCGAAACTAGTATAAAATCGTGTATAATATACTACGATTTTTGACCGAAACTAGTATTTCAAAAAGTTTCATAGAATCTAATTTGAGATAATTTTTTTTACATGGACTTCCATCATAACCTTCCCTCTTAACAAATAGAAAGGATATGATAAGTTTTGTAGCATTTCAAACAATCCTCAATTTAATTTGATTTTTTGACCGAAACTATTATAAAATTGTGTATAATATACTACGATTTTTGACCGCAACTAGTATTTCAAAAAGATTCATGGAATCTAATTTTGAGATAATTTTTTTGTACGGACTTCCATCATAACCCTCCCTCTTAACATAGAGAAAGGATATGAAAAGTTTCGTAGCATTTCAAACAATCCTCGATTTAATTTGATTTTTTGACCGAAACTAGTAATAAATTGTGTATAATATACAATGATTTTTTTTACCGAAACTAGTATTTAAAAACGTTTCATAGAATCTAATTTTGAGATAATGTTTTGCATAGACTTCCATCATAACATTCCCTAGTAACATATAGAAAGGATATGAAACGTTTCGTAGCATTTCGAACAAAACTCGATTTAATTTGATTTTTTGACCGAAACTAGTAAAGAATTATGTATATTATACTACGATTTTTTGCCGAAACTAGTATTACAAAACATTTCATAGAACTAATTTTGAGATATTTTTTGCATGAACGTCCATCATAACCTTCCCTCTTAACATTAAGAAAGGATGTGAAAAGTTTCGTTAGATTTCGAACAATCCTCGATTTAATTTGATTTTTTGACCAAAATTAGTATAAAATTGTGTATAATATTCTACGATTTTTTACCGAAACTAGTATTTCAAAAAGTTTCATGGAATCTAATTTTGATATAATTATTTTGCATGGACTTACATCATAACCTTCCCTCTTAACATATAGAAAGGATCTGAAAAGTTTTGTAGCATTTCAAACAATCCTCGATTTAATTTGATTTTTTGACCGAAACTAGTAATAAATTGTGTATAATATACTACGATTTTTAACCGAAACTAGTATTTCAAAAAGTTTCATAGAATCTAATTTTGAGATAATGTTTTGCATAGACTTCCATCATAACATTCCCTAGTAACATATAGAAAGGATCTGAAACGTTTTGTAGCATTTCGAACAATGCTCGATTTAATTTGATTTTTTTACCGAAACTAGTAAAAAATTGTGAATATTATACTACGATTTTTGGCCGAAACTAGTATTACAAAATATTTCATAGATTCTAATTTTGAGATAATTTTTTGCCTGAACGTCCATCATAACCTTCCCTCGTAACATTAAGAAAGGATATGAAAAGTTTCATTACATTTCAAACAATCCTCGATTTAATTTGATTTTTTTACCGAAATTAGTATAAAATTGTGTATATTATACTACGATTTTTGACCGAAACTGGTTTTTAAAAATTTTCATGGAATCTAATTCTGAGATAATTTTTTTGCATGGACTTCCATCATAACCTTCCCTCTTAACATATAGAAAAGATCTGAAAAGTTTTGTAGCATTTCAAACAATCTTCGACTTAATTTGATTTTTTGACTGAAACTAGTAATAAATTGTGTATATTATACTACGATTTTTGACCGAAACTAGTATTTCAAAAAGTTTAATAGAATTTAATTTTGAGATAATATTTTGAATAGACTTCCATCATAACATTCCTTAGTAACATATAGAAAGGAATTGAAACGTTTCATAGCATTTCGAACAATCCTCGATTTAATTTGATTATTTGACCGAAACTAGTATAAAATTGTGTATAATATACTACTATTTTTGGCCGAAACTGGTATTTCAAAAAGATTCATGGAATCTAATTTTGAGATAATTTTTTTGCACGTACTTCCATCATAACCTTCCCTCTTAACATAGAGAAAGGATATGAAAAGTTGCGTAGCATTTCAAACAATCCTCGATTTAATTTGATTTTTTGACCGAACTAGTAATAAATTATGTATAATATACAACGATTTTTGACCGAAACTAGTATTTAAAAAAGTTTCATAGAATCTAATTTTGAGATAATGTTTTGCATAGACTTCCATCATAACATTCCCTAGTAACATATAGAAAGGATATGAAACGTTTCGTAGTATTTCAAACAAAACTCGATTTAATTTGATTTTTTGACCGTAACTAGTAAAAAATTGTGTATATTATACTACGATTTTTTGCCGAAACTAGTATTACAAAAATTTCATAGAATCTAATTTTGAGATAATTTTTTGCATAAACGTCCATCATAACCTTCCCTCTTAACATTAAGAAAGGATGTGAAACGTTTCGTAAAATTTCGAACTATCCTCGATTTAATTTGATTTTTTGACCGAAATTAGTATAAAATTGTGTATAATATTCTACGATTTTTGACCGAAACCAGTATTTCTAAAAGTTTCATGGAATCTAATTTTGATATATTTTTTTTGCATGGACATCCATCATAACCTTCCCTCTTAACATATAGGAAGGATCTGAAAAGTTATGTAGTATTTCAAACAATCCTCGATTTAATTTGATTTTTTGACCGAAATTGGTAAAATATTGCGTATATTATACTACGATTTTTTGCCGGAATCTAGTATTACAAAAAATTTCATAGAATCTAATTTTTAGATAATTTTTTGCATGAACGTCCATCATAACCTTCCCTCTTAACATTAAGAAAGGATATGAAAAGTTTCGTAAAATTTCGAACAATCCTCGATTTAATTTGATTTTTTGACCGAAATTAGTAAAAAATTGTGTATAATATTCTACGATTTTTGACCGAACCTAGTATTTCAAAAAGTTTCATGGAATCTAATTTTGAGATAATGTTTTTGCATGGACTTCCATCATAACCTTCCCTCTTAACATATAGAAAAGATATGAAAAGATTTGTAGCATTTCAAACAATCCTCGATTTAATTTGATTTTTTGACTGAAACTAGTAAAAAATTGTGTATATTATACTACGATTTTTGACCGAAACTAGAATTTCAAAAAGTTTCATAGAATTTAATTTTGAGATAATATTTTGAATAGACTTCCATCATAACATTCCCTAGTAACATACAGAAAGGAACTTAAACGTTTCATATCATTTCGAACAATCCTCGATTTAATTTGATTATTTGACCGAAACTAGTATAAAATCGTGTATAATATACTACGATTTTTGACCGAAACTAGTATTTCAAAAAGTTTCATAGAATCTAATTTGAGATAATTTTTTTTACATGGACTTCCATCATAACCTTCCCTCTTAACAAATAGAAAGGATATGATAAGTTTTGTAGCATTTCAAACAATCCTCAATTTAATTTGATTTTTTGACCGAAACTATTATAAAATTGTGTATAATATACTACGATTTTTGACCGCAACTAGTATTTCAAAAAGATTCATGGAATCTAATTTTGAGATAATTTTTTTGTACAGACTTCCATCATAACCCTCCCTCTTAACATAGAGAAAGGATATGAAAAGTTTCGTAGCATTTCAAACAATCCTCGATTTAATTTGATTTTTTGACCGAAACTAGTAATAAATTGTGTATAATATACAATGATTTTTTTTACCGAAACTAGTATTTAAAAACGTTTCATAGAATCTAATTTTGAGATAATGTTTTGCATAGACTTTCATCATAACATTCCCTAGTAACATATAGAAAGGATATGAAACGTTTCGTAGCATTTCGAACAAAACTCGATTTAATTTGATTTTTTGACCGAAACTAGTAAAGAATTATGTATATTATACTACGATTTTTTGCCGAAACTAGTATTACAAAACATTTCATAGAACTAATTTTGAGATATTTTTTGCATGAACGTCCATCATAACCTTCCCTCTTAACATTAAGAAAGGATGTGAAAAGTTTCGTTAGATTTCGAACAATCCTCGATTTAATTTGATTTTTTGACCAAAATTAGTATAAAATTGTGTATAATATTCTACGATTTTTTACCGAAACTAGTATTTCAAAAAGTTTCATGGAATCTAATTTTGATATAATTATTTTGCATGGACTTACATCATAACCTTCCCTCTTAACATATAGAAAGGATCTGAAAAGTTTGGTAGCATTTCAAACAATCCTCGATTTAATTTGATTTTTTGACCGAAACTAGTAATAAATTGTGTATAATATACTACGATTTTTAACCGAAACTAGTATTTCAAAAAGTTTCATAGAATCTAATTTTGAGATAATGTTTTGCATAGACTTCCATCATAACATTCCCTAGTAACATATAGAAAGGATCTGAAACGTTTTGTAGCATTTCGAACAATGCTCGATTTAATTTGATTTTTTTTACCGAAACTAGTAAAAAATTATGAATATTATACTACGATTTTTGGCCGAAACTAGTATTACAAAAAATTTCATAGATTCTAATTTTGAGATAATTTTTTGCCTGAACGTCCATCATAACCTTCCCTCGTAACATTAAGAAAGGATATGAAAAGTTTCATTACATTTCAAACAATCCTCGATTTAATTTGATTTTTTTACCGAAATTAGTATAAAATTGTGTATATTATACTACGATTTTTGACCGAAACTAGTTTTTCAAAAATTTTCATGGAATCTAATTCTGAGATAATTTTTTTGCATGGACTTCCATCATAACCTTCCCTCTTAACATATAGAAAAGATCTGAAAAGTTTTGTAGCATTTCAAACAATCTTCGACTTAATTTGATTTTTTGACTGAAACTAGTAATAAATTGTGTATATTATACTACGATTTTTGACCGAAACTAGTATTTCAAAAAGTTTAATAGAATTTAATTTTGAGATAATATTTTGAATAGACTTCCATCATAACATTCCTTAGTAACATATAGAAAGGAATTGAAACGTTTCATAGCATTTCGAACAATCCTCGATTTAATTTGATTATTTGACCGAAACTAGTATAAAATTGTGTATAATATACTACGATTTTTGGCCGAAACTGGTATTTCAAAAAGATTCATGGAATCTAATTTTGAGATAATTTTTTTGCACGTACTTCCATCATAACCTTCCCTCTTAACATAGAGAAAGGATATGAAAAGTTGCGTAGCATTTCAAACAATCCTCGATTTAATTTGATTTTTTGACCGAACTAGTAATAAATTATGTATAATATACAACAATTTTTGACCGAAACTAGTATTTAAAAAAGTTTCATAGAATCTAATTTTGAGATAATGTTTTGCATAGACTTCCATCATAACATTCCCTAGTAACATATAGAAAGGATATGAAACGTTTCGTAGTATTTCAAACAAAACTCGATTTAATTTGATTTTTTGACCGTAACTAGTAAAAAATTGTGTATATTATACTACGATTTTTTGCCGAAACTAGTATTACAAAAATTTCATAGAATCTAATTTTGAGATAATTTTTTGCATAAACGTCCATCATAACCTTCCCTCTTAACATTAAGAAAGGATGTGAAACGTTTCGTAAAATTTCGAACTATCCTCGATTTAATTTGATTTTTTGACCGAAATTAGTATAAAATTGTGTATAATATTCTACGATTTTTGACCGAAACCAGTATTTCTAAAAGTTTCATGGAATCTAATTTTGATATATTTTTTTTGCATGGACATCCATCATAACCTTCCCTCTTAACATATAGGAAGGATCTGAAAAGTTATGTAGTATTTCAAACAATCCTCGATTTAATTTGATTTTTTGACCGAAATTAGTAAAATATTGCGTATATTATACTACGATTTTTTGCCGGAATCTAGTATTACAAAAAATTTCATAGAATCTAATTTTTAGATAATTTTTTGCATGAACGTCCATCATAACCTTCCCTCTTAACATTAAGAAAGGATATGAAAAGTTTCGTAAAATTTCGAACAATCCTCGATTTAATTTGATTTTTTGACCGAAATTAGTAAAAAATTGTGTATAATATTCTACGATTTTTGACCGAACCTAGTATTTCAAAAAGTTTCATGGAATCTAATTTTGAGATAATGTTTTTGCATGGACTTCCATCATAACCTTCCCTCTTAACATATAGAAAAGATATGAAAAGATTTGTAGCATTTCAAACAATCCTCGATTTAATTTGATTTTTTGACTGAAACTAGTAAAAAATTGTGTATATTATACTACGATTTTTGACCGAAACTAGAATTTCAAAAAGTTTCATAGAATTTAATTTTGAGATAATATTTTGAATAGACTTCCATCATAACATTCCCTAGTAACATACAGAAAGGAACTTAAACGTTTCATATCATTTCGAACAATCCTCGATTTAATTTGATTATTTGACCGAAACTAGTATAAAATCGTGTATAATATACTACGATTTTTGACCGAAACTAGTATTTCAAAAAGTTTCATAGAATCTAATTTGAGATAATTTTTTTTACATGGACTTCCATCATAACCTTCCCTCTTAACAAATAGAAAGGATATGATAAGTTTTGTAGCATTTCAAACAATCCTCAATTTAATTTGATTTTTTGACTGAAACTATTATAAAATTGTGTATAATATACTACGATTTTTGACCGCAACTAGTATTTCAAAAAGATTCATGGAATCTAATTTTGAGATAATTTTTTTGTACAGACTTCCATCATAACCCTCCCTCTTAACATAGAGAAAGGATATGAAAAGTTTCGTAGCATTTCAAACAATCCTAGATTTAATTTGATTTTTTGACCGAAACTAGTAATAAATTGTGTATAATATACAATGATTTTTTTTACCGAAACTAGTATTTAAAAACGTTTCATAGAATCTAATTTTGAGATAATGTTTTGCATAGACTTCCATCATAACATTCCCTAGTAACATATAGAAAGGATATGAAACGTTTCGTAGCATTTCGAACAAAACTCGATTTAATTTGATTTTTTGACCGAAACTAGTAAGGAATTATGTATATTATACTACGATTTTTTGCCGAAACTAGTATTACAAAACATTTCATAGAACTAATTTTGAGATATTTTTTGCATGAACGTCCATCATAACCTTCCCTCTTAACATTAAGAAAGGATGTGAAAAGTTTCGTTAGATTTCGAACAATCCTCGATTTAATTTGATTTTTTGACCAAAATTAGTATAAAATTGTGTATAATATTCTACGATTTTTTACCGAAACTAGTATTTCAAAAAGTTTCATGGAATCTAATTTTGATATAATTATTTTGCATGGACTTACATCATAACCTTCCCTCTTAACATATAGAAAGGATCTGAAAAGTTTTGTAGCATTTCAAACAATCCTCGATTTAATTTGATTTTTTGACCGAAACTAGTAATAAATTGTGTATAATATACTACGATTTTTAACCGAAACTAGTATTTCAAAAAGTTTCATAGAATCTAATTTTGAGATAATGTTTTGCATAGACTTCCATCATAACATTCCCTAGTAACATATAGAAAGGATCTGAAACGTTTTGTAGCATTTCGAACAATGCTCGATTTAATTTGATTTTTTTACCGAAACTAGTAAAAAATTGTGAATATTATACTACGATTTTTGGCCGAAACTAGTATTACAAAAAATTTCATAGATTCTAATTTTGAGATAATTTTTTGCCTGAACGTCCATCATAACCTTCCCTCGTAACATTAAGAAAGGATATGAAAAGTTTCATTACATTTCAAACAATCCTCGATTTAATTTGATTTTTTTACCGAAATTAGTATAAAATTGTGTATATTATACTACGATTTTTGACCGAAACTAGTTTTTCAAAAATTTTCATGGAATCTAATTCTGAGATAATTTTTTTGCATGGACTTCCATCATAACCTTCCCTCTTAACATATAGAAAAGATCTGAAAAGTTTTGTAGCATTTCAAACAATCTTCGACTTAATTTGATTTTTTGACTGAAACTAGTAATAAATTGTGTATATTATACTACGATTTTTGACCGAAACTAGTATTTCAAAAAGTTTAATAGAATTTAATTTTGAGATAATATTTTGAATAGACTTCCATCATAACATTCCTTAGTAAAATATAGAAAGGAATTGAAACGTTTCATAGCATTTCGAACAATCCTCGATTTAATTTGATTATTTGACCGAAACTAGTATAAAATTGTGTATAATATACTACGATTTTTGGCCGAAACTGGTATTTCAAAAAGATTCATGGAATCTAATTTTGAGATAATTTTTTTGCACGTACTTCCATCATAACCTTCCCTCTTAACATAGAGAAAGGATATGAAAAGTTGCGTAGCATTTCAAACAATCCTCGATTTAATTTGATTTTTTGACCGAACTAGTAATAAATTATGTATAATATACAACAATTTTTGACCGAAACTAGTATTTAAAAAAGTTTCATAGAATCTAATTTTGAGATAATGTTTTGCATAGACTTCCATCATAACATTCCCTAGTAACATATAGAAAGGATATGAAACGTTTCGTAGTATTTCAAACAAAACTCGATTTAATTTGATTTTTTGACCGTAACTAGTAAAAAATTGTGTATATTATACTACGATTTTTTGCCGAAACTAGTATTACAAAAATTTCATAGAATCTAATTTTGAGATAATTTTTTGCATAAACGTCCATCATAACCTTCCCTCTTAACATTAAGAAAGGATGTGAAACGTTTCGTAAAATTTCGAACTATCCTCGATTTAATTTGATTTTTTGACCGAAATTAGTATAAAATTGTGTATAATATTCTACGATTTTTGACCGAAACCAGTATTTCTAAAAGTTTCATGGAATCTAATTTTGATATATTTTTTTTGCATGGACATCCATCATAACCTTCCCTCTTAACATATAGGAAGGATCTGAAAAGTTATGTAGTATTTCAAACAATCCTCGATTTAATTTGATTTTTTGACCGAAATTAGTAAAATATTGCGTATATTATACTACGATTTTTTGCCGGAATCTAGTATTACAAAAAATTTCATAGAATCTAATTTTTAGATAATTTTTTGCATGAACGTCCATCATAACCTTCCCTCTTAACATTAAGAAAGGATATGAAAAGTTTCGTAAAATTTCGAACAATCCTCGATTTAATTTGATTTTTTGACCGAAATTAGTAAAAAATTGTGTATAATATTCTACGATTTTTGACCGAACCTAGTATTTCAAAAAGTTTCATGGAATCTAATTTTGAGATAATGTTTTTGCATGGACTTCCATCATAACCTTCCCTCTTAACATATAGAAAAGATATGAAAAGATTTGTAGCATTTCAAACAATCCTCGATTTAATTTGATTTTTTGACTGAAACTAGTAAAAAATTGTGTATATTATACTACGATTTTTGACCGAAACTAGAATTTCAAAAAGTTTCATAGAATTTAATTTTGAGATAATATTTTGAATAGACTTCCATCATAACATTCCCTAGTAACATACAGAAAGGAACTTAAACGTTTCATATCATTTCGAACAATCCTCGATTTAATTTGATTATTTGACCGAAACTAGTATAAAATCGTGTATAATATACTACGATTTTTGACCGAAACTAGTATTTCAAAAAGTTTCATAGAATCTAATTTGAGATAATTTTTTTTACATGGACTTCCATCATAACCTTCCCTCTTAACAAATAGAAAGGATATGATAAGTTTTGTAGCATTTCAAACAATCCTCAATTTAATTTGATTTTTTGACTGAAACTATTATAAAATTGTGTATAATATACTACGATTTTTGACCGCAACTAGTATTTCAAAAAGATTCATGGAATCTAATTTTGAGATAATTTTTTTGTACAGACTTCCATCATAACCCTCCCTCTTAACATAGAGAAAGGATATGAAAAGTTTCGTAGCATTTCAAACAATCCTAGATTTAATTTGATTTTTTGACCGAAACTAGTAATAAATTGTGTATAATATACAATGATTTTTTTTACCGAAACTAGTATTTAAAAACGTTTCATAGAATCTAATTTTGAGATAATGTTTTGCATAGACTTCCATCATAACATTCCCTAGTAACATATAGAAAGGATATGAAACGTTTCGTAGCATTTCGAACAAAACTCGATTTAATTTGATTTTTTGACCGAAACTAGTAAGGAATTATGTATATTATACTACGATTTTTTGCCGAAACTAGTATTACAAAACATTTCATAGAACTAATTTTGAGATATTTTTTGCATGAACGTCCATCATAACCTTCCCTCTTAACATTAAGAAAGGATGTGAAAAGTTTCGTTAGATTTCGAACAATCCTCGATTTAATTTGATTTTTTGACCAAAATTAGTATAAAATTGTGTATAATATTCTACGATTTTTTACCGAAACTAGTATTTCAAAAAGTTTCATGGAATCTAATTTTGATATAATTATTTTGCATGGACTTACATCATAACCTTCCCTCTTAACATATAGAAAGGATCTGAAAAGTTTTGTAGCATTTCAAACAATCCTCGATTTAATTTGATTTTTTGACCGAAACTAGTAATAAATTGTGTATAATATACTACGATTTTTAACCGAAACTAGTATTTCAAAAAGTTTCATAGAATCTAATTTTGAGATAATGTTTTGCATAGACTTCCATCATAACATTCCCTAGTAACATATAGAAAGGATCTGAAACGTTTTGTAGCATTTCGAACAATGCTCGATTTAATTTGATTTTTTTACCGAAACTAGTAAAAAATTGTGAATATTATACTACGATTTTTGGCCGAAACTAGTATTACAAAAAATTTCATAGATTCTAATTTTGAGATAATTTTTTGCCTGAACGTCCATCATAACCTTCCCTCGTAACATTAAGAAAGGATATGAAAAGTTTCATTACATTTCAAACAATCCTCGATTTAATTTGATTTTTTTACCGAAATTAGTATAAAATTGTGTATATTATACTACGATTTTTGACCGAAACTAGTTTTTCAAAAATTTTCATGGAATCTAATTCTGAGATAATTTTTTTGCATGGACTTCCATCATAACCTTCCCTCTTAACATATAGAAAAGATCTGAAAAGTTTTGTAGCATTTCAAACAATCTTCGACTTAATTTGATTTTTTGACTGAAACTAGTAATAAATTGTGTATATTATACTACGATTTTTGACCGAAAATAGAATTTCAAAAAGTTTCATAGAATTTAATTTTGAGATAATATTTTGAATAGACTTCCATCATAACATTCCCTAGTAACATACAGAAAGGAACTTAAACGTTTCATATCATTTCGAACAATCCTCGATTTAATTTGATTATTTGACCGAAACTAGTATAAAATCGTGTATAATATACTACGATTTTTGACCGAAACTAGTATTTCAAAAAGTTTCATAGAATCTAATTTGAGATAATTTTTTTTACATGGACTTCCATCATAACCTTCCCTCTTAACAAATAGAAAGGATATGATAAATTTTGTAGCATTTCAAACAATCCTCAATTTAATTTGATTTTTTGACCGAAACTATTATAAAATTGTGTATAATATACTACGATTTTTGACCGCAACTAGTATTTCAAAAAGATTCATGGAATCTAATTTTTAGATAATTTTTTTGTACAGACTTCCATCATAACCCTCCCTCTTAACATAGAGAAAGGATATGAAAAGTTTCGTAGCATTTCAAACAATCCTCGATTTAATTTGATTTTTTGACCGAAACTAGTAATAAATTGTGTATAATATACAATGATTTTTTTTACCGAAACTAGTATTTAAAAACGTTTCATAGAATCTAATTTTGAGATAATGTTTTGCATAGACTTCCATCATAACATTCCCTAGTAACATATAGAAAGGATATGAAACGTTTCGTAGCATTTCGAACAAAACTCGATTTAATTTGATTTTTTGACCGAAACTAGTAAGGAATT
The DNA here is from genome assembly GCA_963966055.1 of Lathyrus aphaca. Classification (NCBI taxonomy): domain Eukaryota; kingdom Viridiplantae; phylum Streptophyta; class Magnoliopsida; order Fabales; family Fabaceae; genus Lathyrus; species Lathyrus aphaca. Next base: position 61,463,785 of record OZ014523.1, on the reverse strand, counting down.
ATGTATATTATACTACGATTTTTTGCCGAAACTAGTATTACAAAACATTTCATAGAACTAATTTTGAGATATTTTTTGCATGAACGTCCATCATAACCTTCCCTCTTAACATTAAGAAAGGATGTGAAAAGTTTCGTTAGATTTCGAACAATCCTCGATTTAATTTGATTTTTTGACCAAAATTAGTATAAAATTGTGTATAATATTCTACGATTTTTTACCGAAACTAGTATTTCAAAAAGTTTCATGGAATCTAATTTTGATATAATTATTTTGCATGGACTTACATCATAACCTTCCCTCTTAACATATAGAAAGGATCTGAAAAGTTTTGTAGCATTTCAAACAATCCTCGATTTAATTTGATTTTTTGACCGAAACTAGTAATAAATTGTGTATAATATACTACGATTTTTAACCGAAACTAGTATTTCAAAAAGTTTCATAGAATCTAATTTTGAGATAATGTTTTGCATAGACTTCCATCATAACATTCCCTAGTAACATATAGAAAGGATCTGAAACGTTTTGTAGCATTTCGAACAATGCTCGATTTAATTTGATTTTTTTACCGAAACTAGTAAAAAATTGTGAATATTATACTACGATTTTTGGCCGAAACTAGTATTACAAAAAATTTCATAGATTCTAATTTTGAGATAATTTTTTGCCTGAACGTCCATCATAACCTTCCCTCGTAACATTAAGAAAGGATATGAAAAGTTTCATTACATTTCAAACATTCCTCGATTTAATTTGATTTTTTTACCGAAATTAGTATAAAATTGTGTATATTATACTACGATTTTTGACCGAAACTAGTTTTTCAAAAATTTTCATGGAATCTAATTCTGAGATAATTTTTTTGCATGGACTTCCATCATAACCTTCCCTCTTAACATATAGAAAAGATCTGAAAAGTTTTGTAGCATTTCAAACAATCTTCGACTTAATTTGATTTTTTGACTAAAACTAGTAATAAATTGTGTATATTATACTACGATTTTTGACCGAAACTAGTATTTCAAAAAGTTTAATAGAATTTAATTTTGAGATAATATTTTGAATAGACTTCCATCATAACATTCCTTAGTAACATATAGAAAGGAATTGAAACGTTTCATAGCATTTCGAACAATCCTCGATTTAATTTGATTATTTGACCGAAACTAGTATAAAATTGTGTATAATATACTATTATTTTTGGCCGAAACTGGTATTTCAAAAAGATTCATGGAATCTAATTTTGAGATAATTTTTTTGCACGTACTTCCATCATAACCTTCCCTCTTAACATAGAGAAAGGATATGAAAAGTTGCGTAGCATTTCAAACAATCCTCGATTTAATTTGATTTTTTGACCGAACTAGTAATAAATTATGTATAATATACAACGATTTTTGACCGAAACTAGTATTTAAAAAAGTTTCATAGAATCTAATTTTGAGATAATGTTTTGCATAGACTTCCATCATAACATTCCCTAGTAACATATAGAAAGGATATGAAACGTTTCGTAGTATTTCAAACAAAACTCGATTTAATTTGATTTTTTGACCGTAACTAGTAAAAAATTGTGTATATTATACTACGATTTTTTGCCGAAACTAGTATTACAAAAATTTCATAGAATCTAATTTTGAGATAATTTTTTGCATAAACGTCCATCATAACCTTCCCTCTTAACATTAAGAAAGGATGTGAAACGTTTCGTAAAATTTCGAACTATCCTCGATTTAATTTGATTTTTTGACCGAAATTAGTATAAAATTGTGTATAATATTCTACGATTTTTGACCGAAACCAGTATTTCTAAAAGTTTCATGGAATCTAATTTTGATATATATTTTTTGCATGGACATCCATCATAACCTTCCCTCTTAACATATAGGAAGGATCTGAAAAGTTATGTAGTATTTCAAACAATCCTCGATTTAATTTGATTTTTTCACCGAAATTGGTAAAATATTGCGTATATTATACTACGATTTTTTGCCGGAATCTAGTATTACAAAAAATTTCATAGAATCTAATTTTTAGATAATTTTTTGCATGAACGTCCATCATAACCTTCCCTCTTAACATTAATAAAGGATATGAAAAGTTTCGTAAAATTTCGAACAATCCTCGATTTAATTTGATTTTTTGACCGAAATTAGTAAAAAATTGTGTATAATATTCTACGATTTTTGACCGAACCTAGTATTTCAAAAAGTTTCATGGAATCTAATTTTGAGATAATGTTTTTGCATGGACTTCCATCATAACCTTCCCTCTTAACATATAGAAAAGATATGAAAAGATTTGTAGCATTTCAAACAATCCTCGATTTAATTTGATTTTTTGACTGAAACTAGTAAAAAATTGTGTATATTATACTACGATTTTTTACCGAAACTAGAATTTCAAAAAGTTTCATAGAATTTAATTTTGAGATAATATTTTGAATAGACTTCCATCATAACATTCCCTAGTAACATACAGAAAGGAACTTAAACGTTTCATATCATTTCGAACAATCCTCGATTTAATTTGATTATTTGACCGAAACTAGTATAAAATCGTGTATAATATACTACGATTTTTGACCGAAACTAGTATTTCAAAAAGTTTCATAGAATCTAATTTGAGATAATTTTTTTTACATGGACTTCCATCATAACCTTCCCTCTTAACAAATAGAAAGGATATGATAAGTTTTGTAGCATTTCAAACAATCCTCAATTTAATTTGATTTTTTGACCGAAACTATTATAAAATTGTGTATAATATACTACGATTTTTGACCGCAACTAGTATTTCAAAAAGATTCATGGAATCTAATTTTGAGATAATTTTTTTGTACAGACTTCCATCATAACCCTCCCTCTTAACATAGAGAAAGGATATGAAAAGTTTCGTAGCATTTCAAACAATCCTCGATTTAATTTGATTTTTTGACCGAAACTAGTAATAAATTGTGTATAATATACAATGATTTTTTTTACCGAAACTAGTATTTAAAAACGTTTCATAGAATCTAATTTTGAGATAATGTTTTGCATAGACTTCCATCATAACATTCCCTAGTAACATATAGAAAGGATATGAAACGTTTCGTAGCATTTCGAACAAAACTCGATTTAATTTGATTTTTTGACCGAAACTAGTAAAGAATTATGTATATTATACTACGATTTTTTGCCGAAACTAGTATTACAAAACATTTCATAGAACTAATTTTGAGATATTTTTTGCATGAACGTCCATCATAACCTTCCCTCTTAACATTAAGAAAGGATGTGAAAAGTTTCGTTAGATTTCGAACAATCCTCGATTTAATTTGATTTTTTGACCAAAATTAGTATAAAATTGTGTATAATATTCTACGATTTTTTACCGAAACTAGTATTTCAAAAAGTTTCATGGAATCTAATTTTGATATAATTATTTTGCATGGACTTACATCATAACCTTCCCTCTTAACATATAGAAAGGATCTGAAAAGTTTTGTAGCATTTCAAACAATCCTCGATTTAATTTGATTTTTTGACCGAAACTAGTAATAAATTGTGTATAATATACTACGATTTTTAACCGAAACTAGTATTTCAAAAAGTTTCATAGAATCTAATTTTGAGATAATGTTTTGCATAGACTTCCATCATAACATTCCCTAGTAACATATAGAAAGGATCTGAAACGTTTTGTAGCATTTCGAACAATGCTCGATTTAATTTGATTTTTTTACCGAAACTAGTAAAAAATTGTGAATATTATACTACGATTTTTGGCCGAAACTAGTATTACAAAAAATTTCATAGATTCTAATTTTGAGATAATTTTTTGCCTGAACGTCCATCATAACCTTCCCTCGTAACATTAAGAAAGGATATGAAAAGTTTCATTACATTTCAAACAAGCCTCGATTTAATTTGATTTTTTTACCGAAATTAGTATAAAATTGTGTATATTATACTACGATTTTTGACCGAAACTAGTTTTTCAAAAATTTTCATGGAATCTAATTCTGAGATAATTTTTTTGCATGGACTTCCATCATAACCTTCCCTCTTAACATATAGAAAAAATCTGAAAAGTTTTGTAGCATTTCAAACAATCTTCGACTTAATTTGATTTTTTGACTAAAACTAGTAATAAATTGTGTATATTATACTACGATTTTTGACCGAAACTAGTATTTCAAAAAGTTTAATAGAATTTAATTTTGAGATAATATTTTGAATAGACTTCCATCATAACATTCCTTAGTAACATATAGAAAGGAATTGAAACGTTTCATAGCATTTCGAACAATCCTCGATTTAATTTGATTATTTGACCGAAACTAGTATAAAATTGTGTATAATATACTACTATTTTTGGCCGAAACTGGTATTTCAAAAAGATTCATGGAATCTAATTTTGAGATAATTTTTTTGCACGTACTTCCATCATAACCTTCCCTCTTAACATAGAGAAAGGATATGAAAAGTTGCGTAGCATTTCAAACAATCCTCGATTTAATTTGATTTTTTGACCGAACTAGTAATAAATTATGTATAATATACAACGATTTTTGACCGAAACTAGTATTTAAAAAAGTTTCATAGAATCTAATTTTGAGATAATGTTTTGCATAGACTTCCATCATAACATTCCCTAGTAACATATAGAAAGGATATGAAACGTTTCGTAGTATTTCAAACAAAACTCGATTTAATTTGATTTTTTGACCGTAACTAGTAAAAAATTGTGTATATTATACTACGATTTTTTGCCGAAACTAGTATTACAAAAATTTCATAGAATCTAATTTTGAGATAATTTTTTGCATAAACGTCCATCATAACCTTCCCTCTTAACATTAAGAAAGGATGTGAAACGTTTCGTAAAATTTCGAACTATCCTCGATTTAATTTGATTTTTTGACCGAAATTAGTATAAAATTGTGTATAATATTCTACGATTTTTGACCGAAACCAGTATTTCTAAAAGTTTCATGGAATCTAATTTTGATATATTTTTTTTGCATGGACATCCATCATAACCTTCCCTCTTAACATATAGGAAGGATCTGAAAAGTTATGTAGTATTTCAAACAATCCTCGATTTAATTTGATTTTTTGACCGAAATTGGTAAAATATTGCGTATATTATACTACGATTTTTTGCCGGAATCTAGTATTACAAAAAATTTCATAGAATCTAATTTTTAGATAATTTTTTGCATGAACGTCCATCATAACCTTCCCTCTTAACATTAATAAAGGATATGAAAAGTTTCGTAAAATTTCGAACAATCCTCGATTTAATTTGATTTTTTGACCGAAATTAGTAAAAAATTGTGTATAATATTCTACGATTTTTGACCGAACCTAGTATTTCAAAAAGTTTCATGGAATCTAATTTTGAGATAATGTTTTTGCATGGACTTCCATCATAACCTTCCCTCTTAACATATAGAAAAGATATGAAAAGATTTGTAGCATTTCAAACAATCCTCGATTTAATTTGATTTTTTGACTGAAACTAGTAAAAAATTGTGTATATTATACTACGATTTTTTACCGAAACTAGAATTTCAAAAAGTTTCATAGAATTTAATTTTGAGATAATATTTTGAATAGACTTCCATCATAACATTCCCTAGTAACATACAGAAAGGAACTTAAACGTTTCATATCATTTCGAACAATCCTCGATTTAATTTGATTATTTGACCGAAACTAGTATAAAATCGGGTATAATATACTACGATTTTTGACCGAAACTAGTATTTCAAAAAGTTTCATAGAATCTAATTTGAGATAATTTTTTTTACATGGACTTCCATCATAACCTTCCCTCTTAACAAATAGAAAGGATATGATAAGTTTTGTAGCATTTCAAACAATCCTCAATTTAATTTGATTTTTTGACCGAAACTATTATAAAATTGTGTATAATATACTACGATTTTTGACCGCAACTAGTATTTCAAAAAGATTCATGGAATCTAATTTTGAGATAATTTTTTTGTACAGACTTCCATCATAACCCTCCCTCTTAACATAGAGAAAGGATATGAAAAGTTTCGTAGCATTTCAAACAATCCTCGATTTAATTTGATTTTTTGACCGAAACTAGTAATAAATTGTGTATAATATACAATGATTTTTTTTACCGAAACTAGTATTTAAAAACGTTTCATAGAATCTAATTTTGAGATAATGTTTTGCATAGACTTCCATCATAACATTCCCTAGTAACATATAGAAAGGATATGAAACGTTTCGTAGCATTTCGAACAAAACTCGATTTAATTTGATTTTTTGACCGAAACTAGTAAAGAATTATGTATATTATACTACGATTTTTTGCCGAAACTAGTATTACAAAACATTTCATAGAACTAATTTTGAGATATTTTTTGCATGAACGTCCATCATAACCTTCCCTCTTAACATTAAGAAAGGATGTGAAAAGTTTCGTTAGATTTCGAACAATCCTCGATTTAATTTGATTTTTTGACCAAAATTAGTATAAAATTGTGTATAATATTCTACGATTTTTTACCGAAACTAGTATTTCAAAAAGTTTCATGGAATCTAATTTTGATATAATTATTTTGCATGGACTTACATCATAACCTTCCCTCTTAACATATAGAAAGGATCTGAAAAGTTTGGTAGCATTTCAAACAATCCTCGATTTAATTTGATTTTTTGACCGAAACTAGTAATAAATTGTGTATAATATACTACGATTTTTAACCGAAACTAGTATTTCAAAAAGTTTCATAGAATCTAATTTTGAGATAATGTTTTGCATAGACTTCCATCATAACATTCCCTAGTAACATATAGAAAGGATCTGAAACGTTTTGTAGCATTTCGAACAATGCTCGATTTAATTTGATTTTTTTACCGAAACTAGTAAAAAATTATGAATATTATACTACGATTTTTGGCCGAAACTAGTATTACAAAAAATTTCATAGATTCTAATTTTGAGATAATTTTTTGCCTGAACGTCCATCATAACCTTCCCTCGTAACATTGAGAAAGGATATGAAAAGTTTCATTACATTTCAAACAATCCTCGATTTAATTTGATTTTTTTACCGAAATTAGTATAAAATTGTGTATATTATACTACGATTTTTGACCGAAACTAGTTTTTCAAAAATTTTCATGGAATCTAATTCTGAGATAATTTTTTTGCATGGACTTCCATCATAACCTTCCCTCTTAACATATAGAAAAGATCTGAAAAGTTTTGTAGCATTTCAAACAATCTTCGACTTAATTTGATTTTTTGACTGAAACTAGTAATAAATTGTGTATATTATACTACGATTTTTGACCGAAACTAGTATTTCAAAAAGTTTAATAGAATTTAATTTTGAGATAATATTTTGAATAGACTTCCATCATAACATTCCTTAGTAACATATAGAAAGGAATTGAAACGTTTCATAGCATTTCGAACAATCCTCGATTTAATTTGATTATTTGACCGAAACTAGTATAAAATTGTGTATAATATACTACGATTTTTGGCCGAAACTGGTATTTCAAAAAGATTCATGGAATCTAATTTTGAGATAATTTTTTTGCACGTACTTCCATCATAACCTTCCCTCTTAACATAGAGAAAGGATATGAAAAGTTGCGTAGCATTTCAAACAATCCTCGATTTAATTTGATTTTTTGACCGAACTAGTAATAAATTATGTATAATATACAACGATTTTTGACCGAAACTAGTATTTAAAAAAGTTTCATAGAATCTAATTTTGAGATAATGTTTTGCATAGACTTCCATCATAACATTCCCTAGTAACATATAGAAAGGATATGAAACGTTTCGTAGTATTTCAAACAAAACTCGATTTAATTTGATTTTTTGACCGTAACTAGTAAAAAATTGTGTATATTATACTACGATTTTTTGCCGAAACTAGTATTACAAAAATTTCATAGAATCTAATTTTGAGATAATTTTTTGCATAAACGTCCATCATAACCTTCCCTCTTAACATTAAGAAAGGATGTGAAATGTTTCGTAAAATTTCGAACTATCCTCGATTTAATTTGATTTTTTGACCGAAATTAGTATAAAATTGTGTATAATATTCTACGATTTTTGACCGAAACCAGTATTTCTAAAAGTTTCATGGAATCTAATTTTGATATATTTTTTTTGCATGGACATCCATCATAACCTTCCCTCTTAACATATAGGAAGGATCTGAAAAGTTATGTAGTATTTCAAACAATCCTCGATTTAATTTGATTTTTTTACCGAAATTAGTAAAATATTGCGTATATTATACTACGATTTTTTGCCGGAATCTAGTATTACAAAAAATTTCATAGAATCTAATTTTTAGATAATTTTTTGCATGAACGTCCATCATAACCTTCCCTCTTAACATTAAGAAAGGATATGAAAAGTTTCGTAAAATTTCGAACAATCCTCGATTTAATTTGATTTTTTGACCGAAATTAGTAAAAAATTGTGTATAATATTCTACGATTTTTGACCGAACCTAGTATTTCAAAAAGTTTCATGGAATCTAATTTTGAGATAATGTTTTTGCATGGACTTCCATCATAACCTTCCCTCTTAACATATAGAAAAGATATGAAAAGATTTGTAGCATTTCAAACAATCCTCGATTTAATTTGATTTTTTGACTGAAACTAGTAAAAAATTGTGTATATTATACTACGATTTTTGACCGAAACTAGAATTTCAAAAAGTTTCATAGAATTTAATTTTGAGATAATATTTTGAATAGACTTCCATCATAACATTCCCTAGTAACATACAGAAAGGAACTTAAACGTTTCATATCATTTCGAACAATCCTCGATTTAATTTGATTATTTGACCGAAACTAGTATAAAATCGTGTATAATATACTACGATTTTTGACCAAAACTAGTATTTCAAAAAGTTTCATAGAATCTAATTTGAGATAATTTTTTTTACATGGACTTCCATCATAACCTTCCCTCTTAACAAATAGAAAGGATATGATAAGTTTTGTAGCATTTCAAACAATCCTCAATTTAATTTGATTTTTTGACCGAAACTATTATAAAATTGTGTATAATATACTACGATTTTTGACCGCAACTAGTATTTCAAAAAGATTCATGGAATCTAATTTTGAGATAATTTTTTTGTACAGACTTCCATCATAACCCTCCCTCTTAACATAGAGAAAGGATATGAAAAGTTTCGTAGCATTTCAAACAATCCTCGATTTAATTTGATTTTTTGACCGAAACTAGTAATAAATTGTGTATAATATACAATGATTTTTTTTACCGAAACTAGTATTTAAAAACGTTTCATAGAATCTAATTTTGAGATAATGTTTTGCATAGACTTCCATCATAACATTCCCTAGTAACATATAGAAAGGATATGAAACGTTTCGTAGCATTTCGAACAAAACTCGATTTAATTTGATTTTTTGACCGAAACTAGTAAAGAATTATGTATATTATACTACGATTTTTTGCCGAAACTAGTATTACAAAACATTTCATAGAACTAATTTTGAGATATTTTTTGCATGAACGTCCATCATAACCTTCCCTCTTAACATTAAGAAAGGATGTGAAAAGTTTCGTTAGATTTCGAACAATCCTCGATTTAATTTGATTTTTTGACCAAAATTAGTATAAAATTGTGTATAATATTCTACGATTTTTTACCGAAACTAGTATTTCAAAAAGTTTCATGGAATCTAATTTTGATATAATTATTTTGCATGGACTTACATCATAACCTTCCCTCTTAACATATAGAAAGGATCTGAAAAGTTTGGTAGCATTTCAAACAATCCTCGATTTAATTTGATTTTTTGACCGAAACTAGTAATAAATTGTGTATAATATACTACGATTTTTAACCGAAACTAGTATTTCAAAAAGTTTCATAGAATCTAATTTTGAGATAATGTTTTGCATAGACTTCCATCATAACATTCCCTAGTAACATATAGAAAGGATCTGAAACGTTTTGTAGCATTTCGAACAATGCTCGATTTAATTTGATTTTTTTACCGAAACTAGTAAAAAATTATGAATATTATACTACGATTTTTGGCCGAAACTAGTATTACAAAAAATTTCATAGATTCTAATTTTGAGATAATTTTTTGCCTGAACGTCCATCATAACCTTCCCTCGTAACATTAAGAAAGGATATGAAAAGTTTCATTACATTTCAAACAATCCTCGATTTAATTTGATTTTTTTACCGAAATTAGTATAAAATTGTGTATATTATACTACGATTTTTGACCGAAACTAGTTTTTCAAAAATTTTCATGGAATCTAATTCTGAGATAATTTTTTTGCATGGACTTCCATCATAACCTTCCCTCTTAACATATAGAAAAGATCTGAAAAGTTTTGTAGCATTTCAAACAATCTTCGACTTAATTTGATTTTTTGACTGAAACTAGTAATAAATTGTGTATATTATACTACGATTTTTGACCGAAACTAGTATTTCAAAAAGTTTAATAGAATTTAATTTTGAGATAATATTTTGAATAGACTTCCATCATAACATTCCTTAGTAACATATAGAAAGGAATTGAAACGTTTCATAGCATTTCGAACAATCCTCGATTTAATTTGATTATTTGACCGAAACTAGTATAAAATTGTGTATAATATACTACGATTTTTGGCCGAAACTGGTATTTCAAAAAGATTCATGGAATCTAATTTTGAGATAATTTTTTTGCACGTACTTCCATCATAACCTTCCCTCTTAACATAGAGAAAGGATATGAAAAGTTGCGTAGCATTTCAAACAATCCTCGATTTAATTTGATTTTTTGACCGAACTAGTAATAAATTATGTATAATATACAACGATTTTTGACCGAAACTAGTATTTAAAAAAGTTTCATAGAATCTAATTTTGAGATAATGTTTTGCATAGACTTCCATCATAACATTCCCTAGTAACATATAGAAAGGATATGAAACGTTTCGTAGTATTTCAAACAAAACTCGATTTAATTTGATTTTTTGACCGTAACTAGTAAAAAATTGTGTATATTATACTACGATTTTTTGCCGAAACTAGTATTACAAAAATTTCATAGAATCTAATTTTGAGATAATTTTTTGCATAAACGTCCATCATAACCTTCCCTCTTAACATTAAGAAAGGATGTGAAACGTTTCGTAAAATTTCGAACTATCCTCGATTTAATTTGATTTTTTGACCGAAATTAGTATAAAATTGTGTATAATATTCTACGATTTTTGACCGAAACCAGTATTTCTAAAAGTTTCATGGAATCTAATTTTGATATATTTTTTTTGCATGGACATCCATCATAACCTTCCCTCTTAACATATAGGAAGGATCTGAAAAGTTATGTAGTATTTCAAACAATCCTCGATTTAATTTGATTTTTTTACCGAAATTAGTAAAATATTGCGTATATTATACTACGATTTTTTGCCGGAATCTAGTATTACAAAAAATTTCATAGAATCTAATTTTTAGATAATTTTTTGCATGAACGTCCATCATAACCTTCCCTCTTAACATTAAGAAAGGATATGAAAAGTTTCGTAAAATTTCGAACAATCCTCGATTTAATTTGATTTTTTGAGCGAAATTAGTAAAAAATTGTGTATAATATTCTACGATTTTTGACCGAACCTAGTATTTCAAAAAGTTTCATGGAATCTAATTTTGAGATAATGTTTTTGCATGGACTTCCATCATAACCTTCCCTCTTAACATATAGAAAAGATATGAAAAGATTTGTAGCATTTCAAACAATCCTCGATTTAATTTGATTTTTTGACTGAAACTAGTAAAAAATTGTGTATATTATACTACGATTTTTGACCGAAACTAGAATTTCAAAAAGTTTCATAGAATTTAATTTTGAGATAATATTTTGAATAGACTTCCATCATAACATTCCCTAGTAACATACAGAAAGGAACTTAAACGTTTCATATCATTTCGAACAATCCTCGATTTAATTTGATTATTTGACCGAAACTAGTATAAAATCGTGTATAATATACTACGATTTTTGGCCGAAACTAGTATTTCAAAAAGTTTCATAGAATCTAATTTGAGATAATTTTTTTTACATGGACTTCCATCATAACCTTCCCTCTTAACAAATAGAAAGGATATGATAAGTTTTGTAGCATTTCAAACAATCCTCAATTTAATTTAATTTTTTGACCGAAACTATTATAAAATTGTGTATAATATACTACGATTTTTGACCGTAACTAGTATTTCAAAAAGATTCATGGAATCTAATTTTGAGATAATTTTTTTGTACAGACTTCCATCATAACCCTCCCTCTTAACATAGAGAAAGGATATGAAAAGTTTCATAGCATTTCAAACAATCCTCGATTTAATTTGATTTTTTGACCGAAACTAGTAATAAATTGTGTATAATATACAATGATTTTTTTTACCGAAACTAGTATTTAAAAACGTTTCATAGAATCTAATTTTGAGATAATGTTTTGCATAGACTTCCATCATAACATTCCCTAGTAACATATAGAAAGGATATGAAACGTTTCGTAGCATTTCGAACAAAACTCGATTTAATTTGATTTTTTGACCGAAACTAGTAAAGAATTATGTATATTATACTACGATTTTTTGCCGAAACTAGTATTACAAAACATTTCATAGAACTAATTTTGAGATATTTTTTGCATGAACGTCCATCATAACCTTCCCTCTTAACATTAAGAAAGGATGTGAAAAGTTTCGTTAGATTTCGAACAATCCTCGATTTAATTTGATTTTTTGACCAAAATTAGTATAAAATTGTGTATAATATTCTACGATTTTTTACCGAAACTAGTATTTCAAAAAGTTTCATGGAATCTAATTTTGATATAATTATTTTGCATGGACTTACATCATAACCTTCCCTCTTAACATATAGAAAGGATCTGAAAAGTTTGGTAGCATTTCAAACAATCCTCGATTTAATTTGATTTTTTGACCGAAACTAGTAATAAATTGTGTATAATATACTACGATTTTTAACCGAAACTAGTATTTCAAAAAGTTTCATAGAATCTAATTTTGAGATAATGTTTTGCATAGACTTCCATCATAACATTCCCTAGTAACATATAGAAAGGATCTGAAACGTTTTGTAGCATTTCGAACAATGCTCGATTTAATTTGATTTTTTTACCGAAACTAGTAAAAAATTATGAATATTATACTACGATTTTTGGCCGAAACTAGTATTACAAAAAATTTCATAGATTCTAATTTTGAGATAATTTTTTGCCTGAACGTCCATCATAACCTTCCCTCGTAACATTAAGCAAGGATATGAAAAGTTTCATTACATTTCAAACAATCCTCGATTTAATTTGATTTTTTTACCGAAATTAGTATAAAATTGTGTATATTATACTACGATTTTTGACCGAAACTAGTTTTTCAAAAATTTTCATGGAATCTAATTCTGAGATAATTTTTTTGCATGGACTTCCATCATAACCTTCCCTCTTAACATATAGAAAAGATCTGAAAAGTTTTGTAGCATTTCAAACAATCTTCGACTTAATTTGATTTTTTAACTGAAACTAGTAATAAATTGTGTATATTATACTACGATTTTTGACCGAAACTAGTATTTCAAAAAGTTTAATAGAATTTAATTTTGAGATAATATTTTGAATAGACTTCCATCATAACATTCCTTAGTAACATATAGAAAGGAATTGAAACGTTTCATAGCATTTCGAACAATCCTCGATTTAATTTGATTATTTGACCGAAACTAGTATAAAATTGTGTATAATATACTACGATTTTTGGCCGAAACTGGTATTTCAAAAAGATTCATGGAATCTAATTTTGAGATAATTTTTTTGCACGTACTTCCATCATAACCTTCCCTCTTAACATAGAGAAAGGATATGAAAAGTTGCGTAGCATTTCAAACAATCCTCGATTTAATTTGATTTTTTGACCGAACTAGTAATAAATTATGTATAATATACAACGATTTTTGACCGAAACTAGTATTTAAAAAAGTTTCATAGAATCTAATTTTGAGATAATGTTTTGCATAGACTTCCATCATAACATTCCCTAGTAACATATAGAAAGGATATGAAACGTTTCGTAGTATTTCAAACAAAACTCGATTTAATTTGATTTTTTGACCGTAACTAGTAAAAAATTGTGTATATTATACTACGATTTTTTGCCGAAACTAGTATTACAAAAATTTCATAGAATCTAATTTTGAGATAATTTTTTGCATAAACGTCCATCATAACCTTCCCTCTTAACATTAAGAAAGGATGTGAAACGTTTCGTAAAATTTCGAACTATCCTCGATTTAATTTGATTTTTTGACCGAAATTAGTATAAAATTGTGTATAATATTCTACGATTTTTGACCGAAACCAGTATTTCTAAAAGTTTCATGGAATCTAATTTTGATATATTTTTTTTGCATGGACATCCATCATAACCTTCCCTCTTAACATATAGGAAGGATCTGAAAAGTTATGTAGTATTTCAAACAATCCTCGATTTAATTTGATTTTTTTACCGAAATTAGTAAAATATTGCGTATATTATACTACGATTTTTTGCCGGAATCTAGTATTACAAAAAATTTCCTAGAATCTAATTTTTAGATAATTTTTTGCATGAACGTCCATCATAACCTTCCCTCTTAACATTAAGAAAGGATATGAAAAGTTTCGTAAAATTTCGAACAATCCTCGATTTAATTTGATTTTTTGACCGAAATTAGTAAAAAATTGTGTATAATATTCTACGATTTTTGACCGAACCTAGTATTTCAAAAAGTTTCATGGAATCTAATTTTGAGATAATGTTTTTGCATGGACTTCCATCATAACCTTCCCTCTTAACATATAGAAAAGATATGAAAAGATTTGTAGCATTTCAAACAATCCTCGATTTAATTTGATTTTTTGACTGAAACTAGTAAAAAATTGTGTATATTATACTACGATTTTTGACCGAAACTAGAATTTCAAAAAGTTTCATAGAATTTAATTTTGAGATAATATTTTGAATAGACTTCCATCATAACATTCCCTAGTAACATACAGAAAGGAACTTAAACGTTTCATAGCATTTCGAACAATCCTCGATTTAATTTGATTATTTGACCGAAACTAGTATAAAATCGTGTATAATATACTACGATTTTTTACCGAAACTAGTATTTCAAAAAGTTTCATAGAATCTAATTTGAGATAATTTTTTTTACATGGACTTCCATCATAACCTTCCCTCTTAACAAATAGAAAGGATATGATAAGTTTTGTAGCATTTCAAACAATCCTCAATTTAATTTGATTTTTTGACCGAAACTATTATAAAATTGTGTATAATATACTACGATTTTTGACCGCAACTAGTATTTCAAAAAGATTCATGGAATCTAATTTTGAGATAATTTTTTTGTACAGACTTCCATCATAACCCTCCCTCTTAACATAGAGAAAGGATATGAAAAGTTTCGTAGCATTTCAAACAATCCTCGATTTAATTTGATTTTTTGACCGAAACTAGTAATAAATTGTGTATAATATACAATGATTTTTTTTACCGAAACTAGTATTTAAAAACGTTTCATAGAATCTAATTTTGAGATAATGTTTTGCATAGACTTCCATCATAACATTCCCTAGTAACATATAGAAAGGATATGAAACGTTTCGTAGCATTTCGAACAAAACTCGATTTAATTTGATTTTTTGACCGAAACTAGTAAAGAATTATGTATATTATACTACGATTTTTTGCCGAAACTAGTATTACAAAACATTTCATAGAACTAATTTTGAGATATTTTTTGCATGAACGTCCATCATAACCTTCCCTCTTAACATTAAGAAAGGATGTGAAAAGTTTCGTTAGATTTCGAACAATCCTCGATTTAATTTGATTTTTTGACCAAAATTAGTATAAAATTGTGTATAATATTCTACGATTTTTTACCTAAACTAGTATTTCAAAAAGTTTCATGGAATCTAATTTTGATATAATTATTTTGCATGGACTTACATCATAACCTTCCCTCTTAACATATAGAAAGGATCTGAAAAGTTTTGTAGCATTTCAAACAATCCTCGATTTAATTTGATTTTTTGACCGAAACTAGTAATAAATTGTGAATAATATACTACGATTTTTAACCGAAACTAGTATTTCAAAAAGTTTCATAGAATCTAATTTTGAGATAATGTTTTGCATAGACTTCCATCATAACATTCCCTAGTAACATATAGAAAGGATCTGAAAATTTTTGTAGCATTTCGAACAATCCTCGATTTAATTTGATTTTTTTACCGAAACTAGTAAAAAATTATGAATATTATACTACGATTTTTGGCCGAAACTAGTATTACAAAAAATTTCATAGATTCTAATTTTGAGATAATTTTTTGCCTGAACGTCCATCATAACCTTCCCTCGTAACATTAAGAAAGGATATGAAAAGTTTCATTACATTTCAAACAATCCTCGATTTAATTTGATTTTTTTACCGAAATTAGTATAAAATTGTGTATATTATACTACGATTTTTGACCGAAACTAGTTTTTCAAAAATTTTCATGGAATCTAATTCTGAGATAATTTTTTTGCATGGACTTCCATCATAACCTTCCCTCTTAACATATAGAAAAGATCTGAAAAGTTTTGTAGCATTTCAAACAATCTTCGACTTAATTTGATTTTTTGACTGAAACTAGTAATAAATTGTGTATATTATACTACGATTTTTGACCGAAACTAGTATTTCAAAAAGTTTAATAGAATTTAATTTTGAGATAATATTTTGAATAGACTTCCATCATAACATTCCTTAGTAACATATAGAAAGGAATTGAAACGTTTCATAGCATTTCGAACAATCCTCGATTTAATTTGATTATTTGACCGAAACTAGTATAAAATTGTGTATAATATACTACTATTTTTGGCCGAAACTGGTATTTCAAAAAGATTCATGGAATCTAATTTTGAGATAATTTTTTTGCACGTACTTCCATCATAACCTTCCCTCTTAACATAGAGAAAGGATATGAAAAGTTGCGTAGCATTTCAAACAATCCTCGATTTAATTTGATTTTTTGACCGAACTAGTAATAAATTATGTATAATATACAACGATTTTTGACCGAAACTAGTATTTAAAAAAGTTTCATAGAATCTAATTTTGAGATAATGTTTTGCATAGACTTCCATTATAACATTCCCTAGTAACATATAGAAAGGATATGAAACGTTTCGTAGTATTTCAAACAAAACTCGATTTAATTTGATTTTTTGACCGTAACGAGTAAAAAATTGTGTATATTATACTACGATTTTTTGCCGAAACTAGTATTACAAAAATTTCATAGAGTCTAATTTTGAGATAATTTTTTGCATAAACGTCCATCATAACCTTCCCTCTTAACATTAAGAAAGGATGTGAAACGTTTCGTAAAATTTCGAACTATCCTCGATTTAATTTGATTTTTTGACCGAAATTAGTATAAAATTGTGTATAATATTCTACGATTTTTGACCGAAACCAGTATTTCTAAAAGTTTCATGGAATCTAATTTTGATATATTTTTTTTGCATGGACATCCATCATAACCTTCCCTCTTAACATATAGGAAGGATCTGAAAAGTTATGTAGTATTTCAAACAATCCTCGATTTAATTTGATTTTTTGACCGAAATTGGTAAAATATTGCGTATATTATACTACGATTTTTTGCCGGAATCTAGTATTACAAAAAATTTCATAGAATCTAATTTTTAGATAATTTTTTGCATGAACGTCCATCATAACCTTCCCTCTTAACATTAAGAAAGGATATGAAAAGTTTCGTAAAATTTCGAACAATCCTCGATTTAATTTGATTTTTTGAGCGAAATTAGTAAAAAATTGTGTATAATATTCTACGATTTTTGACCGAACCTAGTATTTCAAAAAGTTTCATGGAATCTAATTTTGAGATAATGTTTTTGCATGGACTTCCATCATAACCTTCCCTCTTAACATATAGAAAAGATATGAAAAGATTTGTAGCATTTCAAACAATCCTCGATTTAATTTGATTTTTTGACTGAAACTAGTAAAAAATTGTGTATATTATACTACGATTTTTGACCGAAACTAGAATTTCAAAAAGTTTCATAGAATTTAATTTTGAGATAATATTTTGAATAGACTTCCATCATAACATTCCCTAGTAACATACAGAAAGGAACTTAAACGTTTCATATCATTTCGAACAATCCTCGATTTAATTTGATTATTTGACCGAAACTAGTATAAAATCGTGTATAATATACTACGATTTTTGGCCGAAACTAGTATTTCAAAAAGTTTCATAGAATCTAATTTGAGATAATTTTTTTTACATGGACTTCCATCATAACCTTCCCTCTTAACAAATAGAAAGGATATGATAAGTTTTGTAGCATTTCAAACAATCCTCAATTTAATTTTATTTTTTGACCGAAACTATTATAAAATTGTGTATAATATACTACGATTTTTGACCGTAACTAGTATTTCAAAAAGATTCATGGAATCTAATTTTGAGATAATTTTTTTGTACAGACTTCCATCATAACCCTCCCTCTTAACATAGAGAAAGGATATGAAAAGTTTCGTAGCATTTCAAACAATCCTCGATTTAATTTGATTTTTTGACCGAAACTAGTAATAAATTGTGTATAATATACAATGATTTTTTTTTACCGAAACTAGTATTTAAAAACGTTTCATAGAATCTAATTTTGAGATAATGTTTTGCATAGACTTCCATCATAACATTCCCTAGTAACATATAGAAAGGATATGAAACGTTTCGTAGCATTTCGAACAAAACTCGATTTAATTTGATTTTTTGACCGAAACTAGTAAAGAATTATGTATATTATACTACGATTTTTTGCCGAAACTAGTATTACAAAACATTTCATAGAACTAATTTTGAGATATTTTTTGCATGAACGTCCATCATAACCTTCCCTCTTAACATTAAGAAAGGATGTGAAAAGTTTCGTTAGATTTCGAACAATCCTCGATTTAATTTGATTTTTTGACCAAAATTAGTATAAAATTGTGTATAATATTCTACGATTTTTTACCGAAACTAGTATTTCAAAAAGTTTCATGGAATCTAATTTTGATATAATTATTTTGCATGGACTTACATCATAACCTTCCCTCTTAACATATAGAAAGGATCTGAAAAGTTTTGTAGCATTTCAAACAATCCTCGATTTAATTTGATTTTTTGACCGAAACTAGTAATAAATTGTGTATAATATACTACGATTTTTAACCGAAACTAGTATTTCAAAAAGTTTCATAGAATCTAATTTTGAGATAATGTTTTGCATAGACTTCCATCATAACATTCCCTAGTAACATATAGAAAGGATCTGAAACGTTTTGTAGCATTTCGAACAATGCTCGATTTAATTTGATTTTTTTACCGAAACTAGTAAAAAATTATGAATATTATACTACGATTTTTGGCCGAAACTAGTATTACAAAAAATTTCATAGATTCTAATTTTGAGATAATGTTTTGCCTGAACGTCCATCATAACCTTCCCTCGTAACATTAAGAAAGGATATGAAAAGTTTCATTACATTTCAAACAATCCTCGATTTAATTTGATTTTTTTACCGAAATTAGTATAAAATTGTGTATATTATACTACGATTTTTGACCGAAACTAGTTTTTCAAAAAATTTCATGGAATCTAATTCTGAGATAATTTTTTTGCATGGACTTCCATCATAACCTTCCCTCTTAACATATAGAAAAGATCTGAAAAGTTTTGTAGCATTTCAAACAATCTTCGACTTAATTTGATTTTTTGACTGAAACTAGTAATAAATTGTGTATATTATACTACGATTTTTGACCGAAACTAGTATTTCAAAAAGTTTAATAGAATTTAATTTTGAGATAATATTTTGAATAGACTTCCATCATAACATTCCTTAGTAACATATAGAAAGGAATTGAAACGTTTCATAGCATTTCGAACAATCCTCGATTTAATTTGATTATTTGACCGAAACTAGTATAAAATTGTGTATAATATACTACGATTTTTGGCCGAAACTGGTATTTCAAAAAGATTCATGGAATCTAATTTTGAGATAATTTTTTTGCACGTACTTCCATCATAACCTTCCCTCTTAACATAGAGAAAGGATATGAAAAGTTGCGTAGCATTTCAAACAATCCTCGATTTAATTTGATTTTTTGACCGAACTAGTAATAAATTATGTATAATATACAACGATTTTTGACCGAAACTAGTATTTAAAAAAGTTTCATAGAATCTAATTTTGAGATAATGTTTTGCATAGACTTCCATCATAACATTCCCTAGTAACATATAGAAAGGATATGAAACGTTTCGTAGTATTTCAAACAAAACTCGATTTAATTTGATTTTTTGACCGTAACTAGTAAAAAATTGTGTATATTATACTACGATTTTTTGCCGAAACTAGTATTACAAAAATTTCATAGAATCTAATTTTGAGATAATTTTTTGCATAAACGTCCATCATAACCTTCCCTCTTAAAATTAAGAAAGGATGTGAAACGTTTCGTAAAATTTCGAACTATCCTCGATTTAATTTGATTTTTTGACCGAAATTAGTATAAAATTGTGTATAATATTCTACGATTTTTGACCGAAACCAGTATTTCTAAAAGTTTCATTGAATCTAATTTTGATATATTTTTTTTGCATGGACATCCATCATAACCTTCCCTCTTAACATATAGGAAGGATCTGAAAAGTTATGTAGTATTTCAAACAATCCTCGATTTAATTTGATTTTTTTACCGAAATTAGTAAAATATTGCGTATATTATACTACGATTTTTTGCCGGAATCTAGTATTACAAAAAATTTCCTAGAATCTAATTTTTAGATAATTTTTTGCATGAACGTCCATCATAACCTTCCCTCTTAACATTAAGAAAGGATATGAAAAGTTTCGTAAAATTTCGAACAATCCTCGATTTAATTTGATTTTTTGACCGAAATTAGTAAAAAATTGTGTATAATATTCTACGATTTTTGACCGAACCTAGTATTTCAAAAAGTTTCATGGAATCTAATTTTGAGATAATGTTTTTGCATGGACTTCCATCATAACCTTCCCTCTTAACATATAGAAAAGATATGAAAAGATTTGTAGCATTTCAAACAATCCTCGATTTAATTTGATTTTTTGACTGAAACTAGTAAAAAATTGTGTATATTATACTACGATTTTTGACCGAAACTAGAATTTCAAAAAGTTTCATAGAATTTAATTTTGAGATAATATTTTGAATAGACTTCCATCATAACATTCCCTAGTAACATACAGAAAGGAACTTAAACGTTTCATAGCATTTCGAACAATCCTCGATTTAATTTGATTATTTGACCGAAACTAGTATAAAATCGTGTATAATATACTACGATTTTTTACCGAAACTAGTATTTCAAAAAGTTTCATAGAATCTAATTTGAGATAATTTTTTTTACATGGACTTCCATCATAACCTTCCCTCTTAACAAATAGAAAGGATATGATAAGTTTTGTAGCATTTCAAACAATCCTCAATTTAATTTGATTTTTTGACCGAAACTATTATAAAATTGTGTATAATATACTACGATTTTTGACCGCAACTAGTATTTCAAAAAGATTCATGGAATCTAATATTGAGATAATTTTTTTGTACAGACTTCCATCATAACCCTCCCTCTTAACATAGAGAAAGGATATGAAAAGTTTCGTAGCATTTCAAACAATCCTCGATTTAATTTGATTTTTTGACCGAAACTAGTAATAAATTGTGTAAAATATACAATGATTTTTTTACCGAAACTAGTATTTAAAAACGTTTCATAGAATCTAATTTTGAGATAATGTTTTGCATAGACTTCCATCATAACATTCCCTAGTAACATATAGAAAGGATATGAAACGTTTCGTAGCATTTCGAACAAAACTCGATTTAATTTGATTTTTTGACCGAAACTAGTAAAGAATTATGTATATTATACTACGATTTTTTGCCGAAACTAGTATTACAAAACATTTCATAGAACTAATTTTGAGATATTTTTTGCATGAACGTCCATCATAACCTTCCCTCTTAACATTAAGAAAGGATGTGAAAAGTTTCGTTAGATTTCGAACAATCCTCGATTTAATTTGATTTTTTGACCAAAATTAGTATAAAATTGTGTATAATATTCTACGATTTTTTACCGAAACTAGTATTTCAAAAAGTTTCATGGAATCTAATTTTGATATAATTATTTTGCATGGACTTACATCATAACCTTCCCTCTTAACATATAGAAAGGATCTGAAAAGTTTTGTAGCATTTCAAACAATCCTCGATTTAATTTGATTTTTTGACCGAAACTAGTAATAAATTGTGTATAATATACTACGATTTTTAACCGAAACTAGTATTTCAAAAAGTTTCATAGAATCTAATTTTGAGATAATGTTTTGCATAGACTTCCATCATAACATTCCCTAGTAACATATAGAAAGGATCTGAAACGTTTTGTAGCATTTCGAACAATCCTCGATTTAATTTGATTTTTTTACCGAAATTAGTATAAAATTGTGTATAATATACTACGATTTTTGACCGAAACTAGTTTTTCAAAAATTTTCATGGAATCTAATTTTGAGATAATTTTTTTGCATGGACTTCCATCATAACCTTCCCTCTTAACATATAGAAAAGATATGAAAAGCTTTGTAGCATTTCAAACAATCCTCGATTTAATTTGATTTTTTGACCGAAACTAGTAAAAAATTGTGTATATTATACTACGATTTTTGACCGAAACTAGTATTTCAAAAAGTTTAATAGAATTTAATTTTGAGATAATATTTTGAATAGACTTCCATCATAACATTCCATAGTAACATATAGAAAGGAATTGAAACGTTTCATATCATTTCGAACAATCCTCGATTTAATTTGATTATTTGACCGAAACTAGTATAAAATTGTGTATAATATACTACGACTTTTGGCCGAAACTAGTATTTCAAAAAGATTCATGGAATCTAATTTTGAGATAATTTTTTTGCACGTACTTCCATCATAACCTTCCCTCTTAACATAGAGAAAGGATATGAAAAGTTGCGTAGCATTTCAAACAATCCTCGATTTAATTTGATTTTTTGACCGAACTAGTAATAAATTATGTATAATATACAACGATTTTTGACCGAAACTAGTATTTAAAAAAGTTTCATGGAATCTAATTTTGAGATAATTTTTTTGCACGGACTTCCATCATAACATTCCCTAGTAACATATAGAAAGGATATGAAACGTTTCGTAGCATTTCAAACAAAACTCGATTTAATTTGATTTTTTGACCGTAACTAGTAAAAAATTGTGTATATTATACTACGATTTTTTGCCGAAACTAGTATTACAAAAAATTTCATAGAATCTAATTTTGAGATAATTTTTTGCATAAACGTCCATCATAACCTTCCCTCTTAACATTAAGAAAGGATGTGAAACGTTTCGTAAAATTTCGAACAATCCTCGATTTAATTTGATTTTTTGACCGAAATTAGTATAAAATTGTGTATAATATTCTACGAATTTTGACCGAAACCAGTATTTCTAAAAGTTTCATGGAATCTAATTTTGATATATTTTTTTTGCATGGACATCCATCATAACCTTCCCTCTTAACATATAGAAAGGATCTGAAAAGTTATGTAGCATTTCAAACAATCCTCGATTTAATTTGATTTTTTGACCGAAACTAGTAATAAATTGTGTATAATATACTACGATTTTTGACCGAAACTAGTATTTCAAAAAGTTTCATAGAATCTAATTTTGAGATAATGTTTTGCATAGACTTCCATAGTAACATTCCATAGTAACATATAGAAAGGATCTCAAAATGTTTTGTAGCATTTCGAACAATGCTCGATTTAATTTGATTTTTTGACCGAAACTAGTAAAATATTGTGTATATTATACTACGATTTTTGACCGAAACTAGTATTACAAAAAATTTCATAGATTCCAATTTTGAGATAATTTTTTGCATGAACGTGCGTCATAACCTTCCCTCGTAACATTAAGAAAGAATATGAAAAGTTTCGTTACATTTTAAACAATCCACGATTTAATTTGATTTTTTGACCGAAATTAGTATAAAATTGTGTATAATATTCTACGATTTTTGACCGAAACTAGTATTTCAAAAAGTTTTATGGAATCTAATTTTGAGATAATGTTTTGCCTAGACTTCCATCATAACATTCCCTAGTAACATATAGAAAGGATCTGAAAAGTTTTGTAGCATTTCGAAAAATGCTCGATTTAATTTGATTTTTTGACCGAAATTAGTATAAAATTGTGTATAATATACTACGATTTTTGACCGAAACTAGTATTTCAAAAAGTTTCATGGAATCTAATTTTGAGATAATTTTTTTGCATGGACTTCCATCATAACCTTCCCTCTTAACATATAGAAAAGATATGAAAAGCTTTGTAGCATTTCAAACAATCCTCGATTTAATTTGATATTTTGACCGAAACTAGTAAAAAATTGTGTATATTATACTACGATTATTAACCGAAACTAGAATTTCAAAAAGTTTCATAGAATTTAATTTTGAGATAATATTTTGAATAGACTTCCATCATAACATTCCCTAGTAACATATAGAAAGGAACTGAAACGTTTCATAGCATTTCGAACAATCCTCGATTTAATTTAATTATTTGACCGAAACTAGTATAAAATTGTGTATAATATACTACGATTTTTGACCGAAACTAGTATTTCAAAAAGTTTCATAAAATCTAATTTGAGATAATTTTTTTACATGGACTTCCATCATTACCTTCCCTCTTAACAAATAGAAAGGATATGAAAAGTTTCGTAGCATTTCAAACAATCCTCAATTTAATTTGATTTTTTGACTGAAACTAGTATAAAATTGTGTATATTATACTACGATTTTTGACCGAAACATAGATTCTAATTTTGAGATAATTTTTTGCATGAACGTCCATCATAACCTTCCCTCGTAACATTAAGAAAGGTATTGAAATTATTCGTTACATTTCGAACAATCCTCGATTTAATTTGATTTTTTGACCGAAACTAGTATAAAATTATGTATAATATGCTACGATTTTTGACCGAAACTAGTATTTCAAAAAGATTCATGGAATCTAATTTTGAGATATTTTTTTTGCACGGACTTCCATCATAACCTTCCCTCTTTACATAGAGAAAGGATATGAAAAGTTTCGTAGCATTTCAAACAATCCTCGATTTAATTTGATTTTTTGACTGAAACTAGTAATAAATTGTGTATAATATACAATGATTTTTGACCGAAACTAGTATTTAAAAACGTTTCATAGAATCTAATTTTGAGATAATGTTTTGCATAGACTTCCATCATAACATTCCCTAGTAACATATAGAAAGGATAAGAAACGTTTCGTAGCATTTCGAACAATACTCGATTTAATTTGATTTTTTGACCGAAACTAGTAAAACATTGTGTATATTATACTACGATATTTGGCCGAAACTAGTATTACAAAAAATTTCATAGATTCTAATTTTGAGATAAATTTTTTGAATGAACGTCCATCATAACCTTCCCTCGTAACATTAAGAAAGGTATTGAAATTATTCTTTACATTTCGAACAATCCTTGATTTAATTTGATTTTTTGACCGAAATTAGTATAAAATTGTGTATAATATACTACGATTTTTGACCGAAACTAGTATTTCAAAAAGTTTCATGGAATCTAATTTTGAGATAATTTTTTTGCATGGACTTCCATCATAACCTTCCCTCTTAACATATAGAAAAGATATGAAAAGCTTTGTAGCATTTCAAACAATCCTCGATTTAATTTGATTTTTTGACCGAAACTAGTAAAAAATTGTGTATATTATACTACGATTTTTGACCGAAACTAGAATTTCAAAAAGTTTCATAGAATTTAATTTTGAGATAATATTTTGAATAGACTTCCATCATAACATTCCCTAGTAACATAGAGAAAGGAACTGAAATGTTTCATAGCATTTCGAACAATCCTCGATTTAATTTGATTATTTGACCGAAACTAGTATAAAATTGTATATATTATACTACGATTTTTGACCGAAACTAGTATTTCAAAAAGTTTCATAGAATCTAATTTGAGATAATTTTTTTACATGGACTTCCATCATTACCTTCCCTCTTATCAAATAAAAAGGATATGAAAAGTTTCGTAGCATTTCAAACAATCCTCAATTTAATTTGATTTTTTGACCGAAACTAGTATAAAATTGTGTATAATTTACTACGATTTTTGACCGAAACTAGTATTTCAAAAAGATTCATGGAATCTAATTTTGAGATAATTTTTTTGCACGGACTTCCATCATAACCTTCCCTATTTATATAGAGAAAGGATATGAAAAGTTTCGTAGCATTTCAAACAATCCTCGATTTAATTTGATTTTTTGACTGAAACTAGCAATAAATTGTGTATAATATACAACGATTTTTGACCGAAACTAGTATTTAAAAACGTTTCATAGAATCTAATTTTGAGATAATGTTTTGCATAGACTTCCATCATAACATTCCCTAGTAACATTTAGAACGGATAAGAAACGTTTCGTAGCATTTCGAACAATGCTCGATTTAATTTGATTTTTTGACCGAAACTAGTAAAACATTGTGTATATTATACTACGATATTTGGCCGAAACTAGTATTACAAAAAATTTCATAGATTCTAATTTTGAGATAATTTTTTGCATGAACGTCCATCATAACCTTCCCTCGTAACATTAAGAAAGGTATTTAAATTATTCATTACATTTCGAACAATCCTTGATTTAATTTGATTTTTTGACCGAAATTAGTATAAAAATGTGTATAATATACTACGATTTTTGACCGAAACTAGTATTTCAAAAAGTTTCATGGAATCTAATTTTGAGATAATTTTTTTGCATGGACTTCCATCATAACCTTCCCTCTTAACATATAGAAAAGATATGAAAAGCTTTGTAGCATTTCAAACAATCCTCGATTTAATTTGATTTTTTGACCGAAACTAGTAAAAAATTGTGTATATTATACTACGATTTTTGACCGAAACTAGAATTTCAAAAAGTTTCATAGAATTTAATTTTGAGATAATATTTTGAATAGACTTCCATCATAACATTTCCTAGTAACATAGAGAAAGGAACTGAAATGTTTCATAGCATTTCGAACAATCCTCGATTTAATTTGATTATTTGACCGAAACTAGTATAAAATTGTATATAATATACTACGATTTTTGACCGAAACTAGTATTTCAAAAAGTTTCATAGAATCTAATTTGAGATAATTTTTTTACATGGACTTCCATCATTACCTTCCCTCTTATCAAATAGAAAGGATATGAAAAGTTTCGTAGCATTTCAAACAATCCTCAATTTAATTTGATTTTTTGACCGAAACTAGTATAAAATTGTGTATAATTTACTACGATTTTTGACCGAAACTAGTATTTCAAAAAGATTCATGGAATCTAATTTTGAGATAATTTTTTTGCACGGACTTCCATCATAACCTTCCCTATTTATATAGAGAAAGGATATGAAAAGTTTCGTAGCATTTCAAACAATCCTCGATTTAATTTGATTTTTTGACTGAAACTAGCAATAAATTGTGTATAATATACAACGATTTTTGACCGAAACTAGTATTTAAAAACGTTTCATAGAATCTAATTTTGAGATAATGTTTTGCATAGACTTCCATCATAACATTCCCTAGTAACATATAGAACGGATAAGAAACGTTTCGTAGCATTTCGAACAATGCTCGATTTAATTTGATTTTTTGACCGAAACTAGTAAAACATTGTGTATATTATACTACGATATTTGGCCGAAACTAGTATTACAAAAAATTTCATAGATTCTAATTTTGAGATAATTTTTTGCATGAACGTCCATCATAACCTTCCCTCGTAAAATTAAGAAAGGTATTGAAATTATTCATTACATTTCGAACAATCCTTGATTTAATTTGATTTTTTGACCGAAATTAGTATAAAATTGTGTATAATATACTACGATTTTTGACCGAAACTAGTATTTCAAAAAGTTTCATGGAATCTAATTTTGAGATAATTTTTTTGCATGGACTTCCATCATAACCTTCCCTCTTAACATATAGAAAAGATATGAAAAGCTTTGTAGCATTTCAAACAATCCTCGATTTAATTTGATTTTTTGACCGAAACTAGTAAAAAATTGTGTATAATATACTACGATTTTTGACCGAAACTAGAATTTCAAAAAGTTTCATAGAATTTATTTTTGAGATAATATTTTGAATAGACTTCCTTCATAACATTCCCTAGTAACATATAGAAAGGAACTGAAACGTTTCATAGCATTTCGAACAATCCTCGATTTAATTTGATTATTTGACCGAAACTAGTATAAAATTGTGTATAATATACTACGATTTTTGACCGAAACTAGTATTCCAAAAAGTTTCATAGAATCTAATTTGAGATAATTTTTTTACATGGACTTCCATCATTACCTTCCCTCTTAACAAATAGAAAGGATATGAAAAGTTTCGTAGCATTTCAAACAATCCTCAATTTAATTTGATTTTTTGACTGAAACTAGTATAAAATTGTGTATAATATACTACGATTTTTGACCGAAACATAGATTCCAATTTTGAGATAATTTTTTGCATGAACGTCCATCATAACCTTCCCTCGTAACATTAAGAAAGGTATTGAAATTATTCGTTACATTTCGAACAATCCTCGATTTAATTTGATTTTTTGACCGAAATTAGTATAAAATTATGTATAATATGCTACGATTTTTGACCGAAACTAGTATTTCAAAAAGTTTCATGTAATCTAATTTTTAGATAATTTTTTTGCATGGACTTCCATCATAACCTTCCCTCTTAACATATAGAAAGGATATGAAAAACTTTGTAGCATTTCAAACAATCCTCGATTTAATTTGATTTTTTGACCGAAACTAGTAAAAAATTGAGTATATTATACTACGATTTTTGACCGAAACTAGAATTTCAAAAAGTTTCATAGAATTTAATTTTGAGATAATATTTTGAATAGACTTCCTTAATAACATTCCCTAGTAACATATTGAAAGGAACTGAAACGTTTCATAGCATTTCGAACAATCCACGATTTAATTTAATTATTTGACCGAAACTAGTATAAAATTGTGTATAATATACTACGATTTTTGACCGAAACTAGTATTTCAAAAAGTTTCATAGATTCTAATTTGAGATAATTTTTTTACATGGACTTCCATCATTACCTTCCCTCTTAACAAATAGAAAGGATATGAAAAGTTTCGTAGCATTTCAAACAATCCTCAATTTAATTTGATTTTTTGACTGAAACTAGTATAAAATTGTGTATATTATACTACGATTTTTGACCGAAACATAGATTCTAATTTTGAGATAATTTTTTGCATGAACGTCCATCATAACCTTCCCTCGTAACATTAAGAAAGGTATTGAAATTATTCGTTACATTTCGAACAATCCTCGATTTAATTTGATTTTTTGACCGAAATTAGTATAAAATTATGTATAATATGCTACGATTTTTGACCGAAACTAGTATTTCAAAAAGTTTCATGGAATCTAATTTTGAGATAATTTTTTTGCATGGACTTCCATCATAACCTTCCCTCTTAACATATAGAAAAGATATGAAAAGCTTTGTAGCATTTCAAACAATCCTCGATTTAATTTGATTTTTTGACCGAAACTAGTAAAAAATTGTGTATAATATACTACGATTTTTGACCGAAACTAGAATTTCAAAAAGTTTCATAGAATTTAATTTTGAGATAATATTTTGAATAGACTTCCTTCATAACATTCCCTAGTAACATATAGAAAGGAACTGAAACGTTTCATAGCATTTCGAACAATCCTCGATTTAATTTGATTATTTGACCGAAACTAGTATAAAATTGTGTATAATATACTACGATTTTTGACCGAAACTAGTATTTCAAAAAGTTTCATAGAATCTAATTTGAGATAATTTTTTTACATGGACTTCCATCATTACCTTCCCTCTTAACAAATAGAAAGGATATGAAAAGTTTCGTAGCATTTCAAACAATCCTCAATTTAATTTGATTTTTTGACTGAAACTAGTATAAAATTGTGTATAATATACTACGATTTTTGACCGAAACATAGATTCCAATTTTGAGATAATTTTTTGCATGAACGTCCATCATAACCTTCCCTCGTAACATTAAGAAAGGTATTGAAATTATTCGTTACATTTCGAACAATCCTCGATTTAATTTGATTTTTTGACCGAAATTAGTATAAAATTATGTATAATATGCTACGATTTTTGACCGAAACTAGTATTTCAAAAAGTTTCATGTAATCTAATTTTGAGATAATTTTTTTGCATGGACTTCCATCATAACCTTCCCTCTTAACATATAGAAAAGATATGAAAAGCTTTGTAGCATTTCAAACAATCCTCGATTTAATTTGATTTTTTGACCGAAACTAGTAAAAAATTGAGTATATTATACTACGATTTTTGACCGAAACTAGAATTTCAAAAAGTTTCATAGAATTTAATTTTGAGATAATATTTTGAATAGACTTCCTTAATAACATTCCCTAGTAACATATAGAAAGGAACTGAAACGTTTCATAGCATTTCGAACAATCCTCGATTTAATTTAATTATTTGACCGAAACTAGTATAAAATTGTGTATAATATACTACGATTTTTGACCGAAACTAGTATTTCAAAAAGTTTCATAGATTCTAATTTGAGATAATTTTTTTACATGGACTTCCATCATTACCTTCCCTCTTAACAAATAGAAAGGATATGAAAAGTTTCGTAGCATTTCAAACAATCCTCAATTTAATTTGATTTTTTGACTGAAACTAGTATAAAATTGTGTATATTATACTACGATTTTTGACCGAAACATAGATTCTAATTTTGAGATAATTTTTTGCATGAACGTCCATCATAACCTTCCCTCGTAACATTAAGAAAGGTATTGAAATTATTCGTTACATTTCGAACAATCCTCGATTTAATTTGATTTTTTGACCGAAATTAGTATAAAATTATGTATAATATGCTACGATTTTTGACCGAAACTAGTATTTCAAAAAGTTTCATGGAATCTAATTTTGAGATAATTTTTTTGCATGGACTTCCATCATAACCTTCCCTCTTAACATATAGAAAATATATGAAAAGCTTTGTAGCATTTCAAACAATCCTCGATTTAATTTGATTTTTTGACCGAAACTAGTAAAAAATTGTGTATATTATACTACGATTTTTGACCGAAACTAGAATTTCAAAAAGTTTCATAGAATTTAATTTGAGATAATATTTTGAATAGACTTCCATCATTACCTTCCCTCTTAACAAATAGAAAGGATATGAAAAGTTTTGTAGCATTTCGAACAATCCTCGATTTAATTTGATTATTTGACCGAAACTAGTATAAAATTGTGTATAATATACTACGATTTTTGACCGAAACTAGTATTTCAAAAAGATTCATGGAATCTAATTTTGAGATAATTTTTTTGCACGGACTTCCATCATAACCTTCCCTCTTTACATAGAGAAAGGATATGAAAATTTTCGTAGCATTTCAAACAATCCTCGATTTAATTTGATTTTTTGACTGAAACTAGTAATAAATTGTGTATAATATACAACGATTTTTGATCGAAACTAGTATTTAAAAACTTTTCATAAAATCTAATTTTGAGATAATGTTTTGCATAGACTTCCATCATAACATTCCCTAGTAACATATAGAAAGGATATGAAACGTTTCGTAGCATTTCGAACAATGCTCGATTTAATTTGATTTTTTGACCGAAACTAGTAAAACATTGTGTATATTATACTACGATATTTGGCCGAAACTAGTATTACAAAAAATTTCATAGATTCTAATTTTGAGATAATTTTTTGCATGAACGTCCATCATAACCTTCCCTCGTAACATTAAGAAAGGTATTGAAATTATTCGTTACATTTCAAACAATCCTCGATTTAATTTGATTTTTTGACCGAAATTAGTATAAAATTGTGTATAATATGCTACGATTTTTGACCGAAACTAGTATTTCAAAAAGTTTCATGGAATCTAATATTGAGATAATTTTTTTGCATGGACTTCCATCATAACCTTCCCTCTTAACATATAGAAAAGATATGAAAAGCTTTGTAGCATTTCAAACAATCCTCGATTTAATTTGATTTTTTGACCGAAACTAGTAAAAAATTGTGTATATTATACTACGATTTTTGACCGAAACTAGAATTTTAAAAAGTTTCATAGAATTTAATTTGAGATAATATTTTGAATAGACTTCCATCATAACATTCCCTAGTAACATATAGAAAGGAACTGAAACGTTTCATAGCATTTCGAACAATCCTCGATTTAATTTGAATATTTGACCGAAACTAGTATAAAATTGTGTATAATATACTACGATTTTTGACCGAAACTAGTATTTCAAAAAGTTTCATAGAATCGAATTTGAATTAATTTGTTTACATGGACTTCCATCATTACCTTCCCTCTTAACAAATAGAAAGGATATGAAAAGTTTCGTATCATTTCAAACAATCCTCAATTTAATTTGATTTTTTTCCCGAAACTAGTATAAAATTGTGTATAATATACTACGATTTTTGACCGAAACTAGTAATTCAAAAAGATTCATGGAATCTAATTTTGAGATAATTTTTTTGCATGGACTTCCATCATAACCTTCCCTCTTTACATAGAGAAAGGATATGAAAAGTTTCGTAGCATTTCAAACATTCCTCGATTTAATTTGATTCTTTGACTTAAACTAGTAATAAATTGTGTATAATATACAACGATTTTTGACCTAAACTAGTATTTAAAAACGTTTCATAGAATCTAATTTTGAGATAATGTTTTGCATAGACTTCCATCATAACATTCCCTTGCAACATATAGAAAGGATATGAAACGTTTCGTAGCATTTCGACAATGCTCGGTTTTATTTGATTTTTTGACCGAAACTAGTAAAACATTGTGTATATTATACTACGATATTTGGCCGAAACTAGTATTACAAAAAATTTCATAGATTCTAATTTTGAGATAATTTTTTGCATGAACGTCCATCATAACCTTCCCTCGTACCATTAAGAAAGGTATTGAAATTATTCGTTACATTTCGAACAATCCTCGATTTAATTTGATTTTTAGACCGAAATTAGTATAAAATTGTGTATAATATGCTACGATTTTTGACCGAAACTAGTATTTCAAAAAGTTTCATGGAATCTAATTTTGAGATAATTTTTTAGCATGGACTTCCATCATAACCTTCCCTCTTAACATATAGAAAAGATATGAAAAGCTTCGTAGCATTTCGAAAAATCCTCGATTTAATTTGATTTTTTGACCGAAACTAGTAAGAAATTGTGTATATTATACTACGATTTTTGACCGAAACTAGAATTTCAAAAAGTTTCATAGAATTTAATTTGAGATAATATTTTGAATAGACTTCCATCATAACATTCCCTAGTAACATATAGAAAGGAACTGAAACGTTTCATAGCATTTCGAACAATCCTCGATTTAATTTGATTATTTGACCGAAACTAGTATAAAATTGTGTATAATATACTACGATTTTTGACCGAAACTAGTATTTCAAAAAGTTTCATAGAATCTAATTTGAGATAATTTTTTTACATGGACTTCCATCATTACCTTCCCTCTTATCAAATAGAAAGGATATGAAAAGTTTCGTAGCATTTCAAACAATCCTCAATTTAATTTGATTTTTTGACCGAAACTAGTATAAAATTGTGTATAATATACTACGATTTTTGACCGAAACTAGTATTTCAAAAAGATTCTTGGAATCTAATTTTGAGATAATTTTTTTGCACGGACTTCCATCATAACCTTCCCTCTTTACATAGAGAAAGGATATGAAAAGTTTCGTAGCATTTCAAACAATCCTCGATTTAATTTGATTTTTGACTGAAACTAGTAATAAATTGTGTATAATATACAACGATTTTTGACCGAAACTAGTATTTCAAAAAGTTTCATAGAATCTAATTTTGAGATAATGTTTTGCATAGACTTCCATCATAACATTCCATAGTAACATATAGAAAGGATCTGAAACGTTTTGTAGCATTTCGAACAATGCTCGATTTAAT
The DNA here is from genome assembly GCA_963966055.1 of Lathyrus aphaca. NCBI lineage: Eukaryota > Viridiplantae > Streptophyta > Magnoliopsida > Fabales > Fabaceae > Lathyrus > Lathyrus aphaca. Next base: position 61,429,379 of record OZ014523.1, on the reverse strand, counting down.
TTGATTTTTTGACCGAAACTAGTAAAAAATTGTGTATATTATACTACGATTTTTGGCCGAAACTTGTATTACAAAAAATTTCATAGATTCTAATTTTGAGATAATTTTTTGCATGAACGTGCATCATAACCTTCCCTCGTAACATTAAGAAAGGATATGAAAAGTTTCATTACATTTCAAACAATCCACGATTTAATTTGATTTTCTGACCGAAATTAGTATAAAATTGTGTATAATATTCTACGATTTTTGACCGAAACAAGTATTTCAAAAAGTTTCATGGAATCTAATTTTGAGATAATGTTTAGCATAGACTTCCATCATAACATTCCCTAGTAACATATAGAAAGGATCTGAAACATTTTGTAGCATTTCGAACAATGCTCGATTTAATTTGATTTTTTGACCGATACAAGTAAAATATTGTGTATATTATACTACGATATTTGGCCGAAACTAGTATTACAAAAAATTTCATTGATTCTAATTTTGAGATAATTTTCTGCATGAACGTCCATCATAACCTTCCCTCGTAACATTAAGAAAGGTATTGAAAAGTTTCGTTACATTTCAAACAATCCATAATTTAATTTGATTTTTTGACCGAAATTAGTATAAAATTATGTATAATATTCTACGATTTTTGACCGAAACTAGTGTTTCAAAAAGTTTCATGGAATCTAATTTTGAGATAATATTTTTATTAGACTTCCATCATAACATTCCCTAGTAACATATAGAAAGGATCTGAAACATTTTGTAGCATTTCGAACAATGCTCGATTTAATTTGATTTTTTGACCGAAACTAGTAAAATATTGTGTATATTATACTACGATATTTGGTAGAAACTAGTATTACAAAAAAATTCTTAGATTCTAATTTTGAGATAATATTTTGAATAGACTTCCATCATAACATTCCCTAGTAACATATAGAAAGGATATGAAAAGTTTTGTAGCATTTCAAACAATGCTCGATTTAATTTGATTTTTTGACCGGAACTAGTAATAAATTGTGTATAATATACTACGATTATTAACCGAAACTAGTATTTCAAAAAGTTTCATAGAATCTAATTTTGAGATAATGTTTTGCATATACTTCCATCATAACAATGCCTCGTAACATTAAGAAAGGATATGAAAAGTTTTGTTACATTTCAAACAATCCACGATTTAATTTGATTTTTTTTACCGAAATTAGTATAAAATTGTGTATAATATTCTACGATTTTTGACCGAAACTAGTATTTCAAAAGGTTTCATGGAATCTAATTTTGATATATTTTTTTTGCATGGACTTCCATCATAACCTTCCCTCTTAACATATAGAAAGGATCTGAAAAATTTCGAAGCATTTCAAACAATCCTTGATTTAATTTTATTTTTTGACCGAAACTAGTATAAAATTGTGTATAATATACTACGATTTTTGACCGAAACTAGTATTTCAAAAAGATTCATGGAATCTAATTTTGAGATACTTTTTGTGAAGAACCTTAGTTTTTGATTGATTATAAATTTTAAGTGTTTGTGTTTGTTTCATATTAAGAAATATGCTTGCTTTAGTTTTGGTTCTTTTGTTTTTCATTGTTTATGAACTTTTGGAAAAACACGCATAATGAATCGATACATTCTAGCTTGAATCGATTCATGTTGTTTGAAGGTTTCTGGAATTCGCATAATGAATCGATACATTCTAGCTTGAATCGATTCATGCTGTTTGAAGGTTTCTGGAATTCGCAAAATGAATCGATTCATCTTATGATGTATCGATTCATGCTGTTTAAATGATTCTGTTTTCTTAAAAATGATCAGTATGTATCGATTCATCGAAGCTTGAATCGATTCATTAATCTGTTATTGCTCTAACAGAATCTGCATACATATATGTGCTTTTGTTCCATTTAGATTTGACAGATTACAGATCACAGAAAAATCAAAGACGAATTTTATAGTGATTAAGCATTGAAGAACACATCAAGATAGGGTTTTTGGAGTGTTGGAACTTCAATGTTGAGCAAGTTTGAAACCTAGAATCAAATACATCTTCATCATCTTCTCAAAGATCTTAATTCAAGAACATCAACAAGGAAGTGTTTGCTGTCCTGTGAATTGAAGGCTTTCGAGATAACGTTCAGTGGTACGATCGGAGATCCAGCTGAGTTGAAGATTGATAGAAGGTTTCAAGGAAAAACCAGTCGGGTTTTCCTTCAAGAACGGGCGTGTTCTTGAGGGTTTGTGAGTCACGTTTACAAATCAGATTCAGCCGCAGCGAGAGTTTTGGAAATCGGTGGATTTCGCAAATAGGTCGTGGAACCGGTGAATTGATTGTATAACTTGCAGGAAATCTTGATTGGGCTCAAATCAAGTGGAGGTTGATACAATAGGAAATTCTAGGAGTTTCGAATTCTGGTGTTTGTATTGGAACCTTGTAATCGACGGATTCAGCAATTTTGATATAAGAATTCTCAATTTCGATTTGAAATTGAGAGGGAGACGTACCCACACGCGAGGACGAATGTGGGGAACTTCCTTACCAAATCTCGGCGTATTGTTTCTCTTCTCTATCTCTACTTACGTTTTAATTTGTTTTTTTCGATTCATTGGAAATAGCTTTAGTGATAGGTGCATTCAACTATTTTACATATTGTGTGTTTAATCCTTTATCATCACAATCGAAAAATCCAGCACGTTATCGCTTGTCTGGTCTTCTAGTGGCCGGTTCAGAATAGACGCTTGTATATTTGGGACCTTCATTTCCGTAATTCTTTGAAAACTCTGAAAAACGTTTTAAATCCTTGAAAACAAGGAGGTGATCCATTCACCCCCCCTCTAGATCACTCACCACAGCGTCTAACAAGTTGTATCAGAGCACCGGTTCACTGGTGCTTTGTGGCTGCCTGTAACGTTATGGATTCTGAACCAAAGGGGGCGTACAATAGAGCTCCTGTTTTCAATGGTGAAAATTATGGCTACTGGAAAGACTGCATGCGAGTTCATATAAATTCTGTTGATAGGTGCGTATAGGCTGCCATTCAAAATGGTCCTTTTCAAATTACCATGATGAATGAGGCAGGTGCCATAGTACATAAACCAGAAGACGATTAGGATGAAAAAGATGAGAAAAAGTGGTCAAGTGATTGGAGAGCTCGAAATATGCTAATTTCAGCACTTAGTGCAGATGAGTATTATCGAGTTTCCCATTGTTCGACAGCTAAAGAAATGTGGGATGTTTTAGAAATTTCTCATGAAGGCACAACTGAAGTAAAACAGTCCCGCATTAACACACTTAATCAAGAGTTCGAACTCTTTCGCATGAAATTAGGAGAATCTATTCCCGACATGCAACAGAGATTTGTTCATCTCATTAATCGTTTGAATGCACTTGGAAAACCTGTTTCCAATGATATTGCTACTAATAAAATTCTGAGATTTCTTAGCAGGGAATGGCAACCTAAAGTGACAGCTATCAAGGAAGCCAATGATCTAACGACACTCACAATGATTACTTTGTTTGGAAAGCTGGAGGAACATCAGCAAGAACTAGAAAGTCTAGAAAAGTTTGAAAACAAAAGTAAAAAGGGAAAAGAGAAGAATAAAGACAAAGAGGGTGAGAAGAGGCCTATAGCTCTTATGGCTTCAAACTCAAAGTCCTCACAAAAATAGCTAAGCAACAATGATTCAAGTAGTGACGAAGACTCCGGTGACGAAGAAATGGGACTTTTTGTTAGGAGATATAATAGATTCATTCGAAAGAATGGAATCAAGCATTCTGACAAAAATCTCGTAAATTTTAGAAGACAATCTATGGATTCAAAACAGGAAGAGATTAAGAAGAATAAAGAAAGAGGGTCTTGCTTTAATTGTGGCAATTCCGGCCATTATAAAACGGATTTCCCTTTAAAGAAAAAGGATAAAGGAAAAGCTCCTCCAAGAAGGTATAATAATAAGCAAAGAAGAGCTTACATTTCTTGGGAGAGTGATAGTGATTCATCAAGTACACAATGCACAAGTGATAGCGATGAAACCGCAAATTTGTGTCTTATGGCTCACACCAAAAATCAGTCCCACCACAAGAAGAAAAGTGATGATAAAAAGGTAAAACAAGCTTATTATAACAACTTCTCTTCCATGTCTTTTTCTGAATTGAAAGTAGCTTTTGAAAAACTGCATAATGAAGCCAAAGAAGCTTTTAAAAGGTTAGCTTCCGATAAAAGAATTTTTTCATACTTGGAAGGTAAAGTACAATATGATGAAAAAGATTTAGAATGCTTGAAAGCTAGTATTGCAGAAAATTCAAAAGCTATTGATATTGATGGTTGTAGTAAAATTAGGCATTGTGAAAGGTGCCACATTTGGCAACAAGAGGTCATTTCTCTTAAAGCCAAATTGGAAAAAGCCTTGCAACCTAAGATTACTTATGTCGTTGATACTAGGTTGTTCAAAAAGTCATTAAATCCTCCATATGCAAAATATTCTTTTGTTCCAAAGGATTTAAAGACCAATAGTAAACATCATCATTATCATAGTGTTTGTCATTATTGTTGTCATGCTGGCCATACCATTGAGAAATGCAAGTTTAGAAGAATTCTTGTTCCTAAAGGCATTTATCAATGGAAGCCTAAAGACAACCATGTTATCACTTACCCACTTGGACCCAATAAAAATTGGGTACCTACCTCTCTCTTTTGATATTGTAGGATGAGTGTCTTGCATCCATGGAAAGAAGATGGTTTCTGGACAGCGGGTGTTCAAGGCACATGACAGGTGACATATCACTTTTTATTGACTTCAAAGCAAAGAAAAAGGGGTATGTTACTTATGGAGACAATAACAAAGGAGCTATACTTGGTAAAGGTAATGTAGGTAATCCCTCTACCACTACTATTTCTGATGTACATCTTGTAGAGGGACTTAAACACAATTTGTTAAGTATAAGTCAACTATGCGACAAAGGTTATAAAGTTTCTTTCACAAAAACATGTTACAAAATTGAACATACCGAACAAAATGTTGTGTTTAAGGGTGTAAGAGTAAACAATATATATATATATGCTTGTTCTTTTGAGTGTTTCCTTAACAAGCACTAAATGTCTAGTGGCCTTAAATGATGATTCATGGCTATGGCATAGACGCTTAGCGCATGTTAATTTCGATTTGCTTAATAAGGTTGTATCCAAGGATCTAGTAGTAGGTCTTCCAAAAATAAAATTTTCAAAAGACCACCTATGTGATGCTTGCCAAATGGGAAAACAAACAAGGGTCTCTTTTAAATCTAAAAATATAATTTCAACTTCAAGACCCCTTGAGCTTCTCCATATGGATCTCTTTGGACCATCTAGGACAAAGAGCTTAGGTGGAAACTATTATGGGTTCGTAATAGTAGATGACTACTCTAGATTCACTTGGACTATATTCCTTCATAGCAAAGATGAAACTTTTTCTACTTTCAAAAGTTTTGCAAATCTGTCCCAAAATAAAATGAATTCTAAAATAGTTACAATCCGAAGCGATCATGGAGGTGAATTTCAAAACCACCTCTTTGATAAGTTTTGTGACAAGTATGGCATTGAGCATAACTTTTCAGCTCCTCGAACTCCACAACAAAACGGTGTTATGGAACGCAAAAATCGAGTTTTAGAGGAATTGGCAAGAACAATGCTCAATAAGGGTGGATTACCAAAATACTTTTGGGCCGATGCAATTAGTACGACTTGTTATGTTCTCAATAGGATTCTAATTCGTACTATTTTGAATAAAACTCCTTATGAAATTTTAAAAGGTAGAAAGCCCAACTTGTCTCATCTTCATGTGTTCGGTTGTAAATGTTTTGTTTTGAATAACGGTAAGGAAAATCTTGGGAAGTTTGATGCTAAAGCTGATGAAGGTATTTTTCTTGGTTACTCTCAATCAAGCAAAGCATATAGAGTGTTTAATAGGCGTTTACTTTCTGTTGAAGAATCTGTCCATGTTTCTTTTGATGAGTTTTACCCAAAAATTGTCGGAAAAGGTATCTCTTTTAATGACGCAGGTGTATCTACACAAGACATACTCAAAGAAGCTGGTTCGGAAATTGATCAATCCGAAGCGGTTGCTATTGAGAAGGAGGAAGATACATGTATTGAAAAAGATAAAGAGGAAGGAACATCCGAAGTGAAGGATCTTCCACCAGCTTGGAAATCCTCTAAAGACCACCCCATAGACAATATATTGGGAGACATTTCAAAGGGAGTGTTGACTCGTTCTAAGATAAGTAATTTTTGTTCTCACTTCGCTTTTGTATCACAGGTGGAACCTAAAAATGCTAAAGAGGCCTTGGTTGATGAATTTTGGCTAATGGCCATGCAAGAAGAGCTAAATCAATTTAAAAGAAATGGCGTTTGGGAACTTGTCCCTCGTCCGCGAGATCATCACATCATAGGTACTAAATGGGTTTTTAGGAATAAACTTGATGAAAGAAGAGTGATAACTAGAAATAAGGCACGCTTGGTAGCACAAGGGTATAACCAAGAGGAGGGCATAGATTATGAGGAGACTTATGCTCCGGTTGCTCGCCTTGAAGCCATACGTCTTTTGCTTGCCTATGCGTGTTCTATGAATTTCAAGCTTTACCAAATGGACGTAAAGAGTGCGTTCTTAAATGGTGTTATAAATGAAGAAATGTATGTTTCACAACCTCCTGGTTTTGAAAATTCTGAGTATCTAGATCACGTTTACAAATTAAAGCGTGCTTTATATGGTCTTAAGCAAGCACCCCGTGTGTGGTACGAAAGACTTAGCAAATTTCTACTTGATCATGGATATTCTAGAGGTAAAGTGTATAATACACTCTTCATTAAACACAAAGGAAAACACATTCTTTTAGTTCAAGTTTATGTAGACGATATCATCTTTGGTTCAACTAACATACACTTGGTCGAAGAATTTTCTAATGTTATGCAGGGTGAGTTTGAGATGAGTCTCATGGGGGAGTTGAACAACTTCTTAGGCCTTCGAATAAAGCAACTTGATGAAGGTACAGCAGTATGTCAAACAAAATACTGTAGAGAGCTACTCAAACGTTTTGGAATGAATGATTCTAAATCAATTGACACTCATATGCCTACCAATGGAAACTTGGACAAAGATGAACATGGTAAGTGTGTTGATGTCAAGAGGTATAGAGGTATGATCGGATCTCTTTTGTATCTTACTGCTTCTAAACCAGACATCATGTTTAGCGTGTGTATGTGTGCAAGATATCAATCAAATCCTAAGGAATCTCACTTAAAATCAGTCAAGCGTATATTTAGGTATCTTAATGGAACACCTAAATATGGGCTTTGGTATTCCAAAGGAAGCGATTGCAGCTTAGTAGGTTATTCTGATTCTGATTTTGCTGGCTGCAAATCAGATAGGAAAAGCACTAGTGGCACATGTCATATGTTTTCAAATTCGTTAATAAGTTAGCACAGTAAAAAGCAAGTATCCGTAGCTTTGTCTACTACAGAGGCTGAGTATATTGCAGCCGGTAGCTGTTGTGCTCAAATTTTGTGGCTAAGACAACAACTACAAGATTTTGACATTGAACTTAAACGCATTCCAATTAAATGTGACAACACTAGTGCCATTAATCTCACTAAGAATCCTGTTTTACACTCATGCACCAAACATATTGAGATTCAACATCACTTCCTTCGCGATCATGTTGAAAAAGGAGATGTTGTTTTTGAGCATGTTGATACTAAAAATCAGCTTGCTGACATTTTCACTAAACCTTTGGCAACTGAACCATTCTTCAACATTCGTCGCGAATTAGGGATTCTTGATCTCTCCGCATTGGTGCCTTAAGTTTGATTGCTGAGTTTCTATTTATCTCATCGTATTTGCTAAGTTCTGATTGTAGTCTTCACTAGTGCCTCATGAGAATACTACTATGGAGGTAATATCGTTCCTCTCTTCACTTTGTTAATATTGTATGATCAATGTATGTTTGAGAAATGATTTCTTGTTTACATGAACTTCTTTTCATATGAATGTTTGAACATTGATGTTTTTATGCGTAAAGTATTCTTAAGCATGTATACAATGTTGTAATTCATTCTGCTGCATAATGGTTGTTTTGCACAGTCATTGGTGTGTCAATTCTTGCAATAACCACTGAAATTTAAAATTTTCGCATAACGAATCGATCCCAACATTCATGAATCGATTCATGTTGATTTTAGTTTAATTTCTAACAAACCAGTTACAGTATGTATTGATTCATCATTACTTATATCGATTCATTGTCATCTGTAATTCAAAAAATTCGCAAAATGAATCGATCCCAATCTGCTTGAATCGATTCATGATTTAAATTTAAATTTCTTTCAAAACCAGTTAAAGTATGTATTGATTCATAATGGCTTGAATCGATACATAGCATTTTGTACTCTTAAATTTTTTCGTGAAATGAATCGATACATACAAGGTTGAATCGATTCATCCTGGCGCAAATTCAGTTTATTTTTTTAATGAATCGACACATCAGTAACTGCCAAGACATTTGTATCAGTTACAAAACTCCATTATCTCCATTATATCTCTCTCATTATCTCATTTACATCATTTACATCATTTGCATCAAACCCTAACTGTCACAAAAACCCCTCTTCTCTCAAACCCTAATCTTCCACCATGCCTCCAAGAGTTTTGCTTCCAAGAGAGAGAGGAAAATGAAAAGGCAAGGAACCCGTTGGGTCTTCTTCTCAGGCTCCTTCTATTCCTGAAATTCCTCCATCCGGGACTGCAATCCTTCATCCGGCCATTATTGAAGAATTTGAAACTTCCTTTAAATCAAGGTTAGTAATGAAACCACATGTGTTTGATCCTAGTGATGTTCGTACTCTATGTTTGGAAGAAGTTGCAGATTTAATCGATGCACAAAGTCTTGGATTCTTTTTATATGTTAAAGATGAGTATCATGAAGATTTTATTCGTGCTTTCTATGCTGGTGTGAAAACCGGAAGAGGCTATATGTTTAAGTGTTCAATTGGAACAAAAACATATCATTTTGAGGCTGATGACTGGTCCACAGTGTTCGGTATGCCATCTGTGTCGGCTGAATTGCAGATGTGGCATGACCAGAGCTTTGAAACTCAGTTTAAGTTGAAGGAATTCTGTGCATCCATTTCTAAATTGGATAGACCTCTTGCTGATGATGAGCCTCTGACTTCAGGCATGATCAAAAGTGTACCAAGAATTCTGCACTGGATCCTTTCGCATATCTTGCGTCCAAGGTCCGGTGGACATTCTCGTTTGGACAAGCCGGATATACATTTTTTGTACATTTTGCAGAAGAAGATTCCCTTAAATTGGGCAAATTACTTTGTCAAGTGTATCTTTCTTACGCGGAACAGCTCCAAAAACATCACCCTTGCCTATGCTGCTCAGATCATGCAGATTCTCAAGTTTTGGAAAGTTAATTTTCCTCCTGTGCCTCTCGTATCAGTCTCTAGTGTGCAAGAATTCAACAATGCCACACTCTCTCATATGGGTTATCGATGGGACATCGAGCGTCGCTGCTACTACTTCTTTGAACGCAGCACACGAACCCGCATTTACAACTTTGACATTCCGGCTGAACACATCTATGTTGAAGAAAACAGGGATGAAGATATGGAAGAAGCTGAAAATTCTCCTGATGCGAATGCTAACACTGGTTGGGGTGAGTGGGTACCACAAAGGTGGTCTCCCACAAACTATGATCCTGCTCCCTCATCGGCTCCACCGACCTCGTCTACTCCTGCTCCAGCCTATCTCATTGATATGTTTGCACAATTGGAAGTTGCATACAATGCCCGGCATGAGGAAGCTCGTGCGTGGCATGTCCAGCAAACGGAATGGCATAAGGAGCATCGTGAATGGCACGATGAGCATACTCGAATGTACCATAATCAACATTCCTGGCATATTGAACTGGTTAAGTGGCATCAAGTGTTCTATAATGATATGTCTGGATTTATGGATGATTGCCGTTCGCACCCGGGCATTATGGAAAGGTTTCAAAGCACCAAAGTTCAGAGGCGTTTCAGGCATTATGCTTTCATGGGGCAGAATCCAGATGAAATGCCTCCTCCACCTCCTCCTCCAAGCTTCCGTGACCCTGATCGTGATGATGCGGAGTCATGCGGTGGCCATTTCCCTCATTGAAGCATTTCATTTTGCATTTCATCATTGTGTGTTGCTTAAGTTTCTTTATTTTTCTTGTTTGAACAATTTATGGTTTGGTTTGGTTATGTAATTCGCAACTTTATTTGACAATTTCACTGCCTATGATTATGTAATTTTGCTTTTGTTTAAACTGTTTGCGCTTTATGCTTCATTATTTGTGAGTGAACTTTGCTTATGTATCTTAGTTTTGCTGTTTCTGGTTCTTCACCTATAAATCTTTCTTGCTGTTGACAAAGGGGGAGAAAAAGGCAAGTGTGAAAAGACAATGACAGGCACAAACTCAGGGGGAGTACTCTCTCACACTTCAAAATTTTGTCATCATCAAAAAGGGGGAGTTTGTGAGCAACCTTAGTTTTTGATTGATTATAAATTTTAAGTGTTTGTGTTTGTTTCATATTAAGAAATATGCTTGCTTTAGTTTTGGTTCTTTTGTTTTTCATTGTTTATGAACTTTTGGAAAAACACGCATAATGAATCGATACATTCTAGCTTGAATCGATTCATGCTGTTTGAAGGTTTCTAGAATTCGCATAATGAATCGATACATTATAGCTTGAATCGATTCATGCTGTTTGAAGGTTTCTGGAATTCGCAAAATGAATCGATTCATCTTATGATGTATCGATTCATGCTGTTTAAATGATTCTGTTTTCTTAAAAATGATCAGTATGTATCGATTCATCGAAGCTTGAATCGATTCATTAATCTGTTATTGCTTTAACAGAATCTGCATACATATATGTGCTTTTGTTCCATTTAGATTTGACAGATTACAGATCACAGAAAAATCAAAGACGAATTTTATAGTGATTAAGCATTGAAGAACACATCAAGATAGGGTTTTTGGAGTGTTGGAACTTCAATGTTGAGCAAGTTTGAAACCTAGAATCAAATACATCTTCATCATCTTCTCAAAGATCTTCATTCAAGAACATCAACAAGGAAGTGTTTGCTGTCCTGTGAATTGAAGGCTTTCGAGATAACGTTTAGTGGTACGATCGAAGATCCAGCTGAGTTGAAGATTGATAGAAGGTTTCAAGGAAAAACCAGTTGGGTTTTCCTTCAAGAACGGGCGTGTTCTTGAGGGTTTGTGAGTCATGTTTACAAATCAGATTCAGCCGCAGCGAGAGTTTTGGAAATCGGTGGATTTCGCAAATAGGTCGTGGAACCGGTGAATTGATGGTATAACTTGCAGGAAATCTTGATTGGGCTCAAATCAAGTGGAGGTTGATACAATAGGAAATTCTAGGAGTTTAGAATTCTGGTGTTTGTATTGGAACCTTGTAATCGACGGATTCAACAATTTTGATATAAGAATTCTCAATTTCGATTTGAAATTGAGAGGGAGACGTACCCACACGCGAGGACGAACGTGGGGAACTTCCTTACCAAATCTCGGCGTATTGTTTCTCTTCTCTATCTCTACTTATGTTTTAATTTGTTTTTTGATTCATTGGAAATAGCTTTAGTGATAGGTGCATTCAACTGTTTTACATATTGTGTGTTTAATCCTTTATCATCACAATCGAAAAATCCAGCATGTTATCGCTTGTCTGGTCTTCTAGTGGCCGGTTCAGAATAGACGCTTGTATATTCGGGACCTTCATTTCCGTAATTCTTTGAAAACTCTGAAAAACGTTTTAAATCCTTGAAAACAAGGAGGTGATCCATTCACCCCCCTCTAGATCACTCGCCACAGCGTCTAACACTTTTTTTGAACGGACTTCCATCATAACCTACCCTCTTAACATAGAGAAAGGATATGAAAAGTTTCGTAGCATTTCGAACATTCCTCGAATTAATTTGATTTTTTTTACCGAAACTAGTAATAAATTGTGTATAATATATAACGATTTTTGAAAAAGTTTCATAGAATCTAATTTTGAGATAATGTTTTGCATAGACTTCCATCATAACCTTCCCTAGTAACATATAGAAAGGATCTGAAACGTTTAGTAGCATTTCGAACAAAACTCGAATTAATTTGATTTTTTGACCGAAATTAGTAAAATATTGCGTATATTATAATACGATTTTTTGCCGAAAACTAGTATTACAAAAAATTTCATAGAATCTAATTTTGAGATAATTTTTTTCCTGAACGTCCATCATAACCTTCCCTCTTAACATTAAGAAAGGATATGAAAGGTTTCGTAAAATTTCGAACAAACAATCCTCGATTTAATTTGATTTTTTTGACCGAAATTAGTATAAAATTGTGTATAAATATTCTACGATTTTTGACCGAAACTAGTATTTAAAAAAGTTTCATGGAATCTAATTTTGATATAATTTTTTTTCATGGACATCCATCATAACCTTCCCTCTTAACATATAGAAAGGATCTGAAAAGTTTTGTAGCATTTCAAACAAACCTCGATTTAATTTGATATTTTGACCGAACCTAGTAATAAATTGTGTATATTATACTACAATTTTTGACCGAAACTAGTATTTCAAAAAGTTTCATAGAATCTAATTTTGAGATAATGTTTTGAATAGACTTCCATCATAACATTCCCTAGTAACATATAGAAAGGAACTGAAACGTTTCATAGCATTTCGAACAATCCTCGATTTAATTTGATTATTTGACCGAAACTAGTATAAAATCGTGTATAATATACTACGATTTTTGACCGAAACTAGTATTTCAAAAAGTTTCATAGAATCTAATTTGAGATAATTTTTTTACATGGACTTCCATCATAACCTTCCCTCTTAACAAATAGAAAGGATATGAAAAGTTTTGTAGCATTTCAAACAATCCTCAATTTAATTTGATTTTTTGACCGAAACTATTATAAAATTGTGTATAATATACTACGATTTTTGACCGCAACTAGTATTTCAAAAAGATTCATGGAATCTAATTTTGAGATAATTTTTTTGTACGGACATCCATCATAACCCTCCCTCTTAACATAGAGAATGGATATGAAAAGTTTCGTAGCATTTCAAACAATCCTCGATTTAATTTGATTTTTTGACCGAAACTAGTTATAAATTGTGTATAATATACAACGATTTTTTTTACCGAAACTAGTATTTAAAAAAGTTTCATAGAATCTAATTTTGAGATAATGTTTTTCATAGACTTCCATCATAACATTCCCTAGTAACATATAGAAAGGGTATGAAACGTTTCATAGCATTTCGAACAAAACTCGATTTAAATTGATTTTTTGACCGAAACTAGTAAAAAATTGTGTATATTATACTACGATTTTTGGCCGAAACTAGTATTACTAAAAATTTCATAGAATCTAATTTTGAGATAATTTTTTGCATGAACGTCCATCATAACCTTCCCTCTTTACATTAATAAAGGATGTGAAATGTTTCGTAAAATTTTGAACCATCCTCGATTTAATTTGATTTTTTGACCGAAATTAGTATAAAATAGTGTATAATATTCTACGATTTTTGACCGAAACTAGTATTTCAAAAAGTTTCATGGAATCTAATTTTGATATATTTTTTTTTTCATGGACTTCCATCATAACCTTCCCTCTTAACATATAGAAAGGATCTCAAAAGTTTTGTCGCATTTCAAACAATTCTTGATTTAGTTTGATTTTTTGACCGAAACTAGTAATAAATTGTGTATAATATACTATGATTTTTGATTGAAACTAGTATTTCAAAAAGTTTCATAGACTCTAATTTTGAGATAATGTTTTGCATAGACTTCCATCATAACATTCCCCAGTAACATATATAAAGGATCTGAAATGTTTTGTAGCATTTCGAACAAAGCTCGATTTAATTTGATTTTTTGACCGAAACTAGTAAAAAATTGTGTATATTATACTACGATTTTTGGCCGAAAATAGTATTACAAAAAATTTCATAGATTCTAATTTTGAGATAATTTTTTGCATGAACGTCCATCATAACCTTCCCTCGTAACATTAAGAAAGGATATGAAAAGTTTCGTTACATTTCGAACAATCCTCTATTTAATTTGATTTATTGACCGAAATTAGTATAAAATTGTGTATAATATACTACGATTTTTGACCGAAACTAGTATTTCAAAAAGTTTCATGGAATCTAATTTGACATAATTATTTTACATGGACTTCCATCATAACCTTCCCTCTTAACAAATAGAAAGGATCTGAAAAGTTTTGTAGCATTTCAAACAATCCTCGATTTAATTTAATATTTTGACCGAAACTAGTAATAAATTGTGTATATTATACTACAAGTTTTTTTACCGAAACTAGTATTTCAAAAAGTTTCATAGAATCTAATTTTGAGATAATGTTTTGAATAGACTTCCATCATAACATTCCCTAGTAACATATAGAAAGGAACTGAAACGTTTCATAGCACTTCGAACAATCCTCGATTTAATTTGATTATTTGACTGAAACTAGTATAAAATCGTGTATAATATACTACGATTTTTGACCGAAACTAGTATTTTAAAAAGTTTCATAGAATCTAATTTGAGATAATTTTTTTACATGGACTTCCATCATAACCTTCCCTCTTAACAAATAGAAAGGATATGAAAAGTTACGTAGCATTTCAAACAATCCTCAATTTAATTTGATTTTTTGACCGAAACTAGTATAAAATTGTGTATAATATACTACGATTTTTGACCGCAACTAGTATTTCAAAAAGATTCATGGAATCTAATTTTGAGATAATTTTTTTTGCACGGACTTCCATTATAACCTTCCCTCTTAACATAGAGAAAGGATATGAAAATTTTCGTAGCATTTCAAACAATCCTCGATTTAATTTGATTTTTTGACTGAAATTAGTAATAAATTGTGTATAATATACATCGATTTTTGACCGAAACTAGAATTTAAAAACGTTTCATAGAATCTAATTTTGAGATAATGTTTTGCATAGACTTCCATCATAACATTCCCTAGTAACATATAGAAAGGATATGAAACGTTTCATAGCATTTCGAACAAAACGCGATTTAATTTAATTTTTTGACTGAAACTAGTAAAAAATTGTGTATATTATACTACGATTTTTTGCCGAAACTAGTATTACAAAACATTTCATAGAATCTAATTTTGAGATAATTTTTTGCATGAACGTCCATCATAACCATCCCTCTTAACATTAAGAAAGGATGTGAAAACATTTGTAAAATTTCGAAAATCCTCGATTTAATTTGATTTTTTGACCGAAATTAGTATAAAATTGTGTATAATATTCTACGATTTTTTGACCGAAACTAGTATTTCAAAAAGTTTCATGGAATCTAATTTTGATATAATATTTTTGCATGGACTTCCATCATAACCTTCCCTCTTAACATATAGAAATGGTCTGAGAAGTTTTGTAGCATTTCAAACAATCCTCGATTTAATTTGATTTTTTGACCGAAACTAGTAATAAATTGTGTATAATATACTACGATTTTTGACCGAAACTAGTATTTCAAAAAGTTTCATTGAATCTAAATTTGAGATAATGTTTTGCATAGACTTCCATCATAACATTCCCTAGTAACATATAGAAAGGATCTGAAACGTTTTGTAGCATTTTGAACAATGCTCGATTTAATTTGATTTTTTGACCGAAACTAGTAAAAAATTGTGTATATTATACTACGATTTTTGGCCGAAACTAGTATTACAAAAAATTTCATAGATTCTAATTTTGAGATAATTTTTTGCATGAACGTCCATCATAACCTTCCCTCGTAACATTAAGAAAGGATATGAAAAGTTTCGTTACATTTCAAACAATCCACGATTTAATTTGATTTTTTGACCGAAATTAGTATAAAATTGTGTATAATATTCTACGATTTTTGACCGAAACTAGTATTTCAAAAAGTTTCATGGAATCTAATTTTGATATATTTTTTTTTGCATGGACTTCCATCATAACCTTCCCTCTTAAAATATAGAAAGGATCTGAAAAGTTTCGAAGCATTTCAAACAATCCTCGATTTAATTTTATTTTTTGACCGAAACTAGTATAAAATTGTGTATAATATAGTACGATTTTTGACCGAAACTAGTATTTCAAAAAGATTCATGGAATCTAATTTTGAGATACTTTTTTTGCACGGACTTCCATCATAACCTTCCCTTTTAACATAGAGAAAGGATATGAAAAGTTTCGTAGCATTTCGAACAATCCTCGAATTAATTTGATTTTTTGACCGAAACAAATAATAAATTGTGTATAATATACAACGATTTTTTACCGAAACTAGTATTTAAAAAAGTTTCATAGAATCTAATTTTGAGATAATGTTTTGCATAGACTTCCATCAAAACCTTCCCTAGTAACCTATAGAAAGGATATGAAACGTTTCGTAGCATTTCGAACAAAACTCGAATTAATTTGATTTTTTGACCGATATTAGTAAAAAATTTCGTATATTATACTACGATTTTTTGCCGAATCTAGTATTACAAAAAATTTCATAGAATATAATTTTGAGATAATTTTTTGCATGAACATCCATCATAACCTTCCCTCTTAACATTAAGAAAGGATATGAAAAGTTTCGTAAAATTTCGAACAATCCTCGATTTAATTTGATTTTTTTACCGAAATTAGTATAAAATTGTGTATAATATTCTACGATTTTTGACCGAAACTAGTATTTCAAAAAGTTTCATGGAGTCTAATTTTGATATAATTTTTTTGCATGGACTTCCATCATAACCTTCCCTCTTAACATATAGAAAGGACCTGAAATGTTTTGTAGCATTTCAAACAATCCTCGATTTAATTTGATTTTTTGACCGAAACTAGTAATAAATTGTGTATAATATACTATGATTTTTGACCGAAACAAGTATTTCAAAAAGTTTCATAGAATCTAAATTTGAGATAATGGTTTGCATAGACTTCTATCATAACATTCCCTAGTAACATATAGAAAGGATCTGAAAAGTTTTGTAGCATTTCGAACAATGCTCGATTTAATTTGAGTTTTTGACCGAAACTAGTAAAAAATTGTGTATATTATATACTACGATTTTTGGCAGAAACTAGTATTACAAATTTTTTTATAGATTCTAATTTTGAGATAATTTTTTGCATGAACGTCCATCATAACCTTCCCTCGTAATATTAAGAAAGGATATGAAAAGTTTGGTTACATTTCGAACAATCCTCGATTTAATTTGATTTTTTGACCGAAATTAGTATAAAATTGTGTATAATATTCTATGATTTTTGACCGAAACTAGTATTTCAAAAAGTTTCATGGAATCTAATTTGAGATAATTATTTTACATGGACTTCCATCATAACCTTCCCTCTTAACAAATAGAAAGGATCTGAAAAGTTTTGTAGCATTTCAAACAATCCTCGATTTAATTTAATATTTTGACCGAAACTAGTAATAAATTGTGTATATTATACTACAATTTTTGAACGAAACTAGTATTTCAAAAAGTTTCATAGAATCTAATTTTGAGATAATGTTTTGAATAGACTTCCATCATAACATTCCCTTGTAACATATAGAAAGGAACTGAAACGTTTCATAGCACTTCGAACAATCCTCGATTTAATTTGATTATTTGACTGAAACTAGTATAAAATCGTGTATAATATACTACGATTTTTGACCGAAACTAGTATTTTAAAAAGTTTCATAGAATCTAATTTGAGATAATTTTTTTACATGGACTTCCATCATAACCTTCCCTCTTAACAAATAGAAAGGATATGAAAAGTTACGTAGCATTTCAAACAATCCTCAATTTAATTTGATTTTTTGACCGAAACTAGTATAAAATTGTGTATAATATACTACGATTTTTGACCGCAACTAGTATTTCAAAAAGATTCATGGAATCTAATTTTGAGATAATTTTTTTTGCACGGACTTCCATTATAACCTTCCCTCTTAACATAGAGAAAGGATATGAAAATTTTCGTAGCATTTCAAACAATCCTCGATTTAATTTGATTTTTTGACTGAAATTAGTAATAAATTGTGTATAATATACATCGATTTTTGACCGAAACTAGAATTTAAAAACGTTTCATAGAATCTAATTTTGAGATAATGTTTTGCATAGACTTCCATCATAACATTCCCTAGTAACATATAGAAAGGATATGAAACGTTTCATAGCATTTCGAACAAAACGCGATTTAATTTAATTTTTTGACTGAAACTAGTAAAAAATTGTGTATATTATACTTCGATTTTTTGCCGAAACTAGTATTACAAAACATTTCATAGAATCTAATTTTGAGATAATTTTTTGCATGAACGTCCATCATAACCATCCCTCTTAACATTAAGAAAGGATGTGAAAACATTTGTAAAATTTCGAAAATCCTCGATTTAATTTGATTTTTTGACCGAAATTAGTATAAAATTGTGTATAATATTCTACGATTTTTTGACCGAAACTAGTATTTCAAAAAGTTTCATGGAATCTAATTTTGATATAATATTTTTGCATGGACTTCCATCATAACCTTCCCTCTTAACATATAGAAATGGTCTGAGAAGTTTTGTAGCATTTCAAACAATCCTCGATTTAATTTGATTTTTTGATCGAAACTAGTAATAAATTGTGTATAATATACTACGATTTTTGACCGAAACTAGTATTTCAAAAAGTTTCATTGAATCTAAATTTGAGATAATGTTTTGCATAGACTTCCATCATAACATTCCCTAGTAACATATAGAAAGGATCTGAAACGTTTTGTAGCATTTTGAACAATGCTCGATTTAATTTGATTTTTTGACCGAAACTAGTAAAAAATTGTGTATATTACACTACGATTTTTGGCCGAAACTAGTATTACAAAAAATTTCATAGATTCTAATTTTGAGATAATTTTTTGCATGAACGTCCATCATAACCTTCCCTCGTAACATTAAGAAAGGATATGAAAAGTTTCGTTACATTTCAAACAATCCACGATTTAATTTGATTTTTTGACCGAAATTAGTATAAAATTGTTTATAATATTCTACGATTTTTGACCGAAACTAGTATTTCAAAAAGTTTCATGGAATCTAATTTTGATATATTTTTTTTTGCATGGACTTCCATCATAACCTTCCCTCTTAACATATAGAAAGGATCTGAAAAGTTTCGAAGCATTTCAAACAATCCTCGATTTAATTTTATTTTTTGACCGAAACTAGTATAAAATTGTGTATAATATAGTACGATTTTTGACCGAAACTAGTATTTCAAAAAGATTCATGGAATCTAATTTTGAGATACTTTTTTTGCACGGACTTCCATCATAACCTTCCCTCTTAACATAGAGAAAGGATATGAAAAGTTTCGTAGCATTTCGAACAATCCTCGAATTAATTTGATTTTTTGACCGAAACAAATAATAAATTGTGTATAATATACAACGATTTTTTACCGAAACTAGTATTTAAAAAAGTTTCATAGAATCTAATTTTGAGATAATGTTTTGCATAGACTTCCATCAAAACCTTCCCTAGTAACCTATAGAAAGGATATGAAACGTTTCGTAGCATTTCGAACAAAACTCGAATTAATTTGATTTTTTGACCGATATTAGTAAAAAATTTCGTATATTATACTACGATTTTTTGCCGAATCTAGTATTACAAAAAATTTCATAGAATATAATTTTGAGATAATTTTTTGCATGAACGTCCATCATAACCTTCCCTCTTAACATTAAGAAAGGATATGAAAAGTTTCGTAAAATTTCGAACAATCCTCGATTTAATTTGATTTTTTGACCGAAATTAGTATAAAATTGTGTATAATATTCTACGATTTTTGACCGAAACTAGTATTTCAAAAAATTTCATGGAGTCTAATTTTGATATAATTTTTTTGCATGGACTTCCATCATAACCTTCCCTCTTAACATATAGAAAGGACCTGAGAAGTTTTGTAGCATTTCAAACAATCCTCGATTTAATTTGATTTTTTGACCGAAACTAGTAATAAATTGTGTATAATATACTATGATTTTTGACCGAAACAAGTATTTCAAAAAGTTTCATAGAATCTAAATTTGAGATAATGGTTTGCATAGACTTCTATCATAACATTCCCTAGTAACATATAGAAAGGATCTGAAAAGTTTTGTAGCATTTCGAACAATGCTCGATTTAATTTGAGTTTTTGACCGAAACTAGTAAAAAATTGTGTATATTATATACTACGATTTTTGGCCGAAACTAGTATTACAAAATTTTTTATAGATTCTAATTTTGAGATAATTTTTTGCATGAACGTCCATCATAACCTTCCCTCGTAATATTAAGAAAGGATATGAAAAGTTTGGTTACATTTCGAACAATCCTCGATTTAATTTGATTTTTTGACCGAAATTAGTATAAAATTGTGTATAATATTCTATGATTTTTGACCGAAACTAGTATTTCAAAAAGTTTCATGGAATCTAATTTGAGATAATTATTTTACATGGACTTCCATCATAACCTTCCCTCTTAACAAATAGAAAGGATCTGAAAAGTTTTGTAGCATTTCAAACAATCCTCGATTTAATTTAATATTTTGACCGAAACTAGTAATAAATTGTGTATATTATACTACAATTTTTGACCGAAACTAGTATTTCAAAAAGTTTCATAGAATCTAATTTTGAGATAATGTTTTGAATAGACTTCCATCATAACATTCCCTTGTAACATATAGAAAGGAACTGAAACGTTTCATAGCACTTCGAACAATCCTCGATTTAATTTGATTATTTGACCGAAACTAGTATAAAATCGTGTATAATATACTACGATTTTTGACCGAAACTAGTATTTCAAAAAGTTTCATAGAATCTAATTTGATATAATTTTTTTACATGGACTTCCATCATAACCTTCCCTCTTAACAAATAGAAAGGATATGAAAAGTTACGTAGCATTTCAAACAATCCTCAATTTAATTTGATTTTTTGACCGAAACTAGTATAAAATTGTGTATAATATACTACGATTTTTGACCGCAACTAGTATTTCAAAAAGATTCATGGAATCTAATTTTGAGATAATTTTTTTTGCACGGACTTCCATTATAACCTTCCCTCTTAACATAGAGAAAGGATATGAAAATTTTCGTAGCATTTCAAACAATCCTCGATTTAATTTGATTTTTTGACTGAAATTAGTAATAAATTGTGTATAATATACATCGATTTTTGACCGAAACTAGAATTTAAAAACGTTTCATAGAATCTAATTTTGAGATAATGTTTTGCATAGACTTCCATCATAACATTCCCTAGTAACATATAGAAAGGATATGAAACGTTTCATAGCATTTCGAACAAAACGCGATTTAATTTAATTTTTTGACTGAAACTAGTAAAAAATTGTGTATATTATACTACGATTTTTTGCCGAAACTAGTATTACAAAACATTTCATAGAATCTAATTTTGAGATAATTTTTTGCATGAACGTCCATCATAACCGTCCCTCTTAACATTAAGAAAGGATGTGAAAACATTTGTAAAATTTCGAAAATCCTCGATTTAATTTGATTTTTTGACCGAAATTAGTATAAAATTGTGTATAATATTCTACGATTTTTTGACCGAAACTAGTATTTCAAAAAGTTTCATGGAATCTAATTTTGATATAATATTTTTGCATGGACTTCCATCATAACCTTCCCTCTTAACATATAGAAATGGTCTGAGAAGTTTTGTAGCATTTCAAACAATCCTCGATTTAATTTGATTTTTTGACCGAAACTAGTAATAAATTGTGTATAATATACTACGATTTTTGACCGAAACTAGTATTTCAAAAAGTTTCATTGAATCTAAATTTGAGATAATGTTTTGCATAGACTTCCATCATAACATTCCCTAGTAACATATAGAAAGGATCTGAAACGTTTTGTAGCATTTTGAACAATGCTCGATTTAATTTGATTTTTTGACCGAAACTAGTAAAAAATTGTGTATATTATACTACGATTTTTGGCCGAAACTAGTATTACAAAAAATTTCATAGATTCTAATTTTGAGATAATTTTTTGCATGAACGTCCATCATAACCTTCCCTCGTAACATTAAGAAAGGATATGAAAAGTTTCGTTACATTTCAAACAATCCACGATTTAATTTGATTTTTTGACCGAAATTAGTATAAAATTGTGTATAATATTCTACGATTTTTGACCGAAACTAGTATTTCAAAAAGTTTCATGGAATCTAATTTTGATATATTTTTTTTTGCATGGACTTCCATCATAACCTTCCCTCTTAACATATAGAAAGGATCTGAAAAGTTTCGAAGCATTTCAAACAATCCTCGATTTAATTTTATTTTTTGACCGAAACTAGTATAAAATTGTGTATAATATAGTACGATTTTTGACCGAAACTAGTATTTCAAAAAGATTCATGGAATCTAATTTTGAGATACTTTTTTTGCACGGACTTCCATCATAACCTTCCCTCTTAACATAGAGAAAGGATATGAAAAGTTTCGTAGCATTTCGAACAATCCTCGAATTAATTTGATTTTTTGACCGAAACAAATAATAAATTGTGTATAATATACAACGATTTTTTACCGAAACTAGTATTTAAAAAAGTTTCATAGAATCTAATTTTGAGATAATGTTTTGCATAGACTTCCATCATAACCTTCCCAAGTAACCTATAGAAAGGATATGAAACGTTTCGTAGCATTTCGAACAAAACTCGAATTAATTTGATTTTTTGACCGATATTAGTAAAAAATTGCGTATATTATACTACGATTTTTTGCCGAATCTAGTATTACAAAAAATTTCATAGAATATAATTTTGAGAAAATTTTTTGCATGAACGTCCATCATAACCTTCCCTCTTAACATTAAGAAAGGATATGAAAAGTTTCGTAAAATTTCGAACAATCCTCGATTTAATTTGATTTTTTGACCGAAATTAGTATAAAATTGTGTATAATACGATTTTTGACCGAAACTAGTATTTCAAAAAGTTTCATGGAGTCTAATTTTGATATAATTTGATTGCATGGACTTCCATCATAACCTTCCCGCTTAACATATAGAAAGGACCTGAAATGTTTTGTAGCATTTCAAACAATCCTCGATTTAATTTGATTTTTTGAACGAAACTAGTAATAAATTGTGTATAATATACTATGATTTTTGACCGAAACTAGTATTTCAAAAAGTTTCATAGAATCTAAATTTGAGATAATGGTTTGCATAGACTTCCATCATAACATTCCCTAGTAACATATAGAAAGGATCTGAAAAGTTTTGTAGCATTTCGAACAATGCTCGATTTAATTTGAGTTTTTGACCGAAACTAGTAAAAAATTGTGTATATTATATACTACGATTTTTGGCCGAAACTAGTATTACAAAATTTTTTATAGATTCTAATTTTGAGATAATTTTTTGCATGAACGTCCATCATAACCTTCCCTCGTAACATTAAGAAAGGATATGAAAAGTTTTGTTACATTTCGAACAATCCTCGATTTAATTTGATTTTTGACCGAAATTAGTATAAAATTGTGTATAATATTCTATGATTTTTGACCGAAACTAGTATTTCAAAAAGTTTCATTGAATCTAATTTTGATATAATTTTTTTGCATGGACTTCCATCATAACCTTCCCTCTTAACATATAGAAAGTATCTGAAAAGTTTTGTAGCATTTCAAACAATCCTCGATTTAATTTGATTTTTTGACCGAAACTAGTAATAAATTGTGTATATTATACTACGATTTTTGACCGAAACTAGGATTTCAAAAAGTTTCAAAGAATCTAATTTTGAGATAATTTTTTGAATAGACTTCCATCATAACATTCCCTAGTAACATATAGAAAGGAACTGAAACGTTTCATAGCATTTCGAACAATCCTTAATTTAATTTGATTATTTGACCGAAACTAGTATAATATCGTGTATAATAATATACTACAATTTTTGACCGAAACTAGTATTTCAAACAGTTTCATAGAATTAAATTTGAGATAATTTTTTTACATGGACTTCCATCATAACCTTCCCTCTTAACAAATAGAAAGGATCTGAAACGTTTTGTAGCATTTCAAACAATCCTCAATTTAATTTGAATTTTTGACTGAAACTATTATAAAACTGTGTATAATATACTACGATTTTTGACCGCAACTAGTATTTCAAAAAGATTCATGGAATCTAATTTTGAGATAATTTTTTTGTACTGACTTCCATCATAACCCTCCCTCTTAACATAGAGAAAGGATATGAAAAGTTTCGTAGCATTTCAAACAATCCTCGATTTAATTTGATTTTTTGACCGAAACTAGTAATAAATTGTGTATAATATACAATGATTTTTTTTACCGAAACTAGTATTTAAAAAAGTCTCATAGAATCTAATTTTGAGATAATGTTTTTCATAGACTTCCATCATAATATTCCCTAGTAACATATAGAAAGGATATCAAACGTTTCGTAGCATTTCGAACAAAACTCGACTTACTTTGATTTTTTGACCGAAACTAGTAAACAATTGTGTATATTACACTACGATTTTTTGCCGAAACTAGATTTACTAAAAATATCATAGAATCTAATTTTGAGATAATTTTTTGCATGAACGTCCATCATAACCTTCCCTCTTAACATTATGAAAGGATGTGAAAAGTTTCGTAAAATTTTGAACAATCCTCGATTTCATTCTATTTTTTAACCGAAATTGTGTATAATATTCTACGATTTTTGACCGAAACTAGTATTTCAAAAAGTTTCATGGAATCTAATTTTGATATATTTTTTTTGCATGGACTTCCATCATAACCTTCCCTCTTAACATATAGAAAGGATCTCAAAAGTTTTGTAGCATTTCAAACAATCCTCGATTTAATTTGATTTTTTGACTGAAACTAGTAATAAATTGTGTATAATATACTATGATTTTTGATCGAAACTAATATTTTAAAAAGTTTTATAGAATCTAATTTTGAGATAATGTTTTGCATAGACTTCCATCATAACATTCCCTAGTAACATATAGAAAGGATCTGAAACGTTTTGTAGTATTTCGAACAATGCTCGATTTAATTTGATTTTTTGAGCGAAACTAGTAAAAAATTGTGTATATTATACTACGATTTTTGGCCGAAACTATTATTACAAAAAATTTCATAGATTCTAATTTTGAGATAATTTTTTGCATGAACGTCCATCATAACCTTCCCTCGTAACAGTAAGAAAGGAACTGAAACGTTTCGTTACATTTCGAACAATCTTCGATTTAATTTGATTTATTGACCGAAATTAGTATAAAATCGTGTATAATATACTACGATTTTTTACCGAAACTAGTATTTCAAAAATTTTCATGGAATCTAATTTGAGATAATTATTTTACATGGACTTCCATCATAACCTTCCCTCTTAACAAATAGAAAGGATATGAAAAGTTTGGTAGCATTTCAAACAATCCTCAATTTAATTTGATTTTTTGACCGAAACTATTATAAAATTGTGTATAATATACTACGATTTTTGACCGCAACTAGTATTTCAAAAAGATTCATGGAATCTAATTTTGAGATAATTTTTTTGTACGGACTTCCATCATAACCCTCCCTCTTAACATAGAGAAAGGATATGAAAAGTTTCGTAGCATTTCAAATAATCTTAGATTTAATTTGATTTTTTGACCGAAACTAGTAATAAATTGTTTATAATATACAACGATTTTTTTACCGAAACTAGTATTTAAAAAAGTTACATAGAATCTAATTTTGAGATAATGTTTTGCATAGACTTCCATCATAACATTCCCTAGTAACATATAGGAAGGATATCAAACGTTTTGTAGCATTTCGAACAAAACTCGATTCACTTTAATTTTTTGACCAAAACTAATAAACAATTGTGTATATTACACTATGATTTTTTGCCGAAACTAGATTTACTAAAAATTTCATAGAATCTAATTTTGAGATAATTTTTTGCATGAACGTCCATCATAACCTTCCCTCTTAACATTAAGAAAGGATGTGAAAAGTTTCGTAAAATTTTGAACAATCCTCGATTTAATTCTATTTTTTGACCGAAATTGTGTATAATATTCTACGATTTTTGACCGAAACTAGTACTTCAAAAAGTTTCAAGGAATCTAATTTTGATATATTTTTTTTGCATGGACTTCCATCATAACCTTCCCTCTTAACATATAGAAAGGATCTCAAAAGTTTTGTAGCATTTCAAACAATCCTCGATTTAATTTAATTTTTTGACAGAAACTAGTAATAAATTGTGTATAATATACTATGATTTTTGATCGAAACTAGTATTTAAAAAAGTTTCATAGAATCTAATTTTGAGATAATGTTTTGCATAGACTTCCATCATAACATTCCCCAGTAACATATAGAAAGGATCTGAAACGTTTTGTAGCATTTCGAACAATCCTCGATTTAATTTGATTTTTTGACCGAAATTAGTATAAAATTGTGTATAATATTCTACGATTTTTGACCGAAACTAGTATTTCAAAATGTTTCATGGAATCTAATTTTGTTATATTTTGTTTGCATGGACTTCCATCATGACCTTCCCTCTTAACATATAGAAAGGATCTCAAAAGTTTTGTAGCATTTCAAACAATCCTAGATTGAATTTGATTTTTTGACCGAAACTAGTAATAAATTGTGTATAATATACTATGATTTTTGACCGAAACTAGTATTTCAAAAAGTTTCATAGAATCTAAATTTGAGATAATGTTTTGTATAGACTTCCATCATAACATTCCCTAGTAACATATAGAAAGGATCTAAAACGTTTTGTAGCATTTCGAACAATGCTCGATTTAATTTGATTTTTTGACCGAAACTAGTAAACAATTGTGTATATTATACTACGATTTTTGGCCGAAACTATTATTACAAAAAATTTCATAGATTCTAATTTTGAGATAATGTTTTGCATGAACGTCCATAACAACCTTCCCTCGTAACATTAAGAAAGGATATGAAAAGTTTCGTTACATTTCGAACAATCCTCGATTTAATTTGATTTATTGACCGAAATTAGTATAAAATTGTACGGACTTCCATCATAATCCTCCCTCTTAACATAGAGAAAGGATATGAAAAGTTTCGTAGCATTTCAAACAATCCTCGATTTAATTTGATTTTTTGACCGAAACTAGTAATAAATTGTGTATAATATACAACGATTTTTTTTATCGAAACTAGTATTTAAAAAAGTTTCATAGAATCTAATTTTGAGATAACGTTTTGCATAGACTTCCATCATAACATTCCCTAGTAACATATAGAAAGGATATGAAACGTTTCGTAGCATTTCGAACAAAACTCGATTTAATTTGATTTTTTGACCTAAACTAGTAAAAAATTGTGTATATTATACTACGATTTTTTGCCAAAACTAGTATTACTAAAAATTTCATAGAATCTAATTTTGAGATGATTTTTTGCATGAACGTCCATCATAACCTTCCCTTTTTACATTAAGAAAGGATGTGAAAAGTTTCGTAAAATTTCGAACAATCCTCGATTTAATTTGATTTTTTGACCGAAATTGGTATAAAATTGTGTATAATATTCTACGATTTTTGACCGAAACTAGTATTTCAAAAAGTTTCATGGAATGTAATTTTGATATATTTTTTTTTGCATGGACTTCCATCATAACCTTCCTTCTTAACATATAGAATCTAATTTTGTAGCATTTCAAACAATCCTCGATTTAATTTGATTTTTTGATCGAAACTAGTAATAAATTGTGTATAATATACTATGATTTTTGATCAAAACTAGTATTTTAAAAAGTTTCATAGAATCTAATTTTGAGATAATGTTTTGCATAGACTTCCATCATAACATTCCCCAGTAACATATAGAAAGGATCTGAAACGTTTTGTAGCATTTCGAACAATGCTCGATTTAATTTGATTTTTTGACCGAAACTAGAAAAAAATTGTGTATATTATACTATGATTTTTGGCCGAAACTATTATTACAAAAAATTTCATAGATTCTAATTTTGAGATATTGTTTTGCATGAACGTCCATCATAACCTTCCCTCGTAACATTAAGAAAGGATATGAAAAGTTTCGTTACATTTCGAACAATCCTCGATTTAATTTGATTTATTGACCGAAATTAGTATAAAATTGTGTATAATATACTACGATTTTTGCCCGAAACTAGTATTTCCAAAAGTTTCATGGAATCTAATTTGAGATAATTATTTTACATGGACTTCCATCATAACCATCCCTCTTAACATTAAGAAAGGATGTGTAAAGTTTAGTAAAATTTCGAACAATCCTCGATTTAATTTGATTTTTTGACCGAAATTAGTATAAAATTGTGTATAATATACTACAATTTTTGACCGAAACTAGTATTTCAAAAAGTTTCATGGAATCTAATTTTGATATAATTTTTTTGCATAGACTTCCATCATAACCTTCCCTCTTAACATATAGAAAGGATCTCAAAAGTTTTGTAGCATTTCAAAAAGTTTCATAGAATCTAATTTTGAGATAATATTTTGAATAGACTTCCATCATAACATTCTATAGTAACATATAGAAAGGAACTGAAATGTTTCATAGCATTTCGAACAATCCTCAATTTAATTTGATTAATTGACCGAAACTAGTATAAAATTGTGTATAAGATACTACGATTTTTGACCGAAACTAGTATTTCAAAAAGTTTCATAGAATCTAATTCGAGATAATTTTTTAACATGGACTTCCATCATAACCTTCCCTCTTAACAAATAGAAAGGATATGAAAAGTTTCGTAGCATTTCAAACAATCCTCAATTTAATTTGATTTTTTGACCGAAACTAGTATAAAATTGTGTATAATATTCTACGATTTTTGACCGAAACTAGTATTTCAAAACATTTCATGGAATCTAATTTTGAGATAATTTTTTTGCATGGACTTCCATCATAACCTTCCCTCTTAACATAGAGAAAGGATATGAAAAGTTTCGTAGCATTTCGAACAATCCTCGAATTAATTTGATTTTTTGACCGAAACTAGTAATAAATTGTGTATAATATATAACGATTTTTGACCAAAACTAGTATTTAAAAAAGTTTCATAGAATCTAATTTTGAGATAATGTTTTGCATAGACTTCCATCATAACATTACCTAGTAACATATAGAAAGAATCTGAAACGTTTTGTAGCATTTCCTACGATTTTTTGCCGAAACTAGTATTACAAAATATTTCATAGATTCTAATTTTGAGATAATTTTTTGCATGAACGTCCATCATAACTTTCCCTCGTAACATTAAGAAAGGATATGAAAAGTTTCGTTATATTTCGAACAATCCTCGATTTAATTTGATTTTTTGACCGAAATTAGTATAAAATTGTGTATAATATACTACGATTTTTGACCGAAACTAGTATTTCAAAAAGTTTCATGGAATCTAATTTTGAGATATTGTTTTTGCATGGACTTCCATCATAACCTTCCCTCTTAACATATAGAAAGGATCTGAAAAGTTTCAAAGCATTTCAAACAATCCTCGATTTAATTTGATTTTTTGACCGAAACTAGTAATAAATTGTGTATAATATACTACGATTTTTGACCGAAACTAGTATTTCAAAACGTTTCATAGAATCTAATTTTTAGATAATGTTTTGCATAGAATTCCATCATAACATTCCCCAGTAACATATAGAAAGGATCTGAAATGTTTCGTAGCATTTCGAACAATCCTCGATTTAATTTGATTTTTTGACGGAAACTTGTAATAAATTGTGTATATTATACAACGATTTTTGGCCGAAACTAGTATTTCAAAAAGTTTCATAGAATCTAAGTTTGAGATAATTTTTTGCATCGACTTCCATCATAACATTCCGTAGTAACATTTAGAAAGGATCTGAAGAGTTTCGAAGCATTTCAAACAATCCTCGATTTAATTTGATTATTTGACCGAAATTAGTATACAACTATGTATAATATACTCCGATTTTTTGACCTAAACTAGCATTTCAAAAAGTTTCATAGAATCTAATTTTGAGATAATTTTTTTGCATGAACTTCCATCATAACCTTCCCTCTTAACATAGAGAAAGGATATGAAAACTTTCATAACATTTCGAACAATCCTCGATTTAATTTGATTTTTTGACCAAAACTAGTAATAAATTGTGTATAATATACTACGATTTTTGACTGAAACTAGTATTTAAAAAAGTTTCATAGAATCTAATTTTGAAATAATTTTTTTGTATGGATTTCTATTATAACTTTCCCTATTAACATATAGAAAGGATCTGAAATGTTTCGTAGCATTTCAAACAATTCTCGATTTAATTTGACTTTTTGACCGAAACTAGTAATAAATTGTGCATAATATACTACGATTTTTGACCGAAACTAGTATTTTAAAAAGTTTCATAGAATCTAATTTTGAGATATTGTTTTGCATAAACTTCCATCATAACCTTCCCTCTTAAAATTTAGAAAGGATGTGATAAGTTTCGTAACATTTCGAACAATCCTCGATTTAATTTGATTTTTTGACAGAAACTTGTATAAAATTGTTTATAATATACTAAGATTTTTGACCGAAACTAGTATTTCCAAAAGTTTCATGGAATCTAATTTTGAGATATTTTTTTTGCATGAACTTCCGTCATTAACTTTCTTCTTAACATATAGAAGGGATCTAAAACGATTTATAGCATTTCGAACAATTCGCGATTTAATTTGATTTTTTAACCGAAACTATTATAAAATTATGTATAATATACTAAGATTTTTGACTGAAACTAGTATTTCAAAAAGTTTCATAGAATCTAATTTTGAGATAATGTTTTTCATAGACTTCCATCATAACATTCCCTAGTAACATATAGAAAAGATCTGAAACGTTTCGTAGCATTTCGAACAATCCTTGATTTAATTTGATTATTTGACCGAAACTAGTATAAAATTGTGTATAATATACTACGATTTTTTTACCGAAACTAGTATTTCAAATAGTTTCAAAGAATCTAATTTTGAGATAATGTTTTGCATAGACTTCCATCATAACATTCCTTAGTAACATATAGAAAGGATCTGAAACGTTTCGTAGCATTTCGAACAAACCTCAATTTAATATGATTTTTTGACTGAAACTAGTATAAAATTGTGTATATTATACTACGATTTTTGGCCGAAACTAGTATTACAAAAAATTTCGTAGAATCTAATTTTGAGATAATTTTTTGCATGAACGTCCATCATAACCTACCCTCTTAGCATTAAGAAAGCATATGAAAAGTTTTGTAGCATTTCGAACAATCCTCGATTTAATTTGATTTTTTGACCGAAACTAGTAATAAATTGTGTATGTTATACTACGATTTTTGGCCGAAACTAGTATTTCAAATTTTTTCATAGAATCTAATTTTGAGTTAATTTTTTGCATGGATTTCCATCATAAAATTTCGTCGTAACATTTAGAAAGTATCTGTAAAGTTTCGAAGCATTTCAAACAATCCGCAATTTAATTTGATTATTTGACCGAAATTAGTATAAAATTATGTATAATATACTCCGATATTTTGACCTAAACTAGAATTCCAAAAAGTGTCATAGAATCTAATTTTGAGATTATTTTTTTGCATGGACTTCCATCATAACCTTCCCACGTAACATATACAAAGGATCTGAAAATTTTCGTAGCATTTTGAACAATCCTCAATTTAATTTGATTTTTTGACTGAAACTAGTATAAAATTGTGTATAATATACTACGATTTTTGACCGAAACTAGTATTTCAAAAACTTTCATAGAATCTAATTTGGAGATATTTTTTTTGCATAGACTTCCATCATAACCTTTCCTTCTTAACATATAGAAAGGATCTCAAATGTTTCGTAGCATTTCGAACAATCCTCGATTTTTAATTTGATTTTTTGACCGAAACTTGTATAAAATTGTGTATAATATACTACAATTTTTGACCGAAACTAGTATTTCAAAAAGTTTAATAGAATCTAATTTTGAGATAATGTTTTGCATAGACTTCCATCATAATATTCCCTAGTAACATATAGAAAGGTTCTGAAACGTTTCGTAGCATTTTGAACAATCCTCGATTTAATTTGATTTTTTCACTGAAACTAGTAAAAAATTGTTTATAATATACTACGATTTTTGGCCGAAACTAGTATTTCAAAAAGTTTCATAGAATCTAATTTTGAGATAATGTTTTGCATGGACTTCCATCATAACATTCCCTAGTAACAAATAGAAAGGATCTGAAACGTTTCGTAGCATTTCGAACAATCCTCGATTTAATTTGATTATTTGACCGAAACTAGTTTAAATTGTGTATAATATACTACGATTTTTTTACCGAAACTAGTATTTCAAAAAGTTTCATAGAATCTAATTTAAGATAATTTTTTTACATGAACTTCCATCATAACCTTCCCTCTTAACAAATAGAAAGGATATGATAAGTTTCGTAACATTTCGAACAATCCTCGATTTAATTTGACTTTTTGACTGAAATTAGTATAAAATTGTGTATAATACACTATGATTTTTGATCGAAACTAGTATTATAAAAAGTTTCATCGAATCTAATTTTGAGATAATTTTTTTATATGGATTTCCATCATAACCTTCCATCTTAACTTATAGAAAGATCAGAAAAGCTTCGTAGCATTCCAAACAATCCTCGATTTAATTTGATTTTTTTGACCGAAACTAGTAATAAATTGTGTATAATATACTACGATTTTTTACCGAAACAAGTATTTCAAAAAGTTTCATAGAATCTAATTTTGAGACAATATTTTGCATAGACTTCCATCATAACATTCCATAGTAACATATAGAAAGGATCTGAAACCTTTCGTAGCATTTCGAACAATCCTCGATTTAATTTGATTTTTTGACCGAAACTAGTAAAAAATTGTGTAATTATACTACGATTTTTGGCCAAAACTAGTATTTCAAAAAATTTCATAGAATCTAATTTTGAGATAATTTTTGCATGGGCGTCCATCATAACCTTACCTCTTAACATTTAGAAAGGATGTGATAAGTTTCGTAACATTTCGAACAATCCTCGACTTAATTTGATATTTTGACCGAAACTAGTATAAAATTGTGTATATACTACGATTTTTGACCGAAACTAGTATTTCAAAAAGTTTCATGGAATCTAATTTTGAGATATTTTTTTTGCATGGACTTCCATCATAACCTTCCTTCTTAACATATAGAAGAGGTGGCATTTCGAACAATCCTCGATTTAATTTGATTTTTTAACCGAAACTATTATAAAATTATGTATAATATACTACGATTTTTGACCGAAACTACTATTTCAAAAAGTTTCATAGAATCTTATTTTGAGATAATGTTTTGCATGGACTTTCATCATAACATTCCCTAATAACATATATAAAAGATCTGAAACGTTTCGTAGCATTTCGAACAATCCTCGATTTAATTTGATTATTTGACCGAAACTAGTATAAAATTGTGTATATTATACAACGATTTTTGACCGAAACTAGTATTTAAAAAAGTTTCATAGAATCTAATTTTGAGATAATGTTTTGCATAGACTTCCATCATAACATTCCCTAGTAACATATAGAAAGGATATGAAACGTTTTGTAGCATTTTTAACAAAATTCGATTTAATTTGATTTTTTGACCGAAATTAGTAATAAATTGTGTATATTATACTACAATTTTTTGCCGAA
Organism: Lathyrus aphaca; assembly: GCA_963966055.1. Classification (NCBI taxonomy): domain Eukaryota; kingdom Viridiplantae; phylum Streptophyta; class Magnoliopsida; order Fabales; family Fabaceae; genus Lathyrus; species Lathyrus aphaca. The sequence continues at coordinate 61,395,482 of OZ014523.1, read as the reverse complement.
ACTAGTATTACAAAAAATTTCATAGAATCTAATTTTGAGATAATTTTTTGCATGAACGTCCATCATGACATTCCCTCTTAGCATTAAGGAAGGATATGAAAAGTTTCGTAACATTTCGAACAATCCCGATTTAATTTGACTTTTTGACTGAAATTAGTATAAAATTATTTATAATATACTACGATTTTTGAACGAAACTAGTATTTCAAAAGGTTTCATAGAATCTAATTTTGAGATTATTTTTTGCATTGACTTCCATCATATCATTCCGTCGTAACATTTAGAAAGGATCTGAAAAGTTTCGAAGCATTTCAAACAATCCTCGATTTAATTTGATTATTTGACCGAAATTAGTATAAAATTGTGTATAATATACTCCGATTTTTTGACCTAAACTAGCATTTCAAAAAGTTTCATACAATCTAATTTTGAGATAATTTTTTTGCATGAACTTCCATAATAACCTTCCCACGTAACATATAAAAAGGATCTCAAAATTTTCGTAGCATTTTGAATAATCCTCGATTTAATTTGATTATTTGACCGAAACTAGTATAAAATTGTGTATAATATAATATAATTTTTGATCGAAACTAGTATTTCAAAAACCTTCATAGAATCTAATTTTGCGATAGTTTTTTTTGCATGGACTTATATCATAACCTTCCCTCTTAACATATAGAAAGTGTTCCGGAATGGCCCAAACATTAGGATTGGGCCATATCTGTCTCGCGATCCAACGACCCGGAAAACCCGATCGTGCTAGGAATATGAAACCAACTGATCGACCTACCCACGGTCGGGTAACTCCTCTGCCGGGCAACAGATCTGTCGAGCGGAATCTTTCTCGTCCCAACGGCTAGTTCCTAATCACCGTCGATTATTGTGGGATCCGCGATCCACGCCCAATATTCTGGGCCAATGAACATCCTCTTGGACCAGTATATAATCCCTCTCATAGGAGAGGGCTAGGTATTCAATTCTCTCACCTTAATGCTCGTACTTGCACGCTCTTTGCTCAGTCTCTTACTTTAGCATCAGAGTGCCTTGAAGGTACACCCTCTCCTCTCCTCATCACAAACCGTCCTTCAACAACGCTCGATGCCATCCATATCGGATCATGATCTCCAGGTACGATCAGGTGGCGCCGTCTATGGGAAACCCTGATTTCCCCGTTCTTCTCCCTCAAGATCTTCAAGAACCAAAGTCTTTTACCAAGATCCATGGCTTCTCGAGGCAACAATCCAGATAATCGGTCGAACAACGGTATGCTCCTTACGCAACGTGAGAGCAACATTAACAATCCTCCGCACGAAGAAACCATACAGGACTGCCCAGATGGGAAGACAGCTTCACCTTCCCCCGATCGCGACCAGCCTCTAGAAAGTCACCCAGAGGTCCCCCTTCCTCCAACACCTTCAGGATCTGACTTTTCTACGTTGGCTGAGATTCTCAACCAGACGAATTTGTTGCTCCTCGCCCACGGTGAGAAGATTGCCCGTCTCGAGGACAATAACCGTCGACCGTCCCGATCCCCCGCGAGACATCGAGGAAGACGTAGTTCTTCCCCTCCTAAAAGGAAGAGGAAAGGACGCAATGATGAATCCACTAGTAACAAACGGCCTCGCCCATCTCCTCCTTGTTCGTCCCCTACAAGAAGGCGATCTCGGTCACCAAGAAAGTCAAGAAAGAGCAGATCAAGATCCGCGTCACCCCGGCGAACCAAGAAGCACGCGCCCAAGTCTCCTTCATTCAATTACAGTGATGATGAGGACACCAGGGGCCCCTCTTTCGTCGGAAATCATGGCTACTAAACTCCCACGGGGTTTAGAGAAACCTCCACCCTTAGGCTCGTATGATGGGACCACGTATCCTGACGAGCATATCGAGAATATTGATGCTTTGCTCGACTACCGAGGGGTACGAGGGGCAATCAAATGCCGCCTCTTTCCTACAACCTTGAGGAAAGGTGCGATGACGTGGTACAAAAGCCTCGAAGCAGAGTCCATCACTTCCTCGAAACAGCTCGGACGCACGTTTTCTAGGCACTTTACCGCTTCTAGACGCCACCCAAAAACTGAAGCATCGCTCGAAGCAATCATCCAGGGGAAAGACGAACCTCTGCGAACCTAAATTAAGAGGTTCAACAAAGAAGCGGTCTAGGTATCCACAACGGACGACATGAAGAAATACTTGCTGGAGCGGGGTCTGTGCCCGTCAACTGATTTCCACCGTGCGGTTGGCATCGAGACCCCGACCACCCTTGACGCTTTCTTGTTAAAAAACCAAGCTTACATCTAATACGAGGAAAAGCAGGCCGCTAGCTACGTCCTAGATGTCCGACGTAGTGAGGACATAAAACCCTCCAAGGTCGATGAACCCTCGACATCTCGTCGGGGAGGAGACAAAAGAAAGGAGGATCGCTCCCGTGAACTGAGGGAACACAGAGCACCCGTCGGTCGGTTTCATGAATATACCCCTCTCCTGGTCTCTAGAGAATAGATCTTATCCGAATGTGCCAACTCGGAGTTCAGGAAAACGGGAGTACGCTTCCCAAAGTAGCTGCCTAGTAAACCGGGCACGGACAAGACAAAGTACTGAAGATTCCACAAGAGTCACAATCATAATACCGAAGACTGCATCCATCTCAAAGATGCAATCAAGATACTTATTAAAGACGGGCACCTCAAGTAATTTACTAAATCAAGAGATGCCCCTCGCCAAGAGGCGCAGGAGGCTCAGAAGATCGAAGAGGTTGTACCCATACCATCAGATGCGAACATGCAAGTTGCTCTGAGCATCTATCGCCCGGAGGACTTCTTCCTGCCAGACCATACAGAGAGCCCTGGGTATTTTTCCTCCCACAGCCCGTGGGAGAACTTTCCCTCTGCAATGGTCATCTCGGGGGGAGGATTTAACAAAATCATGGTCGGATCCGTGAAGAGGAAATTTTACCAATTGATCGCGAAAGGCCCTGCTCAGAACGCAACCCTGGACCCCCCAAGAGAGGGCTCGGTACCCCTTGCCTTTTACCGAGAGGAAATCTTGGGAGGAGCACCGAATTCCAGCATCCCATTACTCATCCGTGCACGGATGGCAAATTTCGATGTCAGAAGAATCCTGGTGGACCAGGGTAGCTCATGCGACATCATGTACTCCCAATTATTTTCAACACTCCAGTTGAATGAAACACACCTGACTCCGTACGTCGGATCAGACTTACAGGGCTTCAACGGAGCAGTCTCCCGACCGTGGGGTTACGTCGACCTCATCGTCACCTTCGGGGCGTCCGAGACCGCCAGATCTGTTCGCGTCCAATTCCTGGTCATGGATTGTCCTTCGTTGTACCAATGCATTTTGGGACGACCAACATTCGCCGAGCTGATCGTTGTCCCATCCACTGTTCACCTAAAGATGAAGTATTATACTACTTCGGGCAAGGTCGCTACACTACACGGTGACGTCGAAGCTGCTCGCCGATTCTTTGAAGCAGCGTCCAGAGGTCTCAGCTCGATATCTTACTGGCCAAACCCTTCTGCCCCGACACCTTCAGAAACTCCGCAAACATCCAAGGCTTTTCCTCAGGTCGACTCAATCAATCTGGATTACAGGTTCTCAGATGAAGACGAGGGCGTTCGGAGGCTGACCGATCCACTGTCCCGGCCAATTCCTGACGGAGAGTTTGAGCTAATTCCTTTGGGGGATGATCCAGCTCGGTGCGTTAAGATCGGAGCCCATCTGCCCGACTTGGCGAAACGAAAATTGGAGGCATGCCTTAAGGGAAATGCCGATCTGTTTGCTTGGAGCGCTGCAGAAATTCCAGGGCTCGACCCCGAGATGACCTGTCATCACTTCTCCATCATTCCAACATACAAAGCAATCGCCCAGCGTAGGAGGAAGCAGTCGACCGAGAAAACCAAAGCTGCCGAGTCAGCTGTTAAAGACCTCCTAGAGGCAAATTTTGTAACTGAGGCCAGGTATACAACCTGGATCTCAAATGTTGTACTTGTTAAAAAGTCTAATGGAAAATGGAGAATGTGTGTTGACTATACCGATCTTAACCGAGCTTGCCCGAAAGACGCGTATCCTTTGCCCAATATTGACAAATTGGTCGAAAATTGGCCGGTTTCAAACTATTGTCCTTTATGGACGCCTACTCAGGGTATAATCAAATCCCTATGGCCGTGTCCGACAAAAAATACACGGCCTTCATGACTGAATCGGGCAACTATTATTATAACGTTATGCCATTTGGTTTAAAAAACGCAGGCGCGACCTATCAGCGCATGATGAACAAGGTATTTCGAACTAAAATCGGGGACATGCTTAAAGTATATATGGACGACATGATCGTCAAATCTCAGCAAGAGAAGAATCACGTGTCCCACTTACGAAAAGTGTTCGATCAAGCCCGGAAATGCAAAATGCGTTTTAATCCCGAGAAGTGCACGTTTGGGGTCCGGGAAGGGAAGTTCCTCGAATTCTATTTAACCGAACGAGGTATTGACGCCAACCCTGAAAAATGTCAGGCATTCACAGAACTTCCTACCCCATATTCTAAAAAATCCATACAATCGTTAAACGGGGATCTCGCTTCCCTCTCCCAGTTTGTGGAAAAATCCGCTCAGCATGCCCTCCCGTTTTACAAACTCCTCCGCAAAGAGGCTACCTTTGAATGGACGGAGGAGTGTGAGCAGGACTTGTCCCACTTAAAAAAAGCATTGCCTAAGACCCAATCCTATCCAGGCCCAACGAAGGGGAGACGCTTTACCTCTATCTCGCTGTAGCAAACGAGGCCGTAAGCGCAACCCTCGTCCGCGACCTACCCGAGTGGTAGAAACCTATTTACTTTACAAGCAAGGCGTTGCACATCCCTGAGCTTTGGTACCTCCAGGTAGAAAAGGTAGCCTTGGCCCTCCTTTTTGCAGCCAGAAGACTACGACATTATTTCTTAGCCCATACTTTTATCGTAAGAACAAACCAACCCATAAGGCAATAACTCGAAAGGCCAGGCATGGCCGGGCGAATGTTAAAATGGTCGTTGGAACTGTCCGAGTTCGATATCATATTTTAAGGGAGACAAGCTCTCAAGGCTTAAGCACTGGCCGACTTTGTGGCAGAACTCACTTTCACCGAGCAAGAGCTGAAATCTCTGTCCAAATGGACCATCTTCGTAAACGGAGCATCCGGCCCAGCGGGAAGTGAAGATGGGATTATTCTGGAAAACGAGGAAGGAAACATCATCGAAGTATCTTTAACTTTGTCCTTACCCACATCCAACAACCAGGCGGAGTATAAGGCCTTCCTGGCCGACCTGCGACTCGCGACCGACCTGGAGGCAGAAGAAATCGTAATATGCACGGATTCCTAGTTGGTCGCCAACCAAGTCCGAGGAGATTTCTAGGCCAAAAACGATAATATGGCTGAATATTTAGCCCTTTTCAGGGACAAGCTAAAACGATTCACAAACATAGAGGTCAAACACGTCCCACGAGAGAATAATACCCGAGCTGATATCCTTTCCAAGTTGGCAAGCACTAAAATAAAGGGAAACAACAAGTCCGTCATACAAGAAGCGATCCCCCGACCAAGCATCGGACAATCTTCAACCCACCTTGACGTTAATCTCGTGGGCGACGCCAATTGCTGGACGTCCCCAGTGTTTAACTACTTGACCAAGGATGAATTACCAGCAAACCCGAAAGCGGCCAGTACCGTGCATCGAAGGTCGTGCTCGTACACTTTAGTCGGTGGACGTATGTATCGTCGAGGTTTCTCCATGCCACGTGTAACACCCACTTTTCCCATTTTCTAAAATAACATAAATTTTCAGATAAATCAGAGTTTAATTAACAAGTGAGTAGCTACATTTTCAAAACAACCAAAAGTATAATTATTTAAAAACAGTGGAAATATATTTTTATTCAACAATCGAAAATTCACCAAATATCCACAAAATTCATCAATTCACTTAATTTATAAGTTTCAACAAAATATGATACGTAACTATTACTAACAAGAATAAATAAACAACAAATATTCCCATTTCCCATGTTATGTATCAGAGCGACTCCTAGGACTCGACCAAACAACTTGTACTCCGAGCATACTCAAGTACCTGAATCATCTGTACTTCCGAAGAAGCACAGACGCAACCAAACAACAAAGGGGTGAGAAAAAAATTCAATATATTAACAGTGCAAATAACATATTACAAGGTAATCTCACCTTTAGTAATCAAATACACATCATACATCATACAATTAATCAATATCACAAATAGTTCATCAACACATATCATACATCATTGATTCAATCAATGCAAAGTGACTCAATGACACAATGCAAATGCGGTACCGACTCACAATAACGGTTCATCAAATAGAACCCGAATGCATCGTTAACGTCTCCAACAAGACACGATCATCCCTGCAACCATGATTCTCAACGAATCCCGAATAATCACATCCACGACATGATTATTCCAACAACATGTATGAGTATGCAAGACTCGATTACACACATACCATATCACGAACACACATGAATACAATCATGCCAACACGATCCTCGTGATCTTCATCAATTACCACACATCCCATCACATGGGTCACATAAATAATCTGACAATATTCACACATATTATTAATACAATTCGTATAGTTCATCATCAAGAATCATATAAATCAACATAAACACATATATTCCTACACGCTAATTACCAAATGTCATATCTTATGAATTCCTCATTAATTCCACTCTCAACTATTCCCTATACATATATTCTAATACCACACGATCCTTCCGATCCTCACCTCTACTAACACTTACATCATGGGGTCTAAGCAAGACATATAATCAACTACGTTACCAATCATCACGATCCTCTTCGTTTATCATTATTCCTTCATATAAGTGTGCAAGACTTATAGTAAACATTTCCATCATCAACACCTTCTAATCGACATATTAATAAAGTTATAATATCCACAATAATCACATAACACGCACACGCTTATTATCGGTCGTCGGGTCCTATAGTTAAACATGGATGTCATCATTAAGGCCCTAGAATAATGGTACAAGTATCGAACAAGAGCTCGAGATTAAACCACTTAAAATACAGAAAAATTCCTCAAAACAGAGGCCTAACACGGCCCCCCGTGTCCCATGACACGGCCCGTGTCATGTGGCCTGATCATGCCCTTCAAAACTCAAGATTTCGCAAAATACAGGGGGCTGACACGGCCGCCCCTGTCACGCGACACTGCCCGTGTCAGGCCACCTGCACCCAAAATTCAGCTTTTTATAAAACTCACTTTTCTCTCCCAATTTCATACCAGTTCGAATTCTATCACTTATCTCTCACTTTTATCACTCAAAACAATCCAATTGTTGTTCTTAAATTAATTTTATACCTCTAATTCCTTATGATCTTCACAACCTAATATTACTAATCAAATTAAGAAAGATCCTAGGTTTATTTCCAATTCTCCATTTACATCATCATCAACATCATTATCTCTATTACTACTTCCATACCAAACTTATCATATAACTCAAATCACCACCATTCCAATTACAATAATCAAACATATAATTCAATAATAATTTCACACAACCATAATCAATCATCATAACATATATATACATCATATCACAATTTCATCATAATCAACAACATTAGACAATCCCTAGGGAGTAAGGAATTCCCAATTACCCTTTCATGTTAGGTCACCAATAAAGAACCCTTTCTCCCCCCCTTACCTCGAATTTGACAAAATCCTTGCAAAGCCTTGATCTTGAAGCTTGACGACTCTTGATTTCCCTTCTCCTTTCCCTTTTTCTCCAGAGCCCTCTTTCCTTCGTCAAAATACGATAATGAGAAAATGTATTGTGTTCTCCCCTTTTCATAACAGAAACAAATTACAACCATGCCCCTCAAACCTCCAACTTATATTTTATTTTATTTATTAAATAACAATATTATAATAATAATACCACCTCATTATATTATCATTATTTAAATAAAATACCTCATCCACTTATTATTCAAAATACACCATCAAACTCTTGATATTTATTTTATAAAAATACTTTATAAAATTGGGGCGTTACACCACTCCTCAGGTGCGTAGAGGAAGAGAACATCCCACACGTACTAAGGGAAGTCCATGAAGGAATCAACACACAGCACCCGGGAGGACGATCGTTAGCCCGAAAGATCCTCCGGACAGGATACTATTGGCCGACACTCTAGCACGACGCGAAAGAGCACGTAAAAAGATGCGACAAATGCCAACGACATAGGGACGTGCATGTAGCACCCCCTACTGAGCTAAAATCGCTATCTTCCCCATGGCCATTCGCATGGTGGGGGATGGACATCTTAGGGCCATTCATTGTCGGATCCGGCCAAAGTAAATACCTCATTGTGGGCGTTGATTATTTCACCAAATGGATAGAGGTTGAGGCCTTAGCCAAGATTACTGCACTCAACATACTGCGCTTCTTTAAGAGGAGCATCCTTGCTCGGTTCGGAGTGCCGCTAACCATTGTAACAGATAACAGAACCCAATTCACTGATAGACATTTCAAGGAATTTGTTGCTTCGGTAGGAACAAAACAGCATTTCGCTTCGGTTGAGCATCCTCAAACCAACGGACAAGCGGAAGCCGCAAATAGGGTAATCCTGAGAGGTCTAAAGCGAAGACTGGACGAGCACAAGAAACACTGGGTCGAGGAGCTACACAGTGTACTTTGGGCATATAGAACCACTCCGCACTCAACGACCGGTGAATCTCCATTCCGGTTGGCATATGGGACCGAAGCAGTAATTCCTATAGAAATGCACGTCTGATCTAGACGAACAGAGTCCCCAATGGACCAGGACACCAACTCCGAAACTCTAAGAGAGGAGCTTGATTTGGTCGAAGAAATCCGATCAGAAGCTGCTCTCTGAGAAGCCACTCTTAAACAGAGAATAGCAGCCCGACATGACTCTAAGGTCATAAGACGGGCATTCGAAGTGGGCGGTCTTGTTTTAAGAAGGAATCACAGAGATTCCCGCGAAGGAAAACTGACGCTGAACTGGGAGGGCCCATATCGTGTCCGGGAAAAGACCGAAAATGGGGCCTACTACTTAGAAAATCTTCACGGGGAAGAGCTCGCTCGGCCGTGGAACGCCGAGAAGCTCAAACAGTATTACAATTAATAGCAAAGTCACCTTGCTCAGCTACCAAACGAAGAGCAACAGGTCCGACTAAACCTGCGTGCCAAGGTACAAGCACAACAGCCTAAATAATATGATTATCAGGGTCTTCTTCGAGAAGAAGAAGAAGATGACTATTGCACGGGCGGATACTCAACCGAGTCCGAAGTCACCTATGTACCACGACCAGGCAGAACCCCAGCTCGCGATGGGACGTTCAAGCCTCGGAGCCCGGGCTATTATCTTGACCGGGGCACCGATCAGGAGCCAGCCTCCAACATCTGACCGGTCCCCCAAACTGACGGATTACAAACACATACCTCATATTTTCCCAATTACATCTAACCCTCGTGACAATAACACGAGCATCAAACACTTAACAAAAAATAAACGTTTAAAACGGAAGTCCTCCGACGGACGAATAATCATATACATAATCAAAAACGCTGCATAGAGTGTAAAACTACCACCGAGGTCGGGGACATTAATAAAAAAAAGGTGCGACCCCTAAGGGCCGACTTGTTCAAGATTACACAAAAAAGGGACCAAGTCCCTCAAACAAGAATTTAAAATTACAAGTAATTTAGGCTCGCAGGCCGACCTAATTACCCTCTCCCTCTGCTACCCCGGGCTAGTTCTCGTCCGGAAGTTACTGGACGGCTGGCTGGTCGGCTGCTCAGACTCCCCAGGTTGAGAATCGTCCACGACCATATAATTAGGGACCACAATTCGACCATCTTCAACCTTATACAGGTAGTTGATTTGGTCAGTATCGAGGTTAAGCTCGGGATGAAGGGCCTTTATCTGGTCCACAACATTCTGGAAACTCAACTTAGTCGAGTCCCTCAGATCCTCAAGGTCCTGATCCAGTCGCGCTAGAAAATACACCCGACTCATCAACCCCTTGGTGTCCTCATCCTTGTCATCCTTAGGGAAGAAATCTCTCTCAGCTTCCTATTTTGATCGACTGCCTTCTTTTTGTCCCCCTCCAGCTTGGCGATAACGTCCACCCGCACCACCAGCTCCGAAGTCGCAGCCTTCAGAGGCGGCCAAGAGAGTCTTCAGTTGCTTAATTTCAAGCTCCTGCCCGGAACTCCCTTCAGCGAACATGGATTCCATCGACAACATCTGCATCACCGCACTCCTGCGCTAATGACAGCCTTCGGGAAGGAAGATCCATCTGCTCGAGGTACAATGAATCTGTCTGATCGACTTCCATAGTTGTGCATTCAAAGAAATTCTATTGCACGAAGCACGAAGGTAAGGGATGCTTTGGCTTTGCGGGGGCGTTCGTCGTCAGATCAGTAACAACCACTCCAACCTTATGTTTTTTAGGGCCGAACCCGAAGAGACGCCCGAAGATCCTCAAACGATGGGGCCCGAACCAGAACCACTGGTATCATTTTCGACCAGTCTTGTCTGGATAGTCCTGGCCTTCTGTTTGTTGCCCTGCATCAGCCTCTCCTGGATCTTGTCCAGCGACTTCATCGAACCTGTAAAACAAAGGAAACGAGGATCAGACCAATCACGAGCATAAAAACACAACATACAAAGAACAAAATAAAAGCAAGAAATACCAAATAACTCAGACACCTCTTGCCCGTTTTTACAGGCCAAAAGGGCTGTAACATCAATCAGCGGACAGTCCACAGCCTCCCCCCCGTCCGAGGCCAACATCACCTTCCCTTCCCCGTCGACCAAAGGGACCAGAGTAAAAGATGATACCAACTTGCGAAATTCTTCAAACCTGATCGCATCGTCCTCGCCCAAATTATCCCTTACTTGCACAAAGTTACACACCGGTTTACCGTAGTGACTGTGCTCCCAAGAGAAGGGAAACCTCCAGATTCTCCTACGAATCGGCCGACCTTCAGCGTCCAACCGAGGCACGTCATTCTCATTATTGTCATCGCCCACGAAACAGATCGACCTGGTCGCTCCTTTAGTCAAAGGCTCTAACAAAATATAGTCACCTTTGAACGACCTGATCGACTCCGAGTGCGCTTTGAAAATCTTAGCCCGCTGCTTGAATGAGATAAACCCTTTCTGAGCGGTTCCACACCCCACCTGGCATTGCAAAGATAATAGCCGAAAGAAGAGGGGAAGGGTAGCCCCCTCCCCCAGGTGCTCGCACGTCATTTCAAACGCGCTCATAAAAGCGTAGGAGTTGGGATGCAGCTGCGAAGGGGCTACCCCCAAATAACCCAGTACCGAGCACACTAGGTCACTGAAGGGCATCTTAATCCCCAAATTCGTGATAGCATATTCGTACATAGCGAACTTCCTCCCACCGAAATCTGAGAAGATACGGTCATTATCTCCCGGGCAGGTGACTCCCCAGTGATTGGGATCCCCAATATTGGCAGAGGGTCCGCTCGCGGTCGGGCGAACAAAGAAACTTTGTCCAATAAATCTTAGACAACCCATTCCTCGGGGGACAACACCCTTGCTTCTTCTTGTGTAGCCTCAGGAACATTGATCTCTTCCCCTGAGACTTCCCCGACGTCATTCACTTCGGTCGCTGCCGAATCTCCCGAAGAACACTAAGAGCCGGACAGGACAGTTTCAGAAGAGCCCGAGTCCTCCGATGAACTCCCCTCTGAGGAAATGTAGAGGGGATCGACGAGCACGTTTTCACCTGAAAAGTAGAGGAAAGGCATCAGTGAATTCGATCAGAATATCAAATCCACCCTTCCACTACCTATCAAGTGAAAGGGCGCGCAACAGCCTGAAAACAAGTTTCCGAGAAAAAGCCCCGAGCAATCGAAGTTCGTGATAGACGTTCAACGCTCAAAGGGATGCAAAACCCTAGCTTCGGTCGAGTGTTAATTGAGATCACCCCCCACCATGAACCAGAATCCAGAATAGGCGGAATACAACTACTACTAAAACCTAAAATCTCTACATTACCCTAATCTACCGATAAAACCAAGTCCTAAACTGCATGCAACACTACTTCTCAAAAAAATAAGTCTAAAAAAGAAGAACAGAAATCTAACCTTGAGCTTGTGATGCCATTGTGAAGAACTGTTTTGGGAAGTGCGGTGGTCGACGACGGCGTACGGTGATTGATAGCAGTAAACAGCAGGCAATTACGCGAGCAGCCAAGGGAGGAAGAAGACGAAGCGAAAAGTTGTTTCTGTGGGACAACTTCACTATTTATAGGGAAAATGGCACATGCACTGAAGCGTGACCCATATCCCTAGGCAATAATGACCTACGCGCTAGGCCCTATGATAGCCTTCAGAACATTAAATGCACGAATCCCGAAACACGCCACCTTTTCGTTTCTACTTCCCCTAAGCCGGCCTACAATCTGGGTGCCCGAAAAGTCGATCCCCGACGTTCGCCAGTATTTTCGAGCATCGAGATAACATCAAGTCATCACTTCCTCGACCGAAAGAAACGACTTGGGGGCTCCTGTTCCGGACTGGCCCAAACATCAGGATTGGGCCATACATGTCTCACGACCCAACGGCTCTGCCGGGAAACGGATCGGTCGAGCAGAATCTTTCTCGCCCCAACGGCTAGTTCCTAATCACCGTCGATTATTGCAGGATCCGCGATCCACGCCCAATATTCTGGGCCAATAAACACCCTCTTGGACCAGTATATAATCCCTCTCATAGGAGAGGGCCAGGTATTCAATTCTCTCACCTTAATGCTCGTACTAGCACGCTCTTTTCTCGGTCTCTTACTTTAGCATCGGAGTGCCTTGCAGGTACACCCCCTCCTCTACTCATCACCAACCGTCCTTCAACAACGCTCGACGCCAGCCATATCGGATCCTGATCTCCAGGTACGATCAGAAAGGATCTTAATATTTTCGTAACATTTCGAACAATCCTCGATTTAATTTGATTTTTTTACCGAAACTAGTATAAAATTGTGTATAATATACTAAGATTTTTGACTGAAACTAGTATTTAAAAAAGTTTCATAGAATCTAATTTTGAGATAATGTTTTGCATAGACTTCCATCATAACATTCCCTAGTAACATATAGAAAGGATCTAAAATGTTTTGTAGCATTTCGAACAATCCCCGATTTAATTTGATTATTTGACCGAAACTAGTATAAAATTGTGTATAATATACTACAACTTTTTAATGAAACTAGTATTTTAAAAAGTTTCGTAGAATCTAATTTGAGATAATTTTTTTACATGGACTTGCATCATAACCTCCCCTCTTAACAAATAGAAAGGATATGAAAAGTTTCGTAGCATTTCAAACAATCCTCAATTTAATTTGAATTTTTGATCGAAACTAGTATAAAATTGTGTATAATATACTACGATTTTTGACCGAAACTAGTATTTCAAAATTTTTCATGGAATCTAATTTTGAGATAATTTTTTTGCATGGACTTCCATCATAACCTTCCCTCTTAACATATAGAAACGATCTGAAAAGTATCGTAGCATTTCAAACAATCCTCGATTTAATTTGATTTTTTGACCGAAACTAGTAATAAATTGTATAATATACTACGATTTTTGACCGAAACTATTATTGCAAAAAGTTTCATAGAATCTAATTTTGAGATAATGTTTTGCAGAGACTTCCATCATAACATTCCCTTGTAACATATAGAAAGGATCTAAAAAGTTTCGTAGCATTTCGAACAATCCTCGATTTAATTTGATTTTTTGACCGAAACTAGTAATAAATTGTGTATATTATACTACGATTTTTGGTCGAAACTAGTATTTCAAAAAGTTTCATAGAATCTTTTTTTGAGATATTTTTTTGCATGGACTTCCATCATAACAATCCGACGTAACATTTAGAAAGGATCGGAAAATTTTCGAAGCATTTCAAACAATCCTCGATTTAATTTGATTATTTGACCGAAATTAGTATAAAATTGTGTATAATATACTCCGATTTGACATAAACTAGCATTTCAAAAAGTTTCGTAGAATCTAATTTTGAGATAAGTTTTTTGCATGGACTTCCATCATAACCTTCCCTTTTAACATATACAAAGAATCTGAAAAGTTTCGTAGCATTTCAAACAATCCTCGATTTAATTTGATTTTTTGACCGAAACTAGTAATAAATTGTGTATAATATACTACGATTTTTGACCGAAACTAGTATTTCAAAAAGTTTCATAGAATCTAATTTTAAGATAATGTTATGCAGAGACTTCCATCATAACATTCCCTCGTAAGATATAGTAAGGATCTGAAATGTTTCGTAGCATTTCGAACAATCCTCGATTTAATTTGATTTTTTGACCAAAACTAGTAATAAATTGTGTATATTATACTACGATTTTTGGCCGAAACTAGTATTTCAAAAAATTTAATAGAATCTAATTTTGAGATAATTTTTTGCATGGACGTCCATCATAACCTTCCCTCTTAACATTTAGAAAGTATTTGAAAAGTTTCGTAGCATTTCGAACAATCCTCGATTTAAATTGATTTTTTGACAGAAACTAGTATAAAATTGTGTATAATATACTACGATTTTTGACCGAAACTAGTATTTCAAAAAGTTTCATGGAATATAATTTTGAGATAATTTTTTTGCATGGACTTCCATCATAACCTTCCCTCTTAACATATATAAAGGATCTGAAAAGTTTCATAGCATTTCATACAATCCTCGATTTAATTTAATTTTTTAACCGAAACTAGTAATAAATTGTGTATAATATACTACGATTTTTGACAGAAACTTTATTTCAAAAAGTTTCATAGAATATGATTTTGAGATAATGTTTTACATATACTTTCAACATAACATTCCCTATTAAGATATATAAAGGATCTGAAACGTTTAGTAGCATTTCGAACAATCCTCGATTTAATTTGATTTTTTGACCGAAACTAGTAATAAATTGTGTATAATATACTACAATTTTTGGGCGAGACTAGTATTTCAAAATTTTTTTTGAAAGGATCTGGAAAGTTTCGAAGCATTTCAAACAATCCTCGATTTAATTTGATTATTTGACCAAAATTAGTATAAAATTTTGTATAATATACTCCAATTTTTTGACCTAAACTAGTATCTAAAAAACCTTCATAGAATATAATTTTGAGATTTTTTTTTTGCATGGACTTCCATCATAATCTTCCCTTTTAACATTTAGAAAGGATCTGAAAAGTTTGGTAACATTTCGAACAATCCTCGATTTAATTTGATTTTTTAACCGAAACTAGTATAAAATTGTGTATAATATACTACAATTTTTGACCGAAACTAGTATTTCAAAAAGTTTTATAGAATCTAATTTTAAGATTATGTATTGCATAGACTTCCTTCATAACATTCCCTAATAACATATAGAAAGGATCTAAAACGTTTCATAGCATTTCGATAAATCCTCGATTTAATTTGATTATTTGACCGAAACTAGTATAAAATTGTGTATAATATACTACAATTTTTTTTTACCGAAAATAGTATTTAAAAAAGTTTCATAGAATCTAATTTGAGATAATTTTATTACATGGACTTACATTATAACCTCCCCTCTTAACAAATAGAAAGGATATGAAACGTTTAGTAGCATTTCAAATAATCCTCAATTTAATTTGATTTTTTGACCGAAACTAGTATAAAATTGTTTATAATATTCTACGATTTGTGACCGAAACTAGTATTTCAAAAAGTTTCATAGAATCTAATTTTGAGATAATGTTTTGTAGAGACTTCCATCATAACATTCCCTTGTAACATATAGAAAGGATCTGAAACATTTCGTAGCATTTCGAACAATCCTCGATTAAATTTGATTTTTTGACCGAAACTAGTAAAAAATTGTGTATATTATACTACGATTTTTGGCCGAAACTAGTATTTCAAAAAATTTCATAGAATCTAATTTTGAGATAATTTTTTGCATGGACTTCCATCATAACATTCTGTCGTAACATTTAGAAAGGATCTGAAAATTTTCGAAGCATTTCAAACAATCCTCGATTTAATTTGATTATTTGACCGAAATTAGTATAAAATTGTGTATAATATACTCCGATTTGACCTAAACTAGCATTTCAAAATGTTTCATAGAATCTAATTTTGAGATAAGTTTTTTGCATGGACTTCCATCATAACCTTCCCTTTTAACATATACAAAGAATCTGAAACGTTTAGTAGCATTTCGAACAATCCTCGATTTAATTTGATTTTTTGACCGAAACTAGTAATAAATTGTGTATAATATACTACAATTTTTGGGCGAGACTAGTATTTCAAAATTTTTTTTGAAAGGATCTGGAAAGTTTCGAAGCATTTCAAACAATCCCTGATATAATTTGATTATTTGACCAAAATTAGTATAAAATTTTGTATAATATACTCCAATTTTTTGACCTAAACTAGTATTTAAAAAACCTTCATAGAATATAATTTTGAGATTTTTTTTTTGCATGGACTTCCATCATAACCTTCCCTTTTAACATTTAGAAAGGATCTGAAAAGTTTGGTAACATTTCAAACAATCCTCGATTTAATTTGATTTTTTAACCGAAACTAGTATAAAATTGTGTATAATATACTACAATTTTTGACCGAAACTAGTATTTCAAAAAGTTTTATAGAATCTAATTTTTAGATAATGTATTGCATAGACTTCTTTCATAACATTCCCTAATAACATATAGAAAGGATCTGAAACGTTTCATAGCATTTCGATAAATCCTCAATTTAATTTGATTATTTGACCGAAACTAGTATAAAATTGTGTATAATATACTACAAATTTTTTTTACCGAAAATAGTATTTAAAAAAGTTTCATAGAATCTAATTTGAGATAATTTTTTTACATGGACTTCCATCATAACCTCCCCTCTTAATAAATAGAAAGGATATGAAACGTTTAGTAGCATTTCAAAAAATCCTCAATTTAATTTGATTTTTTGACCGAAACTAGTATAAAATTGTTTATAATATTCTACGATTTTTGACCGAAACTAGTATTTCAAAAAGTTTCATAGAATCTAATTTTGAGATAATGTTTTGTAGAGACTTCCATCATAACATTCCCTTGTAACATATAGAAAGGATCTGAAACATTTCGTAGCATTTCGAACAATCCTCGATTTAATTTGATTTTTTGACCGAAACTAGTAAAAAATTGTGTATATTATACTACGATTTATGGCCGAAACTAGTATTTCAAAAAATTTCATAGAATCTAATTTTGAGATAATTTTTTGCATGGACTTCCATCATAACATTCTGTCGTAACATTTAGAAAGGATCTGGAACGTTTCGAAGCATTTCAAACAATCCTCGATTTAATTTGATTATTTGACCGAAATTAGTATAATATTGTGTATAATATACTTCAATTTTTTGACCTAAACTAGTATTTAAAAAACCTACATAGAATATAATTTTGAGATAGTTTTTTTGCATGGACTTCCATCATAACCTTCCCTTTTAACATTTAGAAAGGATCTGAAAAGTTTCGTAACATTTCGAACAATCCTCGATTTAATTTGATTTTTTAACCGAAACTAGTATAAAATTGTGTATAATATACTACAATTTTTGACCGAAAATAGTATTTCAAAAAGTTTTATAGAATCTAATTTTGAGATAATGTATTGCATAGACTTCCATCATAACATTCCCTAATAACATTTTGAAAGGATCTGAAACGTTTCATAGCATTTCGATAAATCCTCGATTTAATTTGATTATTTGACCGAAACTAGTATAAAATTGTGTATGATATACTACAATTTTTTTTATCGAAAATAGTATTTCAAAAAGTTTCATAGAATCTAATTTGAGATAATTTTTTTACATGGACTTCCATCATAACCTCCCCTCTTAACAAATAGAAAGGATATGAAACGTTTCGTAGCATTTCAAACAATCCTCAATTTAATTTGATTTTTTGACCGAAACTAGTATAAAATTGTTTATAATATTCTACGATTTTTGACCGAAACTAGTATTTCAAGAAGTTTCATAGAATCTAATTTTGAGATAATGTTTTGTAGAGACTTCCATCATAACATTCCCTTGTAACATATAGAAAGGATCTGAAAAATTTCGTAGCATTTCGAACAATCCTCGATTTAATTTGAGTTTTTTGATCGAAACTAGTAAAAAATTGTGTATATTATACTACGATTTTTGGCCGAAACTAGTATTTCAAAAAATTTCATTGAATCTAATTTTGAGATAATTTTTTGCATGGACTTCCATCATAACATTCTGTCGTAACATTTAGAAAGGATCTGGAAAGTTTCGAAGCATTTCAAACAATCCTCAATTTAATTTGATTATTTGACCGAAATTAGTATAATATTGTGTAAAATATACTCCGATTTTTTGACCTAAACTAGTATTTTAAAAACCTACATAGAATATAATTTTGAGATAGTTTTTTTGCATGGACTTCAATCATAACCTTCCCTTTTAACATTTAGAAAGGATCTGAAAAGTTTCGTAACATTTCGAACAATCCTCGATTTAATTTGATTTTTTAACCGAAACTAGTATAAAATTGTGTATAATATACTAAAATTTTTGACCGAAACTAGTATTTCAAAAAGTTTTATAGAATCTAATTTTGAGATAATGTATTGCATAGACTTACATCATAAAATTCCCTAATAACATTTAGAAAGGATCTGAGACGTTTCATAGCATTTCGATAAATCCTCGATTTAATTTGATTATTTGACCGAAACTAGTATAAAATTGTGTATAATATACTACAATTTTTTTATCGAAAATAGTATTTCAAAAAGTTTCATAGAATATAATTTGAGATAATTTTTTTACATGGACTTCCATTATAACCTCCCCTCTTAACAAATAGAATGGATATGAAAAGTTTCGTAGCATTTCAAAAAATCCTCAATTTAATTTGATTTTTTGATCGAAACTAGTATAAAATTGTGTATAATATTCTACGATTTTTGACCGAAACTAGTATTTCTAAAAGTTTCATAGAATCTAATTTTGAGATAATTTTTTGCAGAGACTTCCATCATAACATTCCCTTGTAACATATAGAAAGGATCTTAAACATTTCGTAGCATTTCGAACAATCCTCGATTTAATTTGATTTTTTGACCGAAACTAGTAAACAATTGTGTATATTATACTACGATTTTTGGCCGAAACTAGTATTTAAAAAAATTTCATAGAATCTAATTTTGAGATAATTTTTTGCATGGACGTCCATCATAACCTTCCCTCTTAACATTTAGAAGGAATTTGAAAAGTTTCGTAGCATTTCTAACAATCCTCGATTTAATTTGATTTTTTGACCGAAACTAGTATAAACTTGTGTATAATATACTACAATTTTTGACCGAAACTAGTATTTCAAAAAGTTTCCTGGAATATAATTTTGAGATAATTTTTTTGCATGGACTTCCATCATAACCTTCCCTCTTAACATATAGAAAGGATCTGAAATGTTTCGTAGCATTTCAAACAATCCTCGATTTAATTTGATTTTTTGAACGAAACTAGTAATAAATTGTGTATAATATACTACGATTTTTGACCGAAACTAGTATTTTAAAAAGTTTCATAGAATCTGATTTTGAGATAATGTTTTGCATAAACTTCCATCATAACATTCCCTAGTAAGATATATAAGGGATCTAAACGTTCGAAGCATTTCGAACAATCCTCGATTTAATTTGATTTTTTGACCGAAGCTAGTAATAAATTGTGTATATTATACTACGATTTTTGGCCGAAACTAGTATTTCAAAACGTTTCATAGAATCTAATTTTGAGATAATTTTTTGCATGGACTTCCATCATAACATTTCGTCGTAACATTTAGAAAGGATCTGAAAAGTTTCAAAGCATTTCAAACAATCCTCGATTTAATTTGATTATTTGACCGAAACTAGTATAAAATTGTGTATAATATACTACGATTTTCGACCGAAACTAGTATTTCAAAAAGTTTCATAGAATATAATTTTGAGATAATGTATTGCATAGACTTCCATCAGAGCATTCTCTAGTAACATATAAAAAGGATCTGAAAAGTTTTGTAGCATTTCGAACAATCCTCGATTTAATTTGATTATATGACCGAAACTAGTATAAAATTGTGTATAATATACTAGAATTTTTTTACTGAAATTAGTATTTCAAAAAGTTTCATAGAATCTAATTTGAGATAATTTTTTTACATGGACTTCCATCATAACCTCCACTCTTAATAAATAGAAAGGATATGAAAATTTTCGTAGCATTTCAAACAATCCTCAATTTAATTTGATTTTTTTACCAAAACTAGTATAAAATCGTGTATAATATACTACGATTTTTGACCGAAACTAGTATTTCAAAAAGTTTCATGGAATCTAATTTTGAGATTTTTTTTTGCATGGACTTCCATCATAACCTTCCCTCTTAACATATTGAAAGGGTCTGAAATATTTCGTAACATTTCGAACAATCCTCGATTTAATTTGATTTTTTAACCGAAACTAGTACAAAATTGTGTATAATATACTACAATTTTTTAACGAATCTAGTATTTCAAAAAGTTTCATGGAATATAATTCTGAAATATATTTTTGCATGGACTTCCATCATAACCTTCCCTCTTAACATATGGAAAGGATCTGAAAAGTTTCGTAGCATTTCGAACAATCCTCGATTTAATTTGATTTTTTGACCGAAACTAGTAATAAATTGTGTATAATATACTACGATTTTTGACAGAAACTAGTATTTCAAAAAAATTCATAGAATCGAATTTTGAGATAATGTTTTGCAGAAACTTCCATCATAACCTTCCCTCTTAACATATAGAAAGGATCTGAAACGTTTCGTAGCATTTCGAACAATCCTCGATTTAATTTGAATTTTTGATCGAAACAAGTAAAAAATTGTGTATATATACTATGATTTTTGGCCGAAACTAGTATTTACAAAAATTTTATGAAATATAATTTTGAGATAAATTTTTTGCATGGACTTCCATCATAACCTTCCCTCTTAACATATAGAAAGGATCTAAAAAGTTTCGTAGCATTTCAAACAATCCTCGATTTAATTTGATTTTTTGACCGAAACTAATAATAAATTGTGTAACGTATACTACAATTTTTGACCGAAACTAGTATTTCAAAAAGTTTCATAGAATCTGATTTTGGGTTAATGTTTTGAATAGACTTCCATCATAACATTCCCAAGTAAAATATAGAAAGGATCTGAAGAGTTTCGTAGCATTTCGAACAATCCTCGATTTAATTTGATTTTTTGATCGAAACTAGTAATAAATTTTGTATATTATACTACGATTTTTGGCCGAAACTAGTATTTCAAAAAGTTTCATAGAATCTAATTTTGAGATAATGTTTTGCAGAGACTTCCATCATAACATTCCCTTGTAACATATAGAAAGGGTCTGAAATGTTTCGTATCATTTCGAACAATCCTCAAATTAATTTTATTTTTTGACCTAAACTAGTTAAAAATTGTGTATATATTATACTACGATTTTTGGCCGAAACTAGTATTTCAAAAATTTTCATAGAATCTAATTTTGAGATAATTTTTTGCATGGACTTCCATCATAACCTTCCCTCTTAACATTTAAAAAGAATATGAAAAGTTTCGTAGCATTTCGAACAATCCTCGATTTAATTTGATTTTTCTTACCTAAACTAGTATAAAACTGTGTATAATATACTACGATTTTTGACCGAAACTAGTATTTAAAAAAGTTTCATGCAATCTAATTTTGAAATTTTTTTTAAGCTTGGACTTCCATCATAAGCTTCCCTCTTAACATATAGAAAGGATTTGAAAATTTTCGTATCATTTCAAACAATCCATAATTTAATTTGATTTTTTGACCGAAACTAGTATAACAAAAAGTTTCGTAGAATCTGATTTTGAGATAATGTTTTGCATAGACTTCCATCATAACATTACCTAGTAACATATAGAAAGGATCTGAAAAGTTTCGTAGCATTTCGAATAATCATCGATTTAATTTGATTTTTTGACCGAAACTATTAATAAATTGAGTATATTATACTAGGATTTTTGGCCGAAACTAGTATTTCAAAAAGTTTCTTAGAATCTAATTTTGAGATAATTTGTTGTATGGAGTTCCATCATAACATTCCGTCGTAACATTTAGAAAGGATCTGAAAAGTTTCGAAGCATTTCAAACAATCCTCGATTTAATTTGATTATTTGACCGAAATTAGTATAAAATTGTGTATAATATACTCCGATTTTTTGACCTAAACTAGCATTTCAAAAAGTATCATAGAATCTAATTTTGAGATAATTTTTTTGCATGGAATTCCATCATAACCTTCCCACGTAGCATTTTGAATAATCCTCGATTTAATTTGATTATTTGACCGAAACTAGTATCAAATTGTGTATAATATACTACAATTTTTGACCGAAACTAGTATTTCAAAAACCTTCATAGAATCTAATTTTGAGATAGTTTTTTCGCATGGACTTCCATCATAACATTCCCTCTTAACATATAGAAAGGATCTGAGACGTTTCGTAATATTTCTAACAATCCTCGTTTTAATTTGATTTTTTAACCGAAACTAGTATAAAATTGTGTATAATATACAACGATTTTCGACCAAAACTAATATTTCAAAAAGTTTCATAGAATCTAATTTTCAGATAATGTATTGCATAGACTTCCATCAAAACATTCTCTAGTAACATATAGAAAGGATCTGAAAAGTTTCGTAACATTTCAAACAATCCTCGATTTAATTTGTTTTTTTGACCGAAATTAGTAATAAATTGTGTATAACATACTACGATTTTTGACCGAATCTAGTATTTCAAAAAGTTTCGTAGAATCTGATTTTGAGATAATGTTTTGCATAGACTTCCATCATAACATTCCCTAGTAACATATAGAAAGGATCTGAAACGTTTCGTAGCATTTCAAACAATCCTCAATTTAATTTGATTTTTTGACCGGAACTAGTAATAAATTGTGTATATTATACCATGATTTTTGGGCGAAACTAGTATTTCAAAAGGTTTCATAGAATCTAATTTTGAGATAATTTGTTGCATGGACTTCCATTATAACAGTCAGTCGTAACATTTAGAAAGGATCTGAAGAGTTTCGAAGCATTTCAAACAATTATCGATTTAATTTGATTATTTGACCGAAATTAGTATAAAATTGTGTATAATATACTCCGATTTTTAGACCTAAATAAGCATTTCAAAAAGTTCCATAGAATCTAATTTTGAGATAATTGTTTTGCTTGGACTTCCATAATAACCTTCCCACGTAACATATAGAAAGGATCTTAAAATTTTCGTAGCATTTTGAATAATCCTCGATTTAATTTTATTATTTGACCGTAACTAGTATAAAATTGTGTATAATATACTAATATTTTTGATCGAAACTAGTATTTCAAAAACTTTCATAAAATCTAATTTTAACATAGTTTTTTCACGGACTTCCATCATAACGTTCCCTCTTAACATATAGACAGGATCTGAAAAGTTTCGCAACGTTTCGAACAATCCTCGATTTAATTGGATTTTTTAACCGAAACTAGTATAAAATTGTATATAATATACTACGATTTTTGACCGAAACTATTATTTCAAAAAGTTTCATGGAATCTAATTTTGAGATAATTTTTTTGAATGGACTTCCATCATAACCTTCCCTCTTAACATATATAAAGGATGTGAAAAGTTTCGTAGCATTTCAAACAATCCTCGATTTAATTTGATTTTTTCACGGAAACTAGTAATAAATTATTTATAATATACTACGACTTTTGACCGAAACTAGTATTTCAAAAAGTTTCATAGAATCTAATTTTGAGATAATGTTTGGCAGAGACTTCCATCATAACATTCCCTTGTAACATCTAGAAAGGATCTGAAACGTTTCGTAGCATTTCGAACAATCCTCGATTTAATTTTATTTTTTGACGGAAACTAGTAAACAATTCTGTATATTATACTAGGATTTTTTGCCGAAACTAATATTTCAAAAAATTTCATAGAATCTAATTTTGAGATAATTTTTTGCATGGACGTCCATCATAACCTTCTCTCTTAACATTTAGAAAGGATATGAAAAGTTTCGTAGAATTTTTCGAACAATGCTCGATTTCATTTGATTTTTTTTTACCGAAACTAGTATCAAATTGTGTATAATATACTACGATTTTTGACCGAAACTAGTATTTCAAAAGGTTTCATAGAATCTAATTTTGAGATAATTTTCTTGCATGGACTTCCATCATAACCTCCCCTCTTAACAAATAGAAAGGATATGAAAAGTTTCGTAGCATTTCAAACAATCGTCAATTTAATTTGATTTTTTGACCGAAACTAGTATAAAATTGTGTATAATATACTACGATCTTTGACCGAAACTAGTATTTCAAAAAGTTTCATAGAATCTAATTTTGAGATAATTTTTTTGCATGGACTTCCATCAGAACCTTCCCTCTTAACATATAGAAAGGATCTTAAAAGTTTCGTAACATTTCGAACAATCCTCGATTTAATTTGATTTTTTAACCGAAACTAATATAAAATTGTGCATAATATACTACGATTTTTGACCGAAACTAGTATTTCAAAAAGTTTCATAGAATCTAATTTTGAGATAATGTTTTGCATAGACTTCCATCATAACATTCCCTAGTAACATATATAAAGGATCTGAAACGTTCCGTAGCATTTCGAACAATCCGCGATTTAATTTGATTTTTTGACCGAAACTATTATATAATTGTGTATAATATACTACAATTTTTGACGGAAACTAGTATTTAAATAAGTTTCATGGAATATAATTTGAGATAATTTTTTTACATGGACTTCCATCATAACCTCCCCTCTTAAGAAATAGAAAGGATATGAAAAGTTTCGTAGCATTTCAAACATACCTCATTTTAATTTGATTTTTTGACCAAAACTAGTATACAATTGTGTATAATATACTACGATTTTTGACTGAAACTAATATTTAAAAAAGTTTCATGGAATCTAATTTTGAGATATTTTTTTTGAATGGACTTCCATCATAAGCTTCCCTCTTAACATATAGAAAGGATCTGAAAAGTTTCGTAACATTTCAAACAATCCTCGATTTAATTTGTTTTTTGACCGAAATTAGTAATAAATTGTGTATAACATACTATGATTTTTGACCGAATCTAGTATTGCAAAAAGTTTCGTAGAATCTGATTTTGAGATAATGTTTTGCATAGACTTCCATCATAACATTCCCTAGTAACATATAGAAAGGATCTGAAACGTTTCGTAGCATTTCGAACAATCTTCGATTTAATTTGATTTTTTGATCGAAACTAGTAATAAATTGTGTATATTATACCATGATTTTTGGGCGAAACTAGTATTTCAAAAGGTTTCATAGAATCTAATTTTGAGATAATTTGTTGCATGGACTTCCATTATAACAGTCAGTCGTAACATTTAGAAAGGATCTGAAGAGTTTCGAAGCATTTCAAACAATTATCGATTCAATTTGATTATTTGTACGAAATTAGTATAAAATTGTGTATAATATACTCCGATTTTTAGACCTAAATAAGCATTTCAAAAAGTTCCATAGAATCTAATTTTGAGATAATTGTTTTGCTTGGACTTCCATAATAACCTTCCCACGTAACATATAGAAAGGATCTTAAAATTTTCGTAGCATTTTGAATAATCCTCGATTTAATTTTATTATTTGACCGTAACTAGTATAAAATTGTGTATAATATACTAATATTTTTGATCGAAACTAGTATTTCAAAAACTTTCATAAAATCTAATTTTAACATAGTTTTTTTCACGGACTTCCATCATAACCTTCCCTCTTAACATATAGACAGGATCTGAAAAGTTTCGTAACGTTTCGAACAATCCTCGATTTAATTGGATTTTTTAACCGAAACTAGTATAAAATTGTGTATAAATATACTACGATTTTTGACCGAAACTATTATTTCAAAAAGTTTCATGGAATCTAATTTTGAGATAATTTTTTTGCATGGACTTCCATCATAACCTTCCCTCTTAACATATATAAAGGATGTGAAAAGTTTCGTAGCATTTCAAACAATCCTCGATTTAATTTGATTTTTTCACGGAAACTAGTAATAAATTATTTATAATATACTACAACTTTTGACCGAAACTAGTATTTCAAAAAGTTTCATAGAATCTAATTTTGAGATAATGTTTGGCAGAGACTTCCATCATAACATTCCCTTGTAACATATAGAAAGGATCTGAAACGTTTCGTAGCATTTCGAACAATCCTCGATTTAATTTTATTTTTTGACGGAAACTAGTAAACAATTCTGTATATTTTACTAGGATTTTTTGCCGAAACTAATATTTCAAAAAATTTCATAGAATCTAATTTTGAGATAATTTTTTGCATGGACGTCCATCATAACCTTCTCTCTTACCATTTAGAAAGGATATGAAAAGTTTCGTAGAATTTTTCGAACAATGCTCGATTTCATTTGATTTTTTTATACCGAAACTAGTATCAAATTGTGTATAATATACTACGATTTTTGACCGAAACTAGTATTTCAAAAGGTTTCATAGAATCTAATTTTGAGATAATTTTCTTGCATGGACTTCCATCATAACCTCCCCTCTTAACAAATAGAAAGGATATGAAAAGTTTCGTAGCATTTCAAACAATCGTCAATTTAATTTGATTTTTTGACCGAAACTAGTATAAAATTGTGTATAATATACTACGATCTTTGACCGAAACTAGTATTTCAAAAAGTTTCATAGAATCTAATTTTGAGATAATTTTTTTGCATGGACTCCCATCAGAACCTTCCCTCTTAACATATAGAAAGGATCTTAAAAGTTTCGTAACATTTCGAACAATCCTCGATTTAATTTGATTTTTTAACCGAAACTAATATAAAATTGTGCATAATATACTACGATTTTTGACCGAAACTAGTATTTCAAAAAGTTTCATAGAATATAATTTTGAGATAATGTTTTGCATAGACTTCCATCATAACATTCCCTAGTAACATATATAAAGGATCTGAAACGTTCCGTAGCATTTCGAACAATCCGCGATTTAATTTGATTTTTTGACCGAAACTATTATATAATTGTGTATAATATACTACAATTTTTGACGGAAACTAGTATTTAAATAAGTTTCATGGAATATAATTTGAGATAATTTTTTTACATGGACTTCCATCATAACCTCCCCTCTTAAGAAATATAAAGGATATGAAAAGTTTCGTAGCATTTCAAACATACCTCATTTTAATTTGATTTTTTGACCAAAACTAGTATACAATTGTGTATAATATACTACGATTTTTGACTGAAACTAATATTTAAAAAAGTTTCATGGAATCTAATTTTGAGATATTTTTTTTGAATGGACTTCCATCATAAGCTTCCCTCTTAACATATAGAAAGGATCTGAAAAGTTTCGTAACATTTCAAACAATCCTCGATTTAATTTGTTTTTTGACCGAAATTAGTAATAAATTGTGTATAACATACTACGATTTTTGACCGAATCTAGTATTGCAAAAAGTTTCGTAGAATCTGATTTTGAGATAATGTTTTGCATAGACTTCCATCATAACATTCCCTAGTAACATATAGAAAGGATCTGAAACGTTTCGTAGCATTTCGAACAATCTTCGATTTAATTTGATTTTTTGATCGAAACTAGTAATAAATTGTGTATATTATACCATGATTTTTGGGCGAAACTAGTATTTCAAAAGGTTTCATAGAATCTAATTTTGAGATAATTTGTTGCATGGACTTCCATTATAACAGTCAGTCGTAACATTTAGAAAGGATCTGAAGAGTTTCGAAGCATTTCAAACAATTATCGATTCAATTTGATTATTTGACCGAAATTAGTATAAAATTGTGTATAATATACTCCGATTTTTAGACCTAAATAAGCATTTCAAAAAGTTCCATAGAATCTAATTTTGAGATAATTGTTTTGCTTGGACTTCCATAATAACCTTCCCACGTAACATATAGAAAGGATCTTAAAATTTTCGTAGCATTTTGAATAATCCTCGATTTAATTTTATTATTTGACCGTAACTAGTATAAAATTGTGTATAATATACTAATATTTTTGATCGAAACTAGTATTTCAAAAACTTTCATAAAATCTAATTTTAACATAGTTTTTTTCACGGACTTCCATCATAACCTTCCCTCTTAACATATAGACAGGATCTGAAAAGTTTCGTAACGTTTCGAACAATCCTCGATTTAATTGGATTTTTTAACCGAAACTAGTATAAAATTGTGTATAATATACTACGATTTTTGACCGAAACTATTATTTCAAAAAGTTTCATGGAATCTAATTTTGAGATAATTTTTTTGCATGGACTTCCATCATAACCTTCCCTCTTAACATATATAAAGGATGTGAAAAGTTTCGTAGCATTTCAAACAATCCTCGATTTAATTTGATTTTTTCACGGAAACTAGTAATAAATTATTTATAATATACTACAACTTTTGACCGAAACTAGTATTTCAAAAAGTTTCATAGAATCTAATTTTGAGATAATGTTTGGCAGAGACTTCCATCATAACATTCCCTTGTAACATATAGAAAGGATCTGAAACGTTTCGTAGCATTTCGAACAATCCTCGATTTAATTTTATTTTTTGACGGAAACAAGTAAACAATTCTGTATATTATACTAGGATTTTCTGCCGAAACTAATATTTCAAAAAATTTCATAGAATCTAATTATGAGATAATTTTTTGCATGGACGTCCATCATAACCTTCTCTCTTACCATTTAGAAAGGATATGAAAAGTTTCGTAGAATTTTTCGAACAATGCTCGATTTCATTTGATTTTTTTTACCGAAACTAGTATCAAATTGTGTATAATATACTACGATTTTTGACCGAAACTAGTATTTCAAAAGGTTTCATGGAATCTAATTTTGAGATAATTTTCTTGCATGGACTTCCATCATAACCTCCCCTCTTAACAAATAGAAAGGATATGAAAAGTTTCGTAGCATTTCAAACAATCCTCAATTTAATTTGATTTTTTGACCGAAACTAGTATAAAATTGTGTATAATATACTACGATTTTTGACCGAAACTAGTATTTCAAAAAGTTTCATAGAATCTAATTTTGAGATAATTTTTTTGCATGGACATCCATCAGAACCTTCCCTCTTAACATATAGAAAGGATCTTAAAAGTTTCTAACATTTCGAACAATCCTCGATTTAATTTGATTTTTTAACCGAAACTAATATAAAATTGTGCATAATATACTACGATTTTTGACCGAAACTAGTATTTCAAAAAGTTTCATAGAATCTAATTTTGAGATAATGTTTTGCATAGACTTCCATCATAACATTCCCTAGTAACATATATAAAGGATCTGAAACGTTCCGTAGCATTTCGAACAATCCGCGATTTAATTTGATTTTTTGACCGAAACTATTATATAATTGTGTATAATATACTACAATTTTTGACAGAAACTAGTATTTAAATAAGTTTCATGGAATATAATTTGAGATAATTTTTTTACATGGACTTCCATCATAACCTCCCCTCTTAAGAAATAGAAAGGATATGAAAAGTTTCGTAGCATTTCAAACATACCTCATTTTAATTTGATTTTTTGACCAAAACTAGTATATAATTGAGTATAATATACTACGATTTTTGACTGAAACTAGTATTTAAAAAAGTTTCATGGAATCTAATTTTGAGATATTTTTTTTGAATGGACTTCCATCATAAGCTTCCCTCTTAACATATAGAAAGGATCTGAAAAGTTTCGTAACATTTCAAACAATCCTCGATTTAATTTGTTTTTTGACCGAAATTAGTAATAAATTGTGTATAACATACTACGATTTTTGACCGAATCTAGTATTGCAAAAAGTTTCGTAGAATCTGATTTTGAGATAATGTTTTGCATAGACTTCCATCATAACATTCCCTAGTAACATATAGAAAGGATCTGAAACGTTTTGTAGCATTTCGAACAATCTTCGATTTAATTTGATTTTTTTACCGAAACTAGTAATAAATTATGTATATTATACCATGATTTTTGGGCGAAACTAGTATTTCAAAAGGTTTCATAGAATCTAATTTTGAGATAATTTGTTGCATGGACTTCCATTATAACAGTCAGTCGTAACATTTAGAAAGGATCTGAAGAGTTTCGAAGCATTTCAAACAATTATCGATTTAATTTGATTATTTGACCGAAATTAGTATAAAATTGTGTATAATATACTCCGATTTTTAGACCTAAATAAGCATTTCAAAAAGTTCCATAGAATCTAATTTTGAGATAATTGTTTTGCTTGGACTTCCATAATAACCTTCCCACGTAACATATACAAAGGATCTTAAAATTTTCGTAGCATTTTGAATAATCCTCGATTTAATTTTATTATTTGACCGTAACTAGTATAAAATTGTGTATAATATACTAATATTTTTGATCGAAACTAGTATTTCAAAAACTTTCATAAAATCTAATTTTAACATAGTTTTTTTCACGGACTTCCATCATAACCTTCCCTCTTAACATATAGACAGGATCTGAAAAGTTTCGTAACGTTTCGAACAATCCTCGATTTAATTGGATTTTTTAACCGAAACTAGTATAAAATTGTGTATAATATACTACGATTTTTGACCGAAACTATTATTTCAAAAAGTTTCATGGAATCTAATTTTGAGATAATTTTTTTGCATGGACTTCCATCATAACCTTCCCTCTTAACATATATAAAGGATGTGAAAAGTTTCGTAGCATTTCAAACAATCCTCGATTTAATTTGATTTTTTCACGGAAACTTGTAATAAATTATTTATAATATACTACGACTTTTGACCGAAACTAGTATTTCAAAAAGTTTCATAGAATCTAATTTTGAGATAATGTTTGGCAGAGACTTCCATCATAACATTCCCTTGTAACATATAGAAAGGATCTGAAACGTTTCGTAGCATTTCGAACAATCCTCGATTTAATTTTATTTTTTGACGGAAACTAGTAAACAATTCTGTATATTATACTAGGATTTTTTGCCGAAACTAATATTTCAAAAAATTTCATAGAATCTAATTTTGAGATAATTTTTTGCATGGACGTCCATCATAACCTTCTCTCTTAACATTTAGAAAGGATATGAAAAGTTTCGTAGAATTTTTCGAACAATGCTCGATTTCATTTGATTTTTTTTTTACCGAAACTAGTATCAAATTGTGTATAATATACTACGATTTTTGACCAAAACTAGTATTTCAAAAAGTTTCATGGAATCTAATTTTGAGATAAATTTCTTGCATGGACTTCCATCATAACCTCCCCTCTTAACAAATAGAAAGGATATGAAAAGTTTCGTAGCATTTCAAACAATCCTCAATTTAATTTGATTTTTTGACCGAAACTAGTATAAAATTGTGTATAATATACTACGATTTTTGACCGAAACTAGTATTTCAAAAAGTTTCATAGAATCTAATTTTGAGATAATTTTTTGCATAGACTTCCATCAGAACATTCCCTAGTAACATATATAAAGCATCTGAAACGTTCCGTAGCATTTCGAACAATCCTCGATTTAATTTGATTTTTTGACCGAAACTAGTATAAAATTGTGTATAATATACAACAATTTTTGAACGAAACTAGTATTTAAAAAAGTTTCATGGAATATAATTTGAGATAATTTTTTTACATGGACTTCCATCATAACCTCCCCTCTTAAGAAATAAAAAGGATATGAAAAGTTTCGTAGCATTTCAAACATACCTCATTTTAATTTGATTTTTTGACCAAAACTAGTATACAATTGTGTATAATATACTACGATTTTTGACTGAAACTAGTATATAAAGAAGTTTCATGGAATATAATTTTGAGATATTTTTTTTGAATGGACTTCTATCATAAGCTTCCCTCTTAACATATAGAAAAGATCTGAAAAGTTTCGTAACATTTCAAACAATCCTCGATTTAATTTGATTTTTTGACCGAAATTAGTAATAAATTGTGTATAACATACTACGATTTTTGACCGAAACTAGTATTTCAAAAAGTTTCGTAGAATCTGATTTTGAGATAATGTTTTGCATAGACTTCCATCATAACATTCCCTAGTAACTTATAGAAAGGATCTGAAACGTTTCGTAGCATTTCGAACAATCTTCGATTTAATTTGATATTTTGACCGTAACTAGTAATAAATTGTGTATATTATACCATGATTTTTGGCCGAAACTAGTATTTCAAAAGGTTTCATAGAATCTAATTTTGAGATAATTTGTTGCATGGACTTCCATTATAACATTCAGTCGTAACATTTAGAAAGGATCTTTAGAGTTTCGAAGCATTTCAAACAATTATCGATTTAATTTGATTATTTGACCGAAATTAGTATAAAATTGTGTATAATATACTCCGAGTTTTTGACCTAAACAAGCATTTCAAAAAGTTTCATAGAATCTAATTTTGATATAATTTTTTTGCTTGGACTTCCATCATAACCTTCCCATGTAACATATAGAAAGGATCTTAAAATTATCGTTGCATTTTGAATAATCCTCGATTTAATTTTATTATTTGACTGTAACTAGTATAAAATTGTGGATAATATACTACAATTTTTGATCGAAACTAGTATTTCAAAAACTTTCATCATAACCTTCCCTCTTAACATATAGACAGGATCTGTAAATTTTCGTAACATTTCAAACAATCCTCAATTTAATTTGATTTTTTAACTGAAACTAGTATAAAATTGGGTATAATATACTATGATTTTTGAACGAAACTAGTATTTCAAAAAGTTTCATGGAATCTAATTTTGAGATAATTTTTTTGCATGGACTTCCATAATAACCTTCCCTCTTAACATATAGAAAGGATCTTAAAAGTTTCGTAACATTTCGAACAATCCTCGATTTAATTTGATTTTTTAACCGAAACTAATATAAAATTGTGCATAATATACTACGATTTTTGACCGAAACTAGTATTTCAAAAAGTTTCATAGAATCTAATTTTGAGATAATGTTCTGCATAGACTTCCATCATAACATTCCCTAGTAACATATATAAAGGATCTGAAACGTTCCATAGCATTTCGAACAATCCTCGATCTAATTTGATTTTTTGACCGAAACTAGTATAAAATTGTGTATAATATACTACAATTTTTGACCGAAACTAGTATTTAAAAAATTTTCATGGAATATAATTTGAAATAATTTTTTTACATGGACTTCCATCATAACCTCCCCTCTTAAGAAATAGAAAGGATATGAAAAGTTTCGTAGCATTTCAAACAATAATCAATTTAATTTGATTTTTTGACCAAAACTAGTATACAATTGTGTATAATATACTACGATTTTTGACCGAAACTAGTATTTCAAAAAGTTTCATGGAATCTAATTTTGAGATATTTTTTTTTGCATGGACTTCCATCATAACCTTCCCTCTTAACATATAGAAAGGATTTGAAAAGTTTCGTAACATTTCAAACAATCCACGATTTAATTTGATTTTTTGACCAAAATTACTACGATTTTTGACCGAAACTAGTATTTCAAAAAGTTTCGTACAATCTGATTTTGAGATAATGTTTTGCATAGACTTCCATCATAACATTCCCTAGTAACATATAGAGAGGATCTGAAACGTTTCGAAGCATTTCGAACAATCTTCGATTTAAATTGATTTTTTGACCGTAACTAGTAATAAATTGTGTATATTATACCATTATTTTTGGCCGAAACTAGTATTTCAAAAGGTTTCAAAGAATCTAATTTTGAGATAATTTGTTGCATGGACTTCCATTATAACATTCAGTCGTAACATTTAGAAAGGATCTGAAGAGTTTCGAAGCATTTCAAACAATCATCGATTTAATTTGATTATTTGACCGAAATTAGTATAAAATTGTGTATAATATACTCCGATTTTTTGACCTAAACAAGCATTTCAAAAAGTTTCATAGAATCTAATTTTGAGATAATTTTTTTTGCTTCGACTTCCATCATAACCTTCCCACGTAACATATAGAAAGGATCTTAAAATTTTCGTAGCATTTTGAATAATCCTCTATTTAATTTTATTATTTGACTGTAACTAGTATAAAATTGTGTATAATATACTACAATTTTTGATCGAAACTAGTATTTCAAAAACTTTCATAGAATCTAATTTTAACATTTTTTTTTTCACGGACTTCCATCATAACCTTCCCTCTTAACATATAGACAGGATCTGAAATGTTTCGTAACGTTTCGAACAATCCTCGACTTAATTTGATTTTTTAACCGAAACTAGTATAAAATTGGGTATAATATACTATGATTTTTGACCGAAACTAGTATTTCAAAAAGTTTCATGGAATCTAATTTTGAGATAATTTTTTTGAATGGATTTCCATCATAACCTTACCTCTTAACATATAGAAAGGATCTTAAAAGTTTCGTAACATTTCGAACAATCCTCGATTTAATTTTATTATTTAAATGAAACTAATATAAAATTGTGCATAATATACTACGATTTTTGATCGAAACTAGTATTTCAAAAGGTTTCATAGAATCTAATTTTGAAATAATGTTTTGCATAGACTTCCATCATAGCATTCCCTAGTAACATATATAAAGGATCTGAAACGTTCCGTAGCATTTCGAACAATCCTCGATTTAATTTGATTTTTTGACCGAAACTAGTATAAAATTGTGTATAATATACTACAATTTTTGACTGAAACTAGTATTTAAAAACGTTTCATAGAATATAATTTGAGATGATTTTTTTACATGGACTTCCATCATAACCTCCCCTCTTAACTAATAGAAAGGATATGAAAAGTTTAGTAGCATTTCAAACAATAATCAATTTAATTTGATTTTTTGACCAAAACTAGTTTACAATTGTGTATAATATACTACGATTTTTGACCGAAACTAGTATTTTAAAAAGTTTCATGGAATCTAATTTTGATATATTTTTTTTGCATGGACTTCCATCATAACCTTCCCTCTTAACATATAGAAAGGATCTGAAAAGTTTCGTAACACTTCAAACAATCCTCTATTTAATTTGATTTTTTGACCGAAATTAGTATAAAATTGTGTATAATATACTCCGATTTTTTGACTTAAACTAGCATTTCAAAAAGTTTCATAGAATCTAATTTTGAAATAATTTTTTTGCATGGACTTCCATCATAACCTTCCCACGTAACATATAGAAAGGAACTGAAAATTTTCGTAGCATTTTGAATAATCCTCGATTTAATTTTATTGTTTGACCGAAACTAGTCTAAAATTGTGTATAGTATACTACAATTTTTTACCCAAACTAGTATTTCAAAAACTTCCATAGAATCTAATTTTAAGATAGTTTTTTTGCATGGACTTCCATCATAACCTTCCCTCTTAACATATAGACAGGATCTGAAAAGTTTCGTAACATTTCAAACACTCCTCGATTTAATTTGATTTTTTAACCTCTGCGATACATACATCCACCAACTAAAGTGTACGAGCACGACCTTCGACGCACGGTACTGACCGCTTTCGGGTCTGCTGGTAATTCATCCTTGGTCATGTAGTTAAACACTGGGGTCATCCAGCAGTTGGCGTCACCCATGAGATTAACGTCAAGGTGGGTTGAAGATTGTCCGATGCTTGGTCGGGGGAGCATTTCTTGTATGACGGACTTGTTGTTTCCCTTTCTTTTAGTGCTTGCCAACTTGGAAAGGATATCAACTCAGGTATTATTCTCTCGTGGAACGTGTTTGACCTTTATGTTTGTGAATCGTTTTAGCTTGTCCCTGACAAGGGCCAAATATTCAGCCATATTATCCTTTTTGGCCTGGAAATTTCCTCGGACTTGGTTGGCGACCAACTGGGAATCCGTGCATATTACGATTTCTTCTGCCTCCAGGTCGGTCGCGAGTCGCAGGCCGGCCAGGAAGGCCTCATACTCCGCCTGGTTGTTGGATGTGGGGAAGGACAAAGTTAAAGATACTTCGATGATGTTTCCTTCCTCGTTTTCCAGAATAATCCCAGCTCCACTTCCCGCCGGTCCGGATGCTCTGTCAACGAAGATGGTCCATTTGGACGGAGATTTCGGCTCTTGCTCAGTGAAAGTGAGTTCTGCCACAAAGTCGGCCAGTGCTTGAGCCTTGAGAGCTTGTCTCCCTTCAAATCTGATATCAAACTTAGACAGTTCTAACGACCATTTTAACATTCGCAAGGCCATGTCTGGCATTCCGAGTAATTGCCTTATGGGTTAGTCTGTTCTTACGATAATAGTGTGGCCCAAGAAATAATGTCGTAGTCTTCTGGCTGCAAAAAGGAGGGCCAAGGCTACCTTTTCTACCTGGAGGTACCGAAGCTCAGGGCCGTGCAGTGCCTTGCTTGTGAAGTGAATAGGATTCAGCCCCTCGGGTAGGTCGCGGGCGAGGGTTGCGCTTACGACCTTGTTTGCTACAGTGAGATAGAGATAAAACGTCTCCCCTTCGTTGGGCCTGGACAATAATGAGGGCTCAGACAATGCTTTTTTCAAGTGGGACAAGGCCTTCTCGCACTCCTCCGTCCATTCAAAGGCAACCTCTTTGCGGAGGAGTTTGTAAAACGGGAGGGCGTGCTGAGCGGATTTTGCCACTAACCGGGCGAAGGAATCGAGAACCCCGTTTAACGATTGTATGGATTTCTTAGAATCTGGGGTAGGAAGTTCCTTGAATGCCCGACATTTGTCAGGGTTGGCTTCAATACCTCGTTCGGTTAAATAGAATCCGAGGAACTTCCCTGCCCAGACCCCAAACATGCACTTCTCGGGATTGAAATGCATTTTGCATTTCCGGGCTTGATCGAACACTTTTCTTAAGTGGGATGCGTGATCCGTCTCTTGCTGAGATTTGATGATCATGTCGTCCATGTATACTTCAAGCATGTCCCCGATTTCTGTTCAAAATACCTTGTTCATCATGCACTGATAGGTCGCGCCTGCGTTTTTTAAACCAAAGGGCATAACGTTATAATAATAGTTGCCCGATTCGGTCATGAAGGACGTGTATTTTTTGTCGGACACGGCCATAGGGATTTGATTATACCCTGAGTAGGCATTCATAAAGGACAACCGTTTGAAACCGGCCGAATTGTCGACCAAATTGTCAATATTGGGCAAAGGATACGCGTCTTTCGGGCAAGCCCGGTTAAGATCGGTATAGTCAACACACATTCTCCATTTTCCATTAGAATTTTTAACAAGTATAACATTTGAGATCCAGGTTGTATACATGGCCTCAGTTACAAAATTTGCCTCTAGGAGGTCTTTAACAGCTAACTCGGCCGCTTTGGTTTTCTCGGTCGACTGCTTCCTCCTACACTTGGCGACCGCTTTGTGTGTTGGATCGATAGAGAGGTGATGACAGTCCGTCTCGGGGTCGAGCCTTTTCATTTCTGCGGCACTCCAAGCAAATAGATCGGAATTTCCCTTGAGGCATGCCTCCAATTGTCGTTTCGCCAAGTCGGGCAGATGGGCTCCAATCTTAACGCACCGAAATGGATCATCCCCCAAAGGAATTAGCTCCTACTCTCCGTTAGGAATTGGCCGTGACAGTGGATCGGTCAGCCTCCGAACGCCCTCGTCTTCATCTGAGAACCTGCAATCCAGATCGATTAAGTCGACCTGGGGAAAAGCCTTGGATGTTTGCGGAGTATCTGAAGGTGTCGGGGCAGAAGGGTTTGGCCGGTAAGATATCGAGCTGAGACCTCTGGACGCTGCTTCAAAGCATCGGCGAGCAGATTCGACGTCACCGTGTAGTGTAATGACCTTTCCCGAAGTAGTATAATACTTCATCTTTAGGTGAACGGTGGATGGGACAGCGATCAGCTCGGCCAATGTTGGTCATCCCAAAATGCATTGGTACAACGAAGGACAATCCATGACCAGGAATTGGACGCGAACAGATCTGGCGGTCTCGGACGCCCCGAAGGTGACGATGAGGTCGATGTAACCCCAAGGTCGGGAGACTGCTCCGTTGAAGCCCTGTAAGTATGATCTGACTTACGGAGTCAGGTGTGTTTCATTCAACTGGAGTGTTGAAAATAATTGGGAGTACATGATGTCACATGAGCTACCCTGGTCCACCAGGATTCTTCTGACATCGAAATTTTCCATCCACACACGGATGAGTAATGGGATGCTGGCATTCGGGGCTCCTCCCAAGAGTTCCTCTCGGTAAAAGGAAAGGGGTACTGATCCCTCTCTTGGGGGGTCCAGGGTCTCGTTCTGAACAGGGCCTTTCGCGATCAATTGGTCAAATTTCCTCTTCACGGATCCGACTGTGATTTTTTTAAATCCTCCCCCCGATATGACCATTGCTGAGGGAAAGGTCTCCCAAGGGCTGTGGGAGGAAAAATACCCTGGGCTCTCTGTATGGTCTGGCAGGAAGAAGTCCTCCGGGCGGTAGATGCTCAGAGCAACTTGCATGTTTGCATCTGATGGTATGGGTACAACCTCTTCGATCTTCTGAGCCTTCTGCGCCTCTTGGAGAGGGGCGTCTCTTGATTTAGTAAATTGCTTGAGGTGGCCATCATTAATAAGTATCTCGGTTGCATCTTTAAGATGGATGCAGTCTTCGGTATTATGACCGTGACTCTTGTGGAATCTACAGTACTTCGTCTTGTCCGTGCCCGGTTTACTAGGCAGCTGCTTTGGGAAGCGTACTCCCACTTGCCTGAACTCCGAGTTGGCACATTTGGACATAATCCTCTCTAGAGACCAGGAGAGGGGTATATTCATGAAACCTACCGACGGGTCCTATGTGTTCCCTCGGTTCACGGAAGCGATCCTCCTTTCTTTTGTCTCCTCCCCGACGAGATGTCGAGGGTTCATCGACCTTGGAGGGTTTTGCGTCCTCACGACGTCGGGCATCTCGGATGGAGCTAGCGGCCTGATTTTCCTCGTATTGGATGTAAGCTTGGGCTTTTAACAAGAAAGCGTCAAGGGTGGCTGGGGTCTCGATGCCAACCGCACGGTGGAAATCAGTTGACGGGCGCAGACCCCTCTCCAGCAAGTATTTCTTCATGTCGTCTGTTGTGGATACCTGGACCGCTTCTTTGTTGAACCTCTCGATATAGGTTCGCAGAGGTTTGTCTTTCCCCTGGATGATTGCTTCGAGCGATGCTTCTATTTTCGGGTGGCCTCTAGAAGCGGTGAAGTGCCTGGAAAACGTGTGTCCGAGCTGTTTCCAAGAAGTGATGGACTCTGCTTCGAGGCTTTTGTACCACGTCATCGCACCTTTCCTCGGGGTTGTAGGAAAGAGGCGGAATTTGATTTCCCCTCGTACCCCTCGGTAGTCGAGCAAAGCATCAATATTCTCGATATGCTCGTCAGGATCGGTGGTCCCATCATATGAGCCTAAGGGTGGAGGTTTCTCTAAACCCCGTGGGAGTTTAGTAGCCATGATTTCTGACAAGAGGGGGCCCCTAGTGTCCTCATCATCACTGGAATTGAATGAAGGAGACCTGGGCGCGTGCTTCTTGGTTCGTCGGGGTGACGCGAATCTTGATCATCTCTTTCTTGACTTTCTTGGTGACCGATATCTCCTTCTTGGAGGGGACGACCGAGGAGGAGATGGGCGGGACCGTTTGTTACTAGTGGATTCATCATTGCGTCCTTTCCTGAAGGTATTCGAGGAAGGGGGACCTCTGGGCGACTTTCTAGAGGCTGGTCGCGATCGGGGGAAGGTGAAGCTGTCTTCCCATCTGGGCAGTCCTGTACGGTTTCTTCGTGCGGAGGATTGTTACCGTTGCTCTCACGTTGCGTGAGGAGCATACCGTCGTTCAACCGATTATCTGGATCGTTGTCTCGAGCAACCATGGATCTTGGTAAAAGACTTTGGTTCTTGAAGATCTTGAGGGAGAAGAACGGGGAAATCAATGTTTCCCATAGACGGCGCCACATGATCGTACCTGGAGATCAGGATCTGATATGGCGGGCGTTGAGCATTGCTGAAGGACGGTTGGTGATGAGGAGAGGAGGGGGGATATACCTACAAGGCACTCCGATGATAAAGTAAGAGACTGAGCAAAGAGCATGCAAGTACGAGCATTAAGGTGAGAGAATTGAATACATGGCCCTCTTCTATGAGAGGGATTATATACTGGTCCAAAAGGGTGTTCAATGGCCAAGAATATTGGGTGTGGTACACGGATCCCGCAATAATCGACGGTGATTAGGAACTAGCCATTGGGGAGAGAAAGATTCCGCTCGACAGATTCGTTGCCCGAAAGGGAAGTTACCCGACCGAGGTAGGTCGATCAGTTGGTTTCATATTCCGAGCACGGTCGGGTTTTCCGGGCCGTTGGGCCGCGAGATAGGTATGGCCTAATCCTGATGTTTGGGCCAGTTCGGAACAATTCCCTAGTAACATATATAAAGGATCTAAAACGTTTCGTAGCATTTCGAACAATCCTCGATTTAATTTGATTATTTGACCGAAACTAGTATAAAATTGTGTATATATACTACAATTTTTGACCGAAACTAGTATTTCAAAACGTTTCATAAAATATAATTTGAGATAATTTTTTTACTTGGACTTCCATCATAACTTCCCCTCTTAACAAATAGAAAGGATCTGAAACGTTTCGTAGCATTTCGAACAATCCTAGATTTAATTTGATTTTTTGACCGAAACTAGTAATAAATTGTGTATATTATACTACGATTTTTGGCCGAAACTTAGTATTTCAAAAAGTTTCATAGAATCTAATTTTGAGATAATTTGTTGCATGGACTTCCATCATAACATTTCGTCGTCACATTTAGAAAGGATCTGAAAAGTTTTAAAGCATTTCAAACAATCATCGATTTAATTTGATTATTTGTCCGAAATTAGTATAAAATTGTGTATAATATACTCCGATTTTTTGACCTAAACTAGCATTTAAAAAAGTTTCATAGAATCTAATTTTGAGATAATTTTTTTGCATGGACTTCCATCATAACCTTTCCACGTAACATAGAGAAAGGATCTGAAAATATTTGTAGCATTTTGAATAATCCTCGATTTAGTTTGATTATTTGACCGAAACTAGTATAAAAATGTGTATAATATACTACAATTTTTGACCCAAACTAGTATTTCAAAAACTTTCATAGAATCTAATTTTAAGATAGTTTTTTTGCATGGACTTCCATCATAACATTTCCTCTTAACATATAGACAGGATCTGAAAAGTTTCTTAACATTTCGAACAATCCTCGATTTAATTTTATTTTTTAACCGAAACTAGTATAAAATTGTGTATAATATACTACAATTTTTGACCGAAACTAATATTTAAAAGAGTTTCATGGAATCTAATTTAGAGATTTTTTTTTGCATGGACTCCATCATAACCTTTCCTCTTAACATATAGAAAGGATCTAAAATGTTTCGTAGCATTTCAAACAATCCTCGATTTAATTTGATTTTTTGACCGAAACTAGTAATAAATTGTGTACAACATACTACGATTTTTCACCAAAACTAGTATTTCAAAAAGTTTCGTAGAATCTGATTTTGAGATAATGTTTTTAATGGACTTCCATCATAACATTCCCTAGTAACATATAGAAAGGATTTGAAACGTTTCGTAGCATTTCGAACAATCCTTGATTTAATTTATTTTTTTGACCGAAACTAGTAATAAATTGTGTATATTATACTAAGATTTTGGGCCGAAACTAGTTTGTTACATGGACTTCCATGATAGCATTCCCTAGTAACATATAGAAAGGATCTGAAACGTTTCATAGCATTTCGAACAATCCTCGATTTAATTCTATTATTTGACCGAAATTAGTATAAAATTGTGTATAATATACTCCGATTCTTTGACCTAAACTAGTATTTCAAAAAGTTTCATAGAATCTAATTTTGAGATAATGTTTTGCATAGACTTCCATCATAACATTCCCTAGTGACATATATAAATGATCTGTAATGTTTCGTATCATTTCAAACAATCTTCAATTTAATTTGATTTTTAACCGAAACTGGTATAAAATTATGTATAATATACTATGATTTTTGCAGAGACTTCCATCATAACATTCCCTAGTAACATATAGAAAGGATCTGAAATGTTTCGTAGCATTTCGAACAATCCTCGATTTAATTTCATTTTTTAACCGAAACTAGTAATAAATTGTGTATATTATACTACGATTTTTGGCCGAAACTAGTATTTCAAAAAGTTTCATAGAATCTAATTTTGAGATAATTTGTTATATGGACTTCCATCATAACATTCCGTCGTAACATTTAGAAAGGATCTGAAGAGTTTCGAAGCATTTCAAACAATCCTCGATTTAATTTGATTATTTGACCACAATTAGTATAAAATTGTGTATAATATACTCCAGTTTTTTGACCTAAACTAGCTTTTCAAAAAGTTTCATAGAATCTAATTTTGAGAAAATATTTTTGCATGGACTTCCATCATAACTTTCCCACGTAACATATAGAATGGATCGGAAAATTTTCGTAGCATTTTGTATAATCCTCGATATAATTTGATTATTTGACCGAAACTAGTATACAATTGTGTATAATATACTTCAATTTTTGACCGAAACTAGTATTTAAAAAACTTTCGTAGAATCTAATATTAAGATAGTTTTTTTGCATGGACTTCCATCATAACCTTCCCTCTTAAC
This sequence comes from Lathyrus aphaca, assembly GCA_963966055.1. Lineage (NCBI taxonomy): Eukaryota > Viridiplantae > Streptophyta > Magnoliopsida > Fabales > Fabaceae > Lathyrus > Lathyrus aphaca. The sequence goes on along the minus strand of OZ014523.1, from coordinate 61,352,533 downwards.
ATATAGACAAGATCTGAAAAGTTTCGTAACATTTCGAACAATCCTCGATTTAAGTTGATTTTTTAACCGTAACTAGTATAAAATTGTGTTTAATATACTACGATTTTTGACCGAAACTAGTATTTCAAAAAGTTTCATAGAATCTAATTTTGAGATAATGTTTTGCATAGACTTCAATCATAACACTCCCTAGTAACATATATAAAGGATCTGAAATGTTTCGTAGTATTTCGAACAATCCTCGATTTAATTTGATTATTTGTCCGAAACTAGTATAAAATTGTGTATAACATACTACAATTTTTGACCGAAACTAGTATTTCAAAAAGTTTCATAGAATATAATATGAGATAATTTTTTTACATGGACTTCCGTCATAACCACCCCTCTTAACAAAAAGAAATGATATGAAAAGTTCCGTACCATTTCAAACAATCCTCAATTTAATTTGATTTTTTGACCGAAACTAGTATACAATTGTGTATAATATACTACGAATTTTGACCGAAACTAGTATTTCAAGAAGTTTCATGGAATCTAATTTTGAGATATTTTTTTTGCATGGATTCCATCATAACCTTCCCTCTTAACATATAGAAAGGATCTAAAAAGTTTCTTACCATTTCAAACAATCCTCGATTTTATTAGATTTGTTGACCGAAACTACTAATAATTTGTGTATAATATACTATGATTTTTAACTGAAACTAGTAATTCAAAAAGTTTCGTAGAATCTGATTTTGAGATAATGTTTTGCATAGACTTCCATCATAACATTCCCTAGTAACATATAGAAAGGATCTGAAACGTTTCATAGCATTTCGAACAATCCTCGATTTAATTTGATTTTTTGACCGAAACTAGTAATAAATTGTATATATTATACTAAGATTTTGGGCCGAAACTAGTATTTCAAAAAGTTTCATAGAATCTAATTTTGAGATAATTTGTTACATGGATTTCCATGATAGCATTCCCTAGTAACATATATTAAGGATCTGAAACGTTTCATAGCATTTCGAACAATCCTCGATTTAATTTGATTATTTGACCGAAATTAGTATAAAATTGTGTATAATATACTCCGATTCTTTGACCTAAACTAGCATTTCAAAAATTTTCATAGAATATAATTTTGAGATAATGTTTTTGCAAGGACTTCCATTATAACCTTCCCACGTAACATATAGAAAGGATCTGAAAGTTTTCGTAGCATTTTGAATAATCCTCGATTTAATTTGATTATTTGACCGAAACTAGTATAAAGTTGTGTATAATATACTACAATTTTTGACCCAAACTAGTATTTCAAAAACTTTCATAGAATCTAATTTTAAGATAGTTTTTTTGCATGGACTTCCATCATAACCTTCCCTCTTAACATATAGACGGGATCTGAAAAGTTTCGTAACATTTCGAACAATCCTCGATTTAATTTGATTTTTTAACCGAAACTAGTATTTCAAAAAGTTTCATAGAATCTAATTTTGAGATAATGTTTTGCATAGACTTCCATCATAACATTCCCTAGTGACATATATAAATGATCTGTAATGTTTCGTAGCATTTCGAACAATCCTCGATTTAATTTGATTATTTGACCGAAACAAGTATAATTTTTTTTATAATATATTACAATTTTTTACCGAAACTAGTACTTCAAAAAGTTTAATAGAATATAATTTGAGATAATTTTTTAACATGGACTTCCATCATAACCTCCCCTCTTAACAAATAGAAAGGATATGAAAAGTTTCGTATCATTTCAAACAATCTTCAATTTAATTTGATTTTTAACCGAAACTGGTATAAAATTATGTATAATATACTATGATTTTTGCAGAGACTTCCATCATAACATTCCCTAGTAACATATAGAAAGGATCTGAAACGTTTCATAGCATTTCGAACAAACCTCGATTTAATTTGATTTTTTGATCGAAACTAGTAATAAATTGTGTATATTATACTACGATTTTTGGCCGAAACTAGTATTTCAAAAAGTTTCATAGAATCTAATTTTGAGATAATTTGTTATATGGACTTCCATCATAACATTCCGTCGTAACATTTAGAAAGGATCTGAAGAGTTTCGAAGCATTTCAAACAATCCTCGATTTAATTTGATTATTTGACCACAATTAGTATAAAATTGTGTATAATATACTCCAGTTTTTTGACCTAAACTAGCTTTTCAAAAAGTTTCATAGAATCTAATTTTGAGAAAATATTTTTGCATGGACTTCCATCATAACTTTCCCACGTAACATATAGAATGGATCGGAAAATTTTCGTAGCATTTTGTATAATCCTCGATATAATTTGATTATTTGACCGAAACTAGTATACAATTGTGTATAATATACTTCAATTTTTGACCGAAACTAGTATTTAAAAAACTTTCGTAGAATCTAATATTAAGATAGTTTTTTTGCATGGACTTCCATCATAACCTTCCCTCTTAACATATAGACAAGATCTGAAAAGTTTCGTAACATTTCGAACAATCCTCGATTTAAGTTGATTTTTTAACCGTAACTAGTATAAAATTGTGTTTAATATACTACGATTTTTGACCGAAACTAGTATTTCAAAAAGTTTCATAGAATCTAATTTTGAGATAATGTTTTGCATAGACTTCAATCATAACACTCCCTAGTAACATATATAAAGGATCTGAAATGTTTCGTAGTATTTCGAACAATCCTCGATTTAATTTGATTATTTGTCCGAAACTAGTATAAAATTGTGTATAACATACTACAATTTTTGACCGAAACTAGTATTTCAAAAAGTTTCATAGAATATAATATGAGATAATTTTTTTACATGGACTTCCGTCATAACCACCCCTCTTAACAAAAAGAAATGATATGAAAAGTTCCGTACCATTTCAAACAATCCTCAATTTAATTTGATTTTTTGACCGAAACTAGTATACAATTGTGTATAATATACTACGAATTTTGACCGAAACTAGTATTTCAAGAAGTTTCATGGAATCTAATTTTGAGATATTTTTTTTGCATGGATTCCATCATAACCTTCCCTCTTAACATATAGAAAGGATCTAAAAAGTTTCTTACCATTTCAAACAATCCTCGATTTTATTAGATTTGTTGACCGAAACTACTAATAATTTGTGTATAATATACTATGATTTTTAACTGAAACTAGTAATTCAAAAAGTTTCGTAGAATCTGATTTTGAGATAATGTTTTGCATAGACTTCCATCATAACATTCCCTAGTAACATATAGAAAGGATCTGAAACGTTTCATAGCATTTCGAACAATCCTCGATTTAATTTGATTTTTTGACCGAAACTAGTAATAAATTGTATATATTATACTAAGATTTTGGGCCGAAACTAGTATTTCAAAAAGTTTCATAGAATCTAATTTTGAGATAATTTGTTACATGGATTTCCATGATAGCATTCCCTAGTAACATATATTAAGGATCTGAAACGTTTCATAGCATTTCGAACAATCCTCGATTTAATTTGATTATTTGACCGAAATTAGTATAAAATTGTGTATAATATAATCCGATTCTTTGACCTAAACTAGCATTTCAAAAATTTTCATAGAATCTAATTTTGAGATAATGTTTTTGCAAGGACTTCCATTATAACCTTCCCACGTAACATATAGAAAGGATCTGAAAGTTTTCGTAGCATTTTGAATAATCCTCGATTTAATTTGATTATTTGACCGAAACTAGTATAAAGTTGTGTATAATATACTACAATTTTTGACCCAAACTAGTATTTCAAAAACTTTCATAGAATCTAATTTTAAGATAGTTTTTTTGCATGGACTTCCATCATAACCTTCCCTCTTAACATATAGACGGGATCTGAAAAGTTTCGTAACATTTCGAACAATCCTCGATTTAATTTGATTTTTTAACCGAAACTAGTATTTCAAAAAGTTTCATAGAATCTAATTTTGAGATAATGTTTTGCATAGACTTCCATCATAACATTCCCTAGTGACATATATAAATGATCTGTAATGTTTCGTAGCATTTCGAACAATCCTCGATTTAATTTGATTATTTGACCGAAACAAGTATAATTTTTTTTATAATATATTACAATTTTTTACCGAAACTAGTACTTCAAAAAGTTTAATAGAATATAATTTGAGATAATTTTTTAACATGGACTTCCATCATAACCTCCCCTCTTAACAAATAGAAAGGATATGAAAAGTTTCGTATCATTTCAAACAATCTTCAATTTAATTTGATTTTTAACCGAAACTGGTATAAAATTATGTATAATATACTATGATTTTTGCAGAGACTTCCATCATAACATTCCCTAGTAACATATAGAAAGGATCTGAAACGTTTCATAGCATTTCGAACAAACCTCGATTTAATTTGATTTTTTGATCGAAACTAGTAATAAATTGTGTATATTATACTACGATTTTTGGCCGAAACTAGTATTTCAAAAAGTTTCATAGAATCTAATTTTGAGATAATTTGTTATATGGACTTCCATCATAACATTCCGTCGTAACATTTAGAAAGGATCTGAAGAGTTTCGAAGCATTTCAAACAATCCTCGATTTAATTTGATTATTTGACCACAATTAGTATAAAATTGTGTATAATATACTCCAGTTTTTTGACCTAAACTAGCTTTTCAAAAAGTTTCATAGAATCTAATTTTGAGAAAATATTTTTGCATGGACTTCCATCATAACTTTCCCACGTAACATATAGAATGGATCGGAAAATTTTCGTAGCATTTTGTATAATCCTCGATATAATTTGATTATTTGACCGAAACTAGTATACAATTGTGTATAATATACTTCAATTTTTGACCGAAACTAGTATTTAAAAAACTTTCGTAGAATCTAATATTAAGATAGTTTTTTTGCATGGACTTCCATCATAACCTTCCCTCTTAACATATAGACAAGATCTGAAAAGTTTCGTAACATTTCGAACAATCCTCGATTTAAGTTGATTTTTTAACCGTAACTAGTATAAAATTGTGTTTAATATACTACGATTTTTGACCGAAACTAGTATTTCAAAAAGTTTCATAGAATCTAATTTTGAGATAATGTTTTGCATAGACTTCAATCATAACACTCCCTAGTAACATATATAAAGGATCTGAAATGTTTCGTAGTATTTCGAACAATCCTCGATTTAATTTGATTATTTGTCCGAAACTAGTATAAAATTGTGTATAACATACTACAATTTTTGACCGAAACTAGTATTTCAAAAAGTTTCATAGAATATAATATGAGATAATTTTTTTACATGGACTTCCGTCATAACCACCCCTCTTAACAAAAAGAAATGATATGAAAAGTTCCGTACCATTTCAAACAATCCTCAATTTAATTTGATTTTTTGACCGAAACTAGTATACAATTGTGTATAATATACTACGAATTTTGACCGAAACTAGTATTTCAAGAAGTTTCATGGAATCTAATTTTGAGATATTTTTTTTGCATGGATTCCATCATAACCTTCCCTCTTAACATATAGAAAGGATCTAAAAAGTTTCTTACCATTTCAAACAATCCTCGATTTTATTAGATTTGTTGACCGAAACTACTAATAATTTGTGTATAATATACTATGATTTTTAACTGAAACTAGTAATTCAAAAAGTTTCGTAGAATCTGATTTTGAGATAATGTTTTGCATAGACTTCCATCATAACATTCCCTAGTAACATATAGAAAGGATCTGAAACGTTTCATAGCATTTCGAACAATCCTCGATTTAATTTGATTTTTTGACCGAAACTAGTAATAAATTGTATATATTATACTAAGATTTTGGGCCGAAACTAGTATTTCAAAAAGTTTCATAGAATCTAATTTTGAGATAATTTGTTACATGGACTTCCATGATAGCATTCCCTAGTAACATATATTAAGGATCTGAAACGTTTCATAGCATTTCGAACAATCCTCGATTTAATTTGATTATTTGACCGAAATTAGTATAAAATTGTGTATAATATACTCCGATTCTTTGACCTAAACTAGCATTTCAAAAATTTTCATAGAATCTAATTTTGAGATAATGTTTTTGCAAGGACTTCCATTATAACCTTCCCACGTAACATATAGAAAGGATCTGAAAGTTTTCGTAGCATTTTGAATAATCCTCGATTTAATTTGATTATTTGACCGAAACTAGTATAAAGTTGTGTATAATATACTACAATTTTTGACCCAAACTAGTATTTCAAAAACTTTCATAGAATCTAATTTTAAGATAGTTTTTTTGCATGGACTTCCATCATAACCTTCCCTCTTAACATATAGACGGGATCTGAAAAGTTTCGTAACATTTCGAACAATCCTCGATTTAATTTGATTTTTTAACCGAAACTAGTATTTCAAAAAGTTTCATAGAATCTAATTTTGAGATAATGTTTTGCATAGACTTCCATCATAACATTCCCTAGTGACATATATAAATGATCTGTAATGTTTCGTAGCATTTCGAACAATCCTCGATTTAATTTGATTATTTGACCGAAACAAGTATAATTTTTTTTATAATATATTACAATTTTTTACCGAAACTAGTAGTTCAAAAAGTTTCATAGAATATAATTTGAGATAATTTTTTAACATGGACTTCCATCCTAACCTCCCCTCTTAACAAATAGAAAGGATATGAAAAGTTTCGTATCATTTCAAACAATCTTCAATTTAATTTGATTTTTAACCGAAACTGGTATAAAATTATGTATAATATACTATGATTTTTGCAGAGACTTCCATCATAACATTCCCTAGTAACATATAGAAAGGATTTGAAACGTTTCATAGCATTTCGAACAAACCTCGATTTAATTTGATTTTTTGATCGAAACTAGTAATAAATTGTGTATATTATACTACGATTTTTGGCCGAAACTAGTATTTCAAAAAGTTTCATAGAATCTAATTTTGAGATAATTTGTTGCATGGACTTCCATCATAACATTCCGTCGTAACATTTAGAAAGGATCTGAAGAGTTTCAAAGCATTTCAAACAATCCTCGATTTAATTTGATTATTTGACCACAATTAGTATAAAATTGTGTATAATATACTCTAGTTTTTTGACCTAAACTAGCTTTTCAAAAAGTTTCATAGAATCTAATTTTGAGAAAATATTTTTGCATGGACTTCCATCATAACTTTCCCACGTAACATATAGAAAGGATCTGAAAATTTTCGTAGCATTTTGAATAATCCTCGATATAATTTGATTATTTGACCGAAACTAGTATACAATTGTGTATAATATACTACAATTTTTGACCGAAACTAGTATTTAAAAAACTTTCGTAGAATCTAATATTAAGATAGTTTTTTTGCATGGACATCCATTATAACCTTCCCTCTTAACATATAGACAAGATCTGAAAAGTTTCGTAACATTTCGAACAATCCTCGATTTAAGTTGATTTTTTAACCGAAACTAGTATAAAATTGTGTTTAATATACTACGATTTTTGACCGAAACTAGTATTTCAAAAAGTTTCATAGAATCTAATTTTGAGATAATGTTTTGCATAGACTTCAATCATAACACTCCCTAGTAACATATATAAAGGATCTGAAATGTTTCGTAGTATTTCGAACAATCCTCGATTTAATTTGATTATTTGTCCGAAACTAGTATAAAATTGTGTATAACATACTACAATTTTTGACCGAAACTAGTATTTCAAAAAGTTTCATAGAATATAATATGAGATAATTTTTTACATGGACTTCCGTCATAACCACCCCTCTTAACAAAAAGAAATGATATGAAAAGTTCCGTACCATTTCAAACAATCCTCAATTTAATTTGATTTTTTGACCGAAACTAGTATACAATTGTGTATAATATACTACGAATTTTGACCGAAACTAGTATTTCAAGAAGTTTCATGGAATCTAATTTTGAGATATTTTTTTTGCATGGATTCCATCATAACCTTCCCTCTTAACATATAGAAAGGATCTAAAAAGTTTCTTACCATTTCAAACAATCCTCGATTTTATTTGATTTGTTGACCGAAACTACTAATAATTTGTGTATAATATACTATGATTTTTAACTGAAACTAGTAATTCAAAAAGTTTCGTAGAATTTGATTATGAGATAATGTTTTGCATAGACTTCCATCATAACATTCCCTAGTAACATATAGAAAGGATCTGAAACGTTTCATAGCATTTCGAACAATCCTCGATTTAATTTGATTTTTTGACCGAAACTAGTAATAAATTGTGTATATTATACTAAGATTTTGGGCCGAAACTAGTATTTCAAAAAGTTTCATAGAATCTAATTTTGAGATAATTTGTTACATGGACTTCCATGATAGCATTCCCTAGTAACATATATTAAGGATCTGAAACGTTTCATAGCATTTCGAACAATCCTCAATTTAATTTGATTATTTGACCGAAATTAGTATAAAATTGTGTATAATATACTCCGATTCTTTGACCTAAACTAGCAATTCAATAAATTTCATAGAATCTAATTTTGAGATAATGTTTTTGCAAGGACTTCCATTATAACCTTCCCACGTAACATATAGAAAGGATCTGAAAGTTTTCGTAGCATTTTGAATAATCCTCGATTTAATTTGATTATTTGACCGAAACTAGTATAAAGTTGTGTATAATATACTACAATTTTTGACCCAAACTAGTATTTCAAAAACTTTCATAGAATCTAATTTTAAGATAGTTTTTTTGCATGGACTTCCATCATAACCTTCCCTCTTAACATATAGACGGGATCTGAAAAGTTTCGTAACATTTCGAACAATCCTCGATTTAATTTGATTTTTTAACCGAAACTAGTATTTCAAAAAGTTTCATAGAATCTAATTTTGAGAGAATGTTTTGCATAGACTTCCATCATAACATTCCCTAGTGACATATATAAATGATCTGTAATGTTTCGTAGCATTTCGAACAATCCTCGATTTAATTTGATTATTTGACCGAAACAATTATAATTTTTTTTATAATATATTACAATTTTTTACCGAAACTAGTACTTCAAAAAGTTTCATAGAATATAATTTGAGATAATTTTTTCACATGGACTTCCATCCTAACCTCCCCTCTTAACAAATAGAAAGGATATGAAAAATTCGTATCATTTCAAACAATCTTCAATTTAATTTGATTTTTAACCGAAACTGGTATAAATTTATGTATAATATACTATGATTTTTGCAGAGACTTCCATCATAACATTCCCTAGTAACATATATAAAGGATCTGAAACGTTTCATAGCATTTCGAACAAACCTCAATTTAATTTGATTTTTTGATCGAAACTAGTAATAAATTGTGTATATTATACTACGATTTTTGGCCGAAACTAGTATTTCAAAAAGTTTCATAGAATCTAATTTTGAGATAATTTGTTGCATGGACTTCCATCATAACATTCCGTCGTAACATTTAGAAAGGATCTGAAGAGTTTCAAAGCATTTCAAAAAATCCTCGATTTAATTTGATTATTTGACCACAATTAGTATAAAATTGTGTATAATATACTCTAGTTTTTTGACCTAAACTAGCTTCTCAAAAAGTTTCATAGAATCTAATTTTGAGAAAATATTTTTGTATGGACTTCCATCATAACTTTCCCACGTAACATATAGAATGGATCTGAAAATTTTCGTAGCATTTTGTATAATCCTCGATATAATTTGATTATTTGACCGAAACTAGTATACAATTGTGTATAATATACTTCAATTTTTGACCGAAACTAGTATTTGAAAAACTTTCGTAGAATCTAATATTAAGATAGTTTTTTTGCATGGACTTCCATCATAACCTTCCCTCTTAACATATAGACAAGATCTGAAAAGTTTCGTAACATTTCGAACAATCCTCGATTTAAGTTGATTTTTTAACCGAAACTAGTATAAAATTGTGTTTAATATACTACGATTTTTGACCGAAACTAGTATTTCAAAAAGTTTCATAGAATCTAATTTTAAGATAATGTTTTGCATAGACTTCAATCATAACACTCCCTAGTAACATATATAAAGGATCTGAAATGTTTCGAAGTATTTCGAAAAATCCTCGATTTAATTTGATTATTTGTTCGAAACTAGTATAAAATTGTGTATAATATACTACAACTTTTGACCGAAACTAGTATTTCAAAAAGTTTCATAGAATATAATATGAGATAATTTTTTTACATGGACTTCCGTCATAACCACCCATCTTAACAAAAAGAAATGATATGAAAAGTTCCGTACCATTTCAAACAATCACCAATTTAATTTGATTTTTTGACCGAAACTAGTATACAATTGTGTATAATATACTACGAATTTTGACCGAAACTAGTATTTCAAGAAGTTTCATGGAATCTAATTTTGAGATATTTTTTTTGCATGGATTCCATCATAACCTTCCCTCTTAACATATAGAAAGGATCTAAAAAGTTTCTTACCATTTCAAACAATCCTCGATTTTATTTGATTTGTTGACCGAAACTACTAATAATTTGTGTATAATATACTATGATTTTTAACTGAAACTAGTAATTCAAAAAGTTTCCTAGAATCTGATTTTGAGATAATGTTTTGCCTAGACTTCCATCATAACATTCCCTAGTAACATATAGAAAGGATCTGAAACGTTTCATCGCATTTCGAACAATCCTCGATTTAATTTGATTTTTTGACCGAAACTAGTAATAAATTGTGTATATTATACTACGATTTTTGGTTGAAACTAGTATTTCAAAAAGTTTCAAAGAATCTAATTTTGAGATATGTTGTTACATGGACTTCCATCATAGCATTCCGTCGTAACATTTAGAAAGGATATGAAAAGTTTCGAAGCATTTCAAACAATCCTCGATTTAATTTGATTATTTGACCGAAATTAGTATAAAATTGTGTATAATATACTCCGATTCTTTGACCTAAACTAGCATTTCAAAAATTTTCATAGAATCTAATTTTGAGATAATGTTTTTGCAAGGACTTCCATTATAACCATCCCACATAACATATAGAAAGGATCTGAAAGTTTTCGTAGCATTTTGAATAATCCTCGATTTAATTTGATTATTTGACCGAAACTAGTATAAAGTTGTGTATAATATACTACAATTTTTGACCCAAACTAGTATTTCAAAAACTTTCATAGAATCTAATTTTAAGATAGTTTTTTTGCATGGACTTCCATCATAACCTTCCCTCTTAACATATAGACGGGATCTGAAAAGTTTCGTAACATTTCGAACAATCCTCGATTTAATTTGATTTTTTAACCGAAACTAGTTTTTCAAAAAGTTTCATAGAATCTAATTTTGAGATAATGTTTTGCATAGACTTCCATCATAACATTCCCTAGTGACATATATAAATGATCTGTAATGTTTCGTAGCATTTCGAACAATCCTCGATTTAATTTGATTATTTGACCGAAACAATTATAATGTTTTTTTATAATATATTACAATTTTTTACCGAAACTAGTAGTTCAAAAAGTTTCATAGAATATAATTTGAGATAATTTTTTAACATGGACTTCCATCCTAACCTCCCCTCTTAACAAATAGAAAGGATATGAAAAGTTTCGTATCATTTCAAACAATCTTCAATTTAATTTGATTTTTAACCGAAACTGGTATAAAATTATGTATAATATACTATGATTTTTGCAGAGACTTCCATCATAACATTCCCTAGTAACATATAGAAAGGATCTGAAACGTTTCATAGCATTTCGAACAAACCTCAATTTAATTTGATTTTTTGATCGAAACTAGTAATAAATTGTGTATATTATACTACGATTTTTGGTCGAAACTAGTATTTCAAAAAGTTTCATAGAATCTAATTTTGAGATAATTTGTTGCATGGACTTCCATCATAACATTCCGTCGTAACATTTAGAAAGGATCTGAAGAGTTTCAAAGCATTTCAAACAATCCTCGATTTAATTTGATTATTTGACCACAATTAGTATAAAATTGTGTATAATATACTCTAGTTTTTTGACCTAAACTAGCTTCTCAAAAAGTTTCATAGAATCTAATTTTGAGAAAATATTTTTGTATGGACTTCCATCATAACTTTCCCACGTAACATATAGAATGGATCTGAAAATTTTCGTAGCATTTTGTATAATCCTCGATATAATTTGATTATTTGACCGAAACTAGTATACAATTGTGTATAATATACTTCAATTTTTGACCGAAACTAGTATTTAAAAAACTTTCGTAGAATCTAATATTAAGATAGTTTTTTTGCATGGACTTCCATCATAACCTTCCCTCTTAACATATAGACAAGATCTGAAAAGTTTCGTAACATTTCGAACAATCCTCGATTTAAGTTGATTTTTTAACCGAAACTAGTATAAAATTGTGTTTAATATACTACGATTTTTGACCGAAACTAGTATTTCAAAAAGTTTCATAGAATCTAATTTTAAGATAATGTTTTGCATAGACTTCAATCATAACACTCCCTAGTAACATATATAAAGGATCTGAAATGTTTCGAAGTATTTCGAAAAATCCTCGATTTAATTTTATTATTTGTTCGAAACTAGTATAAAATTGTGTATAATATACTACAACTTTTGACCGAAACTAGTATTTCAAAAAGTTTCATAGAATATAATATGAGATAATTTTTTTACATGGACTTCCGTCATAACCACCCATCTTAACAAAAAGAAATGATATGAAAAGTTCCGTACCATTTCAAACAATCCTCAATTTAATTTGATTTTTTGACCGAAACTAGTATACAATTGTGTATAATATACTACGAATTTTGACCGAAACTAGTATTTCAAGAAGTTTCATGGAATCTAATTTTGAGATAATTTTTTTGCATGGATTCCATCATAACCTTCCTTCTTAACATATAGAAAGGATCTAAAAAGTTTCTTACCATTTCAAACAATCCTCGATTTAATTTGATTTGTTGACCGAAACTACTAATAATTTGTGTATAATATACTATGATTTTTAACTGAAACTAGTAATTCAAAAAGTTTCGTAGAATCTGATTTTGAGATAATGTTTTGCATAGACTTCCATCATAACATTCCCTAGTAACATATAGAAAGGATCTGAAACGTTTCATAGCATTTCGAACAATCCTCGATTTAATTTGATTTTTTGACCGAAACTAGTAATAAATTGTGTATATTATACTACGATTTTTGGCCGAAACTAGTATTTCAAAAAGTTTAATAGAATCTAATTTTGAGATAATGTTTTTGCATGGACTTCCATTATAACCTTCCCACGTAACATATAGAAAGGATCTGAAAGTTTTCGTAGCATTTTGAATAATCCTCGATTTAATTTGATTATTTGACCGAAACTAGTATAAAGTTGTGTATAATATACCACAATTTTTGACCCAAACTAGTATTTCAAAAACTTTCATAGAATCTAATTTTAAGATATTTTTTTTGCATGGACTTCAATCATAACCTTCCCTTTTAACATATAGATGGGATTTGAAAAGTTTCGCAACATTTCGAACAATCCTCGATTTAATTTGATTTTTTAACCGAAACTAGTATTTCAAAAAGTTTCATAGAATCTAATTTTGAGATAATTGTTTGCATAGACTTCCATCATAACATTCCCTAGTGACATATATAAATGATCTGAAAATTTTCCTAGAATTTCGAACAATCCTCGATTTAATTTGATTATTTGACCGAAACAAGTATAAATTTTTTTATAATATATTACAATTTTTTACCGAAACTAGTACTTCAAAAAGTTTCATAGAATATAATTTGAGATAAATTTTTTACATGGACTTCCATCCTAACCTCCCCTCTTAACAAATAGAAGGGATTTGAAAAGTTTCGTATCATTTCAAACAATCTTCAATTTAATTTGATTTTTTAACCGAAACTAGTATAAAATTATGTATAATATACTATGATTTTTGCAGAGACTTCCATCATAACATTCCATAGTAACACATAGAAAGGATCTGAAACGTTTCATAGCATTTCGAACAAACCTCGATTTAATTTGATTTTTTGATCGAAACTAGTAATAAATTGTGTATATTATACTACGATTTTAGGACGAAAATATTATTTCAAAAAGTTTCATAGAATCTAATTTTGAGATAATTTGTTGCATGGACTTCCATCATAACATTCCGTCGTAACATTCAGAAAGGATCTGAAGAGTTTCGAAGCATTTCAAACAATCCTCGATTTAATTTGATTATTTGACCAAAATTAGTATAAAATTATGTATAATATACACCGATTTTTTGACCTAAACTAGCATTTCAAAAAGTTTCATAGAATCTAATTTTGAGATAATTGTTTTGCATGGACTTCCATCATAACCTTCCCTATTAACATATACACAGGATCCGAAAAGTTTTATAACATTTCTAACAATCCTCGATTTAAGTTGATTTTTTAACCGAAACTAGTATAAAATTGTGTATAATATACAACGATTTTTGACAAAAACTAGTATTTAAAAAAGTTTCATAGAATCTAATTTTGAGATAATGTTTTGTATAGACTTCCATCATAACACTCCCAAGTAACATATATAAAGGATCTGAAATGTTTCGTAGTATTTCGTAAAATCCACGATTTAATTTGATTATTTGACCGAAACTAGTATAAAATTGTGTATAATATACTACAATTTTTAACCGAAACTAGTATTTCAAAAAGTTTCATAGAGTATAATTTGAGATAATTTTTTTTACATGGATTTCCGTCATAACCTCCCCTCTTAACAAATAGAAAGGATATGAAAAGATCCGTACCATTTCAAAAAATCCTAAATTTAATTTGATTTTTTTACCGAAACTAATATAAAATTGTGTATAATATACTACGATTTTTGACCGAAACTAATATAAAATTATGTATAATATACTACAATTTTTGACCGAAACTAGTATTTCAAAAAGTTACATAGAATCTAATTTGATATAATTTTTTTACAAGCACTTCCATCATGACCCCCCTCTTAACAATTAGAAAGGCTATGAAAAGTTTCGTAGCATTTCAAACAATCCTCAATTTAATTTGATTTTTTGACCGAAACTAGTATAAAATTGTGTATAATATACTACGATTTTTTTTTACCGAAACTAGTATTTCAAAAAGTTTCATGGAATCTAATTTTGAGATAATTTTTTTGCAGGACTTCCATCATAACCATCCCTCTTAACATATAGAAAGGATCTGAAATGTTTCGTAGCATTTCAAACAATCCTCGATTTAATTTGATTTTTTGACCCAAACTAGTAATAAATTGTGTATAATATACTACGATTTTTGACCAAAACTAGTATTTCAAAAAGTTTCCTGGAATCTAATTTTGAGATAATTTTTTTCATGGACTTCTATCATAACCTTCCCTCTTAACATATAGAAAGAATCTGAAAAGTTTCGTAGCATTTCAATCAATCCTCGATTTAATTTGATTTTTTGACCGAAACTAGTAATAAATTGTGTATATTATACTACAATTTTTGGCAGAAACTAGTATTTCAAAAAGTTTCATAGAATCTAATTTTGATATAATTTGTTGCATGGACTTCCATCATAACATTTCGTCGTAACATTTAGAAACGATCTGAAGAGTTTCGAAGCATTTCAAACAATCCTCGATTTAATATGATTATTTGACAAAAATTAGTAAAAAATTATGTATTATATACTCCGATTTTTTGACCTAAACTAGCATTTCTAAAAGTTTCATAGAATCTAATTTTGAGATATTTTTTTGCATGGACTTCCATCATAACCTTCCCACCTAACATATAGAAAGGATCTGAAAATTTTCGTAGCATTTTGAATAATCCTCGATTTAATTTGATTATTTGATCGAAACTAGTATAAAATTGTGTATAATATACTATAATTTTTGACTGAAACTAGTATTTCAAAAACTTTCGTAGAATCTAATTTTAAGACAGTTTTTTTGCATGGACTTTCATCATAACCTTCCCTCTTAACATATAGACAGGATCCGAAAAGTTTTATAACATTTCGAACAATCCTCGATTTAAGTTGATTTTTTAACCGAAACTAGTATAAAATTGTGTATAATATACTACGATTTATGACCGAAACTAGTATTTCAAAAAGTTTCATAGAATCTAATTTTGAGATAATGTTTTGCATAAACTTCCATCATAACACTCCCTAGTAACATATATAAAGGATCTGAAATGTTTCATAGTATTTCGAAAAATCCACGATTTAATTTGATTATTTGACCGAAACTAGTATAAAATTGTGTATAATATACTACAATTTTTGACCGAAACTAGTATTTCAAATAGTTTCATAGAATTTAATTTGAGATAATTTTTTTTACATGGATTTCCGTCATAACCTCCCCTCTTAACAAATAGAAAGGATATGAAATGTTCTGTAGCATTTCAAAAAATACTCAATTTAATTTGATTTTTTGACCGAAACTAGTATAAAATTGTGTATAATACACTACGATTTTTAACCGAAACTAGTATAAAATTATGTATAATATACTACAATTTTTGACCGAAACTAGTATTTCAAAAAGTTACATAGAATCTAATTTGATATAATTTTTTTACATGCACTTCCATCATAACCTCCCCTCTTAACAATTAGAAAGGCTATGAAAAGTTTCGTAGCATTTCAAACAATCCTTAATTTAATTTGATTTTTTGACCGAAACTAGTATAAAATTGTGTATAATATAGTACGATTTTTTATACCGAAACTAGTATTTCAAAAACCTTCATGGAATCTAATTTTGAGATAATTTTTTTGCATGGACTTCCATCATAACCATCCCTCTTAATATATAGAAAAGATCTGAAATGTTTTGTAGCATTTCAAACAATCCTCGATTTAATTTGATTTTTTGACCCAAACTAGTAATAAATTGTGTATAATATACTTAGATTTTTGACCGAAACTAGTATTTCAAAAATTTTCATGGAATCTAATTTTGAGATAATTTTTTTCATGGACTTCCATCATAACCTTCCCTCTTAAGATATAGAAAGAATCTGAAAAGTTTCATAGCATTTCAATCAATCTTCGATTTAATTTGATTTTTTGACCGAAACTAGTAATAAATTGTGTATATTATACTACAATTTTTGGCCGAAATTAGTATTTAAAAAAGTTTCATAGAATCTAATTTTGATATAATTTGTTGCATGGACTTCCATCATAACATTCCGTCGTAACATTTAGAAACGATCTGAAGAGTTTCGAAGCATTTCAAACAATCCTCGATTTAATTTGATTATTTGACCAAAATTAGTATAAAATTATGTATAATATACTCCGATTTTTTGACCTAAACTAGCATTTCAAAAAGTTTCATAGAATCTAATTTTGAGATAATTTTTTTGCTTGGACTTCCATCATAACCTTCCCACGTAACATATAGAAGGATCTGAAAATTTTCGTAGCATTTTGAATAATCCTCGATTTAATTTGATTATTTGACCGAAACTAGCATAAAATTGTGTATAATATACTACAATTTTTTTTACCGAAACTAGTATTTCAAAAACTTTCATAGAATCTAATTTTAAGATAGTTTTTTTTGCATGGACTTCCATCATAACCTTCCCTCTTAACATATAGATATGATCTGAAAAGTATCGTAACATTTCGAATAATCCTCTATTTAATTTGATTTTTTAACCGAAACTAGTATAAAATTGTGTATAATATACTACGATTTTTGACCGAAACTAGTATTTCAAAAAGTTTCATAGAATCTAATTTTGAGATAATGTTTAGCATAGACTTCCATCATAAGACTCCCTAGTAACATATATAAAGGATCTGAACGTTTCGTAGTATTTCGAACAATCCACAATTTAATTTGATTATTTGACCGAAATTAGTATAAAATTATGTATAATATACTACAATTTTTGACCGAAATTAGTATTTCAAAAAGTTTCATAGAATCTAATTTGAGATAATTATTTTACATGGACGTCCATCATAACCTCCCCTCTTAACAAATCGAAAGGATATGTAAAGTTTCGTAGCATTTTAAACAATCCTCAATTTAATTTAATTTTTTGATTGAAATTAGAATAAAATTGTGTATCATATACTACAATT
This sequence comes from Lathyrus aphaca, assembly GCA_963966055.1. Taxonomy (NCBI): domain Eukaryota; kingdom Viridiplantae; phylum Streptophyta; class Magnoliopsida; order Fabales; family Fabaceae; genus Lathyrus; species Lathyrus aphaca. Next base: position 61,334,381 of record OZ014523.1, on the reverse strand, counting down.
TTTGACGGAAACTAGTATTTTAAAAAGTTTCATTGAATATAATTTGAGATAATTTTTTTTACACGGACTTCCGTCATAACCTCCCCTTTTAACAAATAGAAAGCATATGAAAATTTCCGTAGCATTTCAAACAATCCTCAATTTAATTTGATTTTTTGACCGAAACTAGTATAAATTGTGTATAATATACTATGATTTTTGACCGAAACTAGTATTTCAAAAAGTTTCATGGAATCTAAATTTGAGATAATGTTTTGCATGGACATCCATCATAACCTTCCCTCTTAACATATAGAAATGATCTGAAAATTTTCGTAGCATTTCAAACAATCCTCGATTTAATTTGATTTTTTGACCAAAACTAGTAATAAATTGTGTATATTATACTACTATTTGTTGCCGAAACTAGTATTTCAAAAATTTTCATAAAATCTAATCTTGAGATAATTTGTTGCATGGACTTCCATCATAACTTTCGGTCGTAACATTTAGAAAGGATCTGAAAAGTTTCGAAGCATTTCAAACTATCCTCGATTTAATTTGATTATTTGATCGAAATTATTATAAAATTGCGTATAATATACTCCGATTTTTGGACCTAAACTAGTATTTCAAAAAGTTTCATAGATTCTAATTTTGAGATAATTTTTTTGCATGGACTTCCATCATAACTTTCCCACGTAAAATATTGAAAGGATCTGAAAGTTTTCGTTGCATTTCAAACAATCCTTGATTTAATTTGATTTTTTGACCGAAACTAGTAATAAATTGTGTATAACATACTACGATTTTTGACCAAAACTAGTATGTCAAAAAGATTCGTAGAATCTGATTTTGAGATAATGTTTTGCATAGACTTCCATCATAACATTCCCTAGTAACATATAGCAAGGATCTGAAACGTTTCGTAGAATTTCGAACAATCCTCGATTTAATTTGATTTTTTTAGCCGAAACTAGTAATAAAATGTGTATATTATACAACGATTTTTTGCCGAAACTGGTATTTCAAAAAGTTTCATTGAATCTAATTTTGAGATAATTTGTTGCTTGGACTTCCATCGTAATATTCCGTCGTAACATTTAGAAAGGATCTGAAAAGTTTCGAAGCATTTAAAACAATCCTCGATTTAATTTGATTATTTGACCGAATATAGTTTAAAAATTGTGTATAATATACTCCGTTTTTTTGACCTAAACTAGCATTTCAAAAATTTCATAGAATCTAATTTTGAGATAATTTTTTTGCCTGGACTACCATCATAACCTTCCTACGTAACATATAGAAAGGATTTGAAAATTTTCGTAGCATTTTGAACAATCCTCGATTTAATTTGATTTTTTTAACCGAAACTAGTATAAAATTGTGTATAATATATTACGATTTTTGACCGAAACTAGTATTTCAAAAAGTTTAATAGAATCTAATTTTGAGATAATGTTTTGCATAGACTTCCATCATAACATTCCCTAGTAACATATATAAAGTATCTGAAACGTTTCATACTATTTCGAATAATCCTCGATTTAATTTGATTATTTGACCGAAACTACTATAAAATTGTGTATAATATACTACAATTTTTGACCGAAACAAGTATTTCAAAAAGTTTCATAGAATCTAATTTGAGATAACCTCCCCTATTAACAAATAGAAAGGATATGAAAAGTTTCGTAGCATTTCAAACAATCCTCAATTTAATTTGATTTTTTTTACCGAAACAAGTATAAAATTGTGTATAATGTACTACGATTCTTGACCGAAACTAGTATTTCAAAAAGTTTCATGGAATCTAATATTGAGATAAATTTTTTTGCATGGACTTCGATCATAACTTTCCCACGTAACATATAGAAAGGATCTGAAAGTTTTCGTAGCATTTTGAATAATCCTCGATTTATTTTGATAATTTGGACGAAACTAGTATAAAATTGTGTATAATATACTACGATTTTTGACCGAAACTAGTATTTCAAAAAGTTTAGTAGAATCTGATATTGAGATAATGATTTGCATAGACTTCCATCATAACATTCCCTAGTAACATATAGAAAGGATCTGGAATGTTTCGTAGCATTTCGAACAATGCTCGATTTAATTTGATTTTTTGACCGAAACTAGTAATAAATTGTGTATATTATACTACGATTTTTGGCCGAAACGGGTATTTTAAAAAGTTTCATAGAATCTAATTTTGAGATAATTTGTTGCATGGACTTCCATTATAAAATCCCGTCGTAACATTTAGAAAGGATCTGAAAAGTTTCGAAGCATTTCAAAAAGTTTCATAAAATCTAATTTTGAGATAATTTTTTTACATGGACTTCCATCATAACCTTCCCACGTAACATATAGAAAGGATCTGAAAATTTTCGTAGCATTTTGAATAATCCTAGATTTAATTTGATTATTTGACCGAAACTAGTATTTCAAAAACATTCATAGAATCTAATTTTGAGATAGTTTTTTTTGCATGAATTTCATCATAACCTTCCATCTTAACATATAGACAGGATCTGAAATGTTTCGTCACATTTCAAACAATCCTCGATTTAATTTGATTTTTTAACTGAAACTAGTATAAAATTGTGTATAATATACTACGATTTTTGACCAAAACTAGTATTTCAAAAAGTTTCATAGAATCTAATTTTGACATAATGTTTTGCATAGACTTCCATCATAACATTCCCTAGTAACATATATAAAGGATCTGAAACGTATCGTACCATTTCGAACAATCCTCGATTTAATTTGATTATTTGACCGAAACTAGTATAAAATTGTGTATAATATACTACAAATTGTTTACCGAAACTAGTATTTCAAAAAGTTTCATAGAATCTAATTTGAGATAATATTTTTACATGGACTTCCATCATAACCTCCCCTCTTAACAAATAGAAAGGATATGAAAAGTTTCGTAGCATTTCAAACAATCCTCAATTTAATTTGATTTTTTGACCGAAACTAGTATAAAATTGTGTATAATATACTATGATTCTTGACCGAAACTAGTATTTCAAAAAGTTTCATGGAATCTAATTTTGAGATAATTTTTTTGCATGGACTTCCATCATAACCTTCCCTATTAACATATAGAAAGGATCTGATAAGTTTCGTAGTATTTCAAACATTCCTCGATTTAATTTGATTTTTTGACCGATACTAGTAATAAATTGTGTATAATATACTACGATTTGTGACTGAAACTAGTATTTCAAAAAGTTTAGTAGAATCTGATTTTGAGATAATGATTTGCATAGACTTCCATCATAACATTACCTTGTAACATATAGAAAGGATCTGAAATGTTTCGTAGCATTTCGAACAATCATCGATTTAATTTGATTTTTTGACCGAAACTAGTAATAAATTGTGTATATTATACTACGATTTTTGGCCGAAACTGGTATTTCAAAAAGTTTCATAGAATCTAATTTTGAGATAATTTGTTGCATGGAGTTCCATTATAAAATTCCGTCGTAACATTTAGAAAGGATCTGAAAAGTTTCGAAGCATTTCAAACAATCCTCAATTTAATTTGATTATTTGACCGAATTTAGTTTAAAAATTGTGTATAATATACTCCGATTTTTTGACCTAAACAAGCATTTCAAAAAGTTTCATAAAATTTAATTTTGAGGTAGTTTTTTTGCATGGACTTCCATCATATCCTTCCCACGTAACATATAGAAAGGATCTGAAAATTTTCGTAGCATTTTGAATAATCCTCGATTTAATTTGATTATTTGACCGAAACTAATATATAATTGTGTATAATATACTATGATTCTTGACCGAAACTAGTATTTCAAAACGTTTCATGGAATCTAATTTTGAGATAATATTTTTGAATGGACTTCCATCATAATCTTCCCTCTTAGCATATCGAAAGGATCTGAAAAGTTCGTACCATTTCAAACAATCCTCGATTTAATTTGATTTTTTGACCGAACCTAGTAATAAATTGTGTATAATATACTACAATTTTTGGCCGAAACTAGTATTTCAAAAAGTTTAGTGGAATCTGATTTTGAGATAATGATTTGCATAGACTTCCATCATAACATTCCCTTGTAACATATAGAAAGGATCTGAAATGTTTCGTAGCATTTCGAACAATTATCGATTTAATTTGATTTTTTGACCGAAACTAGTCATAAATTGCATATATTATACTACGGTTTATGCCGAAACTGGTATTTCAAAAAGTTTCATAGAATCTAATTTTGAGATAATTTGTTGCATGGACTTCCATTATAACATTCCGTCGTAACATTTAGAAAGGATCTGAAAAGTTTCGAAGCATTTCAAATAATCCTCGATTTAATTTGATTATTTGACCGAATTTAGTTTAAAAATTGTGTATAATATACTCTGATTTTTTTGACCGAAACTAGCATTTCAAAAAGTTTCATAGAATCTAATTTTGAGATAATTTTTTGGCATGGACTTCAATCATAATCTTCCCACGTAACATATAGAAAGGATCTTAAAGTTTTCGTAGCATTTTGAATAATCCTCGATTTAATTTGATAATTTGGACGAAACTAGTATAAAAAAACTTTCATAGAATCTAATTTTGAGATAGTTTTTTTGCATGGACTTCCATCATAACATTCTCTAGTAACATATAGAAAGGATCTGAAACGTTTCTTAGCATTTTGAACAATCCTCGATTTAATTTGATTTTTTAACCGAAACTAGTATAAAATTGTGTATAATATACTATGAGTTTTTTTACCGAAACTAGTATTTCAAAAAGTTTTATATAATCTAATTTTGAGATAATGTTTTGCATAGACTTCCATCATAACATTCCCAAGTAACATATATAAAGGATCTGAAACGTTTCGTACCATTTCTAACAATCCTCGATTTAATTTGATTATTTGACCGAAACTAGTATAAAATTGTGTATAATATACTATAATTTTTGACCGAAACTAGTATTTCAAAAAGTTTCATAGAATCTAATTTGAGATAATTTTTTTAAATGGACTTCCATAATAACCTCCCCTCTTAACAAATTGAAAGGATATGAAAAGTTTCGTAATATTTCAAAAAATCCTCAATTTAATTTGATTTTTTGACCGAAACTAGTATAAAATTGTGTATAATATACTATGATTTTTGACCGAAACTAGTATTTCAAAAAGTTTCATGGAATCTAATTTTGAGATAATATTTTTGCATGGACTTTAAACATAACCTTCCCTCTTAACATATAGAAAGGATCTGAAAAGTTTCGTAGCATTTAAAACAATCCTCGATTTAATTTGATTTTTTGTCCGAAACTAGTAATAAATTGTGTATAATATACTACTATTTTTAACCGAAACTTGAATTTCAAAAAGTTTTGTAGAATCTGATTTTGAGATAATGTTTTGCATAGACTTCCATCATAACATTCCCTAGTAACATATAGAAAGGATCTGAAACGTTTCGTAGAATTTCGAACAATACTCGATTTAATTTGATGTTTTGACCAAAACTAGTAAAAAATTGTGTATATTATACTACGATTTTTGGCCGAAACTAGTATTTCAAAAAGTTTCATAGAATCTAATTTTGAGATAGTTTGTTGGATGGACTTCCATTATAACATTCTGTCGTAACATTTAGAAAGGACCTAAAAAGTTTCGAAGCATTTTAAACAATCCTCGATTTAATTTGAGTATTTTACCGAATTTAGTATAAAATAGTGTATAATATACTCCGATATTTTAACCTAAACTAGCATTTCAAAAAGTTTCATAGAATCTAATTTTGAGATAATTTTTTTGCATGTACTTCCATCATACCCTTTCCATGTAATAAATTGTGTATATTATACTACGATTTTTGGCCGAAACTAGTATTTCAAAAGATTTCATAGAATCTAATTTTGAGATAGTTTGTTGCATGGACTTCCATCATAACATTACGTCGTAACATTTAGAAAGGATTTGAGAGGTTTCGAAGCATTTCAGTTAATCCTCGATTTAATTTGAGCATTTGACCTAATTTAGTATAAAATTGTGTATAATATACTCTGATAATTTTTACCTAAACTAGCATTTCAAAAAGTTTCATAGAATCTAATTTTGAGATAATTTTTTTGCATGGACTTCCATCATAACCTTCCCACATAACATATAGAAAGGATCTAAAAAGTTTCGCAACATTTAAAAAAATCCTCGATTTAATTTGATTTTTTGTCCGAAGCTAGTAATAAATTGTGTATAATATACTACTATTTTTAACCGAAACTAGTATTTCAAAAACATTCATAGAATCTGAATTTGAAATAGTTTTTTTACATAAAATTCCATCATAACATTCTCTAGTAACATATAGAGAGGATCTTAAAGTTTTCGTAGCATTTTGAATAATCCTCGATTTAATTTGATAATTTGGACGAAACTAGTATAAAAAAACTTTCATAGAATCTAATTTTGAGATAGTTTTTTTGCATGGACTTCCATCATAACATTCTCTAGTAACATATAGAAAGGATCTGAAACGTTTCTTAGCATTTCGAACAATCCTCGATTTAATTTGATTTTTTAACCGAAACTAGTATAAAATTGTGTATAATATAAGATGAGTTTTTTTACCGAAACTTGTATTTCAAAAAGTTTCATAGAATCTAATTTTGAGATAATGTTTTGCATAGACTTCCATCATAACATTCCCAAGTAACATATATAAAGGATCTGAAACGTTTCGTACCATTTCTAACAATCCTCGATTTAATTTGATTATTTGACCGAAACTAGTATAAAATTGTGTATAATATACTATAATTTTTGACCGAAACTAGTATTTCAAAAAGTTTCATAGAATCTAATTTGAGATAATTTTTTTAAATGGACTTCCATAATAACCTCCCCTCTTAACAAATTGAAAGGATATGAAAAGTTTCGTAATATTTCAAACAATCCTCAATTTAATTTGATTTTTTGACCGAAACTAGTATAAAATTGTTTATAATATACTATGATTTTTGACCGAAACTAGTATTTCAAAAAGTTTCATGGAATCTAATTTTGAGATAATATTTTTGCATGGACTTCCATCATAACCTTCCCTCTTAACATATAGAAAGGATCTAAAAAGTTTCGTAACATTTAAAACAATCCTCGTTTTAATTTGATTTTTTGTCCGAAACTAGTAATAAATTGTGTATAATATACTACTATTTTTAACCGAAACTTGAATTTCAAAAAGTTTTGTAGAATCTGATTTTGAGATAATGTTTTGCATAGACTTCCATCATAACATTCCCTAGTAACATATAGAAAGGATCTGAAACGTTTCGTAGAATTTCGAACAATACTCGATTTAATTTGATGTTTTGACCAAAACTAGTAAAAAATTGTGTATATTATACTACGATTTTTGGCCGAAACTAGTATTTCAAAAAGTTTCATAGAATCTAATTTTGAGATAGTTTGTTGGATGGACTTCCATTATAACATTCTGTCGTAACATTTAGAAAGGACCTAAAAAGTTTCGAAGCATTTTTAACAATCCTCGATTTAATTTATGTATTTTACCGAATTTAGTATAAAATAGTGTATAATATACTCCGATATTTTAACCTAAACTAGCATTTCAAAAAGTTTCATAGAATCTAATTTTGAGATAATTTTTTTGCATGTACTTCCATCATACCCTTTCCATGTAATAAATTGTGTATATTATACTACGATTTTTGGCCGAAACTAGTATTTCAAAAGATTTCATAGAATCTAATTTTGAGATAGTTTGTTGCATGGACTTCCATCATAACATTACGTCGTAACATTTAGAAAGGATTTGAGAGGTTTCGAAGCATTTCAGTTAATCCTCGATTTAATTTGAGCATTTGACCGAATTTAGTATAAAATTATGTATAATATACTCTGATAATTTTTACCTAAACTAGCATTTCAAAAAGTTTCATAGAATCTAATTTTGAGATAATTTTTTTGCATGGACTTCCATCATAACCTTCCCACATAACATATAGAAAGGATCTAAAAAGTTTTGCAAAATTTAAAAAAATCCTCGATTTAATTTGATTTTTTGTCCGAAACTAGTAATAAATTGTGTATAATATACTACTATTTTTAACCGAAACTAGTATTTCAAAAACATTCATAGAATCTGAATTTGAAATAGTTTTTTTGCATAGAATTCCATCATAACATTCTCTAGTAACATATAGAAAGGATCTGAAACGTTTCTTAGCATTTCGAACAATCCTCGATTTAATTTGATTTTTTAACCGAAACTAGTATAAAATTGTGTATAATATACTATGAGTTTTTTTACCGAAACTAGTATTTCAAAAAGTTTCATAGAATCTAATTTTGAGATAATGTTTTGCATAGACTTCCATCATAACATTCCAAAGTAACATATATAAAGAATCTGAAAAGTTTCGTACCATTTCTAACATTCCTCGATTTAATTTGATTATTTGACCGAAACTAGTATAAAATTGTGTATAATATACTATAATTTTTTACCGAAACTAGTATTTCAAAAAGTTTCATAGAATCTAATTGGAGATAATTTTTTTACCTGGACTTCCATCATAACCTCCCCTCTTAACAAATTGAAAGGATATGAAAAGTTTCGTAGCATTTCAAAAAATCCTCAATTTAATTTGATTTTTTGACCGAAACTAGTATAAAATTGTGTATAATATACAACGATTTTTGACCGAAACTAATATTTCAAATAGTTTCATGGAATCTAATTTTGAGATATATATTTTGCATGGACTTTCAACATAACCTTCCCTCTTAACATATAGAAAGGATCTGAAAAGATTCGTAGCATTTCAAACAATCGTCGATTTAATTTGATTTTTTAACCGAAACTAATAATAAATTGTGTATAATATACTTCGATTTTTGACCAAAACTTGTATTTCAAATAGTTTCGTAGAATCTGATTTTGAAATAATGTTTTGCATAGACTTCCATCATAACATTCCCTAGTAACATATAGAAATGATCTGAAATGTTTCGTAGAATTTCGAACAATACTCGATTTAATTTGATGTTTTGACCAAAACTAGTAAAAAATTGTGTATATTATACTACGATTTTTGGCCGAAACTAGTATTTCAAAAAGTTTCATAGAATCTAATTTTGAGATAGTTTGTTGGATGGACTTCCATTATAACATTCTGTCGTAACATTTAGAAAGGACCTAAAAAGTTTCGAAGCATTTTAAACAATCCTCGATTTAATTTGAGTATTTTACCGAATTTAGTATAAAATAGTGTATAATATACTCCGATATTTTAACCTAAACTAGCATTTCAAAAAGTTTCATAGAATCTAATTTTGAGATAATTTTTGTGCATGTACTTCCATCATACCCTTTCCATGTAACATATAGAAAGGATCTGAAAATTTTCGTAGCATTTTGAATAATCTTCGATTTAATTTGATTATTTGACCGAAACTAGTATAAAATTGTGTATAATATACTACGATTTTTGACTGAAACTAGTATTTCAAAAAATTTCATAGAATCTAATTTTGAGATAATATTTTGCATGGACTTCCATCATAACCTTCCCTCTTAACATATAGACAGGATATGAAAAGTTTCGTAATATTTCGAACAATCCTCGATTTAATTTAATTTTTTAACCAAAACTAGTATAAAATTGTGTATAATATACTACGATTTTTTACCGAAACTGGTATTTCAAAAAGTTTCATAGAATCTAATTTTGAGATAATGTTTTTCATAGACTTCCATCATAACATTCCCTAGTAACATATATAAAGGATCTGAAAGTTTCGTACCATTTCGAACAATCCTCGATTTAATTTTATTATTTGACCGAAACAATTATAAATTTGTGTATAATATACTACAATTTTTGACCGAAACTAGTATTTCAAAAAGTTTCATAGAATCTTAATTGAGATAATTTTTTTAAATGGACTTCCAGCATAACCTCCCCTCTTAACAAATAGAAAGGATATGAAAAGTTTCGTAACATTTCAAACAATCCTCAATTTAATTTGATTTTTTGACCGAAACTAGTATAAAATTGTGTATAATTTAATATACTATGATTTTTGACCGAAACTAGTATTTCAAAAAGTTTCATGGAATCTAATTTTGAGATAATATTTTTGCATGGACTTACATCATAACCTTCCCTCTTAACATATAGAAAGGATCTAAAAAGTTTCGTAACATTTAAAAAAATCCTCGATTTAATTTGATTTTTTGTCCGAAACTAGTAATAAATTGTGTATAATATACTCTACTATTTTTAACTGAAACTTGTATTTCAAATAGTTTCGTAGAATCTGATTTTGAGATAATGTTTTGCATAGACTTCCATCATAACATTCCCTAGTAACATATAGAAAGGATCTGAAACGTTTCGTTGCATTTCGAATAATCCTCAATTTAATTTGATGTTTTGACCGAAACTAGTAATACATTGTCTATATTATACTACGATTTTTGGCCGAAACTAGTATTTCAAAAAGTTTCATTGAATCTAATTTTGAGATAGTTTGTTGCATGGACTTCCATTATAACATTCTGTCGCAACATTTAGAAAGGATCTGAAAAGTTTCGAAGCATTTTAAACAATCCTCGATTTAATTTGAGTATTTGACCGAATTTAGTATAAAATTGTGTATAATATACTCAGATTTTTAACCTAAACTAGCATTTCAAAAAGTTTCATAGAATCTAATTTTGAGATAATTTTTTGCATGTACTTCCATCATAACCTTCCCATGTAACATATAGAAAGGATCTAAAATTTTTTGGAGCATTTTGAATAATCCTCGATTTAATTTGATTATTTGACCGAAACTAGTATAAAATTGTGTATAATATACTACAATTTTTGACCGAAACTAGTATTTCAAACAATTTCATAGAATCTAATTTTGAGATAAATTTTTGCATGGACTTCCATCATAACCTTCCCTATTAACATATAGACTGGATATGAAAATTTCTTAACATTTCCAACAATCCTCGATTTAATTTTATTTTTTAACCAAAACTAGTATAATATTGTGTATAATATACTACGATTTTTGACCGAAACTAGTATTTCAAAAAGTTTCATAGAATCTAATTTTGAGATAATTTTTTTCATAGACTTCCATCATAACATTCCCTAGTAACATATATAAAGGATCTGAAACGTTTCGTACCATTTCGAACAATCCTCGATTTAATTTGATTATTTGACCGAAACAAGTATAAATTTGTGTATAATATACTATAATTTTTGACCGAAACAAGTATTTCAAATAGTTTCATAGAATCTAATTTGAGATAATATTTTTAAATGGTCTTCCATCATAAGCTCCCCTCTTATCAAATAGAAAGCATATGAAAAGTTTCGTAATATTTCAAACAATCCTCAATTTAATTTGATTCTTTGACCGAAACTATTATAAAATTGTGTATAATATACTACGATTTTTGACCTAAACTAGTATTTCAAAAAGTTTCATGGAATCTAATTTTTAGATAATAGTTTTACATGGACTTCCATCATAACCTTCCCTCTTAACATATAGAAAGGACCTAAATATTTCGTAACATTTAAAACAATCCTCGATTTAATTTGATTTTTTGTTCGAAACTAGTAATAAATTGTGTATAATATACTACTATTTTTGACCGAAACATGTATTTCAAAAAGTTTCGTAGAATCTGATTTTGAGATAATGTTTTGCATAAATTTCCATCATAACATTCCCTAGTAACATATAGAAAGGATCTGAAACGTTTCGTAGCATTTCGAACAATAATGAATTTAATTTGATGTTTTGACCGAAACTAGTAATAAATTGTGTATATTATACTACGATTTTTGGCCGAAACTAGTATTTCGAAATGTTTCATAGAATCTAATTTTGAGATAGTTTGTTGGATGGACTTCCATTATAACATTCCGTCGTAACATTTAGAAAGGATCTGAAAAGTTTCGAAGCATTATAAACAATCCTCGATTTAATTTTTAGTATTTGACCGAATTTTGTATAAAATTGTGTATAATATAATCTGATTTTTTGACCTAAATTAGCATTTCAAAAAGTTTCATAGAATCTAATTTTGAGATAATTTTTTTGCATGTACTTCCATCATAACCTTCCCATGTAACATATAGAAAGGATCTGAAAATTTTCGTAGCATTTTGAATAATCCTCGATTTAATTTGATTATTTGACCGAAACTAGTATAAAATTGTGTATAATATACTACAATTTTTGACCAAAACTAGTATTTCAAAAAATTTCATAGAATCTAATTTTGAGATAAATTTTAGCATGGACTTCCATCATAACCTTCCCTCTTAACATATAAACAGGATATGGAAAGTTTCATAACATTTCGAACAATCCTCGATTTAATTTTATTTTTTAACCAAAACTAGTATAAAATTGTGTATAATATACTACGATTTTTGACCGAAACTAGTATTTCAAAAAGTTTCATAGAATCTAATTTTGAGATAATGTTTTTCATATACTTCCATCATAACATTCCCTAGTAACATATATAAAGGATCTGAAAAGTTTCGTACCATTTCGAACAATCCTCGATTTAATTTGATTATTTGACCGAAACAAGTATAAATTTGTGTATAATATACTACAATTTTTGACCGAAACTAGTATTTCAAAAAGTTTCATAGAATCTAATTTGAGATAATTTTTTTAAATGGACTTCCATCATAACCTCCCCACTTAAACAATAGAAAGGATATGAAAAGTTTCGTAGCATTTCAAACAATCCTCAATTTAATTTGATTTTTTGACCGAAACTAGTATAAAAATTGTGTATAATATACTACGATTTTTGACCGAAACTAGTATTTCAAAAAGTTTCATGGAATCTAATTTTGAGATAATATTTTTGCATGGACTTCCATCATAACCTTCCCTCTTAACATATAGAAAGGATCTAAAAATTTCGTAACATTTAAAATAATCCTCAATTTAATTTGATTTTTTGTTCGAAACTAGTTATAAATTGTGTATAATATACTACTATTTTTGACCGAAACTTGTATTTCAAAAAGTTTCGTAGAATCTGATTTTGAGATAATGTTTTGCATAGACTTCCATCATAACATTCCCTAGTAACATATAGAAAGGATCTGAAACGTTTCGTAGCATTTCGAACAATCTTGAATTTAATTTGATTTTTTGACCGAAACTAGTAATAAATTGTGTATATTATACTACGATTTTTGGCCGAAACTAGTATTTCAAAAAGTTTCATAGAATCTAATTTTGAGATAGTTTGTTGCATGGACTTCCATTATAACATTCCGTCGTAACATTTAGAAAGGATCTGAAAAGTTTCGAAGCATTATAAACAATCCTCGATTTAATTTTTAGTATTTGACCGAATTTTGTATAAAATTGTGTATAATATAATCTGATTTTTTGACCTAAATTAGCATTTCAAAAAGTTTCATAGAATCTAATTTTGAGATAATTTTTTTGCATGTACTTCCATCATAACCTTCCCATGTAACATATAGAAAGGATCTGAAAATTTTCGTAGCATTTTGAATAATCCTCGATTTAATTTGATTATTTGACCGAAACTAGTATAAAATTGTGTATAATATACTACAATTTTTGACCAAAACTAGTATTTCAAAAAATTTCATAGAATCTAATTTTGAGATAAATTTTAGCATGGACTTCCATCATAACCTTCCCTCTTAACATATAAACAGGATATGGAAAGTTTCATAACATTTCGAACAATCCTCGATTTAATTTTATTTTTTAACCAAAACTAGTATAAAATTGTGTATAATATACTACGATTTTTGACCGAAACTAGTATTTCAAAAAGTTTCATAGAATCTAATTTTGAGATAATGTTTTTCATATACTTCCATCATAACATTCCCTAGTAACATATATAAAGGATCTGAAAAGTTTCGTACCATTTCGAACAATCCTCGATTTAATTTGATTATTTGACCGAAACAAGTATAAATTTGTGTATAATATACTACAATTTTTGACCGAAACTAGTATTTCAAAAAGTTTCATAGAATCTAATTTGAGATAATTTTTTTAAATGGACTTCCATCATAACCTCCCCACTTAAACAATAGAAAGGATATGAAAAGTTTCGTAGCATTTCAAACAATCCTCAATTTAATTTGATTTTTTGACCGAAACTAGTATAAAAATTGTGTATAATATACTACGATTTTTGACCGAAACTAGTATTTCAAAAAGTTTCATGGAATCTAATTTTGAGATAATATTTTTGCATGGACTTCCATCATAACCTTCCCTCTTAACATATAGAAAGGATCTAAAAATTTCGTAACATTTAAAACAATCCTCAATTTAATTTGATTTTTTGTCCGAAACTAGTTATAAATTGTGTATAATATACTACTATTTTTGACCGAAACTTGTATTTCAAAAAGTTTCGTAGAATCTGATTTTGAGATAATGTTTTGCATAGACTTCCATCATAACATTCCCTAGTAACATATAGAAAGGATCTGAAACGTTTCGTAGCATTTCGAACAATCTTGAATTTAATTTGATTTTTTGACCGAAACTAGTAATAAATTGTGTATATTATACTACGATTTTTGGCCGAAACTAGTATTTCAAAAAGTTTCATAGAATCTAATTTTGAGATAGTTTGTTGCATGGAATTCCATTATAACATTCTGTCGTAACATTTAGAAAGGATCTGAAAAGTTTCGAAGCATTATAAACAATCCTCGATTTAATTTTTAGTATTTGACCGAATTTTGTATTAAATTGTGTATAATATAATCTGATTTTTTGACCTAAATTAGCATTTCAAAAAGTTTCATAGAATCTAATTTTGAGATAATTTTTTTGCATGTACTTCCATCATAACCTTCCCATGTAACATATAGAAAGGATCTGAAAATTTTCGTAGCATTTTGAATAATCCTCGATTTAATTTGATTATTTGACCGAAACTAGTATAAAATTGTGTATAATATACTACAATTTTTGACCAAAACTAGTATTTCAAAAAATTTCATAGAATCTAATTTTGAGATAAATTTTAGCATGGACTTCCATCATAACCTTCCCTCTTAACATATAAACAGGATATGGAAAGTTTCATAACATTTCGAACAATCCTCGATTTAATTTTATTTTTTAACCAAAACTAGTATAAAATTGTGTATAATATACTACGATTTTTGACCGAAACTAGTATTTCAAAAAGTTTCATAGAATCTAATTTTGAGATAATGTTTTTCATATACTTCCATCATAACATTCCCTAGTAACATATATAAAGGATCTGAAAAGTTTCGTACCATTTCGAACAATCCTCGATTTAATTTGATTATTTGACCGAAACAAGTATAAATTTGTGTATAATATACTACAATTTTTGACCGAAACTAGTATTTCAAAAAGTTTCATAGAATCTAATTTGAGATAATTTTTTTAAATGGACTTCCATCATAACCTCCCCACTTAAACAATAGAAAGGATATGAAAAGTTTCGTAGCATTTCAAACAATCCTCAATTTAATTTGATTTTTTGACCGAAACTAGTATAAAAATTGTGTATAATATACTACGATTTTTGACCGAAACTAGTATTTCAAAAAGTTTCATGGAATCTAATTTTGAGATAATATTTTTGCATGGACTTCCATCATAACCTTCCCTCTTAACATATAGAAAGGATCTAAAAATTTCGTAACATTTAAAACAATCCTCAATTTAATTTGATTTTTTGTTCGAAACTAGTTATAAATTGTGTATAATATACTACTATTTTTGACCGAAACTTGTATTTCAAAAAGTTTCGTAGAATCTGATTTTGAGATAATGTTTTGCATAGACTTCCATAATAACATTCCGTAGTAACATATAGAAAGGATCTGAAACGTTTCGTAGCATTTCGAACAATCTTGAATTTAATTTGATTTTTTGACCGAAACTAGTAATAAATTGTGTATATTATACTACGATTTTTGGCCGAAACTAGTATTTCAAAAAGTTTCATAGAATCTAATTTTGAGATAGTTTGTTGCATGGACTTCCATTATAACATTCCGTCGTAACATTTAGAAAGGATCTGAAAAGTTTCGAAGCATTATAAACAATCCTCGATTTAATTTTTAGTATTTGACCGAATTTTGTATAAAATTGTGTATAATATAATCTGATTTTTTGACCTAAATTAGGATTTCAAAAAGTTTCATAGGATCTAATTTTGAGATAAGTTTTTTGCATGTACTTCCATCATAACCTTCCCATGTAACATATAGAAAGGATCTGAAAATTTTCGTAGCATTTTGAATAATCCTCGATTTAATTTGATTATTTGACCGAAACTAGTATAAAATTGTGTATAATATACTACAATTTTTGACCAAAACTAGTATTTCAAAAAATTTCATAGAATCTAATTTTGAGATAAATTTTTGCATGGACTTCCATCATAACCTTCCCTCTTAATTATATAAACAGGATATGAAAAGTTTCATAACATTTCGAACAATCCTCGAGTTAATTTTATTTTTTAACCAAAACTAGTATAAAATTGTGTATAATATACTACGATTTTTGACCGAAACTAGTATTTCAAAAAGTTTCATAGAATCTAATTTTGAGATAATGTTTTTCATATACTTCCATCATAACATTCCCTAGTAACATATATAAAGGATCTGAAAAGTTTCGTACCATTTCGAACAATCCTCGATTTAATTTGATTATTTGACCGAAACAAGTATAAATTTGTGTATAATATACTACAATTTTTGACCGAAACTAGTATTTCAAAAAGTTTCATAGAATCTAATTTGAGATAATTTTTTTAAATGGAATTCCATCATAAATTCCCCACTTAAAAAATAGAAAGGATATGAAAAGTTTCGTAGCATTTCAAACAATCCTCAATTTAATTTGATTTTTTGACCGAAACTAGTATAAAAATTGTGTATAATATACTACGATTTTTGACCGAAACTAGTATTTCAAAAAGTTTCATGGAATCTAATTTTGAGATAATATTTTTGCATGGACTTCCATCATAACCTTCCCTCTTAACTTATAGAAAGGATCTAAAAATTTCGTAACATTTAAAACAATCCTCAATTTAATTTGATTTTTTGTTCGAAACTAGTTATAAATTGTGTATAATATACTACTATTTTTAACCGAAACTTGTATTTCAAAAAGTTTCGTAGAATCTGATTTTGAGATAATGTTTTGCATAGACTTCCATCAAAAATTCCCTAGTAACATATAGAAAAGATCTGAAACGTTTCGTTGCATTTCGAACAATCCTCGATTTAATTTGATGTTTTGACCGAAACTAGTAATAAATTGTGTATATTATACTATGATTTTTGGCCGAAACTAGTATTTCAAAAAGTTTCATAGAATCTAATTTTGAGATAGTTTGTTGGATGGACTTCCATTATAACATTCCGTCGTAATATTTAGAAAGGATCTGAAAAGTTTCGAAGCATTATAAACAATCCTCGATTTAATTTTTAGTATTTGACCGAATTTTGTATAAAATTGTGTATAATATAATCTGATTTTTTGACCTAAATTAGCTTTTCAAAAAGTTTCATAGAATCTAATTTTGAGATAATTTTTTTGCATGTACTTCCATCATAACCTTCCCATGTAACATATAGAAAGGATCTGAAAATTTTCGTAGCATTTTGAATAATCCTCGATTTAATTTGATTATTTGACCAAAACTAGTATAAAATTGTGAATAATATACTACAATTTTTGACCGAAACTAGTATTTCAAAAAATTTCATAGAATCTAATTTTGAGATAAATTTTTGCAGGGCCTTCCATCATAACCTTCCCTCTTAACATATAGACAGGATATGAAAAGCTTCGTAACATTTCGAACAATCCTCGATTTAATTTTATTTTTTAACCAAAACTAGTATAAAATTGTTTATAATATACTACGATTTTTGACCGAAACTAGTATTTCAAAAAGTTACATAGAATCTAATTTTGAGATAATGTTTTTCATAGACTTCCATCATAACATTCCCTAGTAACATATATAAAGGATCTGAAACGTTTAGTACCATTTCGAACAATCCTCGATTTAATTTGATTATTTGACCGAAACAAGTATTAATTTGTGTATAAATATACTATAATTTTTGACCGAAACTAGTATTTCAAAAAGTTTCATAGAATTTAATTTGAGATAATTTTTTTAAATGGACTTCCATCATAACCTCCCCACTTAAAAAATAGAAAGGATATGAAAAGGTTCGTAGCATTTCAAACAATCCTCAATTTAATTTGATTTTTTGACCGAAACTAGTATAAAAATTGTGTATAATATACTACGATTTTTGACCGAAACTAGTATTTCAAAAAGTTTCATGGAATCTAATTTTGAGATAATATTTTTACATGGACTTCCATCATAACCTTCCCTCTTAACATATAGAAAGGATCTAAATATTTCGTAACATTTAAAACAATCCTCAATTTAATTATATTTTTTGTTCGAAACTAGTTATAAATTGTGTATAATATACTACTATTTTTGACCGATACTTGTATTTCAAAAAGTTTCGTAGAATCTGATTTTGAGATAATGTTTTGCATAGACTTCCATCATAACATTCCATAGTAACATATAGAAAAGATCTGAAACGTTTCGTAGCATTTCGAACAATCCTCGATTTAATTTGATGTTTTGACCGAAACTAGTAATAAATTGTGTATATTATACTACGAATTTTTTGCCGAAACTAGTATTTCAAAAAGATTCATAGAATCTAATTTCGAGATTATTTGTTGGATGGACTTCCTTTATAACATTCCGTCGTAACATTTAGAAAGGATCTGAAAAGTTTCGAAGCATTTTAAACAATCCTCTATTTAATTTGAGTATTTGACCGAATTTTGTATAAAATTGTGTATAATATACTCAAATTTTTAACCTAAACTAGCATTTCAAAAAGTTTCATAGAATCTAATTTGGAGATAATTACTTTGCATGTACTTCCATCATAACCTTCCCATGTAACATATAGAAAGGATCTGAAAATTTTCGTAGCATTTTGAATATTCCTCTATTTAATTTGATATATTTTGACCGAAACTAGTATACAATTGTGTATAATATACTACAATTTTTGACTGAAACTAGTATTTCAAAAAATTTCATAGAATCTAATTTTGAGATAAACTTTTGCAGGGACTTCCATCATAACCTTCCCTCTTAACATATAGACAGGATATGAAAAGTTTCGTTACATTTCGAACAATCCTCGATTTAATTTAATTTTTTAACCAAAACTAGTATAAAATTGTGTATAATATACTACGATTTTTGACCGAAACAAGTATTTCAAAAAGTTTCATAGAATCTAATTTTGAGATAATGTTTTTCATAGACTTCCATCATAACATTCCCTAGTAACATATATAAAGGATCTGAAACGTTTCGTACCATTTCGAACAATCCTCGATTTAATTTGATTATTTGACCGAAACAAGTATTAATTTGTGTATAAATATATTATAATTTTTTACAGAAACTAGTATTTCAAAAAGTTTCATAGAATCTAATTTGAGATAATATATTTAAATGGACTTCCATCATAACCTCTCCTCTTAACAAATAGAAAGGATATGAAAAGTTTCGTAGCACTTCAAACAATCCTCAATTTAATTTGATTCTTTGACCGAAACTAGTATAAAATTGTGTATAATATACTACGATTTTAGACCGAAACTAGTATTTCAAAAAGTTTCATGGAATCTAATTTTGAGATAATATTTTTACATGGACTTCCATCATAA
The DNA here is from genome assembly GCA_963966055.1 of Lathyrus aphaca. NCBI lineage: Eukaryota > Viridiplantae > Streptophyta > Magnoliopsida > Fabales > Fabaceae > Lathyrus > Lathyrus aphaca. Next base: position 61,314,543 of record OZ014523.1, on the reverse strand, counting down.
CCTTCCCTCTTAACATATAGAAAGGATCTAAAAATTTCGTAACATTTAAAACAATCCTCGATTTAATTTGATTTTTTGTTCGAAACTAGTTATAAATTGTGTATAATATACTACTATTTTTGACCGAAACTTGTATGTCAAAAAGTTTCTTAGAATCTGATTTTGAGATAATGTTTTGCATAGACTTCCATTAAAAATTCCCGAGTAACATATAGAAAGGATCTGAAACGTTTCGTAGCATTTCGAACAATCCTCGATTTAATTTGATGTTTTGACCGAAACTAGTAATAAATTGTGTATATTATACTACGATTTTTTGCCGAAACTAGTATTTCAAAAAGTTTCATAGAATCTAATTTTGAGATAGTTTGTCGGATGGACTTCCATTATAACATTCCGTCGTAACATTTAGAAAGGATCTGAAAAGTTTCGAAGCACTTTAAACAATCCTCGGTTTAATTTTTAGTATTTGACCGAATTTTTTATAAAATTGTGTATAATATAATCTGATTTTTTGACCTAAATTAGCATTTCAAAAAGTTTCATAGAATCTAATTTTGAGATAATTTTTTTGCATGTACTTCCATCATAACCTTCCCATGTAACATATAGAAAGGATCTGAAAATTTTCGTAGCATTTTGAATAATCCTCGATTTAATTTGATTATTTGACCGAAACTAGTATAAAATTGTGTATAATATACTACAATTTTTGACCAAAACTAGTATTTCAAAAAATTTCATAGAATCTAATTTTGAGATAAATTTTTGCATGGACTTCCATCATAACCTTCCCTCTTAACATATAAACAGGATATGAAAAGTTTCATAACATTTCGAACAATCCTCGATTTAATTTAATTTTTAACCAAAACTAGTATAAAATTGTGTATAATATACTACGATTTTTGACCGAAACTAGTATTTCAAAAAGTTTCATAGAATCTAATTTTGAGATAATGTTTTTCATAGACTTCCATCATAACATTCCCTAGTAACATATATAAAGGATCTGAAACGTTTCGTACCATTTCGAACAATCCTCGATTTAATTTGATTATTTGACCGAAACAAGTATAAATTTGTGTATAATATACTACAATTTTTGACCGAAACTAGTATTTCAAAAAGTTTCATAGAATCTAATTTGAGATAATTTTTTTAAATGGACTTCCATCATAACCTCTCCTCTTAACAAATAGAAAGGATATGAAAAGTTTCGTAACATTTCAAACAATCCTCAATTTAATTTGATTCTTTGACCGAAACTAGTATAAAATTGTGTATAATATACTACGAATTTAGACCGAAACTAGTATTTCAAAAAGTTTCAAGGAATCTAGTTTTGAGATAATATTTTTACATGGACTTCCATCATAACCTTCCCTCTTAACATATAGAAAGGATCTAAAAATTTCGTAACATTTAAAACAATCCTCAATTTAATTATATTTTTTGTTCGAAACTAGTTATAAATTGTGTATAATATACTACTATTTTTGACCGAAACTTGTATTTCAAAAAGTTTCGTAGAATCTGATTTTGAGATAATGTTTTGCATAGACTTCCATCAAAAATTCCCGAGTAACATATAGAAAGGATCTGAAACGTTTCGTAGCATTTCGAACAATCCTCGATTTAATTTGATGTTTTGACCGAAACTAGTAATAAATTGTGTATATTATACTACGATTTTTGGCCGAAACTAGTATTTCAAAAAGTTTCATAGAATCTAATTTTGAGATAGTTTGTCGGATGGACTTCCATTATAACATTCCGTCGTAACATTTAGAAAGGATCTGAAAAGTTTCGAAGCACTTTAAACAATCCTCGGTTTAATTTTTAGTATTTGACCGAATTTTTTATAAAATTGTGTATAATATAATCTGATTTTTTGACCTAAATTAGCATTTCAAAAAGTTTCATAGAATCTAATTTTGAGATAATTTTTTTGCATGTACTTCCATCATAACCTTCCCATGTAACATATAGAAAGGATCTGAAAATTTTCGTAGCATTTTGAATAATCCTCGATTTATTTTGATTATTTGACCGAAACTAGTATAAGATTGTGTATAATATACTACAATTTTTGACCAAAACTAGTATTTCAAAAAATTTCATAGAATCTAATTTTGAGATAAATTTTTGCATGGACTTCCATCATAACCTTCCCTCTTAACATATAAACAGGATATGAAAAGTTTCATAACATTTCGAACAATCCTCGATTTAATTTAATTTTTAACCAAAACTAGTATAAAATTGTGTATAATATACTACGATTTTTGACCGAAACTAGTATTTCAAAAAGTTTAATAGAATCTAATTTTGAGATAATGTTTTTCATAGACTTCCATCATAACATTCCCTAGTAACATATATAAAGGATCTGAAACGTTTCGTACCATTTCGAACAATCCTAGATTTAATTTGATTATTTGACCGAAACAAGTATAAATTTGTGTATAATATACTACAATTTTTGACCGAAACTAGTATTTCAAAAAGTTTCATAGAATCTAATTTGAGATAATTTTTTTAAATGGACTTCCATCATAACCTCCCCACTTAAACAATAGAAAGGATATGAAAAGTTTCGTAGCATTTCAAACAATCCTCAATTTAATTTGATTTTTTGACCGAAACTAGTATAAAAATTGTGTATAATATACTACGATTTTTGACCGAAACTAGTATTTCAAAAAGTTTCATGGAATCTAATTTTGAGATAATATTTTTGCATGGACTTCCATCATAACCTTCCCTCTTAACATATAGAAAGGATCTAAAAATTTCGTAACATTTAAAACAATCCTCAATTTAATTTGATTTTTTGTTCGAAACTAGTTATAAATTGTGTATAATATACTACTATTTTTGACCGAAACTTGTATTTCAAAAAGTTTCGTAGAATCTGATTTTGAGATAATGTTTTGCATAGACTTCCATCATAACATTCCCTAGTAACATATAGAAAGGATCTGAAACGTTTCGTAGCATTTCGAACAATCTTGAATTTAATTTGATTTTTTGACCGAAACTAGTAATAAATTGTGTATATTATACTACGATTTTTGGCCGAAACTAGTATTTCAAAAAGTTTCATAGAATCTAATTTTGAGATAGTTTGTTGCATGGACTTCCATTATAACATTCCGTCGTAACATTTAGAAAGGATCTGAAAAGTTTCGAAGCATTATAAACAATCCTCGATTTAATTTTTAGTATTTGACCGAATTTTGTATTAAATTGTGTATAATATAATCTGATTTTTTGACCTAAATTAGCATTTCAAAAAGTTTCATAGAATCTAATTTTGAGATAATTTTTTTGCATGTACTTCCATCATAACCTTCCCATGTAACATATAGAAAGGATCTGAAAATTTTCGTAGCATTTTGAATAATCCTCGATTTAATTTGATTATTTGACCGAAACTAGTATAAAATTGTGTATAATATACTACAATTTTTGACCAAAACTAGTATTTCAAAAAATTTCATAGAATCTAATTTTGAGATAAATTTTAGCATGGACTTCCATCATAACCTTCCCTCTTAACATATAAACAGGATATGGAAAGTTTCATAACATTTCGAACAATCCTCGATTTAATTTTATTTTTTAACCAAAACTAGTATAAAATTGTGTATAATATACTACGATTTTTGACCGAAACTAGTATTTCAAAAAGTTTCATAGAATCTAATTTTGAGATAATGTTTTTCATATACTTCCATCATAACATTCCCTAGTAACATATATAAAGGATCTGAAAAGTTTCGTACCATTTCGAACAATCCTCGATTTAATTTGATTATTTGACCGAAACAAGTATAAATTTGTGTATAATATACTACAATTTTTGACCGAAACTAGTATTTCAAAAAGTTTCATAGAATCTAATTTGAGATAATTTTTTTAAATGGACTTCCATCATAACCTCCCCACTTAAACAATAGAAAGGATATGAAAAGTTTCGTAGCATTTCAAACAATCCTCAATTTAATTTGATTTTTTGACCGAAACTAGTATAAAAATTGTGTATAATATACTACGATTTTTGACCGAAACTAGTATTTCAAAAAGTTTCATGGAATCTAATTTTGAGATAATATTTTTGCATGGACTTCCATCATAACCTTCCCTCTTAACATATAGAAAGGATCTAAAAATTTCGTAACATTTAAAACAATCCTCAATTTAATTTGATTTTTTGTTCGAAACTAGTTATAAATTGTGTATAATATACTACTATTTTTGACCGAAACTTGTATTTCAAAAAGTTTCGTAGAATCTGATTTTGAGATAATGTTTTGCATAGACTTCCATAATAACATTCCCTAGTAACATATAGAAAGGATCTGAAACGTTTCGTAGCATTTCGAACAATCTTGAATTTAATTTGATTTTTTGACCGAAACTAGTAATAAATTGTGTATATTATACTACGATTTTTGGCCGAAACTAGTATTTCAAAAAGTTTCATAGAATCTAATTTTGAGATAGTTTGTTGCATGGACTTCCATTATAACATTCCGTCGTAACATTTAGAAAGGATCTGAAAAGTTTCGAAGCATTATAAACAATCCTCGATTTAATTTTTAGTATTTGACCGAATTTTGTATAAAATTGTGTATAATATAATCTGATTTTTTGACCTAAATTAGGATTTCAAAAAGTTTCATAGGATCTAATTTTGAGATAAGTTTTTTGCATGTACTTCCATCATAACATTCCCATGTAACATATAGAAAGGATCTGAAAATTTTCGTAGCATTTTGAATAATCCTCGATTTAATTTGATTATTTGACCGAAACTAGTATAAAATTGTGTATAATATACTACAATTTTTGACCAAAACTAGTATTTCAAAAAATTTCATAGAATCTAATTTTGAGATAAACTTTTGCAGGGACTTCCATCATAACCTTCCCTCTTAACATATAGACAGGATATGAAAAGTTTCGTTACATTTCGAACAATCCTCGATTTAATTTAATTTTTTAACCAAAACTAGTATAAAATTGTGTATAATATACTACGATTTTTGACCGAAACAAGTATTTCAAAAAGTTTCATAGAATCTAATTTTGAGATAATGTTTTTCATAGACTTCCATCATAACATTCCCTAGTAACATATATAAAGGATCTGAAACGTTTCGTACCATTTCGAACAATCCTCGATTTAATTTGATTATTTGACCGAAACAAGTATTAATTTGTGTATAAATATATTATAATTTTTTACAGAAACTAGTATTTCAAAAAGTTTCATAGAATCTAATTTGAGATAATATATTTAAATGGACTTCCATCATAACCTCTCCTCTTAACAAATAGAAAGGATATGAAAAGTTTCGTAGCACTTCAAACAATCCTCAATTTAATTTGATTCTTTGACCGAAACTAGTATAAAATTGTGTATAATATACTACGATTTTAGACCGAAACTAGTATTTCAAAAAGTTTCATGGAATCTAATTTTGAGATAATATTTTTACATGGACTTCCATCATAACCTTCCCTCTTAACATATAGAAAGGATCTAAAAATTTCGTAACATTTAAAACAATCCTCAATTTAATTTGATTTTTTGTTCGAAACTAGTTATAAATTGTGTATAATATACTACTATTTTTAACCGAAACTTGTATTTCAAAAAGTTTCGTAGAATCTGATTTTGAGATAATGTTTTGCATAGACTTCCATCAAAAATTCCCTAGTAACATATAGAAAAGATCTGAAACGTTTCGTTGCATTTCGAACAATCCTCGATTTAATTTGATGTTTTGACCGAAACTAGTAATAAATTGTGTATATTATACTATGATTTTTGGCCGAAACTAGTATTTCAAAAAGTTTCATAGAATCTAATTTTGAGATAGTTTGTTGGATGGACTTCCATTATAACATTCCGTCGTAATATTTAGAAAGGATCTGAAAAGTTTCGAAGCATTATAAACAATCCTCGATTTAATTTTTAGTATTTGACCGAATTTTGTATAAAATTGTGTATAATATAATCTGATTTTTTGACCTAAATTAGCTTTTCAAAAAGTTTCATAGAATCTAATTTTGAGATAATTTTTTTGCATGTACTTCCATCATAACCTTCCCATGTAACATATAGAAAGGATCTGAAAATTTTCGTAGCATTTTGAATAATCCTCGATTTAATTTGATTATTTGACCAAAACTAGTATAAAATTGTGAATAATATACTACAATTTTTGACCGAAACTAGTATTTCAAAAAATTTCATAGAATCTAATTTTGAGATAAATTTTTGCAGGGCCTTCCATCATAACCTTCCCTCTTAACATATAGACAGGATATGAAAAGCTTCGTAACATTTCGAACAATCCTCGATTTAATTTTATTTTTTAACCAAAACTAGTATAAAATTGTTTATAATATACTACGATTTTTGACCGAAACTAGTATTTCAAAAAGTTACATAGAATCTAATTTTGAGATAATGTTTTTCATAGACTTCCATCATAACATTCCCTAGTAACATATATAAAGGATCTGAAACGTTTAGTACCATTTCGAACAATCCTCGATTTAATTTGATTATTTGACCGAAACAAGTATTAATTTGTGTATAAATATACTATAATTTTTGACCGAAACTAGTATTTCAAAAAGTTTCATAGAATTTAATTTGAGATAATTTTTTTAAATGGACTTCCATCATAACCTCCCCACTTAAAAAATAGAAAGGATATGAAAAGGTTCGTAGCATTTCAAACAATCCTCAATTTAATTTGATTTTTTGACCGAAACTAGTATAAAAATTGTGTATAATATACTACGATTTTTGACCGAAACTAGTATTTCAAAAAGTTTCATGGAATCTAATTTTGAGATAATATTTTTACATGGACTTCCATCATAACCTTCCCTCTTAACATATAGAAAGGATCTAAATATTTCGTAACATTTAAAACAATCCTCAATTTAATTATATTTTTTGTTCGAAACTAGTTATAAATTGTGTATAATATACTACTATTTTTGACCGATACTTGTATTTCAAAAAGTTTCGTAGAATCTGATTTTGAGATAATGTTTTGCATAGACTTCCATCATAACATTCCATAGTAACATATAGAAAAGATCTGAAACGTTTCGTAGCATTTCGAACAATCCTCGATTTAATTTGATGTTTTAACCGAAACTAGTAATAAATTGTGTATATTATACTACGAATTTTTTGCCGAAACTAGTATTTCAAAAAGATTCATAGAATCTAATTTCGAGATTATTTGTTGGATGGACTTCCTTTATAACATTCCGTCGTAACATTTAGAAAGGATCTGAAAAGTTTCGAAGCATTTTAAACAATCCTCTATTTAATTTGAGTATTTGACCGAATTTTGTATAAAATTGTGTATAATATACTCAAATTTTTAACCTAAACTAGCATTTCAAAAAGTTTCATAGAATCTAATTTGGAGATAATTACTTTGCATGTACTTCCATCATAACCTTCCCATGTAACATATAGAAAGGATCTGAAAATTTTCGTAGCATTTTGAATATTCCTCTATTTAATTTGATATATTTTGACCGAAACTAGTATACAATTGTGTATAATATACTACAATTTTTGACTGAAACTAGTATTTCAAAAAATTTCATAGAATCTAATTTTGAGATAAACTTTTGCAGGGACTTCCATCATAACCTTCCCTCTTAACATATAGACAGGATATGAAAAGTTTCGTTACATTTCGAACAATCCTCGATTTAATTTAATTTTTTAACCAAAACTAGTATAAAATTGTGTATAATATACTACGATTTTTGACCGAAACAAGTATTTCAAAAAGTTTCATAGAATCTAATTTTGAGATAATGTTTTTCATAGACTTCCATCATAACATTCCCTAGTAACATATATAAAGGATCTGAAACGTTTCGTACCATTTCGAACAATCCTCGATTTAATTTGATTATTTGACCGAAACAAGTATTAATTTGTGTATAAATATATTATAATTTTTTACAGAAACTAGTATTTCAAAAAGTTTCATAGAATCTAATTTGAGATAATATATTTAAATGGACTTCCATCATAACCTCTCCTCTTAACAAATAGAAAGGATATGAAAAGTTTCGTAGCACTTCAAACAATCCTCAATTTAATTTGATTCTTTGACCGAAACTAGTATAAAATTGTGTATAATATACTACGATTTTAGACCGAAACTAGTATTTCAAAAAGTTTCATGGAATCTAATTTTGAGATAATATTTTTACATGGACTTCCATCATAACCTTCCCTCTTAACATATAGAAAGGATCTAAAAATTTCGTAACATTTAAAACAATCCTCGATTTAATTTGATTTTTTGTTCGAAACTAGTTATAAATTGTGTATAATATACTACTATTTTTGACCGAAACTTGTATGTCAAAAAGTTTCTTAGAATCTGATTTTGAGATAATGTTTTGCATAGACTTCCATTAAAATTTCCCGAGTAACATATAGAAAGGATCTGAAACGTTTCGTAGCATTTCGAACAATCCTCGATTTAATTTGATGTTTTGACCGAAACTAGTAATAAATTGTGTATATTATACTACGATTTTTTGCCGAAACTAGTATTTCAAAAAGTTTCATAGAATCTAATTTTGAGATAGTTTGTCGGATGGACTTCCATTATAACATTCCGTCGTAACATTTAGAAAGGATCTGAAAAGTTTCGAAGCACTTTAAACAATCCTCGGTTTAATTTTTAGTATTTGACCGAATTTTTTATAAAATTGTGTATAATATAATCTGATTTTTTGACCTAAATTAGCATTTCAAAAAGTTTCATAGAATCTAATTTTGAGATAATTTTTTTGCATGTACTTCCATCATAACCTTCCCATGTAACATATAGAAAGGATCTGAAAATTTTCGTAGCATTTTGAATAATCCTCGATTTAATTTGATTATTTGACCGAAACTAGTATAAAATTGTGTATAATATACTACAATTTTTGACCAAAACTAGTATTTCAAAAAATTTCATAGAATCTAATTTTGAGATAAATTTTTGCATGGACTTCCATCATAACCTTCCCTCTTAACATATAAACAGGATATGAAAAGTTTCATAACATTTCGAACAATCCTCGATTTAATTTAATTTTTAACCAAAACTAGTATAAAATTGTGTATAATATACTACGATTTTTGACCGAAACTAGTATTTCAAAAAGTTTCATAGAATCTAATTTTGAGATAATGTTTTTCATAGACTTCCATCATAACATTCCCTAGTAACATATATAAAGGATCTGAAACGTTTCGTACCATTTCGAACAATCCTCGATTTAATTTGATTATTTGACCGAAACAAGTATAAATTTGTGTATAATATACTACAATTTTTGACCGAAACTAGTATTTCAAAAAGTTTCATAGAATCTAATTTGAGATAATTTTTTTAAATGGACTTCCATCATAACCTCTCCTCTTAACAAATAGAAAGGATATGAAAAGTTTCGTAACATTTCAAACAATCCTCAATTTAATTTGATTCTTTGACCGAAACTAGTATAAAATTGTGTATAATATACTACGAATTTAGACCGAAACTAGTATTTCAAAAAGTTTCAAGGAATCTAGTTTTGAGATAATATTTTTACATGGACTTCCATCATAACCTTCCCTCTTAACATATAGAAAGGATCTAAAAATTTCGTAACATTTAAAACAATCCTCGATTTAATTTGATTTTTTGTTCGAAACTAGTTATAAATTGTGTATAATATACTACTATTTTTGACCGAAACTTGTATTTCAAAAAGTTTCGTAGAATCTGATTTTGAGATAATGTTTTGCATAGACTTCCATCAAAAATTCCCGAGTAACATATAGAAAGGATCTGAAACGTTTCGTAGCATTTCGAACAATCCTCGATTTAATTTGATGTTTTGACCGAAACTAGTAATAAATTGTGTATATTATACTACGATTTTTTGCCGAAACTAGTATTTCAAAAAGTTTCATAGAATCTAATTTTGAGATAGTTTGTCGGATGGACTTCCATTATAACATTCCGTCGTAACATTTAGAAAGGATCTGAAAAGTTTCGAAGCACTTTAAACAATCCTCGGTTTAATTTTTAGTATTTGACCGAATTTTTTATAAAATTGTGTATAATATAATCTGATTTTTTGACCTAAATTAGCATTTCAAAAAGTTTCATAGAATCTAATTTTGAGATAATTTTTTTGCATGTACTTCCATCATAACCTTCCCATGTAACATATAGAAAGGATCTGAAAATTTTCGTAGCATTTTGAATAATCCTCGATTTAATTTGATTATTTGACCGAAACTAGTATAAAATTGTGTATAATATACTACAATTTTTGACCAAAACTAGTATTTCAAAAAATTTCATAGAATCTAATTTTGAGATAAATTTTTACATGGACTTCCATCATAACCTTCCCTCTTAACATATAAACAGGATATGAAAAGTTTCATAACATTTCGAACAATCCTCGATTTAATTTAATTTTTAACCAAAACTAGTATAAAATTGTGTATAATATACTACGATTTTTGACCGAAACTAGTATTTCAAAAAGTTTCATAGAATCTAATTTTGAGATAATGTTTTTCATAGACTTCCATCATAACATTCCCTAGTAACATATATAAAGGATCTGAAACGTTTCGTACCATTTCGAACAATCCTCGATTTAATTTGATTATTTGACCGAAACAAGTATAAATTTGTGTATAATATACTACAATTTTTGACCGAAACTAGTATTTCAAAAAGTTTCATAGAATCTAATTTGAGATAATTTTTTTAAATGGACTTCCATCATAACCTCTCCTCTTAACAAATAGAAAGGATATGAAAAGTTTCGTAACATTTCAAACAATCCTCAATTTAATTTGATTCTTTGACCGAAACTAGTATAAAATTGTGTATAATATACTACGAATTTAGACCGAAACTAGTATTTCAAAAAGTTTCAAGGAATCTAGTTTTGAGATAATATTTTTACATGGACTTCCATCATAACCTTCCCTCTTAACATATAGAAAGGATCTAAAAATTTCGTAACATTTAAAACAATCCTCGATTTAATTTGATTTTTTGTTCGAAACTAGTTATAAATTGTGTATAATATACTACTATTTTTGACCGAAACTTGTATTTCAAAAAGTTTCGTAGAATCTGATTTTGAGATAATGTTTTGCATAGACTTCCATCAAAAATTCCCGAGTAACATATAGAAAGGATCTGAAACGTTTCGTAGCATTTCGAACAATCCTCGATTTAATTTGATGTTTTGACCGAAACTAGTAATAAATTGTGTATATTATACTACGATTTTTTGCCGAAACTAGTATTTCAAAAAGTTTCATAGAATCTAATTTTGAGATAGTTTGTCGGATGGACTTCCATTATAACATTCCGTCGTAACATTTAGAAAGGATCTGAAAAGTTTCGAAGCACTTTAAACAATCCTCGGTTTAATTTTTAGTATTTGACCGAATTTTTTATAAAATTGTGTATAATATAATCTGATTTTTTGACCTAAATTAGCATTTCAAAAAGTTTCATAGAATCTAATTTTGAGATAATTTTTTTGCATGTACTTCCATCATAACCTTCCCATGTAACATATAGAAAGGATCTGAAAATTTTCGTAGCATTTTGAATAATCCTCGATTTAATTTGATTATTTGACCGAAACTAGTATAAAATTGTGTATAATATACTACAATTTTTGACCAAAACTAGTATTTCAAAAAATTTCATAGAATCTAATTTTGAGATAAATTTTTGCATGGACTTCCATCATAACCTTCCCTCTTAACATATAAACAGGATATGAAAAGTTTCATAACATTTCGAACAATCCTCGATTTAATTTAATTTTTAACCAAAACTAGTATAAAATTGTGTATAATATACTACGATTTTTGACCGAAACTAGTATTTCAAAAAGTTTCATAGAATCTAATTTTGAGATAATGTTTTTCATAGACTTCCATCATAACATTCCCTAGTAACATATATAAAGGATCTGAAACGTTTCGTACCATTTCGAACAATCCTCGATTTAATTTGATTATTTGACCGAAACAAGTATAAATTTGTGTATAATATACTACAATTTTTGACCGAAACTAGTATTTCAAAAAGTTTCATAGAATCTAATTTGAGATAATTTTTTTAAATGGACTTCCATCATAACCTCTCCTCTTAACAAATAGAAAGGATATGAAAAGTTTCGTAACATTTCAAACAATCCTCAATTTAATTTGATTCTTTGACCGAAACTAGTATAAAATTGTGTATAATATACTACGAATTTAGACCGAAACTAGTATTTCAAAAAGTTTCAAGGAATCTAGTTTTGAGATAATATTTTTACATGGACTTCCATCATAACCTTCCCTCTTAACATATAGAAAGGATCTAAAAATTTCGTAACATTTAAAACAATCCTCGATTTAATTTGATTTTTTGTTCGAAACTAGTTATAAATTGTGTATAATATACTACTATTTTTGACCGAAACTTGTATTTCAAAAAGTTTCGTAGAATCTGATTTTGAGATAATGTTTTTCATAGACTTCCATCAAAAATTCCCTAGTAATATATAGAAAGGATCTGAAACGTTTCGTAGCATTTCGAACAATCCTCGATTTAATTTGATGTTTTGACCGAAACTAGTAATAAATTGTGTATATTATACTACGATTTTTGGCCGAAACTAGTATTTCAAAAAGTTTCATAGAATCTAATTTTGAGATAGTTTGTTGGATGGACTTCCATTATAACATTCCGTCGTAACATTTAGAAAGGATCTGAAAAGTTTCGAAGCACTTTAAACAATCCTCGATTTAATTTTTAGTATTTGACCGAATTTTGTATAAAATTGTGTATAATAGAATCTGATTTTTTGACCTAAATTAGCATTTCAAAAAGTTTCATAGAATCTAATTTTGATATAATTTTTTTGCATGTACTTCCATCATAACCTTCCCATGTAACATATAGAAAGGATCTGAAAATTTTCGTAGCATTTTGAATAATCCTCGATTTAATTTGATTATTTGACCGAAACTAGTATAAAATTGTGTATAATATACTACAATTTTTGACCAAAACTAGTATTTCAAAAAATTTCATAGAATCTAATTTTGAGATAAATTTTTTAATGGACTTCCATCATAACCTTCCCTCTTAACATATAAACAGGATATGAAAAGTTTCATAACATTTCGAACAATCCTCGATTTAATTTTACTTTTTAACCAAAACTAGTATAAAATTGTGTATAATATACTACGATTTTTGACCGAAACTAGTATTTCAAAAAGTTTCATAGAATCTAATTTTGAGATAATGTTTTTCATAGACTTCCATCATAACATTCCCTAGTAACATATATAAAGGATCTGAAACGTTTCGTACCATTTCGAACAATCCTTGATTTAATTTGATTATTTGACCGAAACAAGTATAAATTTGTGTATAATATACTACAATTTTTGACCGAAACTAGTATTTCAAAAAGTTTCATAGAATCTAATTTGAGATAACTTTTTTTAAATGGACTTCCATCATATCCTCCACACTTAAAAAATAGAAAGGATATGAAATGTTTCGTAGTATTTCAAACAATCCTCAATTTAATTTGAATTTTTGACCGAAACTAGTATAAAAATTGTGTATAATATACTACGATTTTTGACCGAAACTAGTATTTCAAAAAGTTTCATGGAATCTAATTTTGAGATAATATTTTTGCATGGACTTCCATCATAACCTTCCCTCTTAACATATAGAAAGGATCTAAAAATTTCGTAACATTTAAAACAATCCTCAATTTAATTTGATTTTTAGTTCGAAACTAGTTATAAATTGTGTATAATATACTACTATTTTTGACCGAAACTTGTATTTCAAAAAGTTTCGTAGAATCTGATTTTGAGATAATGTTTTGCATAGACTTCCATCATAACATTCCCTAGTAACATATGGAAAGGATCTGAAACGTTTCGTAGCATTTCGAACAATCCTCGATTTAATTTGATGTTTTGACCGAAACTAGTAATAAATTGTGTATATTATACTACGATTTTTGGCCGAAACTAGTATTTCAAAAAGATTCATAGAATCTAATTTCGAGATAGTTTGTTGGATGGACTTCCATTATAACATTCCGTCGTAACATTTGGAAAGGATCTGAAATGTTTCGAAGCATTTTAAACAATCCTCGATTTAATTTGAGTATTTGACCGAATTTAGTATAAAATTGTGTATAATATACTACGATTTTTAACCTAAACTAGCATTCCAAAAAGTTTCATAGAATCTAATTTTGAGATAATTTTTTTGCATGTACTTCCATCATAACCTTCCCATGTAACATATAGAAAGGATCTGAAAATTTTCGTAGCATTTTGAATAATCCTCGATTTAATTTGATTATTTGACCGAAACTAGTATAAAATTGTGTATAATATACTACAATTTTTGACCGAAACTAGTATTTCAAAAAATTTCATAGAATCTAATTTTGAGATAAATTTTTGCATGGACTTCCTTCATAACCTTCCCTCTTAATATATAAACAGGATATGAAAAGTTTCATAACATTTCGAACAATCCTCGATTTAATTTTATTTTTTAACCAAAACTAGTATAAAATTGTGTATAATATACTACGATTTTTGACCGAAACTAGTATTTCAAAAAGTTTCATAGAATCTAATTTTGAGATAATGTTTTTCATAGACTTCCATCATAACATTCCCTAGTAACATATATAAAGGATCTGAAACGTTTCGTACCATTTCGAACAATCCTCGATTTAATTTGATTTTTTGACCGAAACAAGTATAAATTTGTGTATAAATATACTATAATTTTTGACCGAAACTAGTATTTCAAAAAGTTTCATAGAATCTAATTTGAGATAATTTTTTTAAATGGACTTCCATCATAACCTCTCCTCTTAACAAATAGAAAGGATATGAAAAGTTTCGTAGCATTTCAAACAATCCTCAATTTAATTTGATTCTTTGACTGAAACTAGTATAAAATTGTGTATAATATACTACGATTTTAGACTGAAACTAGTATTTCAAAAAGTTTCAAGGAATCTAGTTTTGAGATAATATTTTTACATGGACTTCCATCATAACCTTCCCTCTTAACATATAGAAAGGATCTAAAAATTTCGTAACATTTAAAACAATCCTCGATTTAATTTGATTTTTTGTTCGAAACTAGTTATAAATTGTGTATAATATACTACTATTTTTGACTGAAACTTGTATTTCAAAAAGTTTCGTAGAATCTGATTTTGAGATAATGTTTTTCATAGACTTCCATCAAAAATTCCCTAGTAACATATAGAAAGGATCTGAAATGTTTCGTAGCATTTCGAACAATCCTCGATTTAATTTGATGTTTTGACCGAAACTAGTAATAAATTGTGTATATTATACTACGATTTTTGGCCGAAACTAGTATTTCAAAAAGTTTCATCAAATCTAATTTTAAGATAGTTTGTTGGATGGACTTCCATTATAACATTCCGTCGTAACATTTAGAAAGGATCTGAAAAGTTTCGAAGCACTTTAAACAATCCTCGATTTAATTTTTAGTATTTGACCGAATTTTGTATAAAATTGTGTATAATAGAATCTGATTTTTTGACCTAAATTAGCATTTCAAAAAGTTTCATAGAATCTAATTTTGATATAATTTTTTTGCATGTACTTCCATCATAACCTTCCCATGTAACATATAGAAAGGATCTGAAAATTTTCGTAGCATTTTGAATAATCCTCGATTTAATTTGATTATTTGACCGAAACTAGTATAAAATTGTGTATAATATACTACAATTTTTGACCGAAACTAGTATTTCAAAAAATTTCATAGAATCTAATTTTGAGATAAATTTTTGCATGGACTTCCTTCATAACCTTCCCTCTTAATATATAAACAGGATATGAAAAGTTTCATAACATTTCGAACAATCCTCGATTTAATTTTATTTTTTAACCAAAACTAGTATAAAATTGTGTATAATATACTACGATTTTTGACCGAAACTAGTATTTCAAAAAGTTTCATAGAATCTAATTTTGAGATAATGTTTTTCATAGACTTCCATCATAACATTCCCTAGTAACATATATAAAGGATCTGAAACGTTTCGTACCATTTCGAACAATCCTCGATTTAATTTGATTTTTTGACCGAAACAAGTATAAATTTGTGTATAAATATACTATAATTTTTGACCGAAACTAGTATTTCAAAAAGTTTCATAGAATCTAATTTGAGATAATTTTTTTAAATGGACTTCCATCATAACCTCTCCTCTTAACAAATAGAAAGGATATGAAAAGTTTCGTAGCATTTCAAACAATCCTCAATTTAATTTGATTCTTTGACCGAAACTAGTATAAAATTGTGTATAATATACTACGATTTTAGACCGAAACTAGTATTTCAAAAAGTTTCAAGGAATCTAGTTTTGAGATAATATTTTTACATGGACTTCCATCATAACCTTCCCTCTTAACATATAGAAAGGATCTAAAAATTTCGTAACATTTAAAACAATCCTCGATTTAATTTGATGTTTTGTTCGAAACTAGTTATAAATTGTGTATAATATACTACTATTTTTGACCGAAACTTGTATTTCAAAAAGTTTCGTAGAATCTGATTTTGAGATAATGTTTTTCATAGACTTCCATCAAAAATTCCCTAGTAACATATAGAAAGGATCTGAAACGTTTCGTAGCATTTCGAACAATCCTCGATTTAATTTGATGTTTTGACCGAAACTAGTAATAAATTGTGTATATTATACTAAGATTTTTGGCCGAAACTAGTATTTCAAAAAGTTTCATAGAATCTAATTTTGAGATAGTTTGTTGGATGGACTTCCATTATAACATTCCGTCGTAACATTTAGAAAGGATCTGAAAAGTTTCGAAGCATTATAAACAATCCTCGATTTAATTTTTAGTATTTGACCGAATTTTGTATAAAATTGTGTATAATATAATCTGATTTTTTTGACCTAAATTAGCATTTCAAAAAGTTTCATAGAATCTAATTTTGAGATAATTTTTTTGCATGTACTTCCATCAAAACCTTCCCATGTAACATATAGAAAGGATCTGAAAATTTTCGTAGCATTTTGAATAATCCTCGATTTAATTTGATTATTTGACCGAAACTAGTATACAATTGTGTATAATATACTACAATTTTTGAACAAAACTAGTATTTCAAAAAATTTCATTGAATCTAATTTTGAGATAAATTTTTGCATGGACTTCCATCATAACCTTCCCACTTAACATATAAACAGGATATGAAAAGTTTCATAACATTTCGAACAATCCTCGATTTAATTTATTTTTTAACCAAAACTAGTATAAAATTGTGTATAATATAATACGATTTTTGACCGAAACTAGTATTTCAAAAAGTTTCATAGAATCTAATTTTGAGATAATGTTTTTCATATACTTCCATCATAACATTCCCTAGTAACATATATAAAGGATCTGAAACGTTTCGTACCATTTCGAACCATCCTCGATTTAATTTGATTATTTGACCGAAACAAGTATAAATTTGTGTATAATATACTACAATTTTTGACCGAAACTAGTATTTCAAAAAGTTTCATAGAATCAAATTTGAGATAATTTTTTTAAATGGACTTCCATCATAAATTCCCCACTTAAAAAATAGAAAGGATATGAAAAGTTTCGTAGCATTTCAAACAATCCTCAATTTAATTTGATTCTTTGACCGAAACTAGTATAAAAATTGTGTATAATATACTACGATTTTTGACCGAAACTAGTATTTCAAAAAGTTTCATGGAATCTAATTTTGAGATAATATTTTTGCATGGACTTCCATCATAACCTTCCCTCTTAACATATAGAAAGGATCTAAAAATTTCGTAACATTTAAAACAATCCTCAATTTAATTTGATTTTTTGTTCGAAACTAGTTATAAATTGTGTATAATATACTACTATTTTTGACCGAAACTTGTATTTCCAAAAGTTTCGTAGAATCTGATTTTGAGATAATGTTTTGCATAGACTTCCATAAAAAATTCCCTAGTAACATATAGAAAAGATCTGAAACGTTTCGTTGCATTTCGAACAATCCTCGATTTAATTTGATGTTTTGACCGAAACTTGTAATAAATTGTGTATATTATACTACGATTTTTTGCCGAAACTAGTATTTCAAAAAGTTTCATAGAATCTAATTTTGAGATAGTTTGTTGGATGGACTTCCATTATAACATTCCGTCGTAACATTTAGAAAGGATCTGAAAAGTTTCGAAGCATTATAAACAATCCTCGATTTAATTTTTAGTATTTGACCGAATTTTGTATAAAATTGTGTATAATATAATCTGATTTTTTTGACCTAAATTAGCATTTCAAAAAGTTTCATAGAATCTAATTTTGAGATAATTTTTTTGCATGTACTTCCATCAAAACCTTCCCATGTAACATATAGAAAGGATCTGAAAATTTTCGTAGCATTTTGAATAATCCTCGATTTAATTTGATTATTTGACCGAAACTAGTATACAATTGTGTATAATATACTACAATTTTTGAACAAAACTAGTATTTCAAAAAATTTCATTGAATCTAATTTTGAGATAAATTTTTGCATGGACTTCCATCATAACCTTCCCACTTAACATATAAACAGGATATGAAAAGTTTCATAACATTTCGAACAATCCTCGATTTAATTTATTTTTTAACCAAAACTAGTATAAAATTGTGTATAATATAATACGATTTTTGACCGAAACTAGTATTTCAAAAAGTTTCATAGAATCTAATTTTGAGATAATGTTTTTCATATACTTCCATCATAACATTCCCTAGTAACATATATAAAGGATCTGAAACGTTTCGTACCATTTCGAACCATCCTCGATTTAATTTGATTATTTGACCGAAACAAGTATAAATTTGTGTATAATATACTACAATTTTTGACCGAAACTAGTATTTCAAAAAGTTTCATAGAATCAAATTTGAGATAATTTTTTTAAATGGACTTCCATCATAAATTCCCCACTTAAAAAATAGAAAGGATATGAAAAGTTTCGTAGCATTTCAAACAATCCTCAATTTAATTTGATTCTTTGACCGAAACTAGTATAAAAATTGTGTATAATATACTACGATTTTTGACCGAAACTAGTATTTCAAAAAGTTTCATGGAATCTAATTTTGAGATAATATTTTTGCATGGACTTCCATCATAACCTTCCCTCTTAACATATAGAAAGGATCTAAAAATTTCGTAACATTTAAAACAATCCTCAATTTAATTTGATTTTTTGTTCGAAACTAGTTATAAATTGTGTATAATATACTACTATTTTTGACCGAAACTTGTATTTCCAAAAGTTTCGTAGAATCTGATTTTGAGATAATGTTTTGCATAGACTTCCATCAAAAATTCCCTAGTAACATATAGAAAAGATCTGAAACGTTTCGTTGCATTTCGAACAATCCTCGATTTAATTTGATGTTTTGACCGAAACTTGTAATAAATTGTGTATATTATACTACGATTTTTGGCCGAAACTAGTATTTCAAAAAGTTTCATAGAATCTAATTTTGAGATAGTTTGTCGGATGGACTTCCATTATAACATTCCGTCGTAACATTTAGAAAGGATCTGAAAAGTTTCGAAGCACTTTAAACAATCCTCGGTTTAATTTTTAGTATTTGACCGAATTTTTTATAAAATTGTGTATAATATAATCTGATTTTTTGACATAAATTAGCATTTCAAAAAGTTTCATAGAATCTAATTTTGAGATAATTTTTTTGCATGTACTTCCATCATAACCTTCCCATGTAACATATAGAAAGGATCTAAAAATTTTCGTAGCATTTTGAATAATCCTCGATTTAATTTGATTATTTGACCGAAACTAGTATAAAATTGTGTATAATATACTACAATTTTTGACCGAAACTAGTATTTCAAAAAATTTCATAGAATCTAATTTTGAGATAAATTTTTGCATGGACTTCCTTCATAACCTTCCCTCTTAATATATAAACAGGATATGAAAAGTTTCATAACATTTCGAACAATCCTCGATTTAATTTTATTTTTTAACCAAAACTAGTATAAAATTGTGTATAATATACTACGATTTTTGACCGAAACTAGTATTTCAAAAAGTTTCATAGAATCTAATTTTGAGATAATGTTTTTCATAGACTTCCATCATAACATTCCCTAGTAACATATATAAAGGATCTGAAACGTTTCGTACCATTTCGAACAATCCTCGATTTAATTTGATTTTTTGACCGAAACAAGTATAAATTTGTGTATAAATATACTATAATTTTTGACCGAAACTAGTATTTCAAAAAGTTTCATAGAATCTAATTTGAGATAATTTTTTTAAATGGACTTCCATCATAACCTCTCCTCTTAACAAATAGAAAGGATATGAAAAGTTTCGTAGCATTTCAAACAATCCTCAATTTAATTTGATTCTTTGACCGAAACTAGTATAAAATTGTGTATAATATACTACGATTTTAGACCGAAACTAGTATTTCAAAAAGTTTCAAGGAATCTAGTTTTGAGATAATATTTTTACATGGACTTACATCATAACCTTCCCTCTTAACATATAGAAAGGATCTAAAAATTTCGTAACATTTAAAACAATCCTCGATTTAATTTGATGTTTTGTTCGAAACTAGTTATAAATTGTGTATAATATACTACTATTTTTGACCGAAACATGTATTTCAAAAAGTTTCGTAGAATCTGATTTTGAGATAATGTTTTTCATAGACTTCCATCAAAAATTCCCTAGTAACATATAGAAAGGATCTGAAACGTTTCGTAGCATTTCGAACAATCCTCGATTTAATTTGATGTTTTGACCGAAACTAGTAATAAATTGTGTATATTATACTACGATTTTTGGCCGAAACTAGTATTTCAAAAAGTTTCATAGAATCTAATTTTGAGATAGTTTGTTGGATGGACTTCCATTATAACATTCCGTCGTAACATTAAGAAAGGATCTGAAAAGTTTCGAAGCATTTTAAACAATTCTCGATTTAATTTGAGTATTTGACCGAATTTAGTATACAACTATGTATAATATACTCTGATTTTTAACCTAAACTAGCATTTCAAAAAGTTTCATAGAATCTAATTTTGAGATAATTTTTTTGCATGTACTTCCATCATAACCTTCCCATGTAACATATTGAAAGGATCTGAAAATTTTCGTAGCATTTTGAATAATCCTCGATTTAATTTGATTATTTGACCGAAACTAGTATAAAATTGTGTATAATATACTACTATTTTTGACAGAAACTAGTATTTCAAAAAATTTTATAGAATTTAATTATGAGATAAATTTTTGCAGGGACTTCCATCATAACCTTCCTTCTTAACATATAGACAGGATATGAAAAGTTTCGTAACATTTCGAACAATCCTCGATTTAATTTTATTTTTTAACCAAAACTAGTATAAAATTGTGTATAATATAAGATGAGTTTTTTTTACCGAAACTAGTATTTCAAAAAGTTTCATAGAATCTAATTTTGAGATAATGTTTTTCATAGACTTCCATCATAACATTCCCTAGTAACATATATAAAGGATCTGAAACGTTTCGTACCATTTCGAACAATCCTCGATTTAATTTGAATATTTGACCGAAACAAGTATTAATTTGTGTATAAATATACTATAATTTTTTACCGAAACTAGTATTTCAAAAAGTTTCATAGAATCTAATTTGAGATAATTTTTTTAAATGGACTTCCATCATAACCTCTCCTCTTAACAAATAGAAAGGATATGAAAAGTTTCGTAGCATTTCAAACAATCCTCAATTTAATTTGATTCTTTGACCGAAACTATTATAAAATTGTGTATAATATACTAGGATTTTAGACCGAAACTAGTATTTCAAAAAGTTTCATGGAATCTAATTTTGAGATAATATTTTTACATGGACATCCATCATAACCTTCCCTATTAACATATAGAAAGGATCTAAAAATTTCGTAACATTTAAAACAATCCTCGATTTAATTTGATTCTTTGTTCGATACTAGTTATAAATTGTGTATAATATACTACTATTTTTGACCGAAACTTGTATTTCAAAAGTTTCGTAGAATCTGATTTTGAGATAATGTTTTGCATAGACTTCCATCATAACATTCCCTAATAACATATAGAAATGATCTGAAACGTTTCGTAGCATATCAAACAATCCTCGATTTAATTTGATATTTTGACCGAAACTAATAATAAATTGTGTATATTATACTACGATTTTTGGCCGAAACTAGTATTCAAAAAGTTTCATAGAATCTAATTTTGAGATAGTTTGTTGGATGGACTTCCATTATAACATTCCGTCGTAACATTTAGAAAGGATCTGAAAAGTTTCGAAGCATTTTAAACAATCCTCGATTTAATTTGAGTATTTGACCGAATATAGTATAAAATTGTGTATAATATACTCCGTTTTTAACCTAAACTAGCATTTCAAGAAGTTTCATAGAATCTAATTTTGAGATAATTTTTTGCATGTACTTCCATCATAACCTTCCCTCTTAACATATAGACAGGATATGAAAAGTTTCGTAACATTTCGAAGAATCCTCGATTTAATTTTATTTTTTAACCAAAACTAGTATAAAATTGTGTAAAATATACTACGATTTTTGACCGAAACTAGTATTTCAAAAAGTTTCATAGAATCTAATTTTGAGATAATTTTTTTCATAGACTTCCATCATAACATTCCCTAGTAACATATATAAAGGATCTGAAACATTTCGTAGCATTTCGAACAATCCTCGATTTAATTTGATTATTTGACCGAAACAAGTATAAATCTGTATATAATATACTATAATTTTTGACCGAAACTAGTATTTCAAAAAGTTTCATAGAATCTAATTTGAGATAATTTTTTTAAATAGACTTCCATCATAACCTCCCCTCTTAATAAAAAGAAAGGATATGAAAAGTTTCGTAGCATTTCAAACAATCCTCAATTTAATTTGATTCTTTGACCGAAACTAGTATAAAATTGTGTATAATATACTACGATTTTTGACCGAAACTAGTATTTCAAAAAGTTTCATGGAATCTAATTTTGAGATAATAATTTTACATGGACTTCCATCATAACCTTCCCTCTTAACATATAGAAAGGATCTAAAAATTTTGTAACATTTAAAACAATCCTCGATTTAATTTGATTTTTTGTTCGAAACTAGTTATAAATTGTGTATAATATACTACTATTTTTAACCGAAACATGTATTTCAAAAAGTTTCGTAGAATATGATTTTGAGATAATGTTTTGCATAGACTTCCATCATAACATTCCCTAGTAACATATATAAAGGATCTGAAACGTTTCATAGCATTTCGAACAATCCTAGATTTAATTTGATGTTTTGACCGAAACTAGAAATAAATTATGTATATTATACTACGATTTTTGGCCGAAACTAGTATTTCAAAAAGTTTAATAGAATCTAATTTTGAGATAGTTTGTTGGATGGAATTCCATTATAACATTATGTCGTAACATTTAGAAAGGATCTGAAAAGTTTCGAAGCATTTTAAACAATCCTCGATTTAATTTGAGTATTTGACCGAATATAGTATAAAATTGTGTATAATATACTCCGTTTTTAACCTAAACTAGCATTTCAAAAAGTTTCATAGAATCTAATTTTGAGATAATTTTTTGCATGTACTTCCATCATAACCTTCCCTCTTAACATATAGACAGGATATGAAAAATTCGTAACATTTCGAACATTCCTCGATTTAATTTTATTTTTTAACCAAAACTAGTATAAAATTGTGTATAATATACTACGATTTTTGACCGAAACTAGTATTTCAAAAAGTTTCATAGAATCTAATTTTGAGATAATATTTTTCATAGACTTCCATCATAACATTCCCTAGTAACATATATAAAGGATCTGAAACGTTTCGTACCATTTCGAACAATCCCTGATTTAATTTGATTATTTGACCGAAACAAGTATAATTTTGTGTATAATATACTATAATTTTGACCGAAACTAGTATTTCAAAAAGTTTCATAGAATCTAATTTGAGATAATTTTTTTAAATGGAATTCCATCATAACCTCCCCTCTTAGCAAATAGAAAGGATATTAAAAGT
The DNA here is from genome assembly GCA_963966055.1 of Lathyrus aphaca. Classification (NCBI taxonomy): domain Eukaryota; kingdom Viridiplantae; phylum Streptophyta; class Magnoliopsida; order Fabales; family Fabaceae; genus Lathyrus; species Lathyrus aphaca. Next base: position 61,290,238 of record OZ014523.1, on the reverse strand, counting down.
TACGTAGCATTTCAAACAATCCTCAATTTAATTTTATTCTTTGACCGAAACTAGTATAAAATTGTGTATAATATACTACGATTTTTGACCGAAACTAGTATTTCAAAAAGTTTCATGGAATCTAATTTTGAGATAATATTTTTACATGGACTTCCATCATAACCTTCCCTCTTAACATATAGAAAGGATCTAAAAATTTCGTAACATTTAAAACAATCCTCGATTTAATTTGATTTTTTGTTCGAAACTAGTAATAAATTGTGTATAATATACTACTATTTTTGACCGAAACTTGTATTTCAAAATGTTTCGTAGAATATGATTTTGAGATAATGTTTTGCATAGACTTCCATCAAAAATTCCCTAGTAACATATAGAAAGGATCTGAAACGTTTCGTAGCATTTCGAACAATCCTCGATTTAATTTGATGTTTTGACCGAAACTAGTAATAAATTGTGTATATTATACTACGATTTTTGGCCGAAACTAGTATTTAAAAAAGTTTTGAAGCATTTTAAACAATCCTCGATTTAATTTGAGTATTTGACCGAATTTAGTATAAAATTGTATATAATATACTCCGATTTTTAACCTAAACTAGCATTTCAAAAAGTTTCATAGAATCTAATTTTGAGATAATTTTTTGCATGTACTTCCATCATAACCTTCCCATGTAACATATAGAAAGGATCTGAAATTTTTTGGAGCATTTTGAATAATCCTCGATTTAATTTGATTATTTGACCGAAACTAGTATAAAATTTTGTATAATATACTACAATTTTTGACCGAAACTAGTATTTCAAACAATTTCATAGAATCTAATTTTGAGATAAATTTTTGCATGGACTTCCATCATAACCTTCCCTTTTAACATATAGACAGGATATGAATATTTCGTAACATTTCGAACAATCCTCGATTTAATTTAATTTTTTAACCAAAACTAGTATAAAATTGTGTATAATATACTACGATTTTTGACCGAAACTAGTATTTCAAAAAGTTTCATAGAATCTAATTTTGAGATAATGTTTTTCATAGACTTCCATCATAACATTCCCTAGTAACATATATAAAGGATCTGAAACGTTTCGTTCCATTTCGAATAATCCTCGATTTAATTTGATTATTTGACCGATACAAGTATAAATTTTTGTATAATATACTATAGTTTTTGACCGAAACAAAGTATTTCAAAAAGTTTCATAGAATCTAATTTGAGATAATTTTTTTAAATGGACTTCCATCATAAGATCCCCTCTTACAAATAGAAAGCATATGAAAAGTTTCGTAGTATTTCAAACAATCCTCAATTTAATTTGATTCTTTGACCGAAACTAGTATAAAATTGTGTATAATATACTACGATTTTTGACCGAAACTAGTATTTCAAAAAGTTTCATGGAATCTAATTTTGAGATAATAATTTTACATGGATTTCCATCATAACCTTCCCTCTTAACATATAGAAAGGACCTAAGAATTTCGTAACATTTAAAACAATCCTCGATTTAATTTGATTTTTTGTTCGAAACTAGTAATAAATTATGTATAATATACTACTATTTTTGACCGAAACTTGTATTTCAAAAAGTTTCGTAGAATATGATTTTGAGATAATGTTTTGCATAGACTTCCATCATAACATTCCCTAGTAACATATAGAAAGGATCTGAAACGTTTCGTAGCATTTTGAACAATCCTCGATTTAATTTGATGTTGTGACCGAAACTAGTAATAAATTGTGTATATTATACTACAATTTTTGGCCGAAACTAGTATTTCGAAAAGTTTCATAGAATCTAATTTTGAGATAGTTTGTTGGATGGACTTCCATTATAACATTCCGTCGTAACATTTAGAAAGGATCTGAAAAGTTTCGAAGCATTTTAAACAATCCTCGATTTAATTTGAGTATTTGACCGAATTTAGTATAAAATTGTGTAAAATATACTCTGATTTTTAACCTAAACTAGCATTTCAAAAAGTTTCATAGAATCTAATTTTGAGATAATTTTTTTGCATGTACTTCGATCATAACCTTCTCATGTAACATATAGAAAGGATCTGAAATTTTTTGTAGCATTTTGAATAATCCTCGATTTAATTTGATTATTTGACCGAAACTAGTATAATATTGTGTATAATATACTACAATTATTGACCGAAACTAGTATTTCAAAAAATTTCATAGAATCTAATTTTGAGATAAATTTTTGCATGGACTTCCATCATAACCTTCCCTCTTAACATATAGACAGGATATGAATATTTCGTAACATTTCGAACAATCCTCGATTTAATTTTATTTTTTAACCAAAACTAGTATAAAATTGTGTATAATATACTACGATTTTTGACCGAAACTAGTATTTCAAAAAGTTTCATAGAATCTAATTTTGAGATAATGTTTTTCATAGACTTCCATCATAACATTCCCTAGTAACATATATAAAGGATCTGAAACGTTTCGTTCCATTTCGAATAATCCTCGATTTAATTTGATTATTTGACCGATACAAGTATAAATTTTTGTATAATATACTATAGTTTTTGACCGAAACAAAGTATTTCAAAAAGTTTCATAGAATCTAATTTGAGATAATTTTTTTAAATGGACTTCCATCATAAGCTCCCCTCTTATCAAATAGAAAGCATATGAAAAGTTTCGTAGTATTTCAAACAATCCTCAATTTAATTTGATTCTTTGACCGAAACTAGTATAAAATTGTGTATAATATACTACGATTTTTGACCGAAACTAGTATTTCAAAAAGTTTCATGGAATCTAATTTTGAGATAATAATTTAACATGGATTTCCATCATAACCTTCCCTCTTAACATATAGAAAGGACCTAAAAATTTCGTAACATTTAAAACAATCCTCGATTTAATTTGATTTTTTGTTCGAAACTAGTAATAAATTATGTATAATATACTACTATTTTTGACTGAAACTTGTATTTCAAAAAGTTTCGTAGAATATGATTTTGAGATAATGTTTTGCATAGACTTCCATCATAACATTCCCTAGTAACATATAGAAAGGATCTGAAACGTTTCGTAGCATTTTGAACAATCCTCGATTTAATTTGATGTTGTGACCGAAACTAGTAATAAATTGTGTATATTATACTACAATTTTTGGCCGAAACTAGTATTTCGAAAAGTTTCATAGAATCTAATTTTGAGATAGTTTGTTGGATGGACTTCCATTATAACATTCCGTCGTAACATTTAGAAATGATCTGAAAAGTTTCGAAGCATTTTAAACAATCCTCGATTTAATTTGAGTATTTGACCGAATTTAGTATAAAATTGTGTAAAATATACTCTGATTTTTAACCTAAACTAGCATTTCAAAAAGTTTCATAGAATCTAATTTTGAGATAATTTTTTTGCATGTACTTCGATCATAACCTTCTCATGTAACATATAGAAAGGATCTGAAATTTTTTGTAGCATTTTGAATAATCCTCGATTTAATTTGATTATTTGACCGAAACTAGTATAATATTGTGTATAATATACTACAATTATTGACCGAAACTAGTATTTCAAAAAATTTCATAGAATCTAATTTTGAGATAAATTTTTGCATGGACTTCCATCATAACCTTCTCTCTTAACATATAGAAAGGATCTAAAAATTTCGTAACATTTAAAACAATCCTCAATTTAATTTGAATTTTTGTTCGAAACTAGTTATCAATTGTGTATAATATACTACTATTTTTGACCGAAACTTGTATTTCAAAAAGTTTCGTAGAATATGATTTTGAGATAATGTTTTGCATAGACTTCCATCATAACATTCCCTAGTAACATATATAAAGGATCTGAAACGTTTCGTAGCATTTCGAACAATCCTCGATTTAATTTGATGTTTTGACCGAAACTAGAAATAAATTATGTATATTATACTCCGATTTTTGGCCGAAACTAGTATTTCAAAAAGTTTCATAGAATCTAATTTTGAGATAGTTTGTTGGATGGACTTCCATTATAACATTCCGTCGTAACATTTAGAAAGGATCTGAAAAGTTTCGAAGCATTTTAAACAATCCTCGATTTAATTTGAGTATTTGACCGAATATAGTATAAAATTGTGTATAATATACTCTGTTTTTAACCTAAACTAGCATTTCAAAAAGTTTCATAGAATCTAATTTTGAGATAATTTTTTGCATGTACTTCCATCATAACCTTCCCTCTTAACATATAGACAGGATATGAAAATTTCGTAACATTTCGAATATTCCTCGATTTAATTTTATTTTTTAACCAAAACTAGTATAGAATTGTATATAATATACTAAGATTTTTGACCGAAACTAGTATTTCAAAAAGTTTCATAGAATCTAATTTTGAGATAATGTTTTTCATAGACTTCCATCATAACATTCCCTAGTAACATATATAAAGGATCTGAAACGTTTCGTACCATTTCGAACAATCCTCGATTTAATTTGATTATTTGACCGAAACAAGTATAAATTTGTGTATAATATACTATAATTTTGACCGAAACTAGTATTTCAAAAAGTTTCATAGAATCTAATTTGAGATAATTTTTTTAAAAGGAATTCCATCATAACCTCCCCTCTTAACAAATAGAAAGGATATGAAAAGTTTCGTAGCATTTCAAACAATCCTCAATTTAATTTGATTCTTTGACCGAAACTAGTATAAAATTGTGTATAATATACTACGATTTTTGACCGAAACTAGTATTTCAAATAGTTTCATGGAATCTAATTTTGAGATAATATTTTTACATGGACTTGCATCATAACCTTCCCTCTTAACATATAGAAAGGATCTAAAAATTTCGTAACATTTAAAACAATCCTCGATTTAATTTGATTTTTTGTTCGAAACTAGTAATAAATTGTGTATAATATACTACTATTTTTGACCGAAACATGTATTTCAAAAAGTTTCGTAGAATATGATTTTGAGATAATGTTTTGCATAGACTTCCATCATAACATTCCCTAGTAACATATATAAAGGATCTGAAACGTTTCGTAGCATTTCGAACAATCCTAGATTTAATTTGATGTTTTGACCGAAACTAGAAATAAATTATGTATATTATACTACGATTTTTGGCCGAAACTAGTATTTCAAAAAGTTTCATAGAATCTAATTTTGAGATAGTTTGTTGGATGGAATTCCATTATAACATTATGTCGTAACATTTAGAAAGGATCTGAAATGTTTCGAAGCATTTTAAACAATCCTCGATTTAATTTGAGTATTTGACCGAATATAGTATAAAATTGTGTATAATATACTCCGTTTTTAACCTAAACTAGCATTTCAAAAAGTTTCATAGAATCTAATTTTGAGATAATTTTTTGCATGTACTTCCATCATAACCTTCCCTCTTAACATATAGACAGGATATGAAAATTTCGTAACATTTCGAACATTCCTCGATTTAATTTTATTTTTTAACCAAAACTAGTATAAAATTGTGTATAATATACTACGATTTTTGACCGAAACTAGTATTTCAAAAAGTTTCATAGAATCTAATTTTGAGATTATATTTTTCATAGACTTCCATCATAACATTCCCTAGTAACATATATAAAGGATCTGAAACGTTTCGTACCATTTCGAACAATCCCTGATTTAATTTGATTATTTGACCGAAACAAGTATAATTTTGTGTATAATATACTATAATTTTGACCTAAACTAGTATTTCAAAAAGTTTCATAGAATCTAATTTGAGATAATTTTTTTAAATGGAATTCCATCATAACCTCCCCTCTTAACAAATAGAAAGGATATGAAAAGTTTCGTAGCATTTCAAACAATCCTCAATTTAATTTGATTCTTTGACCGAAACTAGTATAAAATTGTGTATAATATACTACGATTTTTGACCGAAACTAGTATTTCAAAAAGTTTCATGGAATCTAATTTTGAGATAATATTTTTACATGGACTTGCATCATAACCTTCCCTCTTAACATATAGAAAGGATCTAAAAATTTCGTAACATTTAAAACAATCCTCGATTTAATTTGATTTTTTGTTGGAAACTAGTAATAAATTGTGTATAATATACTACTATTTTTGACCGAAACTTGTATTTCAAAAAGTTTCGTAGAATATGATTTTGAGATAATGTTTTGCATTGACTTCCATCAAAAATTCCCTAGTAACATATAGAAAGGATCTGAAACGTTTCGTAGCATTTCGAACAATCCTCGATTTAATTTGATGTTTTGACCGAAACTAGTAATAAATTGTGTATATTATACTACGATTTTTGGCCGAAACTAGTATTTCAAAAAGTTTCATAGAATCTAATTTTGAGATAGTTTGTTGGATGGACTTCCATTATAACTTTCCGTCGTAACATTTAGAAAGGATCTGAAAAGTTTCGAAGCATTTTAAACAATCCTCGATTTAATTTGAGTATTTGACCGAATTTAGTATAAAATTGTGTATAATATACTCCGATTTTTAACCTAAACTAGCATTTCAAAAAGTTTCATAGAATCTAATTTTGAGATAATTTTTTGCATGTACTTCCATCATAACCTTCCCATGTAACATATAGAAAGGATCTGAAATTTTTTGGAGCATTTTGAATAATCCTCGATTTAATTTGATTATTTGACCGAAACTAGTATAAAATTGTGTATAATTTACTACAATTTTTGACCGAAACTAGTATTTCAAACAATTTCATAGAATATAATTTTGAGATAAATTTTTGCATGGACTTCCATCATAACCTTCCCTCTTAACATATAGACAGGATATGAATATTTCGTAACATTTCGAACAATCCTCGATTTAATTTTATTTTTTAACCAAAACTAGTATAAAATTGTGTATAATATACTACGATTTTTGACCGAAACTAGTATTTCAAAAAGTTTCATAGAATCTAATTTTGAGATAATGTTTTTCATAGACTTCCATCATAACATTCCCTAGTAACATATATAAAGGATCTGAAACGTTTCGTACCATTTCGAACAATCCTCGATTTAATTTGATTATTTGACCGATACAAGTATAAATTTGTGTATAATATATACTATAATTTTTGACTGAAACAAGTATTTCAAAAAGTTTCATAGAATCTAATTTGAGATAATTTTTTTAAATGGACTTCCATCATAAGCTCCCCTCTTATCAAATAGAAAGCATATGAAAAGTTTCGTAGTATTTCAAACAATCCTCAATTTAATTTGATTCTTTGACCGAAACTAGTATAAAATTGTGTATAATATAGTACGATTTTTGACTGAAACTAGTATTTCAAAAAGTTTCATGGAATCTAATTTTGAGATAATAATTTTACATGGACTTCCATCATAACCTTCCCTCTTAACATATAGAAAGGACCTAAAAATTTCGTAACATTTAAAACAATCCTCGATTTAATTTGATTTTTTGTTCGAAACTAGTAATAAATTGTGTATAATATACTACTATTTTTGACCGAAACTTGTATTTCAAAAAGTTTCGTAGAATATGATTTTGAGATAATGTTTTGCATAGACTTCCATCATAACATTCCCTAGTAACATATAGAAAGGATCTGAAACGTTTCGTAGCATTTTGAACAATCCTCGATTTAATTTGATGTTGTGACCGAAACTAGTAATAAATTGTGTATATTATACTACGATTTTTGGCCGAAACTAGTATTTCGAAAAGTTTCATAGAATCTAATTTTGAGATTGTTTGTTGGATGGACTTCCATTATAACATTCCGTCGTAACATTTAGAAAGGATCTGAAAAGTTTCGAAGCATTTTAAACAATCCTCGATTTAATTTAAGTATTTGACCGAATTTAGTATAAAATTGTGTATAATATACTCTGATTTTTAACCTAAACTAGCATTTCAAAAAGTTTCATAGAATCTAATTTTGAGATAATTTTTTTGCATGTACTTCGATCATAACCTTCTCATGTAACATATAGAAAGGATCTGAAATTTTTTGTAGCATTTTGAATAATCCTCGATTTAATTTGATTATTTGACCGAAACTAGTATAATATTGTGTATAATATACTACAATTATTGACCGAAACTAGTATTTCAAAAAATTTCATAGAATCTAATTTTGAGATAAATTCTTGCATGGACTTCCATCATAACCTTCCCTCTTAACATATAGACAGGATATGAAAAGTTTCGTAACATTTCGAACAATCCTCGATTTAATTTTAATTTTGTAACCAAAACTAGTATAAAATTGTGTATAATATACTACGATTTTTGACCGAAACTAGTATTTCAAAAAGTTTCATAGAATCTAATTTTGAGATAATGTTTTTCATAGACTTCCATCATAACATTCCCTAGTAACATATATAAAGGATCTGAAACGTTTCGTACCATTTCGAACAATCCTCGATTTAATTTGATTATTTGACCGATACAAGTATAAATTTGTGTATAATATATACTATAATTTTTGACCGAAACAAGTATTTCAAAAAGTTTCATAGAATCTAATTTGAGATAATTTTTTTAAATGGACTTCCATCATAAGCTCCCCTCTTATCAAATAGAAAGCATATGAAAAGTTTCGTAGTATTTCAAACAATCCTCAATTTTATTTGATTCTTTGACCGAAACTAGTATAAAATTGTGTATAATATAGTACGATTTTTGACTGAAACTAGTATTTCAAAAAGTTTCATGGAATCTAATTTTGAGATAATAATTTTACATGGACTTCCATCATAACCTTCCCTCTTAACATATAGAAAGGACCTAAAAATTTCGTAATATTTAAAACAATCCTCGATTTAATTTGATTTTTTGTTCGAAACTAGTAATAAATTGTGTATAATATACTACTATTTTTGACCGAAACTTGTATGTCAAAAAGTTTCGTAGAATATGATTTTGAGATAATGTTTTGCATAGACTTCCATCGTAACATTCCCTAGTAACATATAGAAAGGATCTGAAACGTTTCGTAGCATTTTGAACAATCCTCGATTTAATTTGATGTTGTGACCGAAACTAGTAATAAATTGTGTATATTATACTACGATTTTTGGCCGAAACTAGTATTTCGAAAAGTTTCATAGAATCTAATTTTGAGATTGTTTGTTGGATGGACTTCCATTATAACATTCCGTCGTAACATTTAGAAAGGATCTGAAAAGTTTCGAAGCATTTTAAACAATCCTCGATTTAATTTTAGTATTTGTACGAATTTAGTATAAAATTGTGTATAATATACTCTGATTTTTAACCTAAACTAGCATTTCAAAAAGTTTCATAGAATCTAATTTTGAGATAATTTTTTTGCATGTACTTCGATCATAACCTTCTCATGTAACATATAGAAAGGATCTGAAAATTTTTGTAGCATTTTGAATAATCCTCGATTTAATTTGATTATTTGACCGAAACTAGTATAATATTGTGTATAATATACTACAATTATTGACCGAAACTAGTATTTCAAAAAATTTCATAGAATCTAATTTTGAGATAAATTCTTGCATGGACTTCCATCATAACCTTCCCTCTTAACATATAGACAGGATATGAAAAGTTTCGTAACATTTCGAACAATCCTCGATTTAATTTTAATTTTTTAACCAAAACTAGTATAAAATTGTGTATAATATACTACGATTTTTGACCGAAACTAGTATTTCAAAAAGTTTCATAGAATCTAATTTTGAGATAATGTTTTTCATAGACTTCCATCATAACATTCCCTAGTAACATATAAAAAGGATCTGAAACGTTTCGTACCATTTCGAACAATCCTCGATTTAATTTGATTATTTGACCGAAACAAGTATAAATTTGTGTATAATATACTATAATTTTTTACCGAAACAAGTATTTCAAAAAGTTTCATAGAATCTAATTTGAGATGATTTTTTTAAATGGACTTCCATCATAACCTCCCCTCTTATGAAATAGAAAGCATATGAAAAGTTTCGTAGTATTTCAAACGATCCTCAATTTAATTTGATTCTTTGACCGAAACTAGTATAAAATTGTGTATAATATACTACGATTTTTGACCGAAACTAGTATTTCAAAAAGTTTCATGGAATCTAATTTTGAGATAATAATTTTACATGGACTTCCATCATAACCTTCCCTCTTAACATATAGAAAGGACCTAAAAATTTCGTAACATTTAAAACAATCCTCGATTTAATTTGATTTTTTGTTCGAAACTAGTAATAAATTGTGTATAATATACTACTATTTTTGACCGAAACTTGTATTTCAAAAAGTTTCGTAGAATATGATTTTGAGATAATGTTTTGCATAGACTTCCATCATAACATTCCCTAGTAACATATAGAAAGGATCTGAAACGTTTCGTAGCATTTTGAACAATCCTCGATTTAATTTGATGTTGTGACCGAAACTAGTAATAAATTGTGTATATTATACTACGATTTTTGGCCGAAACTAGTATTTCGAAAAGTTTCATAGAATCTAATTTTGAGATAGTTTGTTGGATGGACTTCCATTATAACATTCCGTCGTAACATTTAGAAAGGATCTGAAAAGTTTCGAAGCATTTTAAACAATCCTCGATTTAATTTGAGTATTTGACCGAATTTAGTATAAAATTGTGTATAATATACTCGGATTTTTAACCTAAACTAGCATTTCAAAAAGTTTCATAGAATCTAATTTTGAGATAATTTTTTTGCATGTACTTCGATCATAACCTTCTCATGTAACATATAGAAAGGATCTGAAAATTTTTGTAGCATTTTGAATAATCCTCGATTTAATTTGATTATTTGACCGAAACTAGTATAAAATTGTGTATAATATACTACAATTGTTGACCGAAACTAGTATTTAAAAAAATTTCATAGAATCTAATTTTGAGATAAATTTTTGCATGGACTTCCATCATAACCTTCCCTCTTAACATATAGACAGGATATGAAAAGTTTCGTAACATTTCGAACAATCCTCGATTTAATTTTATTTTTTAACCAAAACTAGTATAAAATTGTGTATAATATACTACGATTTTTGACCGAAAGTAGTATTTCAAAAAGTTTCATAGAATCTAATTTTGAGATAATGTTTTTCATAGACTTCCATCATAACATTCCCTATTAACATATATAAAGGATCTAAAACGTTTCGTACTATTTCGAACAATCCTCGATTTAATTTGATTATTTGAACAAAACAAGTATAAATTTGTGTATTATATACTATAATTTTTTACCGAAACAAGTATTTCAAAAAGTTTCATAGAATCTAATTTGAGATAATTTTTTTAAATGGACTTCCATCATAAACTCCCCTCTTATCAAATAGAAAGCATATGAAAAGTTTCGTAGTATTTCAAACAATCCTCAATTTAATTTGATTCTTTGACCGAAACTAGTATAAAATTGTGTATAATATACTATGATTTTTGACCGAAACTAGTATTTCAAAAAGTTTCATGGAATCTAATTTTGAGATAATAATTTTACATGGACTTCCATCATAACCTTCCCTCTTAACATATAGAAAGGACCTAAAAATTTCGTAACATTTAAAACAATCCTCGATTTAATTTGATTTTTTGTTCGAAACTAGTAATAAATTGTGTATAATATACTACTATTTTTGACCGAAACTTGTATTTCAAAAAGTTTCGTAGAATATGATTTTGAGATAATGTTTTGCATAGACTTCCATCATAACATTCCCTAGTAACATATAGAAAGGATCTGAAACGTTTCGTAGCATTTTGAACAATCCTCGATTTAATTTGATGTTGTGACCGAAACTAGTAATAAATTGTGTATATTATACTACGATTTTTGGCCGAAACTAGTATTTCGAAAAGTTTCATAGAATCTAATTTTGAGATAGTTTGTTGGATGGACTTCCATTATAACATTCCGTCGTAACATTTAGAAAGGATCTGAAAAGTTTCGAAGCATTTTAAACAATCCTCGATTTAATTTAAGTATTTGACCGAATTTAGTATAAAATTGTGTATAATATACTCTGATTTTTAACCTAAACTAGCATTTCAAAAAGTTTCATAGAATCTAATTTTGAGATAATTTTTTTGCATGTACTTCGATCATAACCTTCTCATGTAACATATAGAAAGGATCTGAAAATTTTTGTAGCATTTTGAATAATCCTCGATTTAATTTGATTATTTGACCGAAACTAGTATAATATTGTGTATAATTTACTACAATTATTGACCGAAACTAGTATTTCAAAAAATTTCATAGAATCTAATTTTGAGATAAATTCTTGCATGGACTTCCATCATAACCTTCCCTCTTAACATATAGACAGGATATGAAAAGTTTCGTAACATTTCGAACAATCCTCGATTTAATTTTAATTTTTTAACCAAAACTAGTATAAAATTGTGTATAATATACTACGATTTTTGACCGAAACTAGTATTTCAAAAAGTTTCATAGAATCTAATTTTGAGATAATGTTTTTCATAGACTTCCATCATAACATTCCCTAGTAACATATATAAAGGATCTGAAACGTTTCGTACCATTTCGAACAATCCTCGATTTAATTTGATTATTTGACCGATACAAGTATAAATTTGTGTATAATATATACTATAATTTTTGACCGAAACAAGTATTTCAAAAAGTTTCATAGAATCTAATTTGAGATAATTTTTTTAAATGGACTTCCATCATAAGCTCCCCTCTTATCAAATAGAAAGCATATGAAAAGTTTCGTAGTATTTCAAACAATCCTCAATTTTATTTGATTCTTTGACCGAAACTAGTATAAAATTGTGTATAATATAGTACGATTTTTGACTGAAACTAGTATTTCAAAAAGTTTCATGGAATCTAATTTTGAGATAATAATTTTACATGGACTTCCATCATAACCTTCCCTCTTAACATATAGAAAGGACCTAAAAATTTCGTAATATTTAAAACAATCCTCGATTTAATTTGATTTTTTGTTCGAAACTAGTAATAAATTGTGTATAATATACTACTATTTTTGACCGAAACTTGTATTTCAAAAAGTTTCGTAGAATATGATTTTGAGATAATGTTTTGCATAGACTTCCATCGTAACATTCCCTAGTAACATATAGAAAGGATCTGAAACGTTTCGTAGCATTTTGAACAATCCTCGATTTAATTTGATGTTGTGACCGAAACTAGTAATAAATTGTGTATATTATACTACGATTTTTGGCCGAAACTAGTATTTCGAAAAGTTTCATAGAATCTAATTTTGAGATTGTTTGTTGGATGGACTTCCATTATAACATTCCGTCGTAACATTTAGAAAGGATCTGAAAAGTTTCGAAGCATTTTAAACAATCCTCGATTTAATTTTAGTATTTGTACGAATTTAGTATAAAATTGTGTATAATATACTCTGATTTTTAACCTAAACTAGCATTTCAAAAAGTTTCATAGAATCTAATTTTGAGATAATTTTTTTGCATGTACTTCGATCATAACCTTCTCATGTAACATATAGAAAGGATCTGAAAATTTTTGTAGCATTTTGAATAATCCTCGATTTAATTTGATTATTTGACCGAAACTAGTATAATATTGTGTATAATATACTACAATTATTGACCGAAACTAGTATTTCAAAAAATTTCATAGAATCTAATTTTGAGATAAATTCTTGCATGGACTTCCATCATAACCTTCCCTCTTAACATATAGACAGGATATGAAAAGTTTCGTAACATTTCGAACAATCCTCGATTTAATTTTAATTTTTTAACCAAAACTAGTATAAAATTGTGTATAATATACTACGATTTTTGACCGAAACTAGTATTTCAAAAAGTTTCATAGAATCTAATTTTGAGATAATGTTTTTCATAGACTTCCATCATAACATTCCCTAGTAACATATATAAAGGATCTGAAACGTTTCGTACCATTTCGAACAATCCTCGATTTAATTTGATTATTTGACCGATACAAGTATAAATTTGTGTATAATATATACTATAATTTTTGACCGAAACAAGTATTTCAAAAAGTTTCATAGAATCTAATTTGAGATAATTTTTTTAAATGGACTTCCATCATAACCTCCCCTCTTATGAAATAGAAAGCATATGAAAAGTTTCATAGTATTTCAAACAATCCTCAATTTAATTTGATTCTTTGACCGAAACTAGTATAAAATTGTGTATAATATACTACGATTTTTGACCGAAACTAGTATTTCAAAAAGTTTCATGGAATCTAATTTTGAGATAATAATTTTACATGGACTTCCATCATAACCTTCCCTCTTAACATATAGAAAGGACCTAAAAATTTCGTAACATTTAAAACAATCCTCGATTTAATTTGATTTTTTGTTCGAAACTAGTAATAAATTGTGTATAATATACTACTATTTTTGACCGAAACTTGTATTTCAAAAAGTTTCGTAGAATATGATTTTGAGATAATGTTTTGCATAGACTTCCATCATAACATTCCCTAGTAACATATAGAAAGGATCTGAAACGTTTCGTAGCATTTTGAACAATCCTCGATTTAATTTGATGTTGTGACCGAAACTAGTAATAAATTGTGTATATTATACTACGATTTTTGGCCGAAACTAGTATTTCGAAAAGTTTCATAGAATCTAATTTAGAGATAGTTTGTTGGATGGACTTCCATTATAACATTCCGTCGTAACATTTAGAAAGGATCTGAAAAGTTTCGAAGCATTTTAAACAATCCTCGATTTAATTTGAGTATTTGACCGAATTTAGTATAAAATTGTGTATAATATACTCGGATTTTTAACCTAAACTAGCATTTCAAAAAGTTTCATAGAATCTAATTTTGAGATAATTTTTTTGCATGTACTTCGATCATAACCTTCTCATGTAACATATAGAAAGGATCTGAAAATTTTTGTAGCATTTTGAATAATCCTCGATTTAATTTGATTATTTGACCGAAACTAGTATAAAATTGTGTATAATATACTACAATTGTTGACCGAAACTAGTATTTCAAAAAATTTCATAGAATCTAATTTTGAGATAAATTTTTGCATGGACTTCCATCATAACCTTCCCTCTTAACATATAGACAGGATATGAAAAGTTTCGTAACATTTCGAACAATCCTCGATTTAATTTTATTTTTTAACCAAAACTAGTATAAAATTGTGTATAATATACTACGATTTTTGACCGAAAGTAGTATTTCAAAAAGTTTCATAGAATCTAATTTTGAGATAATGTTTTTCATAGACTTCCATCATAACATTCCCTATTAACATATATAAAGGATCTAAAACGTTTCGTACTATTTCGAACAATCCTCGATTTAATTTGATTATTTGAACAAAACAAGTATAAATTTGTGTATTATATACTATAATTTTTGACCGAAACAAGTATTTCAAAAAGTTTCATAGAATCTAATTTGAGATAATTTTTTTAAATGGACTTCCATCATAACCTCCCCTCTTATCAAATAGAAAGCATATGAAAAGTTTCGTAGTATTTCAAACAATCCTCAATTTAATTTGATTCTTTGACCGAAACTAGTATAAAATTGTGTATAATATACTATGATTTTTGACCGAAACTAGTATTTCAAAAAGTTTCATGGAATCTAATTTTGAGATAATAATTTTACATGGACTTCCATCATAACCTTCCCTCTTAACATATAGAAAGGACCTAAAAATTTCGTAACATTTAAACAATCCTCGATTTAATTTGATTTTTTGTTCGAAACTAGTAATAAAATGTGTATAATATACTACTATTTTTGACCGAAACTTGTATTTCAAAAAGTTTCGTAAATTTGATTTTGAGATAATGTTTTGCATAGACTTCCATCATAACATTCCCTAGTAACATATAGAAAGGATCTGAAACGTTTCGTAGCATTTTGAACAATCCTCGATTTAATTTGATGTTTTGACCAAAACTAGTAATAAATTGTGTATATTATACTACGATTTTTGGCCGAAACTAGTATTTCGAAAAGTTTCATAGAATCTAATTTTGAGATAGTTTGTTGGATGGACTTCCATTATAACATTCCGTCGTAACATTTAGAAAGGATCTGAAAAGTTTCGAAGCATTTTAAACAATCCTCGATTTAATTTCAGTATTTGACCGAATTTAGTATAAAATTGTGTATAATATACTCTAATTTTTAACCTAAACTAGCATTTCAAAAAGTTTCATAGAATCTAATTTTGAGATATTTTTTTTGCATGTAATTCCATCATAACCTTCCCATGTAACATATAGAAAGGATCTGAAAATTTTCGTAGCATTTCGAACAATCCTCGATTTAATTTTATTTTTTAACCAAAACTAGTATAAAATTGTGTATAATATAATACGATTTTTGACCGAAACTAGTATTTCAAAAAGTTTCATAGAATCAAATATTGAGATAATGTTTTTCATAGACTTCCATCATAACATTCCCTAGTAACATATATAAAGGATCTGAAACGTTTCGTACTATTTCGAACAATCCTCGATTTAATTTGATTATTTGACCGAAACAAGTATAAATTTATGTATAATATAATATAATTTTTGACCGAAACTAGTATTTCAAAAAGTTTCATAGAATCTAATTTGAGATAATTTTTTTAAATGGACTTCCATCATAACCTCTCCTCTTAACAAATAGAAAGGATATGAAAAGTTTCGTAGCATTTCAAACAATCCTCAATTTAATTTGATTCTTTGACCGAAACTAGTATAAAATTGTGTATAATATACTACGATTTTTGGCCGAAACTAGTATTTCAAAAAATTTCATGGAATCTAAATTTGAGATAATATTTATACATGGACTTCCATCATAACCTTCCCTATTAACATATAGAAAGGATCTACAAATTTCGTAACATTTAAAACAATCCTCGATTTAATTTGATTTTTTGTTCGAAACTAGTAATAAATTGTGTATAATATACAACTATTTTTGACCGAAACTTGTATTTCAAAAAGTTTCGTAGAATCTGATTTTGAGATAATGTTTTGCATAGACTTCCATCATAACATTCCCTAGTAACATATAGTAAGGATCTGAAACGTTTCATAGCATTTCGAACAATCCTCGATTTAATTTGATGTTTTGACTGAAACTAGTAATAAATTGTGTATATTATACTACGATTTTTGACCGAAACTAGTATTTCAAAAAGTTTCATAGAATCTAATTTTGAGATAGTTTGTCGGATGGAATTCCATTATAACATTTCGTCGTAACATTTAGAAAGGATCTGAAAAGTTTCGAAGCATTTTAAACAATCCTCGATTTAATTTTAGTATTTGACCGAATTTAGTATAAATTTGTGTATAATATACTCCGATTTCTAACCTAAACTAGCATTTCAACAAGTTTCATAGAATCTAATTTTGAGATAATTTTTTTGCATGTAATTCCATCATAACCTTCCCATGTAACATATAGAAAGGATCTGAAAATTTTCGTAGCATTTTGAATAATCCTCGATTTAATTTGATTATTTGACCGAAACTAGTATAAAATTGTGTATAATATACTACAATTTTTGACCGAAACTAGTATTTAAAAAAATTTCATAAAATCTAATTTTGAGATAAATTTTTGCATGGACTTCCATCATAACCTTCCCTCTTAACATATAGACAGGATATGAAAAGTTTCATAACATTTCGAACAATCCTCGATTTAATTTTATTTTTTAACCAAAACTAGTATAAAATTGTGTATAATATACTACGATTTTTGACCGAAACTAGTATTTCAAAAAGTTTCATAGAATCAAATTATGAGATAATGTTTTTCATAGACTTCCATCATAACATTCCCTAGTAACATATATAAAGGATCTGAAACGTTTCGTACCATTTCGAACAATCCTCGATTTAATTTGATTATTTGACCGAAACAAGTATAAATTTATGTATAATATACTATAATATTTGACCGAAACTAGTATTTCAAAAAGTTTCATAGAATCTAATTTGAGATAATTTTTTTAAATGGACTTCCATCATAACCTCCCCTCTTAACAAATAGAAAGGATATGAAAAGTTTCGTAGCATTTCAAACAATCCTCAATTTAATTTGATTCTTTGACCGAAACTAGTATAAAATTGTGTATAATATACTACGATTTTTGGCCGAAACTAGTATTTCAAAAAGTTTCATGGAATCTAAATTTGAGATAATATTTTTACATGGACTTCCATCATAACCTTCCCTATTAACATATGGAAAGGATCTACAAATTTCGTAACATTTAAAACAATCCTCGATTTAATTTGATTTTTTGTTCGAAACTAGTAATAAATTGTGTATAATATACTACTATTTTTGACTGAAATTTGTATTTCAAAAAGTTTCGTAGAATCTGATTTTGAGATAATGTTTTGCATAGACTTCCATCATAACATTCCCTAGTAACATATAGTAAGGATCTGAAACGTTTCGTAGCATTTCGAACAATCCTCGATTTAATTTGATGTTGTGACCGAAACTAGTAATAAATTGTGTATATTATACTACGATTTTTGGCCGAAACTAGTATTTCGAAAAGTTTCATAAAATCTAATTTTGAGATAGTTTATTGGATGGACTTCCATTATAACATTCCGTCGTAACATTTAGAAAGGATCTGAAAATTTCGAAGCATTTTAAACAATCCTCGATTTAATTTGAGTATTTGACCGAATTTAGTATAAAATTGTGTATAATATACTCCGATTTTTAACCTAAACTAGCATTTCAAAAAGTTTCATAGAATCTAATTTTGAGATAATTTTTTTACATGTAAATCCATCATAACCTTCCCATGTAACATATAGAAAGGATCTTAAAATTTTCGTAGCATTTTGAATAATCCTCGATTTAATTTGATTATATGACCGAAACTAGTATAAAATTGTGTATAATATACTACAATTTTTGACCGAAACTAGTATTTGAAAAAATTTCATAGAATCTAATTTTGAGATAAATTTTTGCATGGACTTCCATCATAACCTTCCCTCTTAACATATAGACAGGATATGAAAAGTTTCGTAACATTTCGAACAATCCTCGATGTAATTTTATTTTTTAACCAAAACTAGTATAAAATTGTGTATAATATACTACGATTTTTGACCGAAACTAGTATTTCAAAAAGTTTTATAAAATCTACTTTTGAGATAATGTTTTTCATAGACTTCCATCATAACATTCCCTAGTAACATATATAAAGGATCTGAAACATTTCGTACCATTTCGAACAATCCTCGATTTAATTTGATTATTTGACCGAAACAAGTATAAATTTGTGTATAATATACTATAATTTTTGACCGAAACTAGTATTTCAAGAAGTTTCATAGAATCTAATTTGAGATAATTTTTTTAAATGGACTTCCATCATAACCTCCCCTCTTAACAAATAGAAAGGATATGAAAATTTCGTAGCATTTCAAACAATCCTCAATTTAGTTTGATTCTTTGACCGAAACTAGTATAAAATTGTGTATAATATACTACGATTTTTAACCGAAACTAGTATTTCAAAAAGTTTCATGGAATCTAATTTTCAGATAATATTTTTACATGGATTTCCATCATAACCTTCCCTCTTAACATATAGAAAGGACCTAAAAATTTCGTAACATTTAAAACAATCCTCGACTTAATTTGATTTTTTATTTCGAAACTAGTAATAAATTGTGTATAATATACTACTATTTTTGACCGAAACTTGTATTTCAAAATGTTTCGTAGATTCTGATTTTGAGATAATGTTTTGCATAGACTTCCATCATAACATTCCCTAGTAACATATAGAAAGGATCTGAAACGTTTCGTAGCATTTCGAACAATCCTCGATTTAATTTGATGTTTTGACCGAAACTAGTAACAAATTGTGTATATTATACTACGATTTTTGGCCGAAACTAGTATTTCGAAAAGTTTCAAAGAATCTAATTTTGAGATAGTTTGTCGGATGGACTTCCATTATAACATTCCGTCATAACATTTAGAAAGGATCTGAAAAGTTTCGAAGCATTTTAAACAATCCTCGATTTAATTTTAGTATTTGACCGAATTTAGTATAAATTTGTGTATAATATACTCCGATTTCTAACCTAAACTAGCATTTCAAAAAGTTTCATAGAATCTAATTTTGAGATAATTTTTTTGCATGTAATTCCATCATAACCTTCCCATGTAACATATAGAAAGGGTCTGAAAATTTTCGTAGCATTTTGAATAATCCTCGATTTAATTTGATTATTTGACCGAAACTAGTATAAAATTGTGTATAATATACTACAATTTTTGACCGAAACTAGTATTTCAAAAAATTTCATAAAATCTAATTTTGAGATAAATTTTTGCATGGACTTCCATCATAACCTTCCCTCTTAACATATAGACAGGATATGAAAAGTTTCTTAACATTTCGAACAATCCTCGATTTAATTTTATTTTTTAACCAAAACTAGTATAAAATTGTGTATAATATACTACGATTTTTGACCGAAACTAGTATTTCAAAAAGTTTCATAGAATCAAATTTTGAGATAATGTTTTTCATAGACTTCCATCATAACATTCCCTAGTAACATATATAAAGGATCTGAAACGTTTCGTACCATTTCGAACAATCCTCGATTTAATTTGATTATTTGACCGAAACAAGTATAAATTTATGTATAATATACTATAATTTTTGACCGAAACTAGTATTTCAAAAAGTTTCATAGAATCTAATTTGAGATAATTTTTTTAAATGGACTTCCATCATAACCTCCCCTCTTAACAAATAGAAAGGATATGAAAAGTTTCGTAGCATTTCAAACAATCCTCAATTTAATTTGATTCTTTGACCGAAACTAGTATAAAATTGTGTATAATATACTACGATTTTTGGCCGAAACTAGTATTTCAAAAAGTTTCATTGAATCTAAATTTGAGATAATATTTTTACATGGACTTCCATCATAACCTTCCCTATTAACATATAGAAAGGATCTACAAATTTCGTAACATTTAAAACAATCCTCGATTTAATTTGATTTTTTGTTCGAAACTAGTAATAAATTGTGTATAATATACTACTATTTTTGACCGAAATTTGTATTTCAAAAAGTTTCGTAGAATCTGATTTTGAGATAATGTTTTGCATAGACCTCCATCATAACATTCCCTAGAAACATATAGTAAGGATCTGAAACGTTTCGTAGCATTTCGAACAATCCTCAATTTAATTTGATGTTGTGACCGAAACTAGTAATAAATTGTGTATATTATACTACGATTTTTGGCCGAAACTAGTATTTCGAAAAGTTTCATAGAATCTAATTTTGAGATAGTTTGTTGGATGGACTTCCATTATAACATTCCGTCGTAACATTTAGAAAGGATCTGAAAAGTTTCGAAGCATTTTAAACAATCCTCGATTTAATTTGAGTATTTGACCGAATTTAGTATAAAATTGTGTATAATATACTCCGATTTTTAACCTAAACTAGCATTTCAAAAAGTTTCATAGAATCTAATTTTGAGATAATTTTTTTACATGTAATTCCATCATAACCTTCCCATGTAACATATAGAAAGGATCTTAAAATTTTTGTAGCATTTTGAATAATCCTCGATTTAATTTGATTATATGACCGAAACTAGTATAAAATTGTGTATAATATACTACAATTTTTGACCGAAACTAGTATTTGAAAAAATTTCATAGAATCTAATTTTGAGATAAATTTTTGCATGGATTTCCATCATAACCTTCCCTCTTAACATATAGACAGGATATGAAAAGTTTCGTAACATTTCGAACAATCCTCGATGTAATTTTATTTTTTAACCAAAACTAGTATAAAATTGTGTATAATATACTACGATTTTTGACCGAAACTAGTATTTCAAAAAGTTTTATAAAATCTACTTTTGAGATAATGTTTTTCATAGACTTCCATCATAACATTCCCTAGTAACATATATAAAGGATCTGAAACGTTTCGTACCATTTTGAACAATCCTCGATTTAATTTGATTATTTGACCGAAACAAGTATAAATTTGTGTATAATATACTATAATTTTTGACCGAAACTAGTATTTCAAGAAGTTTCATAGAATCTAATTTGAGACAATTTTTTTAAATGGACTTCCATCATAACCTCCGCTCTTAACAAATAGAAAGGATATGAAAATTTCGTAGAATTTCAAACAATCCTCAATTTAATTTGATTCTTTGACCGAAACTAGTATAAAATTGTGTATAATATACTACGATTTTTAACCGAAACTAGTATTTCAAAAAGTTTCATGGAATCTAATTTTCAGATAATATTTTTACATGGATTTCCATCATAACCTTCCCTCTTAACATATAGAAAGGACCTAAAAATTTCGTAATATTTAAAACAATCCTCGGCTTAATTTAATTTTTTATTTCGAATCTAGTAATAAATTATGTATAATATACTACTATTTTTGACCGAAACTTGTATTTCAAAAAGTTTCGTAGAATCTGATTTTGAGATAATGTTTTGCATAGACTTCCATCATAACATTCCCTAGTAACATATAGAAAGGATCTGAAACGTTTCGTAGCATTTCGAACAATCCTCGATTTAATTTGATGTTTTGACCGAAACTAGTAATAAATTGTGTATATTATACTAAGATTTTTGGCCGAAACTAGTATTTCGAAAAGTTTCATAGAATCTAATTTTGAGATAGTTTGTCGGATGGACTTCCATTATAACATTCCGTCGTAATTTTTAGAAAGGATCTGAAAAGTTTCGAAACATTTTAAACAATCCTCGATTTAATTTGAGTATTTGACCGAATTTAGTATAAAATTGTGAATATACTCTGATTTTTAACCTAAACTAGCTTTTCAAAAAGTTTCATAGAATCTAATTTTGAGATAATTTTTTTGCATGTACTTCCATCATAACCTTCTCATGTAACATATAGAAAGGACCTGAAAATTTTTGTAGCATTTTGAATAATCCTCGATTTAATTTTATTATTTGAACGAAACTATTATAAAATTGTGTATAATATACTACAATTATTGACCGAAACTAGTATTTCAAAAAATTTCATAGAATCTAATTTTGAGATAAATTTTTGCATGGACTTCCATCATAACCTTCCCTCTTAACATATAGACAGGATATGAAAAGTTTCGTAACATTTCGAACAATCCTCGATTTAATTTTATTTTTTAACCAAAACTAGTATAAAATTGTGTTAATATACTACGATTTTTGACCGAAACTAGTATTTAAAAAAGTTTCATAGAATCAAATTTTGAGATAATGTTTTTCATAGACTTCCATCATAACATTCCCTAGTAACATATATATGAGATCTGAAACGTTTCGTACCATTTCGTACAATCCTCGATTTAATTTAATTATTTGACCGAAACAAGTATAAATTTATGTATAATAATATACTATAATTTTTGACCGAAACTAGTATTTCAAAAAGTTTCATAGAATCTAATTTGAGATAATTTTTTTAAATGGACTTCCATCATAACCTCCCCTCTTAACAAATAGAAAGGATATGAAAAGTTTAGTAGCATTTCAAACAATCCTCAATTTAATTTGATTCTTTAACCGAAACTAGTATAAAATTGTGTATAATATACTACGATTTTTGGCCGAAACTAGTATTTCAAAAAGTTTCATGGAATCTAAATTTGAGATAATATTTTTACATGGACTTCCATCATAACCTTCCCTATTAACATATAGAAAGGATCTACAAATTTCGTAACATTTAAAACAATCCTCGATTTAATTTGATTTTTTGTTCGAAACTAGTAATAAATTGTGTATAATATACTACTATTTTTGACCGAAATTTGTATTTCAAAAAGTTTCGTACAATCTGATTTTGAGATAATGTTTTGCATAGACTTCCATCATAACATTCCCTAGTAACATATAGTAAGGATCTGAAACGTTTCGTAGCACTTCGAACAATCCTCGATTTAATTTGATGTTGTGACCGAAACTAGTAATAAATTGTGTATATTATACTACGATTTTTGGCCGAAACTAGTATTTCGAAAAGTTTCATAGAATCTAATTTTGAGATAGTTTGTTGGATGGACTTCCATTATAACATTCCGTCGTAACATTTAGAAAGGATCTGAAAAGTTTTGAAGCATTTTAAACAATCCTCGATTTAATTTGAGTATTTGACCGAATTTAGTATAAAATTGTGTATAATATACTCCGATTTTTAACCTAAACTAGCATTTCAAAAAGTTTCATAGAATCTAATTTTGAGATAATTTTTTTACATGTAATTCCATCATAACCTTCCCATGTAACATATAGAAAGGATCTTAAAATTTTTGTAGCATTTTGAATAATCCTCGATTTAATTTGATTATATGACCGAAACTAGTATAAAATAGTGTATAATATACTACAATTTTTGACCGAAACTAGTATTTGAAAAAATTTCATAGAATCTAATTTTGAGATAAATTTTTGCATGGACTTCCATCATAACCTTCCCTCTTAACATATAGACAGGATATGAAAAGTTTCGTAACATTTCGAACAATCCTCGATGTAATTTTATTTTTTAACCAAAACTAGTATAAAATTGTGTATAATATACTACGATTTTTGACCGAAACTAGTATTTCAAAAAGTTTTATAAAATCTACTTTTGAGATAATGTTTTTCATAGACTTCCATCATAACATTCCCTAGTAACATATATAAAGGATCTGAAACATTTCGTACCATTTCGAACAATCCTCGATTTAATTTGATTATTTGACCGAAACAAGTATAAATTTGTGTATAATATACTATAATTTTTGACCGAAACTAGTATTTCAAGAAGTTTCATAGAATCTAATTTGAGACAATTTTTTTAAATGGACTTCCATCATAACCTCCGCTCTTAACAAATAGAAAGGATATGAAAATTTCGTAGAATTTCAAACAATCCTCAATTTAATTTGATTCTTTGACCGAAACTAGTATAAAATTGTGTATAATATACTACGATTTTTAACCGAAACTAGTATTTCAAAAAGTTTTATGGAATCTAATTTTCAGATAATATTTTTACATGGATTTCCATCATAACCTTCCCTCTTATCATATAGAAAGGACCTAAAAATTTCGTAACATTTAAAACAATCCTCGACTTAATTTGATTTTTTATTTCGAAACTAGTAATAAATTATGTATAATATACTACTATTTTTGACCGAAACTTGTATTTCAAAAAGTTTCGTAGAATCTGATTTTGAGATAATGTTTTGCATAGACTTCCATCATAACATTCCCTAGTAACATATAGTAAGGATCTGAAACGTTTCGTAGCACTTCGAACAATCCTCGATTTAATTTGATGTTGTGACCGAAACTAGTAATAAATTGTGTATATTATACTACGATTTTTGGCCGAAACTAGTATTTCGAAAAGTTTCATAGAATCTAATTTTGAGATAGTTTGTTGGATGGACTTCCATTATAACATTCCGTCGTAACATTTAGAAAGGATCTGAAAAGTTTTGAAGCATTTTAAACAATCCTCGATTTAATTTGAGTATTTGACCGAATTTAGTATAAAATTGTGTATAATATACTCCGATTTTTAACCTAAACTAGCATTTCAAAAAGTTTCATAGAATCTAATTTTGAGATAATTTTTTTACATGTAATTCCATCATAACCTTCCCATGTAACATATAGAAAGGATCTTAAAATTTTTGTAGCATTTTGAATAATCCTCGATTTAATTTGATTATATGACCGAAACTAGTATAAAATAGTGTATAATATACTACAATTTTTGACCGAAACTAGTATTTGAAAAAATTTCATAGAATCTAATTTTGAGATAAATTTTTGCATGGACTTCCATCATAACCTTCCCTCTTAACATATAGACAGGATATGAAAAGTTTCGTAACATTTCGAACAATCCTCGATGTAATTTTATTTTTTAACCAAAACTAGTATAAAATTGTGTATAATATACTACGATTTTTGACCGAAACTAGTATTTCAAAAAGTTTTATAAAATCTACTTTTGAGATAATGTTTTTCATAGACTTCCATCATAACATTCCCTAGTAACATATATAAAGGATCTGAAACATTTCGTACCATTTCGAACAATCCTCGATTTAATTTGATTATTTGACCGAAACAAGTATAAATTTGTGTATAATATACTATAATTTTTGACCGAAACTAGTATTTCAAGAAGTTTCATAGAATCTAATTTGAGACAATTTTTTTAAATGGACTTCCATCATAACCTCCGCTCTTAACAAATAGAAAGGATATGAAAATTTCGTAGAATTTCAAACAATCCTCAATTTAATTTGATTCTTTGACCGAAACTAGTATAAAATTGTGTATAATATACTACGATTTTTAACCGAAACTAGTATTTCAAAAAGTTTCATGGAATCTAATTTTCAGATAATATTTTTACATGGATTTCCATCATAACCTTCCCTCTTATCATATAGAAAGGACCTAAAAATTTCGTAACATTTAAAACAATCCTCGACTTAATTTGATTTTTTATTTCGAAACTAGTAATAAATTATGTATAATATACTACTATTTTTGACCGAAACTTGTATTTCAAAAAGTTTCGTAGAATCTGATTTTGAGATAATGTTTTGCATAGACTTCCATCATAACATTCCCTAGTAACATATAGAAAGGATCTGAAACGTTTCGTAGCATTTCGAACAATCCTCGATTTAATTTGATGTTTTGACCGAAACTAGTAATAAATTGTGTATATTATACTAAGATTTTTGGCCGAAACTAGTATTTCGAAAAGTTTCATAGAATCTAATTTTGAGATAGTTTGTCGGGTGGACTTCCATTATAACATTCTGTCGTAACATTTAGAAAGGATCTGAAAAGTTTCGAAGCATTTTAAACAATCCTCGATTTAATTTGAGTATTTGACCGAATTTAGTATAAAATTGTGAATATACTCTGATTTTTAACCTAAACTAGCATTTCAAAAAGTTTCATAGAATCTAATTTTGATATAATTTTTTTGCATGTACTTCCATCATAACCTTCTCATGTAACATATAGAAAGGACCTGAAAATTTTTGTAGCATTTTGAATAATCCTCGATTTAATTTGATTATTTGTACGAAACTATTATAAAATTGTGTATAATATACTACAATTATTGACCGAAACTAGTATTTCAAAAAATTTCATAGAATCTAATTTTGAGATAAATTTTTGCATGGACTTCCATCATAACCTTCCCTCTTAACATATAGACAGGATATGAAAAGTTTCGTAACATTTCGAACAATCCTCGATTTAATTTTATTTTTTAACCAAAACTAGTATAAAATTGTGTTAATATACTACGATTTTTGACCGAAACTAGTATTTCAAAAAGTTTCATAGAATCAAATTTTGAGATAATGTTTTTCATAGACTTCCATCATAACATTCCCTAGTAACATATATATAGGATCTGAAACGTTTCGTACCATTTCGTACAATCCTCGATTTAATTTAATTATTTGACCGAAACAAGTATAAATTTATGTATAATATACTATAATTTTTGACCGAAACTAGTATTTCAAAAAGTTTCATAGAATCTAATTTGAGATAATTTTTTTAAATGGACTTCCATCATAACCTCCCCTCTTAACAAATAGAAAGGATATGAAAAGTTTAGTAGCATTTCAAACAATCCTCAATTTAATTTGATTCTTTGACCGAAACTAGTATAAAATTGTGTATAATATACTACGATTTTTGGCCGAAACTAGTATTTCAAAAAGTTTCATGGAATCTAAATTTGAGATAATATTTTTACATGGACTTCCATCATAACCTTCCCTATTAACATATAGAAAGGATCTACAAATTTCGTAACATTTAAAAGAATCCTCGATTTAATTTGATTTTTTGTTCGAAACTAGTAATAAATTGTGTATAATATACTACTATTTTTGACCGAAACTTGTATTTCAAAAAGTTTCGTAGAATCTGATTTTGAGATAATGTTTTGCATAGACTTCCATCATAACATTCCCTGGTAACATATAGTAAGGATCTGAAATGTTTCGTAGCATTTCGAACAATCCTCGATTTAATTTGATGTTTTGACCGAAACTAGTAATAAATTGTGTATATTATACTACGATTTTTGACCGAAACTAGTATTTCAAAAAGTTTCATAGAATCTAATTTTGAGATAGTTTGTCGGATGGAATTCCATTATAACATTTCGTCGTAACATTTAGAAAGGATCTGAAAAGTTTCGAAGCATTTTAAACAATCCTCGATTTAATTTGAGTATTTGACCGAATTTAGTATAAAATTGTGGAAAATATACTCCGATTTTTAACATAAACTAGCATTTCAAAAAGTTTCATAGAATCTAATTTTGAGATAATTTTTTTGCATGTAATTCCATCATAACCTTCCCATGTAACATATAGAAAGGATCTGAAAATTTTCGTAGCATTTTGAATAATCCTCGATTTAATTTGATTATTTGACCGAAATTAGTATAAAATTGTGTATAACATACTACAATTTTTGACCGAAACTAGTATTTGAAAAAATTTCATAGAATATAATTTTGAGATAAATTTTTGCATGGACTTCCATCATAACCTTCCCTCTTAACATATAGACAGGATATGAAAAGTTTCGTAACATTTCGAACAATCCTCGATTTAATTTTATTTTTTACCCAAAACTAGTATAAAATTGTGTATAATATACTACGATTTTTGACCGAAACTAGTATTTCAAAAAGTTTCATAGAATCTAATTTTGAGATAATGTTTTTCATAGACTTCCATCATAACATTCCCTAGTAACATATATAAAGGATCTGAAACGTTTCGTACCATTTCGAACAATCCTCGATTTAATTTGATTATTTGACCGAAACAAGTATAAATTTGTGTATAATATACTATAATTTTTGACCGAAACTAGTATTTCAAGAAATTTCATAGAATCTAATTTAATTTTTTTAAATGGACTTCCATCATAACCTCCCCTCTTAACAAATAGAAAGGATATGAAATGTTTCGTAGCATTTCAAACAATCCTCAATTTAATTTGATTCTTTGACCGAAACTAGTATAAAATTGTGTATAATATACTACGATTTTTAACCGAAACTAGTATTTCAAAAAGTTTCATGGAATCTAATTTTGAGATAATATTTTTACATGGACTTCCATTATAACCTACCCTCTTAACATATAGAAAGGATCTAAAAATTTTGTAACATTTAAAATAATCCTCGATTTAATTTGATTTTTTGTTCGAAACTAGTAATAAATTGTGTATAATATACTACTATTTTTGACTGAAACTTATATTTCAAAAAGTTTCGTAGAATCTGATTTTGAGATAATGTTTTTCATAGACTTCCATCATAACATTCCCTAGTAACATATAGAAAGGATCTGAAACGTTTCGTAGCATTTCAAACAATCCTCGATTTAATTTGATGTTTTGACCGAAACTAGTAAAAAATTGTGTATATTATACTACGATTTTTAGCCGAAACTAGTATTTCAAAACGTTTCATAGAATCTAATTTTGAGATAGTTTGTTGGATGGACTTCCATTATAACATTACGTCGTAACATTTAGAAAGGATCTGTAAAGTTTCGAAGCATTTTTAACAATCCTCGATTTAATTTGAGTATTTGACCGAATTTAGTTTAAAATTGTGTATAATATACTCCGACTTTTAACCTAAACTAACATTTCAAAAAATTTCATAGAATCTAATTTTGAGATAATTTTTTTGCATGTACTTCCATCATAACCTTCCCATGTAACATATAGAAAGGATCTGAAAATTTTTGTAGCATTTTGAATAATCCTCGATTTAATTTGATTATTTGACCGAAACAAGTATAAAATTGTGTATAATATACTACAATTTTTAATCGAAACTAGTATTTCAAAAAATTTCATAGAATCTAATTTTGAGATAAATTTTTGCATGGACTTCCATCATAACCTTCCCTCTTAACATATAGACAGGATATGAAAAGTTTCGTAACATTTCGAACAATCCTCGATTTAATTTTATTTTTTAACCAAAACTAGTATAAAATTGTGTATAATATACTACGATTTTTGACCGAAACTAGTATTTCAAAAAGTTTCATAGAATCTAATTTTGAGATAATGTTTTTCATAGACTTCCATCATAACATTCCCTAGTAACATATATAAAGGATCTGAAACGTTTCGTACCATTTCGAACAATCCTCGATTTAATTTGATTATTTGACCGAAACAAGTATAAATTTGTGTAAAATATACTATAATTTTTGACCGAGACTAGTATTTCAAAAAGTTTCATAGAATCTAATTTGAGATAATTTTTTTAAATGGACTTCCATCATAACCTCCCCTCTTAACAAATAGAAAGGATATGAAAAGTTTCGTAGCATTTCAAACAATCCGCAATTTAATTTGATTCTTTGACCGAAACTAGTATAAAATTGTGTATAATATACAACGATTTTTGGCCGAAACTAGTATTTCAAAAAGTTTCATGGAATCTAATTTTGAGATAATATTTTTACATGGACTTCCATCATAACCTTCCCTATTAACATATAGAAAGGACCTACAAATTTCGTAACATTTAAAACAATCCTCGATTTAATTTGATTTTTTGTTCGAAACTAGTAATAAATTGTGTATAATATACTAATATTTTTGACCGAAACTTGTATTTCAAAAAGTTTCGTAAATTTGATTTTGAGATAATGTTTTGCATAGACTTCCATCATAACATTCCCTAGTAACATATAGTAAGGATCTGAAACGTTTCGTAGCATTTCGAACAATCCTCGATTTAATTTGATGTTTTGACCGAAACTAGTAATAAATTGTGTATATTATACTACGATTTTTGGCCGAAACTAGTATTTCGAAAAGTTTCATAGAATCTAATTTTGAGATAGTTTGTCGGATGGAATTCCATTATAACATTCCGTCGTAACATTTAGAAAGGATCTGAAAAGTTTCGAAGCATTTTAAACAATCCTCGATTTAATTTGAGTATTTGACCGAATTTAGTATAAAATTGTGTATAATATACTCCGATTTTTTTACCTAAACTAGCATTTCAAAAAATTTCATAGAATCTAATTTTGAGATAATTTTTTTGCATGTACTTCCATCATAACCTTCCCATGTAACATATAGAAAGGATCTGAAAATTTTTGTAGCATTTTGAATAATCCTCGATTTAATTTGATTATTTGACCGAAACAAGTATAAAATTGTGTATAATATACTACAATTTTTAATCGAAACTAGTATTTCAAAAAATTTCATAGAATCTAATTTTGAGATAAATTTTTGCATGGACTTCCATCATAACCTTCCCTCTTAACATATAGACAGGATATGAAAAGTTTCGTAACATTTCGAACAATCCTCGATTTAATTTTATTTTTTAACCAAAACTAGTATAAAATTGTGTATAATATACTACGATTTTTGACCGAAACTAGTATTTCAAAAAGTTTCATAGAATCTAATTTTGAGATAATGTTTTTCATAGACTTCCATCATAACATTCCCTAGTAACATATATAAAGGATCTGAAACGTTTCGTACCATTTCGAACAATCCTCGATTTAATTTGATTATTTGACCGAAACAAGTATAAATTTGTGTAAAATATACTATAATTTTTGACCGAAACTAGTATTTCAAAAAGTTTCATAGAATCTAATTTGAGATAATTTTTTTAAATGGACTTCCATCATAACCTCCCCTCTTAACAAATAGAAAGGATATGAAAAGTTTCGTAGCATTTCAAACAATCCGCAATTTAATTTGATTCTTTGACCGAAACTAGTATAAAATTGTGTATAATATACAACGATTTTTGGCCGAAACTAGTATTTCAAAAAGTTTCATGGAATCTAATTTTGAGATAATATTTTTACATGGACTTCCATCATAACCTTCCCTATTAACATATAGAAAGGACCTACAAATTTCGTAACATTTAAAACAATCCTCGATTTAATTTGATTTTTTGTTCGAAACTAGTAATAAATTGTGTATAATATACTAATATTTTTGACCGAAACTTGTATTTCAAAAAGTTTCGTAAATTTGATTTTGAGATAATGTTTTGCATAGACTTCCATCATAACATTCCCTAGTAACATATAGTAAGGATCTGAAACGTTTCGTAGCATTTCGAACAATCCTCGATTTAATTTGATGTTTTGACCGAAACTAGTAATAAATTGTGTATATTATACTACGATTTTTGGCCGAAACTAGTATTTCGAAAAGTTTCATAGAATCTAATTTTGAGATAGTTTGTCGGATGGAATTCCATTATAACATTCCGTCGTAACATTTAGAAAGGATCTGAAAAGTTTCGAAGCATTTTAAACAATCCTCGATTTAATTTGAGTATTTGACCGAATTTAGTATAAAATTGTGTATAATATACTCCGATTTTTTTACCTAAACTAGCATTTCAAAAAGTTTCATAGAATCTAATTTTGAGATAATTTTTTTGCATGTACTTCCATCATAACCTTCCCATGTAACATATAGAAAGGATCTGAAAATTTTCGTAGCATTTTGAATAATCCTCGATTTAATTTGATTATTTGACCGAAACTAGTATAAAATAGTGTATAATATACTACAATTTTTGACCGAAACTAATATTTCAAAAAATTTCATAGAATCTAATTTTGAGATAAATTTTTGCATGGACTTCCATCATAACCTTCCCTCTTAACATATAGACAGGATATGAAAAGTTTCGTAACATTTCGAACAATCCTCGATTTAATTTTATTTTTTAACCAAAACTAGTATAAAATTGTGTATAATATACTACGATTTTTGACCGAAACTAGTATTTCAAAAAGTTTCATAGAATCTAATTTTGAGATAATGTTTTTCATAGACTTTCATCATAACATTCCCTAGTAAAATATATAAAGGATCTGAAACGTTTCGTACCATTTCGAACAATCCTCGATTTAATTTGATTATTTGACCGAAACAAGTATAAATTTGTGTATAATATACTATAATTTTTGACCGAAACTATTATTTCAAGAAGTTTCATAGAATCTAATTTGAGATAATTTTTTTAAATGGACTTCCATCATAACCTCCCCTCTTAACAAATAGAAAGGATATGATAAGTTTCGTAGCATTTCAAACAATCCTCAATTTAATTTGATTCTTTGACCGAAACTAGTATAAAATTGTGTATAATATACTACGATTTTTAACCGAAACTAGTATTTCAAAAAGTTTCATGGAATCTAATTTTGAGATAATATTTTTACATGGACTTCCATCATAACCTTCCCTCTTAACATATAGAAAGGATCTAAAAATTTCGTAACATTTAAAACAATCCTCGATTTAATTTGATTTTTTGTTCGAAACTAGTAATAAATTGTGTATAATATACTACTATTTTTGACCGAAACTTGTATTTCAAAAAGTATCGCAGAATCTGATTTTGAGATAATGATTTGCATAGACTTCCATCATAACATTCCCTAGTTCATAGAGAAAGGATCTGAAACGTTTCGTAGCATTTCGAACAATCCTCGATTTAATTTGATGTTTTGACCGAAACTAGTAATAAATTGTGTATATTATACTACGATTTTTGGCCGAAATTAGTATTTCAAAAAGTTTCATAGAATCTAATTTTGAGATAGTTTGTTGGATGGAATTCTATTATAACATTTCGTCGTAACATTTAGAAAGAATCTGAAAAGTTTCGAAGCATTTTAAACAATCCTCGATTTAATTTGAGTATTTGACCAAATTTAGTATAAATTTGTGTATAATATACTCCGATTTTTGACCGAAACTAGTATTTTAAAAAGTTTCATAGAATCTAATTTTGAGATAATGTTTTTCATAGACTTCCATCATAATA
The DNA here is from genome assembly GCA_963966055.1 of Lathyrus aphaca. NCBI lineage: Eukaryota > Viridiplantae > Streptophyta > Magnoliopsida > Fabales > Fabaceae > Lathyrus > Lathyrus aphaca. The sequence continues at coordinate 61,256,269 of OZ014523.1, read as the reverse complement.
TTCCCTAGTAACATATATAAAGGATCTGAAACGTTTCGTATTATTTCGAACAATCCTCGATTTAATTTGATTATTTGACCGAAACAAGTATAAATTTGTGTATAATATACTATAATTTTTGACCGAAACTAGTATTTCAAAAAGTTTCATAGAATCTAATTTGAGATAATTTTTTTAAATGGACTTCCATCATAACCTCCCCTCTTATCAAATAGAAAGTATATGAAAAGTTTCGTAGCATTTCAAACAATCCTCGATTTAATTTGATTCTTTGACCGAAACTAGTATAAAATTGTGTATAATATAGTACGATTTTTGACCGAAACTAGTATTTCAAAAAGTTTAATGGAATCTAATTTTGAGATAATATTTTTACATGGACTTACATCATAACCTTCCCTCTTAACATATAGAAACGATCTAAAAATTTCGTAACATTTAAAACAATCTTAAATTTAATTTGATTTTTTGTACGAAACTAGTAATAAATTGTGTATAATATACTTCTATTTTTAACCGAAACTTGTATTTCAAAAAGTTTCGTAGAATCTGATTTTGAGATTATGTTTTGCATAGACTTCCATCATAACATTCCCTAGTAACATATAGAAAGGATCTGAAACGTTTCGTAGCATTTCGAACAATTCTCGATTTAATTTGATGTTTTGACCGAAACTAGTAATAAATTGTGTATATTATACTACAATTTTTGGCCGAAACTAGTATTTCAAAAAGTTTCATAGAATCTAATTTTGAGATAGTTTGTTGGATGGACTTCCATTATAACATTCCGTCGTAACATTTAGATAGAATCTGAAATGTTTTGAAGCATTTTAAACAATCATCGATTTAATTTGAGTATTTGACCGAATTTAGTATAAAATTATGTATAATATACTCCGATTTTTAACCTAAACTAGCATTTCAAAAAGTATCATAGAATCTAATTTTGAGATAATTTTTTTGCATGTACTTCCATCATAACCTTCCCATGTAATATATAGAAAAGATCTAAAAAATTTTGTAGCGTTTTGAATAATCCTCGATTTAATTTGATTATTTTACCGAAACTAGTATAAAATTGTTTATAATATACTACAATTTTTGACCGAAACTAGTATTTCAAAAAATTTCATAGAATCTAATTTTGAGAAAAAATTTTGCATGGACTTCCATCATAACCTTCCCTCTTAACATATAGACAGGATATGAAAAGTTTAGTAACATTTCGAACAATCCTCGATTTAATTTTATTTTTTAACCAAAACTAGTATAAAATTGTGTATAATATACTACGATTTTTGACCGAAACTAGTATTTCAAAAAGTTTCATAGAATCTAATTTTTAGATAATGTTTTTCATAGACTTCCATCATAACATTCCCTAGTAACATATATAAAGGTTCTGAAATGTTTCGTACCATTTCGAATAATCCTCGATTTAATTTGATTATTTGACCGAAACAAGTATAAATTTGTGTAAAATATACTATAATTTTTGACCGAAACTAGTATTTCAAAAAGTTTCATAGAATCTAATTTGAGATAATTTTTTTAAATGGACTTCCATCATAACCTCCCCTCTTAACAAATAGAAAGGATATGAAAAGTTTCGTAGCATTTCAAACAATCCGCAATTTAATTTGATTCTTTGACCGAAACTAGTATAAAATTGTGTATAATATACAACGATTTTTGGCCGAAACTAGTATTTCAAAAAGTTTCATGGAATCTAATTTTGAGATAATATTTTTACATGGACTTCCATCATAACCTTCCCTATTAACATATAGAAAGGACCTACAAATTTCGTAACATTTAAAACAATCCTCGATTTAATTTGATTTTTTGTTCGAAACTAGTAATAAATTGTGTATAATATACTAATATTTTTGACCGAAACTTGTATTTCAAAAAGTTTCGTAAATTTGATTTTGAGATAATGTTTTGCATAGACTTCCATCATAACATTCCCTAGTAACATATAGTAAGGATCTGAAACGTTTCGTAGCATTTCGAACAATCCTCGATTTAATTTGATGTTTTGACCGAAACTAGTAATAAATTGTGTATATTATACTACGATTTTTGGCCGAAACTAGTATTTCGAAAAGTTTCATAGAATCTAATTTTGAGATAGTTTGTCGGATGGAATTCCATTATAACATTCCGTCGTAACATTTAGAAAGGATCTGAAAAGTTTCGAAGCATTTTAAACAATCCTCGATTTAATTTGAGTATTTGACCGAATTTAGTATAAAATTGTGTATAATATACTCCGATTTTTTTACCTAAACTAGCATTTCAAAAAGTTTCATAGAATCTAATTTTGAGATAATTTTTTTGCATGTACTTCCATCATAACCTTCCCATGTAACATATAGAAAGGATCTGAAAATTTTCGTAGCATTTTGAATAATCCTCGATTTAATTTGATTATTTGACCGAAACTAGTATAAAATAGTGTATAATATACTACAATTTTTGACCGAAACTAATATTTCAAAAAATTTCATAGAATCTAATTTTGAGAGAAATTTTTGCATGGACTTCCATCATAACCTTCCCTCTTAACATATAGACAGGATATGAAAAGTTTCGTAACATTTCGAACAATCCTCGATTTAATTTTATTTTTTAACCAAAACTAGTATAAAATTGTGTATAATATACTACGATTTTTGACCGAAACTAGTATTTCAAAAAGTTTCATAGAATCTAATTTTGAGATAATGTTTTTCATAGACTTTCATCATAACATTCCCTAGTAAAATATATAAAGGATCTGAAACGTTTCGTACCATTTCGAACAATCCTCGATTTAATTTGATTATTTGACCGAAACAAGTATAAATTTGTGTATAATATACTATAATTTTTGACCGAAACTATTATTTCAAGAAGTTTCATAGAATCTAATTTGAGATAATTTTTTTAAATGGACTTCCATCATAACCTCCCCTCTTAACAAATAGAAAGGATATGATAAGTTTCGTAGCATTTCAAACAATCCTCAATTTAATTTGATTCTTTGACCGAAACTAGTATAAAATTGTGTATAATATACTACGATTTTTAACCGAAACTAGTATTTCAAAAAGTTTCATGGAATCTAATTTTGAGATAATATTTTTACATGGACTTCCATCATAACCTTCCCTCTTAACATATAGAAAGGATCTAAAAATTTCGTAACATTTAAAACAATCCTCGATTTAATTTGATTTTTTGTTCGAAACTAGTAATAAATTGTGTATAATATACTACTATTTTTGACCGAAACTTGTATTTCAAAAAGTATCGCAGAATCTGATTTTGAGATAATGATTTGCATAGACTTCCATCATAACATTCCCTAGTTCATAGAGAAAGGATCTGAAACGTTTCGTAGCATTTCGAACAATCCTCGATTTAATTTGATGTTTTGACCGAAACTAGTAATAAATTGTGTATATTATACTACGATTTTTGGCCGAAATTAGTATTTCAAAAAGTTTCATAGAATCTAATTTTGAGATAGTTTGTTGGATGGAATTCTATTATAACATTTCGTCGTAACATTTAGAAAGAATCTGAAAAGTTTCGAAGCATTTTAAACAATCCTCGATTTAATTTGAGTATTTGACCAAATTTAGTATAAATTTGTGTATAATATACTCCGATTTTTGACCGAAACTAGTATTTTAAAAAGTTTCATAGAATCTAATTTTGAGATAATGTTTTTCATAGACTTCCATCATAATATTCCCTAGTAACATATATAAAGGATCTGAAACGTTTCGTATTATTTCGAACAATCCTCGATTTAATTTGATTATTTGACCGAAACAAGTATAAATTTGTGTATAATATACTATAATTTTTGACCGAAACTAGTATTTCAAAAAGTTTCATAGAATCTAATTTGAGATAATTTTTTTAAATGGACTTCCATCATAACCTCCCCTCTTATCAAATAGAAAGTATATGAAAAGTTTCGTAGCATTTCAAACAATCCTCGATTTAATTTGATTCTTTGACCGAAACTAGTATAAAATTGTGTATAATATAGTACGATTTTTGACCGAAACTAGTATTTCAAAAAGTTTAATGGAATCTAATTTTGAGATAATATTTTTACATGGACTTACATCATAACCTTCCCTCTTAACATATAGAAACGATCTAAAAATTTCGTAACATTTAAAACAATCTTAAATTTAATTTGATTTTTTGTACGAAACTAGTAATAAATTGTGTATAATATACTTCTATTTTTAACCGAAACTTGTATTTCAAAAAGTTTCGTAGAATCTGATTTTGAGATTATGTTTTGCATAGACTTCCATCATAACATTCCCTAGTAACATATAGAAAGGATCTGAAACGTTTCGTAGCATTTCGAACAATTCTCGATTTAATTTGATGTTTTGACCGAAACTAGTAATAAATTGTGTATATTATACTACAATTTTTGGCCGAAACTAGTATTTCAAAAAGTTTCATAGAATCTAATTTTGAGATAGTTTGTTGGATGGACTTCCATTATAACATTCCGTCGTAACATTTAGATAGAATCTGAAATGTTTTGAAGCATTTTAAACAATCATCGATTTAATTTGAGTATTTGACCGAATTTAGTATAAAATTATGTATAATATACTCCGATTTTTAACCTAAACTAGCATTTCAAAAAGTATCATAGAATCTAATTTTGAGATAATTTTTTTGCATGTACTTCCATCATAACCTTCCCATGTAATATATAGAAAAGATCTAAAAAATTTTGTAGCGTTTTGAATAATCCTCGATTTAATTTGATTATTTTACCGAAACTAGTATAAAATTGTTTATAATATACTACAATTTTTGACCGAAACTAGTATTTCAAAAAATTTCATAGAATCTAATTTTGAGAAAAAATTTTGCATGGACTTCCATCATAACCTTCCCTCTTAACATATAGACAGGATATGAAAAGTTTAGTAACATTTCGAACAATCCTCGATTTAATTTTATTTTTTAACCAAAACTAGTATAAAATTGTGTATAATATACTACGATTTTTGACCGAAACTAGTATTTCAAAAAGTTTCATAGAATCTAATTTTTAGATAATGTTTTTCATAGACTTCCATCATAACATTCCCTAGTAACATATATAAAGGTTCTGAAATGTTTCGTACCATTTCGAATAATCCTCGATTTAATTTGATTATTTGACCGAAACAAGTATAAATTTGTGTAAAATATACTATAATTTTTGACCGAAACTAGTATTTCAAAAAGTTTCATAGAATCTAATTTGAGATAATTTTTTTAAATGGACTTCCATCATAACCTCCCCTCTTAACAAATAGAAAGGATATGAAAAGTTTCGTAGCATTTCAAACAATCCGCAATTTAATTTGATTCTTTGACCGAAACTAGTATAAAATTGTGTATAATATACTACGATTTTTGGCCGAAACTAGTATTTCAAAAAGTTTCATGGAATCTAATTTTGAGATAATATTTTTACATGGACTTCCATCATAACCTTCCCTATTAACATATAGAAAGGACCTACAAATTTTGTAACATTTAAAACAATCCTCGATTTAATTTGATTTTTTGTTCGAAACTAGTAATAAATTGTGTATAATATACTAATATTTTTGACCGAAACTTGTATTTCAAAAAGTTTCGTAGAATCTGATTTTGAGATAATGTTTTGCATAGACTTCCTTCATAACATTCCCTAGTAACATATAGTAAGGATCTGAAACGTTTCGTAGAATTTCGAACAATCCTCGATTTAATTTGATGTTTTGACCGAAACTAGTAATAAATTGTGTATATTATACTACGATTTTTGGCCGAAAATAGTATTTCGAAAAGTTTCATAGAATCTAATTTTGAGATAGTTTGTCGGATGGAATTCCATTATAACATTCCGTCGTAACATTTAAAAAGGATCTGAAAAGTTTCGAAGCATTTTAAACAATCCTCGATTTAATTTGAGTATTTGACCGAATTTAGTATAAAATTGTGTATAATATACTCCGATTTTTTTACCTAAACTAGCATTTCAAAAAGTTTCATAGAATCTAATTTTGAGATAATTTTTTTGCATGTACTTCCATCATAACCTTCCCATGTAACATATAGAAAGGATCTGAAAATTTTCGTAGCATTTTGAATAATCCTCGATTTAATTTGATTATTTGACCGAAACTAGTATAAAATAGTGTATAATATACTACAATTTTTGACCGAAACTAATATTTCAAAAAATTTCATAGAATCTAATTTTGAGAGAAATTTTTGCATGGACTTCCATCATAACCTTCCCTCTTAACATATAGACAGGATATGAAAAGTTTCGTAACATTTCGAACAATCCTCGATTTAATTTTATTTTTTAACCAAAACTAGTATAAAATTGTGTATAATATACTACGATTTTTGACCGAAACTAGTATTTCAAAAAGTTTCATAGAATCTAATTTTGAGATAATGTTTTTCATAGACTTTCATCATAACATTCCCTAGTAAAATATATAAAGGATCTGAAACGTTTCGTACCATTTCGAACAATCCTCGATTTAATTTGATTATTTGACCGAAACAAGTATAAATTTGTGTATAATATACTATAATTTTTGACCGAAACTAGTATTTCAAGAAGTTTCATAGAATCTAATTTGAGATAATTTTTTTAAATGGACTTCCATCATAACCTCCCCTCTTAACAAATAGAAAGGATATGAAAAGTTTCGTAGCATTTCAAACAATCCTCAATTTAATTTGATTCTTTGACCGAAACTAGTATAAAATTGTGTATAATATACTACGATTTTTAACCGAAACTAGTATTTCAAAAAGTTTCATGGAATCTAATTTTGAGATAATATTTTTACATGGACTTCCATCATAACCTTCCCTTTTAACATATAGAAAGGATCTAAAAATTTCGTAACATTTAAAACAATCCTCGATTTAATTTGATTTTTTGTTCGAAACTAGTAATAAATTGTGTATAATATACTACTATTTTTGACCGAAACTTGTATTTCAAAAAGTATCGTAAAATCTGATTTTGAGATAATGTTTTGCATAGACTTCCATCATAACATTCCCTAGTTCATAGAGAAAGGATCTGAAACGTTTCGTAGCATTTCGAACAATCCTCGATTTAATTTGATGTTTTGACCGAAACTAGTAATAAATTGTGTATATTATACTACGATTTTTGGCCGAAATTAGTATTTCAAAAAGTTTCATAGAATCTAATTTTGAGATAGTTTGTTGGATGGACTTCTATTATAACATTTCGTCGTAACATTTAGAAAGAATCTGAAAAGTTTCGAAGCATTTTAAACAATCCTCGATTTAATTTGAGTATTTGACCAAATTTAGTATAAAATTGTGTTTAATATACTCCGATTTTTGACCGAAACTAGTATTTTAAAAAGTTTCATAGAATTTAATTTTGAGATAATGTTTTTCATAGACTTCCATCATAATATTCCCTAGTAACATATATAAAGGATCTGAAACGTTTCGTATTATTTCGAACAATCCTCGATTTAATTTGATTATTTGACCGAAACAAGTATAAATTTGTGTATAATATACTATAATTTTTGACCGAAACTAGTATTTCAAAAACTTTCGTAGAATCTAATTTGAGATAATTTTTTTAAATGGACTTCCATCATAACCTCCCCTCTTATCAAATAGAAAGCATATGAAAAGTTTCGTAGCATTTCAAACAATCCTCGATTTAATTTGATTTTTTGACCGAAACTAGTATAAAATTGTGTATAATATAGTACGATTTTTGACCGAAACTAGTATTTCAAAAAGTTTAATGGAATCTAATTTTGAGATAATATTTTTACATGGACTTACATCATAACCTTCCCTCTTAACATATAGAAAGGATCTAAAAATTTCGTAACGTTTAAAACAATCCTAAATTTAATTTGATTTTTTGTACGAAACTAGTAATAAATTGTGTATAATATAGTTCTATTTTTAACCGAAACTTGTATTTCAAAAAGTTTCGTAGAATCTGATTTTGAGATTATGTTTTGCATAGACTTCCATCATAACATTCCCTAGTAACATATAGAAAGGATCTGAAACGTTTCGTAGCATTTCGAACAATCCTCGATTTAATTTGATGTTTTGACCGAAACTAGTAATAAATTGTGTATATTATACTCCAATTTTTGGCCGAAACTAGTATTTCAAAAAGTTTCATAGAATCTAATTTTGAGATAGTTTGTTGGATGGACTTCCATTATAACATTCCGTCGTAACATTTAGATAGAATCTGAAATGTTTTGAAGCATTTTAAACAATCCTCGATTTAATTTGAGTATTTGACCGAATTTAGTATAAAATTATGTATAATATACTCCGATTTTTAACCTAAACTAGCATTTCAAAAAGTATCATAGAATCTAATTTTGAGATAATTTTTTTGCATGTACTTCCATCATAACCTTCCATGTAATATATAGAAAGGATCTGAAAATTTTTGTAGCGTTTTGAATAATCCTCGATTTAATTTGATTATTTTACCGAAACTAGTATAAAATTGTTTATAATATACTACAATTTTTGACCGAAACTAGTATTTCAAAAAATTTCATAGAATCTAATTTTGAGAAAAAATTTTGCATGGACTTCCCTCATAACCTTCCCTCTTAACATATAGACAGGATATGAAAAGTTTAGTAACATTTCGAACAATCCTCGATTTAATTTTATTTTTTAACCAAAACTAGTATAAAATTGTGTATAATATACTACGATTTTTGACCGAAACTAGTATTTCAAAAAGTTTCATAGAATCTAATTTTTAGACTATGTTTTTCATAGACTTCCATCATAACATTCCCTAGTAACATATATAAAGGATCTGAAACGTTTCGTACCATTTCGAACAATCCTCGATTTAATTTGATTATTTGACCGAAACAAGTATAAATTTGTGTATAATATACTATAATTTTTGACCGAAACTAGTATTTCAAAAAGTTTCATAGAATCTAATTTGAGATAAATTTTTTTAAATGGACTTCCATCATAACCTCCCCTCTTATCAAATAGAAAGCATATGAAAAGTTTCGTAGCATTTCAAACAATCCTCGATTTAATTTGATTCTTTGACCGAAACTAGTATAAAATTGTGTATAATATAGTACGATTTTTGACCGAAACTAGTATTTCAAAAAGTTTCATGGAATCTAATTTTGAGATAATATTTTTACATGGACTTACATCATAACCTTCCCTCTTAACATATAGAAAGGATCTAAAAATTTCGTAACATTTAAAACAATCCTAGATTTAATTTGATTTTTTGTTCGAAACTAGTAATAAATTGTGTATAATATACTACTATTTTTGACCGAAACTTGTATTTCAAAAAGTTTCGTAGAATCTGATTTTGAGATTATGTTTTGCATAGACTTCCATCATAACATTCCCTAGTAACATATAGAAAGGATCTGAAACGTTTCGTAGAATTTAGAACAATCCTCGATTTAATTTGATGTTTTGACCGAAACTAGTAATAAATTGTGTATATTATATTACAATTTTTGGCCGAAACTAGTATTTCAAAAAGTTTCATAGAATCTAATTTTGAGATAGTTTATTGAATGGACTTCCATTATAACATTCCGTCGTAAAATTTAGAAAGAATCTGAAAAGTTTCGAAGCATTTTAAACAATCCTCGATTTAATTTGAGTATTTGACCGAATTTAGTATAAAATTGTGTTTAATATACTCTGATTTTTAACCTTAACTGGCATTTCAAAAAGTATAATGGAATCTAATTTTGAGGTAATATTTTTGCATGTACTTCCATCATAACCTTCCCATGTAACATATAGAAAGGATCTGAAAATTTTTGTAGCATTTTGAATAATCCTCGATTTAATTTGATTATTTGACCGAAACTAGTATAAAATTGTGTATAATATACTACAATTTTTGACTGAAACTAGTATTTCAAAAAATTTCATAGAATCTAATTTTGAGATAAATTTTTGCATGGACTTCCATCATAACCTTCCCTCTTAACATATAGACAAGATATGAAAAGTTTCGTAACATTTCTAATAATCCTCGATTTAATTTTAATTTTTTAACCAAAACTAGTATAAAATTGTGTATAATATACTAAAAGTTTTGACCGAAACTAGTATTTCAAAAAGTTTCATAGAATCTAATTTTGAGATAATGTTTTTCATAGACTTCCATCATAACATTCCCTAGTAACATATATAAAGGATCTGAAACGTTTCGTACCATTTCGAACAATCCTCGATTTAATTTGATTATTTAACCGAAACAAGTATAAATTTGTGTATAATACTATAATATTTGACCGAAACTAGTATTTCAAAAAGTTTCATAGAATCTAATTTGAGATAACTTTTTTAAATGGACTTCCATCATAACCTCCCCTCTTATCAAATAGAAAGCATATGAAAAGTTTTGTAGCATTTCAAACAATCCTCGATTTAATTTGATTCTTTGACCGAAACTAGTATAAAATTGTGTATAATATAGTACGATTTTTGACCGAAACTAGTATTTCAAAAAGTTTCATGGATTCTATTTTTGAGATAATATTTTTACATGCACTTCCATCATAACCTTCCCTCTTAATATATAGAAAGGATCTAAAATTTTCGTAACATTTAAAACAATCCTCGATTTCATTTGATTTTTTGTTCGAAACTAGTAATAAATTGTTTATAATATACTACTATTTTTGACCGAAACTTGTATTTCAAAAAGTTTCGTAGAATCTGATTTTGAGATTATGTTTTGCATAGACTTCCATCATAACATTCCCTAGTAACATATAGAAAGGATCTGAAACGTATCGTAGCATTTCGAACAATCCTCGATTTAATTTGATGTTATGACCGAAACTTGTAATAAATTGTGTATATTATACTACAATTTTTGGCCGAAACTAGTATTTCAAAAAGTTTCATAGAATCTAATTTTGAGATAGTTTGTTGGATGGACTTCCATTATAACATTCCGTCGTAACATTTAGAAAGAATTTGAAAAGTTTCGAAGCATTTTAAACAATCCTCGATTTAATTTGAGTATTTGACCGAATTTAGTATAAAATTGTGTATAATATACTCTGATTTTTAACCTTAACTAGCATTTCAAAAAGTATAATGGAAACTAATTTTGAGATAATATTTTTGCATATACTTCCATCATAACCTTCCCATGTAACATATAGAAAGGATCTGAAAATTTTCGTAGCATTTTGAATAATCCTCGATTTAATTTGATTATTTGACCGAAACTAGTATAAAATTGTGTATAATATACTACAATTTTTGACTGAAACTAGTATTTCAAAAAATTTCATAGAATCTAATTTTGAGATAAATTTTTGCATGGACTTCCATCATAACCTTCCCTCTTAACATATAGACAGGATATGAAAAGTTTCGTAACATTTCGAATAATCCTCGATTTAATTTTAATTTTTTAACCAAAACTAGTATAAAATTGTGTATAATATACTAAAATTTTTGACCGAAACTAGTATTTCAAAAAGTTTCATAGAATCTAATTTTGAGATAATGTTTTTCATAGACTTCCATCATAACATTCCCTAGTAACATATATAAAGGATCTGAAACGTTTCGTACCATTTCGAACAATCCTCGATTTAATTTGATTATTTGACCGAAACAAGTATAAATTTGTGTATAATACTATAATATTTGACCGAAACTAGTATTTCAAAAAGTTTCATAGAATCTAATTTGAGATAACTTTTTTAAATGGACTTCCATCATAACCTCCCCTCTTATCAAATAGAAAGCATATGAAAAGTTTCGTAGCATTTCAAACAATCCTCGATTTAATTTGATTCTTTGACCGAAACTAGTATAAAATTGTGTATAATATAGTACGATTTTTGACCGAAACTAGTATTTCAAAAAGTTTCATGGAATCTAATTTTGAGATAATATTTTTACATGGACTTCCATCATAACCTTCCCTCTTAACATATAGAAAGGATCTAAAAATTTCGTAACATTTAAAACAATCCTCGATTTAATTTGATTTTTTGTTCGAAACTAGTAATAAATTGTGTATAATATACTACTATTTTTGACCGAAACTTGTATTTCAAAAAGTTTCGTAGAATCTGATTTTGAGATTATGTTTTGCATAGACTTCCATCATAACATTCCCTAGTAACATATAGAAAGGATCTGAAACGTTTCGTAGCATTTCGAACAATCCTCGATTTAATTTGATGTTTTGACCGAAACTAGTAATAAATTGTGTATATTATACTACAATTTTTGGCCGAAACTAGTATTTCAAAAAGTTCCATAGAATCTAATTTTGAGATAGTTTATTGGATGCACTTCCATTATAACATTTCGTCGTAACATTTAGAAAGAATCTGAAAAGTTTCGAAGCATTTTAAACAATCCTTGATTTAATTTGAGTATTTGACCGAATTTAGTAAAAAATTGTGTATAATATACTCTTATTTTTAACCTTAACTGGCATTTCAAAAAGTATAATGGAATCTAATTTTGAGATAATATTTTTGCATATACTTCCATCATAACCTTCCCATGTAACATATAGAAAGGATCTGAAAATTTTTGTAGCATTTTGAATAATCCTCGATTTAATTTGATTATTTGACCGAAACTAGTATAAAATTGTGTATAATATACTACAATTTTTGACTGAAACTAGTATTTCAAAAAATTTCATAGAATCTAATTTTGAGATAAATTTTTGCATGGACTTCCATCATAACCTTCCCTCTTAACATATAGACAGGATATGAAAAGTTTCGTAACATTTCGAACAATCCTCGATTTAATTTTAATTTTTTAACCAAAACTAGTATAAAATTGTGTATAATATACTAAAATTTTTGACCGAAACTAGTATTTCAAAAAGTTTCATAGAATCTAATTTTGAGATAATGTTTTTCATAGACTTCCATCATAACATTCCCTAGTAACATATATAAAGGATCTGAAACGTTTCGTACCATTTCGAACAATCCTCGATTTAATTTGATTATTTGACCGAAACAAGTATAAATTTGTGTATAATACTATAATATTTGACCGAAACTAGTATTTCAAAAAGTTTCATAGAATCTAATTTGAGATAACTTTTTTAAATGGACTTCCATCATAACCTCCACTCTTATCAAATAGAAAGCATATGAAAAGTTTCGTAGCATTTCAAACAATCCTCGATTTAATTTGATTCTTTGACCGAAACTAGTATAAAATTGTGTATAATATAGTACGATTTTTGACCGAAACTAGTATTTCAAAAAGTTTCATGGAATCTAATTTTGAGATAATATTTTTACATGGACTTACATCATAACCTTCCCTCTTAACATATAGAAAGGATCTAAAAATTTCGTAACATTTAAAACAATCCTAGATTTAATTTGATTTTTTGTTCGAAACTAGTAATAAATTGTGTATAATATACTACTATTTTTGACCGAAACTTGTATTTCAAAAAGTTTCGTAGAATCTGATTTTGAGATTATGTTTTGCATAGACTTCCATCATAACATTCCCTAGTAACATATAGAAAGGATCTGAAACGTTTCGTAGCATTTCGAACAATCCTCGATTTAATTTGATGTTTTGACCGAAACTAGTAATAAATTGTGTATATTATACTACAATTTTTGGCCGAAACTAGTATTTCAAAAAGTTCCATAGAATCTAATTTTGAGATAGTTTATTGGATGCACTTCCATTATAACATTCCGTCGTAACATTTAGAAAGAATCTGAAAAGTTTCGAAGCATTTTAAACAATCCTTGATTTAATTTGAGTATTTGACCGAATTTAGTATAAAATTGTGTATAATATACTCTTATTTTTAACCTTAACTGGCATTTCAAAAAGTATAATGGAATCTAATTTTGAGATAATATTTTTGCATATACTTCCATCATAACCTTCCCATGTAACATATAGAAAGGATCTGAAAATTTTTGTAGCATTTTGAATAATCCTCGATTTAATTTGATTATTTGACCGAAACTAGTATAAAATTGTGTATAATATACTACAATTTTTGACTGAAACTAGTATTTCAAAAAATTTCATAGAATCTAATTTTGAGATAAATTTTTGCATGGACTTCCATCATAACCTTCCCTCTTAACATATAGACAGGATATGAAAAGTTTCGTAACATTTCGAACAATCCTCGATTTAATTTTAATTTTTTAACCAAAACTAGTATAAAATTGTGTATAATATACTAAAATTTTTGACCGAAACTAGTATTTCAAAAAGTTTCATAGAATCTAATGTTGAGATAATGTTTTTCATAGACTTCCATCATAACAATCCCTAGTAACATATATAAAGGATCTGAAACGTTTCGTACCATTTCGAACAATCCTCGATTTAATTTGATTATTTGACCGAAACAAGTATAAATTTGTGTATAATACTATAATATTTGACCGAAACTAGTATTTCAAAAAGTTTCATAGAATCTAATTTGAGATAACTTTTTTAAATTGACTTCCATCATAACCTCCACTCTTATCAAATAGAAAGCATATGAAAAGTTTCGTAGCATTTCAAACAATCCTCGATTTAATTTGATTCTTTGACCGAAACTAGTATAAAATTGTGTATAATATAGTACGATTTTTGACCGAAACTAGTATTTCAAAAAGTTTCATGGAATCTAATTTTGAGATAATATTTTTACATGGACTTACATCATAACCTTCCCTCTTAACATATAGAAAGGATCTAAAAATTTCGTAACATTTAAAACAATCCTAGATTTAATTTGATTTTTTGTTCGAAACTAGTAATAAATTGTGTATAATATACTACTATTTTTGACCGAAACTTGTATTTCAAAAAGTTTCGTAGAATCTGATTTTGAGATTATGTTTTGCATAGACTTCCATCATAACATTCCCTAGTAACATATAGAAAGGATCTGAAACGTTTCGTAGAATTTAGAACAATCCTCGATTTAATTTGATGTTTTGACCGAAACTAGTAATAAATTGTGTATATTATATTACAATTTTTGGCCGAAACTAGTATTTCAAAAAGTTTCATAGAATCTAATTTTGAGATAGTTTATTGAATGGACTTCCATTATAACATTCCGTCGTAAAATTTAGAAAGAATCTGAAAAGTTTCGAAGCATTTTAAACAATCCTCGATTTAATTTGAGTATTTGACCGAATTTAGTATAAAATTGTGTTTAATATACTCTGATTTTTAACCTTAACTGGCATTTAAAAAAGTATAATGGAATCTAATTTTGAGATAATATTTTTGCATGTACTTCCATCATAACCTTCCCATGTAACATATAGAAAGGATCTGAAAATTTTTGTAGCATTTTGAATAATCCTCGATTTAATTTGATTATTTGACCGAAACTAGTATAAAATTGTGTATAATATACTACAATTTTTGACTGAAACTAGTATTTCAAAAAATTTCATAGAATCTAATTTTGAGATAAATTTTTGCATGGACTTCCATCATAACCTTCCCTCTTAACATATAGACAAGATATGAAAAGTTTCGTAACATTTCTAACAATCCTCGATTTAATTTTAATTTTTTAACCAAAACTAGTATAAAATTGTGTATAATATACTAAAAGTTTTGACCGAAACTAGTATTTCAAAAAGTTTCATAGAATCTAATTTTGAGATAATGTTTTTCATAGACTTCCATCATAACATTCCCTAGTAACATATATAAAGGATCTGAAACGTTTCGTACCATTTCGAACAATCCTCGATTTAATTTGATTATTTAACCGAAACAAGTATAAATTTGTGTATAATACTATAATATTTGACCGAAACTAGTATTTCAAAAAGTTTCATAGAATCTAATTTGAGATAACTTTTTTAAATGGACTTCCATCATAACCTCCCCTCTTATCAAATAGAAAGCATATGAAAAGTTTTGTAGCATTTCAAACAATCCTCGATTTAATTTGATTCTTTGACCGAAACTAGTATAAAATTGTGTATAATATAGTACGATTTTTGACCGAAACTAGTATTTCAAAAAGTTTCATGGATTCTATTTTTGAGATAATATTTTTACATGCACTTCCATCATAACCTTCCCTCTTAATATATAGAAAGGATCTAAAATTTTCGTAACATTTAAAACAATCCTCGATTTAATTTGATTTTTTGTTCGAAACTAGTAATAAATTGTTTATAATATACTACTATTTTTGACCGAAACTTGTATTTCAAAAAGTTTCGTAGAATCTGATTTTGAGATTATGTTTTGCATAGACTTCCATCATAACATTCCCTAGTAACATATAGAAAGGATCTGAAACGTATCGTAGCATTTCGAACAATTCTCGATTTAATTTGATGTTATGACCGAAACTTGTAATAAATTGTGTATATTATACTACAATTTTTGGCCGAAACTAGTATTTCAAAAAGTTTCATAGAATCTAATTTTAAGATAGTTTGTTGGATGGACATCCATTATAACATTCCGTCGTAACATTTAGAAAGAATTTGAAAAGTTTCGAAGCATTTTAAACAATCCTCGATTTAATTTGAGTATTTGACCGAATTTAGTATAAAATTGTGTATAATATACTCTGATTTTTAACCTTAACTAGCATTTCAAAAAGTATAATGGAAACTAATTTTGAGATAATATTTTTGCATATACTTCCATCATAACCTTCCCATGTAACATATAGAAAGGATCTGAAAATTTTCGTAGCATTTTGAATAATCCTCGATTTAATTTGATTATTTGACCGAAACTAGTATAAAATTGTGTATAATATACTACAATTTTTGACTGAAACTAGTATTTCAAAAAATTTCATAGAATCTAATTTTGAGATAAATTTTTGCATGGACTTCCATCATAACCTTCCCTCTTAACATATAGACAGGATATGAAAAGTTTCGTAACATTTCGAATAATCCTCGATTTAATTTTAATTTTTTAACCAAAACTAGTATAAAATTATGTATAATAAACTAAAATTTTTGACCGAAACTAGTATTTCAAAAAGTTTCATAGAATCTAATTTTGAGATAATGTTTTTCATAGACTTCCATCATAACATTCCCTAGTAACATATATAAAGGATCTGAAACGTTTCGTACCATTTCGAACAATCCTCGATTTAATTTGATTATTTGACCGAAACAAGTATAAATTTGTGTATAATACTATAATATTTGACTGAAACTAGTATTTCAAAAAGTTTCATAGAATCTAATTTGAGATAACTTTTTTAAATGGACTTCCATCATAACCTCCCCTCTTATCAAATAGAAAGCATATGAAAAGTTTCGTAGCATTTCAAACAATCCTCGATTTAATTTGATTCTTTGACCGAAACTAGTATAAAATTGTGTATAATATAGTACGATTTTTGACCGAAACTAGTATTTCAAAAAGTTTCATGGAATCTAATTTTGAGATAATATTTTTACATGGACTTCCATCATAACCTTCCCTCTTAACATATAGAAAGTATCTAAAAATTTCGTAACATTTAAAACAATCCTCGATTTAATTTGATTTTTTGTTCGAAACTAGTAATAAATTGTGTATAATATACTACTATTTTTGACCGAAACTTGTATTTCAAAAAGTTTCGTAGAATCTGATTTTGAGATTATGTTTTGCATAGACTTCCATCATAACATTCCCTAGTAACATATAGAAAGGATCTGAAACGTTTCGTAGCATTTCGAACAATCCTCGATTTAATTTGATGTTTTGACCGAAACTAGTAATAAATTGTGTATATTATACTACAATTTTTGGCCGAAACTAGTATTTCAAAAAGTTCCATAGAATCTAATTTTGAGATAGTTTATTGGATGCACTTCCATTATAACATTTCGTCGTAACATTTAGAAAGAATCTGAAAAGTTTCGAAGCATTTTAAACAATCCTTGATTTAATTTGAGTATTTGACCGAATTTAGTAAAAAATTGTGTATAATATACTCTTATTTTTAACCTTAACTGGCATTTCAAAAAGTATAATGGAATCTAATTTTGAGATAATATTTTTGCATATACTTCCATCATAACCTTCCCATGTAACATATAGAAAGGATCTGAAAATTTTTGTAGCATTTTGAATAATCCTCGATTTAATTTGATTATTTGACCGAAACTAGTATAAAATTGTGTATAATATACTACAATTTTTGACTGAAACTAGTATTTCAAAAAATTTCATAGAATCTAATTTTGAGATAAATTTTTGCATGGACTTCCATCATAACCTTCCCTCTTAACATATAGACAGGATATGAAAAGTTTCGTAACATTTCGAACAATCCTCGATTTAATTTTAATTTTTTAACCAAAACTAGTATAAAATTGTGTATAATATACTAAAATTTTTGACCGAAACTAGTATTTCAAAAAGTTTTATAGAATCTAATGTTGAGATAATGTTTTTCATAGACTTCCATCATAACATTCCCTAGTAACATATATAAAGGATCTGAAACGTTTCGTACCATTTCGAACAATCCTCGATTTAATTTGATTATTTGACCGAAACAAGTATAAATTTGTGTATAATACTATAATATTTGACCGAAACTAGTATTTCAAAAAGTTTCATAGAATCTAATTTGAGATAACTTTTTTAAATGGACTTCCATCATAACCTCCACTCTTATCAAATAGAAAGCATATGAAAAGTTTCGTAGCATTTCAAACAATCCTCGATTTAATTTGATTCTTTGACCGAAACTAGTATAAAATTGTGTATAATATAGTACGATTTTTGACCGAAACTAGTATTTCAAAAAGTTTCATGGAATCTAATTTTGAGATAATATTTTGACATGGACTTACATCATAACCTTCCCTCTTAACATATAGAAAGGATCTAAAAATTTCGTAACATTTAAAACAATCCTCGATTTAATTTGATTTTTTGTTCGAAACTAGTAATAAATTGTGTATAATATACTACTATTTTTGACCGAAACTTGTATTTCAAAAAGTTTCGTAGAATCTGATTTTGAGATTATGTTTTGCATAGACTTCCATCATAACATTCCCTAGTAACATATAGAAAGGATCTGAAACGTATCGTAGCATTTCGAACAATCCTCGATTTAATTTGATGTTATGACCGAAACTTGTAATAAATTGTGTATATTATACTACAATTTTTGGCCGAAACTAGTATTTCAAAAAGTTTCATAGAATCTAATTTTGAGATAGTTTGTTGGATGGACTTCCATTATAACATTCCGTCGTAACATTTAGAAAGAATTTGAAAAGTTTCGAAGCATTTTAAACAATCCTCGATTTAATTTGAGTATTTGACCGAATTTAGTATAAAATTGTGTATAATATACTCTGATTTTTAACCTTAACTAGCATTTCAAAAAGTATAATGGAAACTAATTTTGAGATAATATTTTTGCATATACTTCCATCATAACCTTCCCATGTAACATATAGAAAGGATCTGAAAATTTTCGTAGCATTTTGAATAATCCTCGATTTAATTTGATTATTTGACCGAAACTAGTATAAAATTGTGTATAATATACTACAATTTTTGACTGAAACTAGTATTTCAAAAAATTTCATAGAATCTAATTTTGAGATAAATTTTTGCATGGACTTCCATCATAACCTTCCCTCTTAACATATAGACTGGATATGAAAAGTTTCGTAACATTTCGAATAATCCTCGATTTAATTTTAATTTTTTAACCAAAACTAGTATAAAATTGTGTATAATATACTAAAATTTTTGACCGAAACTAGTATTTCAAAAAGTTTCATAGAATCTAATTTTGAGATAATGTTTTTCATAGACTTCCATCATAACATTCCCTAGTAACATATATAAAGGATCTGAAACGTTTCGTACCATTTCGAACAATCCTCGATTTAATTTGATTATTTGACCGAAACAAGTATAAATTTGTGTATAATACTATAATATTTGACCGAAACTAGTATTTCAAAAAGTTTCATAGAATCTAATTTGAGATAACTTTTTTAAATGGACTTCCATCATAACCTCCCCTCTTATCAAATAGAAAGCATATGAAAAGTTTCGTAGCATTTCAAACAATCCTCGATTTAATTTGATTCTTTGACCGAAACTAGTATAAAATTGTGTATAATATAGTACGATTTTTGACCGAAACTAGTATTTCAAAAAGTTTCATGGAATCTAATTTTGAGATAATATTTTTACATGGACTTCCATCATAACCTTCCCTCTTAACATATAGAAAGGATCTAAAAATTTCGTAACATTTAAAACAATCCTCGATTTAATTTGATTTTTTGTTCGAAACTAGTAATAAATTGTGTATAATATACTACTATTTTTGACCGAAACTTGTATTTCAAAAAGTTTCGTAGAATCTGATTTTGAGATTATGTTTTGCATAGACTTCCATCATAACATTCCCTAGTAACATATAGAAAGGATCTGAAACGTTTCGTAGCATTTCGAACAATCCTCGATTTAATTTGATGTTTTGACCGAAACTAGTAATAAATTGTGTATATTATACTACAATTTTTGGCCGAAACTAGTATTTCAAAAAGTTCCATAGAATCTAATTTTGAGATAGTTTATTGGATGCACTTCCATTATAACATTTCGTCGTAACATTTAGAAAGAATCTGAAAAGTTTCGAAGCATTTTAAACAATCCTTGATTTAATTTGAGTATTTGACCGAATTTAGTAAAAAATTGTGTATAATATACTCTTATTTTTAACCTTAACTGGCATTTCAAAAAGTATAATGGAATCTAATTTTGAGATAATATTTTTGCATATACTTCCATCATAACCTTCCCATGTAACATATAGAAAGGATCTGAAAATTTTTGTAGCATTTTGAATAATCCTCGATTTAATTTGATTATTTGACCGAAACTAGTATAAAATTGTGTATAATATACTACAATTTTTGACTGAAACTAGTATTTCAAAAAATTTCATAGAATCTAATTTTGAGATAAATTTTTGCATGGACTTCCATCATAACCTTCCCTCTTAACATATAGACAGGATATGAAAAGTTTCGTAACATTTCGAACAATCCTCGATTTAATTTTAATTTTTTAACCAAAACTAGTATAAAATTGTGTATAATATACTAAAATTTTTGACCGAAACTAGTATTTCAAAAAGTTTCATAGAATCTAATGTTGAGATAATGTTTTTCATAGACTTCCATCATAACATTCCCTAGTAACATATATAAAGGATCTGAAACGTTTCGTACCATTTCGAACAATCCTCGATTTAATTTGATTATTTGACCGAAACAAGTATAAATTTGTGTATAATACTATAATATTTGACCGAAACTAGTATTTCAAAAAGTTTCATAGAATCTAATTTGAGATAACTTTTTTAAATGGACTTCCATCATAACCTCCACTCTTATCAAATAGAAAGCATATGAAAAGTTTCGTAGCATTTCAAACAATCCTCGATTTAATTTGATTCTTTGACCGAAACTAGTATAAAATTGTGTATAATATAGTACGATTTTTGACCGAAACTAGTATTTCAAAAAGTTTCATGGAATCTAATTTTGAGATAATATTTTTACATGGACTTACATCATAACCTTCCCTCTTAACATATAGAAAGGATCTAAAAATTTCGTAACATTTAAAACAATCCTAGATTTAATTTGATTTTTTGTTCGAAACTTGTAATAAATTGTGTATAATATACTACTATTTTTGACCGAAACTTGTATTTCAAAAAGTTTCGTAGAATCTGATTTTGATATTATGTTTTGCATAGACTTCCATCATAACATTCCCTAGTAACATATAGAAAGGATCTGAAATGTTTCGTAGCATTTCGAACAATCCTCGATTTAATTTGATGTTTTGACCGAAACTAGTAATAAATTGTGTATATTATACTACAATTTTTGGCCGAAACTAGTATTTCAAAAAGTTCCATTGAATCTAATTTTGAGATAGTTTATTGGATGCACTTCCATTATAACATTCCGTCGTAACATTTAGAAAGAATCTGAAAAGTTTCGAAGCATTTTAAACAATCCTTGATTTAATTTGAGTATTTGACCGAATTTAGTATAAAATTGTGTATAATATACTCTTATTTTTAACCTTAACTGGCATTTCAAAAAGTATAATGGAATCTAATTTTGAGATAATATTTTTGCATATACTTCCATCATAACCTTCCCATGTAACATATAGAAAGGATCTGAAAATTTTTGAAGCATTTTGAATAATCCTCGATTTAATTTGATTATTTGACCGAAACTAGTATAAAATTGTGTATAATATACTACAATTTTTGACTGAAACTAGTATTTCAAAAAATTTCATAGAATCTAATTTTGAGATAAATTTTTGCATGGACTTCCATCATAACCTTCCCTCTTAACATATAGACAGGATATGAAAAGTTTCGTAACATTTCGAACAATCCTCGATTTAATTTTAATTTTTTAACCAAAACTAGTATAAAATTGTGTATAATATACTAAAATTTTTGACCGAAACTAGTATTTCAAAAAGTTTCATAGAATCTAATGTTGAGATAATGTTTTTCATAGACTTCCATCATAACATTCCCTAGTAACATATATAAAGGATCTGAAACGTTTCGTACCATTTCGAACAATCCTCGATTTAATTTGATTATTTGACCGAAACAAGTATAAATTTGTGTATAATACTATAATATTTGACCGAAACTAGTATTTCAAAAAGTTTCATAGAATCTAATTTGAGATAACTTTTTTAAATGGACTTCCATCATAACCTCCACTCTTATCAAATAGAAAGCATATGAAAAGTTTCGTAGCATTTCAAACAATCCTCGATTTAATTTGATTCTTTGACCGAAACTAGTATAAAATTGTGTATAATATAATACGATTTTTGACCGAAACTGGTATTTCAAAAAGTTTCATGGAATCTAATTTTGAGATAATATTTTTACATGGACTTACATCATAACCTTCCCTCTTAACATATAGAAAGGATCTAAAAATTTCGTAACATTTAAAACAATCCTAGATTTAATTTGATTTTTTGTTCGAAACTAGTAATAAATTGTGTATAATATACTACTATTTTTGACCGAAACTTGTATTTCAAAAAGTTTCGTAGAATCTGATTTTGAGATTATGTTTTGCATAGACTTCCATCATAACATTCCCTAGTAACATATAGAAAGGATCTGAAACGTTTCGTAGCATTTCGAACAATCCTCGATTTAATTTGATGTTTTGACCGAAACTAGTAATAAATTGTGTATATTATACTACAATTTTTGGCCGAAACTAGTATTTCAAAAAGTTCCATAGAATCTAATTTTGAGATAGTTTATTGGATGCACTTCCATTATAACATTCCGTCGTAACATTTAGAAAGAATCTGAAAAGTTTCGAAGCATTTTAAACAATCCTTGATTTAATTTGAGTATTTGACCGAATTTAGTATAAAATTGTGTATAATATACTCTTATTTTTAACCTTAACTGGCATTTAAAAAAGTATAATGGAATCTAATTTTGAGATAATATTTTTGCATATACTTCCATCATAACCTTCACATGTAACATATAGAAAGGATCTGAAAATTTTTGTAGCATTTTGAATAATCCTCGATTTAATTTGATTATTTGACCGAAACTAGTATAAAATTGTGTATAATATACTACAATTTTTGACTGAAACTAGTATTTCAAAAAATTTCATAGAATCTAATTTTGAGATAAATTTTTGCATGGACTTCCATCATAACCTTCCCTCTTAACATATAGACAGGATATGAAAAGTTTCGTAACATTTCGAACAATCCTCGATTTAATTTTAATTTTTTAACCAAAACTAGTATAAAATTGTGTATAATATACTAAAAGTTTTGACCGAAACTAGTATTTCAAAAAGTTTCATAGAATCTAATGTTGAGATAATGTTTTTCATAGACTTCCATCATAACATTCCCTAGTAACATATATAAAGGATCTGAAACGTTTCGTACCATTTCGAACAATCCTCGATTTAATTTGATTATTTGACCGAAACAAGTATAAATTTGTGTATAATACTATAATATTTGACCGAAACTAGTATTTCAAAAAGTTTCATAGAATTTAATTTGAGATAACTTTTTTAAATGGACTTCCATCATAACCTCCCCTCTTATCAAATAGAAAGCATATGAAAAGTTTTGTAGCATTTCAAACAATCCTCGATTTAATTTGATTCTTTGACCGAAACTAGTATAAAATTGTGTATAATATAGTACGATTTTTGACCGAAACTAGTATTTCAAAAAGTTTCATGGAATCTAATTTTGAGATAATATTTTTACATGGACTTACATCATAACCTTCCCTCTTAACATATAGAAAGGATCTAAAAATTTCGTAACATTTAAAACAATCCTAGATTTAATTTGATTTTTTGTTCGAAACTAGTAATAAATTGTGTATAATATACTACTATTTTTGACCAAAACTTGTATTTCAAAAAGTTTCGTAGAATCTGATTTTGAGTTTATGTTTTTCATAGACTTCCATCATAACATTCCCTAGTAACATATAGAAAGGATCTGAGTTTCGTAGCATTTCGAACAATCCTCGATTTAATTTGATGTTTTGACCGAAACTAGTAATAAATTGTGTATATTATACTACAATTTTTGGCCGAAACTAGTATTTCAAAAAGTTTCATCGAATCTAATTTTGAGATAGTTTATTGGATGCACTTCCATTATAACATTCCGTCGTAACATTTAGAAAGAATCTGAAAAGTTTCGAAGCATTTTAAACAATCCTTGATTTAATTTGAGTATTTGACCGAATTTAGTATAAAATTGTGTATAATATACTCTTATTTTTAACATTAACTGGCATTTCAAAAAGTATAATGGAATCTAATTTTGAGATAATATTTTTGCATATACTTCCATCATAACCTTCCCATGTAACATATAGAAAGGATCTGAAAATTTTTGTAGCATTTTGAATAATCCTCGATTTAATTTGATTATTTGACCGAAACTAGTATAAAATTGTGTATAATATACTACAATTTTTGACTGAAACTAGTATTTCAAAAAATTTCATAGAATCTAATTTTGAGATAAATTTTTGCATGGACTTCCATCATAACCTTCCCTCTTAACATATAGACAGGATATGAAAAGTTTCGTAACATTTCGAACAATCCTCGATTTAATTTTAATTTTTTAACCAAAACTAGTATAAAATTGTGTATAATATACTAAAAGTTTTGACCGAAACTAGTATTTCAAAAAGTTTCATAGAATCTAATGTTGAGATAATGTTTTTCATAGACTTCCATCATAACATTCCCTAGTAACATATATAAAGGATCTGAAACGTTTCGTACCATTTCGAACAATCCTCGATTTAATTTGATTATTTGACCGAAACAAGTATAAATTTGTGTATAATACTATAATATTTGACCGAAACTAGTATTTCAAAAAGTTTCATAGAATCTAATTTGAGATAACTCTTTTAAATGGACTTCCATCATAACCACCCCTCTTATCAAATAGAAAGCATATGAAAAGTTTTGTAGCATTTCAAACAATCCTCGATTTAATTTGATTCTTTGACCGAAACTAGTATAAAATTGTGTATAATATAGTACGATTTTTGACCGAAACTAGTATTTCAAAAAGTTTCATGGAATCTAATTTTGAGATAATATTTTTACATGGACTTACATCATAACCTTCCCTCTTAACATATAGAAAGGATCTAAAAATTTCGTAACATTTAAAACAATCCTAGATTTAATTTGATTTTTTGTTCGAAACTAGTAATAAATTGTGTATAATATACTACTATTTTTGACCAAAACTTGTATTTCAAAAAGTTTCGTAGAATCTGATTTTGAGATTATGTTTTGCATAGACTTCCATCATAACATTCCCTAGTAACATATAGAAAGTATCTGAGTTTCGTAGCATTTCGAACAATCCTCGATTTAATTTGATGTTTTGACCGAAACTAGTAATAAATTGTGTATATTATACTACAATTTTTGGCCGAAACTAGTATTTCAAAAAGTTTCATAGAATCTAATTTTGAGATAGTTTATTGGATGCACTTCCATTATAACATTCCGTCTTAACATTTAGAAAGAATCTGAAAAGTTTCGAAGCATTTTAAACAATCCTTGATTTAATTTGAGTATTTGACCGAATTTAGTATAAAATTGTGTATAATATACTCTTATTTTTAACCTTAACTGGCATTTCAAAAAGTATAATGGAATCTAATTTTGAGATAATATTTTTGCATATACTTCCATCATAACCTTCCCATGTAACATATAGAAAGGATCTGAAAATTTTTGTAGCATTTTGAATAATCCTCGATTTAATTTGATTATTTGACCGAAACTAGTATAAAATTGTGTATAATATACTACAATTTTTGACTGAAACTAGTATTTCAAAAAATTTCATAGAATCTAATTTTGAGATAAATTTTTGCATGGACTTCCATCATAACCTTCCCTCTTAACATATAGACAGGATATGAAAAGTTTCGTAACATTTCGAACAATCCTCGATTTAATTTTAATTTTTTAACCAAAACTAGTATAAAATTGTGTATAATATACTAAAAGTTTTGACCGAAACTAGTATTTCAAAAAGTTTCATAGAATCTAATTTTGAGATAATGTTTTTCATAGACTTCCATCATAACATTCCCTAGTAACATATATAAAGGATCTGAAACGTTTCGTACCATTTCGAACAATCCTCGATTTAATTTGATTATTTGACCGAAACAAGTATAAATTTGTGTATAATACTATAATATTTGACCGAAACTAGTATTTCAAAAAGTTTCATAGAATCTAATTTGAGATAACTTTTTTAAATGGACTTCCATCATAACCTCCCCTCTTATCAAATAGAAAGCATATGAAAAGTTTCGTAGCATTTCAAACAATCCTCGATTTAATTTGATTCTTTGACCGAAACTAGTATAAAATTGTGTATAATATAGTACGATTTTTGACCGAAACTAGTATTTCAAAAAGTTTCATGGAATCTAATTTTGAGATAATATTTTTACATGGACTTACATCATAACCTTCCCTCTTAACATATAGAAAGGATCTAAAAATTTCGTAACATTTAAAACAATCCTAGATTTAATTTGATTTTTTGTTCGAAACTAGTAATAAATTGTGTATAATATACTACTATTTTTGACCAAAACTTGTATTTCAAAAAGTTTCGTAGAATCTGATTTTGAGATTATGTTTTGCATAGACTTCCATCATAACATTCCCTAGTAACATATAGAAAGTATCTGAGTTTCGTAGCATTTCGAACAATCCTCGATTTAATTTGATGTTTTGACCGAAACTAGTAATAAATTGTGTATATTATACTACAATTTTTGGCCGAAACTAGTATTTCAAAAAGTTTCATAGAATCTAATTTTGAGATAGTTTATTGGATGCACTTCCATTATAACATTCCGTCTTAACATTTAGAAAGAATCTGAAAAGTTTCGAAGCATTTTAAACAATCCTTGATTTAATTTGAGTATTTGACCGAATTTAGTATAAAATTGTGTATAATATACTCTTATTTTTAACCTTAACTGGCATTTCAAAAAGTATAATGGAATCTAATTTTGAGATAATATTTTTGCATATACTTCCATCATAACCTTCCCATGTAACATATAGAAAGGATCTGAAAATTTTTGTAGCATTTTGAATAATCCTCGATTTAATTTGATTATTTGACCGAAACTAGTATAAAATTGTGTATAATATACTACAATTTTTGACTGAAACTAGTATTTCAAAAAATTTCATAGAATCTAATTTTGAGATAAATTTTTGCATGGACTTCCATCATAACCTTCCCTCTTAACATATAGACAGGATATGAAAAGTTTCGTAACATTTCGAACAATCCTCGATTTAATTTTAATTTTTTAACCAAAACTAGTATAAAATTGTGTATAATATACTAAAAGTTTTGACCGAAACTAGTATTTCAAAAAGTTTCATAGAATCTAATTTTGAGATAATGTTTTTCATAGACTTCCATCATAACATTCCCTAGTAACATATATAAAGGATCTGAAACGTTTCGTACCATTTCGAACAATCCTCGATTTAATTTGATTATTTGACCGAAACAAGTATAAATTTGTGTATAATACTATAATATTTGACCGAAACTAGTATTTCAAAAAGTTTCATAGAATCTAATTTGAGATAACTTTTTTAAATGGACTTCCATCATAACCTCCCCTCTTATCAAATAGAAAGCATATGAAAAGTTTCGTAGCATTTCAAACAATCCTCGATTTAATTTGATTCTTTGACCGAAACTAGTATAAAATTGTGTATAATATAGTACGATTTTTGACCGAAACTAGTATTTCAAAAAGTTTCATGGAATCTAATTTTGAGATAATATTTTTACATGGACTTACATCATAACCTTCCCTCTTAACATATAGAAAGGATCTAAAAATTTCGTAACATTTAAAACAATCCTAGATTTAATTTGATTTTTTGTTCGAAACTAGTAATAAATTGTGTATAATATACTACTATTTTTGACCGAAACTTGTATTTCAAAAAGTTTCGTAGAATCTGATTTTGAGATTATGTTTTGCATAGACTTCCATAATAACATTCCCTAGTAACATATAGAAAGGATCTGAAACGTTTCGTAGCATTTCGAACAATCCTCGATTTAATTTGATGTTTTGACCGAAACTAGTAATAAATTGTGTATATTATACTACAATTTTTGGCCGAAACTAGTATTTCAAAAAGTTCCATAGAATCTAATTTTGAGATAGTTTATTGGATGCACTTCCATTATAACATTCCGTCTTAACATTTAGAAAGAATCTGAAAAGTTTCGAAGCATTTTAAACAATCCTTGATTTAATTTGAGTATTTGACCGAATTTAGTATAAAATTGTGTATAATATACTCTTATTTTTAACCTTAACTGGCATTTCAAAAAGTATAATGGAATCTAATTTTGAGATAATATTTTTGCATATACTTCCATCATAACCTTCCCATGTAACATATAGAAAGGATCTGAAAATTTTTGTAGCATTTTGAATAATCCTCGATTTAATTTGATTATTTGACCGAAACTAGTATAAAATTGTGTATAATATACTACAATTTTTGACTGAAACTAGTATTTCAAAAAATTTCATAGAATCTAATTTTGAGATAAATTTTTGCATGGACTTCCATCATAACCTTCCCTCTTAACATATAGACAGGATATGAAAAGTTTCGTAACATTTCGAACAATCCTCGATTTAATTTTAATTTTTTAACCAAAACTAGTATAAAATTGTGTATAATATACTAAAAGTTTTGACCGAAACTAGTATTTCAAAAAGTTTCATAGAATCTAATTTTGAGATAATGTTTTTCATAGACTTCCATCATAACATTCCCTAGTAACATATATAAAGGATCTGAAACGTTTCGTACCATTTCGAACAATCCTCGATTTAATTTGATTATTTGACCGAAACAAGTATAAATTTGTGTATAATACTATAATATTTGACCGAAACTAGTATTTCAAAAAGTTTCATAGAATCTAATTTGAGATAACTTTTTTAAATGGACTTCCATCATAACCTCCCCTCTTATCAAATAGAAAGCATATGAAAAGTTTCGTAGCATTTCAAACAATCCTCGATTTAATTTGATTCTTTGACCGAAACTAGTATAAAATTGTGTATAATATAGTACGATTTTTGACCGAAACTAGTATTTCAAAAAGTTTCATGGAATCTAATTTTGAGATAATATTTTTACATGGACTTACATCATAACCTTCCCTCTTAACATATAGAAAGGATCTAAAAATTTCGTAACATTTAAAACAATCCTAGATTTAATTTGATTTTTTGTTCGAAACTAGTAATAAATTGTGTATAATATACTACTATTTTTGACCGAAACTTGTATTTCAAAAAGTTTCGTAGAATCTGATTTTGAGATTATGTTTTGCATAGACTTCCATAATAACATTCCCTAGTAACATATAGAAAGGATCTGAAACGTTTCGTAGCATTTCGAACAATCCTCGATTTAATTTGATGTTTTGACCGAAACTAGTAATAAATTGTGTATATTATACTACAATTTTTGGCCGAAACTAGTATTTCAAAAAGTTCCATAGAATCTAATTTTGAGATAGTTTATTGGATGCACTTCCATTATAACATTCCGTCGTAACATTTAGAAAGAATCTGAAAAGTTTCGAAGCATTTTAAACAATCCTTGATTTAATTTGAGTATTTGACCGAATTTAGTATAAAATTGTGTATAATATACTCTTATTTTTAACCTTAACTGGCATTTCAAAAAGTATAATGGAATCTAATTTTGAGATAATATTTTTGCATATACTTCCATCATAACCTTCCCATGTAACATATAGAAAGGATCTGAAAATTTTTGTAGCATTTTGAATAATCCTCGATTTAATTTGATTATTTGACCGAAACTAGTATAAAATTGTGTATAATATACTACAATTTTTGACTGAAACTAGTATTTCAAAAAATTTCATAGAATCTAATTTTGAGATAAATTTTTGCATGGACTTCCATCATAACCTTCCCTCTTAACATATAGACAGGATATGAAAAGTTTCGTAACATTTCGAACAATCCTCGATTTAATTTTAATTTTTTAACCAAAACTAGTATAAAATTGTGTATAATATACTAAAAGTTTTGACCGAAACTAGTATTTCAAAAAGTTTCATAGAATCTAATGTTGAGATAATGTTTTTCATAGACTTCCATCATAACATTCCCTAGTAACATATATAAAGGATCTGAAACGTTTCGTACCATTTCGAACAATCCTCGATTTAATTTGATTATTTGACCGAAACAAGTATAAATTTGTGTATAATACTATAATATTTGACCGAAACTAGTATTTCAAAAAGTTTCATAGAATCTAATTTGAGATAACTCTTTTAAATGGACTTCCATCATAACCACCCCTCTTATCAAATAGAAAGCATATGAAAAGTTTTGTAGCATTTCAAACAATCCTCGATTTAATTTGATTCTTTGACCGAAACTAGTATAAAATTGTGTATAATATAGTACGATTTTTGACCGAAACTAGTATTTCAAAAAGTTTCATGGAATCTAATTTTGAGATAATATTTTTACATGGACTTACATCATAACCTTCCCTCTTAACATATAGAAAGGATCTAAAAATTTCGTAACATTTAAAACAATCCTAGATTTAATTTGATTTTTTGTTCGAAACTAGTAATAAATTGTGTATAATATACTACTATTTTTGACCAAAACTTGTATTTCAAAAAGTTTCGTAGAATCTGATTTTGAGATTATGTTTTGCATAGACTTCCATCATAACATTCCCTAGTAACATATAGAAAGTATCTGAGTTTCGTAGCATTTCGAACAATCCTCGATTTAATTTGATGTTTTGACCGAAACTAGTAATAAATTGTGTATATTATACTACAATTTTTGGCCGAAACTAGTATTTCAAAAAGTTTCATAGAATCTAATTTTGAGATAGTTTATTGGATGCACTTCCATTATAACATTCCGTCTTAACATTTAGAAAGAATCTGAAAAGTTTCGAAGCATTTTAAACAATCCTTGATTTAATTTGAGTATTTGACCGAATTTAGTATAAAATTGTGTATAATATACTCTTATTTTTAACCTTAACTGGCATTTCAAAAAGTATAATGGAATCTAATTTTGAGATAATATTTTTGCATATACTTCCATCATAACCTTCCCATGTAACATATAGAAAGGATCTGAAAATTTTTGTAGCATTTTGAATAATCCTCGATTTAATTTGATTATTTGACCGAAACTAGTATAAAATTGTGTATAATATACTACAATTTTTGACTGAAACTAGTATTTCAAAAAATTTCATAGAATCTAATTTTGAGATAAATTTTTGCATGGACTTCCATCATAACCTTCCCTCTTAACATATAGACAGGATATGAAAAGTTTCGTAACATTTCGAACAATCCTCGATTTAATTTTAATTTTTTAACCAAAACTAGTATAAAATTGTGTATAATATACTAAAAGTTTTGACCGAAACTAGTATTTCAAAAAGTTTCATAGAATCTAATTTTGAGATAATGTTTTTCATAGACTTCCATCATAACATTCCCTAGTAACATATATAAAGGATCTGAAACGTTTCGTACCATTTCGAACAATCCTCGATTTAATTTGATTATTTGACCGAAACAAGTATAAATTTGTGTATAATACTATAATATTTGACCGAAACTAGTATTTCAAAAAGTTTCATAGAATCTAATTTGAGATAACTTTTTTAAATGGACTTCCATCATAACCTCCCCTCTTATCAAATAGAAAGCATATGAAAAGTTTCGTAGCATTTCAAACAATCCTCGATTTAATTTGATTCTTTGACCGAAACTAGTATAAAATTGTGTATAATATAGTACGATTTTTGACCGAAACTAGTATTTCAAAAAGTTTCATGGAATCTAATTTTGAGATAATATTTTTACATGGACTTACATCATAACCTTCCCTCTTAACATATAGAAAGGATCTAAAAATTTCGTAACATTTAAAACAATCCTAGATTTAATTTGATTTTTTGTTCGAAACTAGTAATAAATTGTGTATAATATACTACTATTTTTGACCGAAACTTGTATTTCAAAAAGTTTCGTAGAATCTGATTTTGAGATTATGTTTTGCATAGACTTCCATAATAACATTCCCTAGTAACATATAGAAAGGATCTGAAACGTTTCGTAGCATTTCGAACAATCCTCGATTTAATTTGATGTTTTGACCGAAACTAGTAATAAATTGTGTATATTATACTACAATTTTTGGCCGAAACTAGTATTTCAAAAAGTTCCATAGAATCTAATTTTGAGATAGTTTATTGGATGCACTTCCATTATAACATTCCGTCGTAACATTTAGAAAGAATCTGAAAAGTTTCGAAGCATTTTAAACAATCCTTGATTTAATTTGAGTATTTGACCGAATTTAGTATAAAATTGTGTATAATATACTCTTATTTTTAACCTTAACTGGCATTTCAAAAAGTATAATGGAATCTAATTTTGAGATAATATTTTTGCATATACTTCCATCATAACCTTCCCATGTAACATATAGAAAGGATCTGAAAATTTTTGTAGCATTTTGAATAATCCTCGATTTAATTTGATTATTTGACCGAAACTAGTATAAAATTGTGTATAATATACTACAATTTTTGACTGAAACTAGTATTTCAAAAAATTTCATAGAATCTAATTTTGAGATAAATTTTTGCATGGACTTCCATCATAACCTTCCCTCTTAACATATAGACAGGATATGAAAAGTTTCGTAACATTTCGAACAATCCTCGATTTAATTTTAATTTTTTAACCAAAACTAGTATAAAATTGTGTATAATATACTAAAAGTTTTGACCGAAACTAGTATTTCAAAAAGTTTCATAGAATCTAATGTTGAGATAATGTTTTTCATAGACTTCCATCATAACATTCCCTAGTAACATATATAAAGGATCTGAAACGTTTCGTACCATTTCGAACAATCCTCGATTTAATTTGATTATTTGACCGAAACAAGTATAAATTTGTGTATAATACTATAATATTTGACCGAAACTAGTATTTCAAAAAGTTTCATAGAATCTAATTTGAGATAACTTTTTTAAATGGACTTCCATCATAACCTCCCCTCTTATCAAATAGAAAGCATATGAAAAGTTTTGTAGCATTTCAAACAATCCTCGATTTAATTTGATTCTTTGACCGAAACTAGTATAAAATTGTGTATAATATAGTACGATTTTTGACCGAAACTAGTATTTCAAAAAGTTTCATGGAATCTAATTTTGAGATAATATTTTTACATGGACTTACATCATAACCTTCCCTCTTAACATATAGAAAGGATCTAAAAATTTCGTAACATTTCAAACAATCCTAGATTTAATTTGATTTTTTGTTCGAAACTAGTAATAAATTGTGTATAATATACTACTATTTCTGACCAAAACTTGTATTTCAAAAAGTTTCGTAGAATCTGATTTTGAGTTTATGTTTTGCATAGACTTCCATCATAACATTCCCTAGTAACATATAGAAAGGATCTGAGTTTCGTAGCATTTCGAACAATCCTCGATTTAATTTGATGTTTTGACCGAAACTAGTAATAAATTGTGTATATTATACTACAATTTTTGGCCGAAACTAGTATTTCAAAAAGTTTCATAGAATCTAATTTTGAGATAGTTTATTGGATGCACTTCCATTATAACATTCCGTCGTAACATTTAGAAAGAATCTGAAAAGTTTCGAAGCATTTTAAACAATCCTTGATTTAATTTGAGTATTTGACCGAATTTAGTATAAAATTGTGTATAATATACTCTTATTTTTAACCTTAACTGGCATTTCAAAAAGTATAATGGAATCTAATTTTGAGATAATATTTTTGCATATACTTCCATCATAACCTTCCCATGTAACATATAGAAAGGATCTGAAAATTTTTGTAGCATTTTGAATAATCCTCGATTTAATTTGATTATTTGACCGAAACTAGTATAAAATTGTGTATAATATACTACAATTTTTGACTGAAACTAGTATTTCAAAAAATTTCATAGAATCTAATTTTGAGATAAATTTTTGCATGGACTTCCATCATAACCTTCCCTCTTAACATATAGACAGGATATGAAAAGTTTCGTAACATTTCGAACAATCCTCGATTTAATTTTAATTTTTTAACCAAAACTAGTATAAAATTGTGTATAATATACTAAAAGTTTTGACCGAAACTAGTATTTCAAAAAGTTTCATAGAATCTAATGTTGAGATAATGTTTTTCATAGACTTCCATCATAACATTCCCTAGTAACATATATAAAGGATCTGAAACGTTTCGTACCATTTCGAACAATCCTCGATTTAATTTGATTATTTGACCGAAACAAGTATAAATTTGTGTATAATACTATAATATTTGACCGAAACTAGTATTTCAAAAAGTTTCATAGAATCTAATTTGAGATAACTTTTTTAAATGGACTTCCATCATAACCTCCCCTCTTATCAAATAGAAAGCATATGAAAAGTTTTGTAGCATTTCAAACAATCCTCGATTTAATTTGATTCTTTGACCGAAACTAGTATAAAATTGTGTATAATATAGTACGATTTTTGACCGAAACTAGTATTTCAAAAAGTTTCATGGAATCTAATTTTGAGATAATATTTTTACATGGACTTACATCATAACCTTCCCTCTTAACATATAGAAAGGATCTAAAAATTTCGTAACATTTAAAACAATCCTAGATTTAATTTGATTTTTTGTTCGAAACTAGTAATAAATTGTGTATAATATACTACTATTTTTGACCAAAACTTGTATTTCAAAAAGTTTCGTAGAATCTGATTTTGAGATTATGTTTTGCATAGACTTCCATCATAACATTCCCTAGTAACATATAGAAAGGATCTGAGTTTCGTAGCATTTCGAACAATCCTCGATTTAATTTGATGTTTTGACCGAAACTAGTAATAAATTGTGTATATTATACTACAATTTTTGGCCGAAACTAGTATTTCAAAAAGTTTCATAGAATCTAATTTTGAGATAGTTTATTGGATGCACTTCCATTATAACATTCCGTCGTAACATTTAGAAAGAATCTGAAAAGTTTCGAAGCATTTTAAACAATCCTTGATTTAATTTGAGTATTTGACCGAATTTAGTATAAAATTGTGTATAATATACTCTTATTTTTAACCTTAACTGGCATTTCAAAAAGTATAATGGAATCTAATTTTGAGATAATATTTTTGCATATACTTCCATCATAACCTTCCCATGTAACATATAGAAAGGATCTGAAAATTTTTGTAGCATTTTGAATAATCCTCGATTTAATTTGATTATTTGACCGAAACTAGTATAAAATTGTGTATAATATACTACAATTTTTGACTGAAACTAGTATTTCAAAAAATTTCATAGAATCTAATTTTGAGATAAATTTTTTCATGGACTTCCATCATAACCTTCCCTCTTAACATATAGACAGGATATGAAAAGTTTCGTAACATTTCGAACAATCCTCGATTTAATTTTAATTTTTTAACCAAAACTAGTATAAAATTGTGTATAATATACTAAAAGTTTTGACCGAAACTAGTATTTCAAAAAGTTTCATAGAATCTAATGTTGAGATAATGTTTTTCATAGACTTCCATCATAACATTCCCTAGTAACATATATAAAGGATCTGAAACGTTTCGTACCATTTCGAACAATCCTCGATTTAATTTGATTATTTGACCGAAACAAGTATAAATTTGTGTATAATACTATAATATTTGACCGAAACTAGTATTTCAAAAAGTTTCATAGAATCTAATTTGAGATAACTTTTTTAAATGGACTTCCATCATAACCTCCCCTCTTATCAAATAGAAAGCATATGAAAAGTTTTGTAGCATTTCAAACAATCCTCGATTTAATTTGATTCTTTGACCGAAACTAGTATAAAATTGTGTATAATATAGTACGATTTTTGACCGAAACTAGTATTTCAAAAAGTTTCATGGAATCTAATTTTGAGATAATATTTTTACATGGACTTACATCATAACCTTCCCTCTTAACATATAGAAAGGATCTAAAAATTTCGTAACATTTAAGACAATCCTAGATTTAATTTGATTTTTTGTTCGAAACTAGTAATAAATTGTGTATAATATACTACTATTTTTGACCAAAACTTGTATTTCAAAAAGTTTCGTAGAATCTGATTTTGAGATTATGTTTTGCATAGACTTC
Source organism: Lathyrus aphaca (assembly GCA_963966055.1). NCBI lineage: Eukaryota > Viridiplantae > Streptophyta > Magnoliopsida > Fabales > Fabaceae > Lathyrus > Lathyrus aphaca. Next base: position 61,219,257 of record OZ014523.1, on the reverse strand, counting down.
CATCATAACATTCCCTAGTAACATATAGAAAGGATCTGAGTTTCGTAGCATTTCGAACAATCCTCGATTTAATTTGATGTTTTGACCGAAACTAGTAATAAATTGTGTATATTATACTACAATTTTTGGCCGAAACTAGTATTTCAAAAAGTTTCATAGAATCTAATTTTGAGATAGTTTATTGGATGCACTTCCATTATAACATTCCGTCGTAACATTTAGAAAGAATCTGAAAAGTTTCGAAGCATTTTAAACAATCCTTGATTTAATTTGAGTATTTGACCGAATTTAGTATAAAATTGTGTATAATATACTCTTATTTTTAACCTTAACTGGCATTTCAAAAAGTATAATGGAATCTAATTTTGAGATAATATTTTTGCATATACTTCCATCATAACCTTCCCATGTAACATATAGAAAGGATCTGAAAATTTTTGTAGCATTTTGAATAATCCTCGATTTAATTTGATTATTTGACCGAAACTAGTATAAAATTGTGTATAATATACTACAATTTTTGACTGAAACTAGTATTTCAAAAAATTTCATAGAATCTAATTTTGAGATAAATTTTTGCATGGACTTCCATCATAACCTTCCCTCTTAACATATAGACAGGATATGAAAAGTTTCGTAACATTTCGAACAATCCTCGATTTAATTTTAATTTTTTAACCAAAACTAGTATAAAATTGTGTATAATATACTAAAAGTTTTGACCGAAACTAGTATTTCAAAAAGTTTCATAGAATCTAATGTTGAGATAATGTTTTTCATAGACTTCCATCATAACATTCCCTAGTAACATATATAAAGGATCTGAAACGTTTCGTACCATTTCGAACAATCCTCGATTTAATTTGATTATTTGACCGAAACAAGTATAAATTTGTGTATAATACTATAATATTTGACCGAAACTAGTATTTCAAAAAGTTTCATAGAATCTAATTTGAGATAACTTTTTTAAATGGACTTCCATCATAACCTCCCCTCTTATCAAATAGAAAGCATATGAAAAGTTTTGTAGCATTTCAAACAATCCTCGATTTAATTTGATTCTTTGACCGAAACTAGTATAAAATTGTGTATAATATAGTACGATTTTTGACCGAAACTAGTATTTCAAAAAGTTTCATGGAATCTAATTTTGAGATAATATTTTTACATGGACTTACATCATAACCTTCCCTCTTAACATATAGAAAGGATCTAAAAATTTCGTAACATTTAAAACAATCCTAGATTTAATTTGATTTTTTGTTCGAAACTAGTAATAAATTGTGTATAATATACTACTATTTTTGACCAAAACTTGTATTTCAAAAAGTTTCGTAGAATCTGATTTTGAGATTATGTTTTGCATAGACTTCCATCATAACATTCCCTAGTAACATATAGAAAGGATCTGAGTTTCGTAGCATTTCGAACAATCCTCGATTTAATTTGATGTTTTGACCGAAACTAGTAATAAATTGTGTATATTATACTACAATTTTTGGCCGAAACTAGTATTTCAAAAAGTTTCATAGAATCTAATTTTGAGATAGTTTATTGGATGCACTTCCATTATAACATTCCGTCGTAACATTTAGAAAGAATCTGAAAAGTTTCGAAGCATTTTAAACAATCCTTGATTTAATTTGAGTATTTGACCGAATTTAGTATAAAATTGTGTATAATATACTCTTATTTTTAACCTTAACTGGCATTTCAAAAAGTATAATGGAATCTAATTTTGAGATAATATTTTTGCATATACTTCCATCATAACCTTCCCATGTAACATATAGAAAGGATCTGAAAATTTTTGTAGCATTTTGAATAATCCTCGATTTAATTTGATTATTTGACCGAAACTAGTATAAAATTGTGTATAATATACTACAATTTTTGACTGAAACTAGTATTTCAAAAAATTTCATAGAATCTAATTTTGAGATAAATTTTTGCATGGACTTCCATCATAACCTTCCCTCTTAACATATAGACAGGATATGAAAAGTTTCGTAACATTTCGAACAATCCTCGATTTAATTTTAATTTTTTAACCAAAACTAGTATAAAATTGTGTATAATATACTAAAAGTTTTGACCGAAACTAGTATTTCAAAAAGTTTCATAGAATCTAATGTTGAGATAATGTTTTTCATAGACTTCCATCATAACATTCCCTAGTAACATATATAAAGGATCTGAAACGTTTCGTACCATTTCGAACAATCCTCGATTTAATTTGATTATTTGACCGAAACAAGTATAAATTTGTGTATAATACTATAATATTTGACCGAAACTAGTATTTCAAAAAGTTTCATAGAATCTAATTTGAGATAACTTTTTTAAATGGACTTCCATCATAACCTCCCCTCTTATCAAATAGAAAGCATATGAAAAGTTTTGTAGCATTTCAAACAATCCTCGATTTAATTTGATTCTTTGACCGAAACTAGTATAAAATTGTGTATAATATAGTACGATTTTTGACCGAAACTAGTATTTCAAAAAGTTTCATGGAATCTAATTTTGAGATAATATTTTTACATGGACTTACATCATAACCTTCCCTCTTAACATATAGAAAGGATCTAAAAATTTCGTAACATTTAAAACAATCCTAGATTTAATTTGATTTTTTGTTCGAAACTAGTAATAAATTGTGTATAATATACTACTATTTTTGACCAAAACTTGTATTTCAAAAAGTTTCGTAGAATCTGATTTTGAGATTATGTTTTGCATAGACTTCCATCATAACATTCCCTAGTAACATATAGAAAGGATCTGAGTTTCGTAGCATTTCGAACAATCCTCGATTTAATTTGATGTTTTGACCGAAACTAGTAATAAATTGTGTATATTATACTACAATTTTTGGCCGAAACTAGTATTTCAAAAAGTTTCATAGAATCTAATTTTGAGATAGTTTATTGGATGCACTTCCATTATAACATTCCGTCGTAACATTTAGAAAGAATCTGAAAAGTTTCGAAGCATTTTAAACAATCCTTGATTTAATTTGAGTATTTGACCGAATTTAGTATAAAATTGTGTATAATATACTCTTATTTTTAACCTTAACTGGCATTTCAAAAAGTATAATGGAATCTAATTTTGAGATAATATTTTTGCATATACTTCCATCATAACCTTCCCATGTAACATATAGAAAGGATCTGAAAATTTTTGTAGCATTTTGAATAATCCTCGATTTAATTTGATTATTTGACCGAAACTAGTATAAAATTGTGTATAATATACTACAATTTTTGACTGAAACTAGTATTTCAAAAAATTTCATAGAATCTAATTTTGAGATAAATTTTTGCATGGACTTCCATCATAACCTTCCCTCTTAACATATAGACAGGATATGAAAAGTTTCGTAACATTTCGAACAATCCTCGATTTAATTTTAATTTTTTAACCAAAACTAGTATAAAATTGTGTATAATATACTAAAAGTTTTGACCGAAACTAGTATTTCAAAAAGTTTCATAGAATCTAATGTTGAGATAATGTTTTTCATAGACTTCCATCATAACATTCCCTAGTAACATATATAAAGGATCTGAAACGTTTCGTACCATTTCGAACAATCCTCGATTTAATTTGATTATTTGACCGAAACAAGTATAAATTTGTGTATAATACTATAATATTTGACCGAAACTAGTATTTCAAAAAGTTTCATAGAATTTAATTTGAGATAACTTTTTTAAATGGACTTCCATCATAACCTCCCCTCTTATCAAATAGAAAGCATATGAAAAGTTTTGTAGCATTTCAAACAATCCTCGATTTAATTTGATTCTTTGACCGAAACTAGTATAAAATTGTGTATAATATAGTACGATTTTTGACCGAAACTAGTATTTCAAAAAGTTTCATGGAATCTAATTTTGAGATAATATTTTTACATGGACTTACATCATAACCTTCCCTCTTAACATATAGAAAGGATCTAAAAATTTCGTAACATTTAAAACAATCCTAGATTTAATTTGATTTTTTGTTCGAAACTAGTAATAAATTGTGTATAATATACTACTATTTTTGACCAAAACTTGTATTTCAAAAAGTTTCGTAGAATCTGATTTTGAGATTATGTTTTGCATAGACTTCCATCATAACATTCCCTAGTAACATATAGAAAGGATCTGAGTTTCGTAGCATTTCGAACAATCCTCGATTTAATTTGATGTTTTGACCGAAACTAGTAATAAATTGTGTATATTATACTACAATTTTTGGCCGAAACTAGTATTTCAAAAAGTTTCATAGAATCTAATTTTGAGATAGTTTATTGGATGCACTTCCATTATAACATTCCGTCGTAACATTTAGAAAGAATCTGAAAAGTTTCGAAGCATTTTAAACAATCCTTGATTTAATTTGAGTATTTGACCGAATTTAGTATAAAATTGTGTATAATATACTCTTATTTTTAACCTTAACTGGCATTTCAAAAAGTATAATGGAATCTAATTTTGAGATAATATTTTTGCATATACTTCCATCATAACCTTCCCATGTAACATATAGAAAGGATCTGAAAATTTTTGTAGCATTTTGAATAATCCTCGATTTAATTTGATTATTTGACCGAAACTAGTATAAAATTGTGTATAATATACTACAATTTTTGACTGAAACTAGTATTTCAAAAAATTTCATAGAATCTAATTTTGAGATAAATTTTTGCATGGACTTCCATCATAACCTTCCCTCTTAACATATAGACAGGATATGAAAAGTTTCGTAACATTTCGAACAATCCTCGATTTAATTTTAATTTTTTAACCAAAACTAGTATAAAATTGTGTATAATATACTAAAAGTTTTGACCGAAACTAGTATTTCAAAAAGTTTCATAGAATCTAATGTTGAGATAATGTTTTTCATAGACTTCCATCATAACATTCCCTAGTAACATATATAAAGGATCTGAAACGTTTCGTACCATTTCGAACAATCCTCGATTTAATTTGATTATTTGACCGAAACAAGTATAAATTTGTGTATAATACTATAATATTTGACCGAAACTAGTATTTCAAAAAGTTTCATAGAATCTAATTTGAGATAACTTTTTTAAATGGACTTCCATCATAACCTCCCCTCTTATCAAATAGAAAGCATATGAAAAGTTTTGTAGCATTTCAAACAATCCTCGATTTAATTTGATTCTTTGACCGAAACTAGTATAAAATTGTGTATAATATAGTACGATTTTTGACCGAAACTAGTATTTCAAAAAGTTTCATGGAATCTAATTTTGAGATAATATTTTTACATGGACTTACATCATAACCTTCCCTCTTAACATATAGAAAGGATCTAAAAATTTCGTAACATTTAAAACAATCCTAGATTTAATTTGATTTTTTGTTCGAAACTAGTAATAAATTGTGTATAATATACTACTATTTTTGACCAAAACTTGTATTTCAAAAAGTTTCGTAGAATCTGATTTTGAGATTATGTTTTGCATAGACTTCCATCATAACATTCCCTAGTAACATATAGAAAGGATCTGAGTTTCGTAGCATTTCGAACAATCCTCGATTTAATTTGATGTTTTGACCGAAACTAGTAATAAATTGTGTATATTATACTACAATTTTTGGCCGAAACTAGTATTTCAAAAAGTTTCATAGAATCTAATTTTGAGATAGTTTATTGGATGCACTTCCATTATAACATTCCGTCGTAACATTTAGAAAGAATCTGAAAAGTTTCGAAGCATTTTAAACAATCCTTGATTTAATTTGAGTATTTGACCGAATTTAGTATAAAATTGTGTATAATATACTCTTATTTTTAACCTTAACTGGCATTTCAAAAAGTATAATGGAATCTAATTTTGAGATAATATTTTTGCATATACTTCCATCATAACCTTCCCATGTAACATATAGAAAGGATCTGAAAATTTTTGTAGCATTTTGAATAATCCTCGATTTAATTTGATTATTTGACCGAAACTAGTATAAAATTGTGTATAATATACTACAATTTTTGACTGAAACTAGTATTTCAAAAAATTTCATAGAATCTAATTTTGAGATAAATTTTTGCATGGACTTCCATCATAACCTTCCCTCTTAACATATAGACAGGATATGAAAAGTTTCGTAACATTTCGAACAATCCTCGATTTAATTTTAATTTTTTAACCAAAACTAGTATAAAATTGTGTATAATATACTAAAAGTTTTGACCGAAACTAGTATTTCAAAAAGTTTCATAGAATCTAATGTTGAGATAATGTTTTTCATAGACTTCCATCATAACATTCCCTAGTAACATATATAAAGGATCTGAAACGTTTCGTACCATTTCGAACAATCCTCGATTTAATTTGATTATTTGACCGAAACAAGTATAAATTTGTGTATAATACTATAATATTTGACCGAAACTAGTATTTCAAAAAGTTTCATAGAATCTAATTTGAGATAACTTTTTTAAATGGACTTCCATCATAACCTCCCCTCTTATCAAATAGAAAGCATATGAAAAGTTTTGTAGCATTTCAAACAATCCTCGATTTAATTTGATTCTTTGACCGAAACTAGTATAAAATTGTGTATAATATAGTACGATTTTTGACCGAAACTAGTATTTCAAAAAGTTTCATGGAATCTAATTTTGAGATAATATTTTTACATGGACTTACATCATAACCTTCCCTCTTAACATATAGAAAGGATCTAAAAATTTCGTAACATTTAAAACAATCCTAGATTTAATTTGATTTTTTGTTCGAAACTAGTAATAAATTGTGTATAATATACTACTATTTTTGACCAAAACTTGTATTTCAAAAAGTTTCGTAGAATCTGATTTTGAGATTATGTTTTGCATAGACTTCCATCATAACATTCCCTAGTAACATATAGAAAGGATCTGAGTTTCGTAGCATTTCGAACAATCCTCGATTTAATTTGATGTTTTGACCGAAACTAGTAATAAATTGTGTATATTATACTACAATTTTTGGCCGAAACTAGTATTTCAAAAAGTTTCATAGAATCTAATTTTGAGATAGTTTATTGGATGCACTTCCATTATAACATTCCGTCGTAACATTTAGAAAGAATCTGAAAAGTTTCGAAGCATTTTAAACAATCCTTGATTTAATTTGAGTATTTGACCGAATTTAGTATAAAATTGTGTATAATATACTCTTATTTTTAACCTTAACTGGCATTTCAAAAAGTATAATGGAATCTAATTTTGAGATAATATTTTTGCATATACTTCCATCATAACCTTCCCATGTAACATATAGAAAGGATCTGAAAATTTTTGTAGCATTTTGAATAATCCTCGATTTAATTTGATTATTTGACCGAAACTAGTATAAAATTGTGTATAATATACTACAATTTTTGACTGAAACTAGTATTTCAAAAAATTTCATAGAATCTAATTTTGAGATAAATTTTTGCATGGACTTCCATCATAACCTTCCCTCTTAACATATAGACAGGATATGAAAAGTTTCGTAACATTTCGAACAATCCTCGATTTAATTTTAATTTTTTAACCAAAACTAGTATAAAATTGTGTATAATATACTAAAAGTTTTGACCGAAACTAGTATTTCAAAAAGTTTCATAGAATCTAATGTTGAGATAATGTTTTTCATAGACTTCCATCATAACATTCCCTAGTAACATATATAAAGGATCTGAAACGTTTCGTACCATTTCGAACAATCCTCGATTTAATTTGATTATTTGACCGAAACAAGTATAAATTTGTGTATAATACTATAATATTTGACCGAAACTAGTATTTCAAAAAGTTTCATAGAATCTAATTTGAGATAACTTTTTTAAATGGACTTCCATCATAACCTCCCCTCTTATCAAATAGAAAGCATATGAAAAGTTTTGTAGCATTTCAAACAATCCTCGATTTAATTTGATTCTTTGACCGAAACTAGTATAAAATTGTGTATAATATAGTACGATTTTTGACCGAAACTAGTATTTCAAAAAGTTTCATGGAATCTAATTTTGAGATAATATTTTTACATGGACTTACATCATAACCTTCCCTCTTAACATATAGAAAGGATCTAAAAATTTCGTAACATTTAAAACAATCCTAGATTTAATTTGATTTTTTGTTCGAAACTAGTAATAAATTGTGTATAATATACTACTATTTTTGACCAAAACTTGTATTTCAAAAAGTTTCGTAGAATCTGATTTTGAGATTATGTTTTGCATAGACTTCCATCATAACATTCCCTAGTAACATATAGAAAGGATCTGAGTTTCGTAGCATTTCGAACAATCCTCGATTTAATTTGATGTTTTGACCGAAACTAGTAATAAATTGTGTATATTATACTACAATTTTTGGCCGAAACTAGTATTTCAAAAAGTTTCATAGAATCTAATTTTGAGATAGTTTATTGGATGCACTTCCATTATAACATTCCGTCGTAACATTTAGAAAGAATCTGAAAAGTTTCGAAGCATTTTAAACAATCCTTGATTTAATTTGAGTATTTGACCGAATTTAGTATAAAATTGTGTATAATATACTCTTATTTTTAACCTTAACTGGCATTTCAAAAAGTATAATGGAATCTAATTTTGAGATAATATTTTTGCATATACTTCCATCATAACCTTCCCATGTAACATATAGAAAGGATCTGAAAATTTTTGTAGCATTTTGAATAATCCTCGATTTAATTTGATTATTTGACCGAAACTAGTATAAAATTGTGTATAATATACTACAATTTTTGACTGAAACTAGTATTTCAAAAAATTTCATAGAATCTAATTTTGAGATAAATTTTTGCATGGACTTCCATCATAACCTTCCCTCTTAACATATAGACAGGATATGAAAAGTTTCGTAACATTTCGAACAATCCTCGATTTAATTTTAATTTTTTAACCAAAACTAGTATAAAATTGTGTATAATATACTAAAAGTTTTGACCGAAACTAGTATTTCAAAAAGTTTCATAGAATCTAATGTTGAGATAATGTTTTTCATAGACTTCCATCATAACATTCCCTAGTAACATATATAAAGGATCTGAAACGTTTCGTACCATTTCGAACAATCCTCGATTTAATTTGATTATTTGACCGAAACAAGTATAAATTTGTGTATAATACTATAATATTTGACCGAAACTAGTATTTCAAAAAGTTTCATAGAATCTAATTTGAGATAACTTTTTTAAATGGACTTCCATCATAACCTCCCCTCTTATCAAATAGAAAGCATATGAAAAGTTTTGTAGCATTTCAAACAATCCTCGATTTAATTTGATTCTTTGACCGAAACTAGTATAAAATTGTGTATAATATAGTACGATTTTTGACCGAAACTAGTATTTCAAAAAGTTTCATGGAATCTAATTTTGAGATAATATTTTTACATGGACTTACATCATAACCTTCCCTCTTAACATATAGAAAGGATCTAAAAATTTCGTAACATTTAAAACAATCCTAGATTTAATTTGATTTTTTGTTCGAAACTAGTAATAAATTGTGTATAATATACTACTATTTTTGACCAAAACTTGTATTTCAAAAAGTTTCGTAGAATCTGATTTTGAGTTTATGTTTTTCATAGACTTCCATCATAACATTCCCTAGTAACATATAGAAAGGATCTGAGTTTCGTAGCATTTCGAACAATCCTCGATTTAATTTGATGTTTTGACCGAAACTAGTAATAAATTGTGTATATTATACTACAATTTTTGGCCGAAACTAGTATTTCAAAAAGTTTCATCGAATCTAATTTTGAGATAGTTTATTGGATGCACTTCCATTATAACATTCCGTCGTAACATTTAGAAAGAATCTGAAAAGTTTCGAAGCATTTTAAACAATCCTTGATTTAATTTGAGTATTTGACCGAATTTAGTATAAAATTGTGTATAATATACTCTTATTTTTAACCTTAACTGGCATTTCAAAAAGTATAATGGAATCTAATTTTGAGATAATATTTTTGCATATACTTCCATCATAACCTTCCCATGTAACATATAGAAAGGATCTGAAAATTTTTGTAGCATTTTGAATAATCCTCGATTTAATTTGATTATTTGACCGAAACTAGTATAAAATTGTGTATAATATACTACAATTTTTTACTGAAACTAGTATTTCAAAAAATTTCATAGAATCTAATTTTGAGATAAATTTTTGCATGGAATTCCATCATAACCTTCCCTCTTAACATATAGACAGGATATGAAAAGTTTCGTAACATTTCGAACAATCCTCGATTTAATTTTAATTTTTTAACCAAAACTAGTATAAAATTGTGTATAATATACTAAAAGTTTTGACCGAAACTAGTATTTCAAAAAGTTTCATAGAATCTAATGTTGAGATAATGTTTTTCATAGACTTCCATCATAACATTCCCTAGTAACATATATAAAGGATCTGAAACGTTTCGTACCATTTCGAACAATCCTCGATTTAATTTGATTATTTGACCGAAACAAGTATAAATTTGTGTATAATACTATAATATTTGACCGAAACTAGTATTTCAAAAAGTTTCATAGAATCTAATTTGAGATAACTTTTTTAAATGGACTTCCATCATAACCTCCCCTCTTATCAAATAGAAAGCATATGAAAAGTTTTGTAGCATTTCAAACAATCCTCGATTTAATTTGATTCTTTGACCGAAACTAGTATAAAATTGTGTATAATATAGTACGATTTTTGACCGAAACTAGTATTTCAAAAAGTTTCATGGAATCTAATTTTGAGATAATATTTTTACATGGACTTACATCATAACCTTCCCTCTTAACATATAGAAAGGATCTAAAAATTTCGTAACATTTAAAACAATCCTAGATTTAATTTGATTTTTTGTTCGAAACTAGTAATAAATTGTGTATAATATACTACTATTTTTGACCGAAACTTGTATTTCAAAAAGTTTCGTAGAATCTGATTTTGAGATTATGTTTTGCATAGACTTCCATCATAACATTCCCTAGTAACATATAGAAAGGATCTGAGTTTCGTAGCATTTCGAACAATCCTCGATTTAATTTGATGTTTTGACCGAAACTAGTAATAAATTGTGTATATTATACTACAATTTTTGGCCGAAACTAGTATTTCAAAAAGTTTCATAGAATCTAATTTTGAGATAGTTTATTGGATGCACTTCCATTATAACATTCCGTCGTAACATTTAGAAAGAATCTGAAAAGTTTCGAAGCATTTTAAACAATCCTTGATTTAATTTGAGTATTTGACCGAATTTAGTATAAAATTGTGTATAATATACTCTTATTTTTAACCTTAACTGGCATTTCAAAAAGTATAATGGAATCTAATTTTGAGATAATATTTTTGCATATACTTCCATCATAACCTTCCCATGTAACATATAGAAAGGATCTGAAAATTTTTGTAGCATTTTGAATAATCCTCGATTTAATTTGATTATTTGACCGAAACTAGTATAAAATTGTGTATAATATACTACAATTTTTGACTGAAACTAGTATTTCAAAAAATTTCATAGAATCTAATTTTGAGATAAATTTTTGCATGGACTTCCATCATAACCTTCCCTCTTAACATATAGACAGGATATGAAAAGTTTCGTAACATTTCGAACAATCCTCGATTTAATTTTAATTTTTTAACCAAAACTAGTATAAAATTGTGTATAATATACTAAAAGTTTTGACCGAAACTAGTATTTCAAAAAGTTTCATAGAATCTAATGTTGAGATAATGTTTTTCATAGACTTCCATCATAACATTCCCTAGTAACATATATAAAGGATCTGAAACGTTTCGTACCATTTCGAACAATCCTCGATTTAATTTGATTATTTGACCGAAACAAGTATAAATTTGTGTATAATACTATAATATTTGACCGAAACTAGTATTTCAAAAAGTTTCATAGAATCTAATTTGAGATAACTTTTTTAAATGGACTTCCATCATAACCTCCCCTCTTATCAAATAGAAAGCATATGAAAAGTTTTGTAGCATTTCAAACAATCCTCGATTTAATTTGATTCTTTGACCGAAACTAGTATAAAATTGTGTATAATATAGTACGATTTTTGACCGAAACTAGTATTTCAAAAAGTTTCATGGAATCTAATTTTGAGATAATATTTTTACATGGACTTACATCATAACCTTCCCTCTTAACATATAGAAAGGATCTAAAAATTTCGTAACATTTAAAACAATCCTAGATTTAATTTGATTTTTTGTTCGAAACTAGTAATAAATTGTGTATAATATACTACTATTTTTGACCGAAACTTGTATTTCAAAAAGTTTCGTAGAATCTGATTTTGAGATTATGTTTTGCATAGACTTCCATCATAACATTCCCTAGTAACATATAGAAAGGATCTGAGTTTCGTAGCATTTCGAACAATCCTCGATTTAATTTGATGTTTTGACCGAAACTAGTAATAAATTGTGTATATTATACTACAATTTTTGGCCGAAACTAGTATTTCAAAAAGTTTCATAGAATCTAATTTTGAGATAGTTTATTGGATGCACTTCCATTATAACATTCCGTCGTAACATTTAGAAAGAATCTGAAAAGTTTCGAAGCATTTTAAACAATCCTTGATTTAATTTGAGTATTTGACCGAATTTAGTATAAAATTGTGTATAATATACTCTTATTTTTAACCTTAACTGGCATTTCAAAAAGTATAATGGAATCTAATTTTGAGATAATATTTTTGCATATACTTCCATCATAACCTTCCCATGTAACATATAGAAAGGATCTGAAAATTTTTGTAGCATTTTGAATAATCCTCGATTTAATTTGATTATTTGACCGAAACTAGTATAAAATTGTGTATAATATACTACAATTTTTGACTGAAACTAGTATTTCAAAAAATTTCATAGAATCTAATTTTGAGATAAATTTTTGCATGGAATTCCATCATAACCTTCCCTCTTAACATATAGACAGGATATGAAAAGTTTCGTAACATTTCGAACAATCCTCGATTTAATTTAATTTTTTTAACCAAAACTAGTATAAAATTGTGTATAATATACTAAAAGTTTTGACCGAAACTAGTATTTCAAAAAGTTTCATAGAATCTAATTTTGAGATAATGTTTTTCATAGACTTCCATCATAACATTCCCTAGTAACATATATAAAGGATCTGAAACGTTTCGTACCATTTCGAACAATCCTCGATTTAATTTGATTATTTGACCGAAACAAGTATAAATTTGTGTATAATACTATAATATTTGACCGAAACTAGTATTTCAAAAAGTTTCATAGAATCTAATTTGAGATAACTTTTTTAAATGGACTTCCATCATAACCTCCCCTCTTATCAAATAGAAAGCATATGAAAAGTTTTGTAGCATTTCAAACAATCCTCGATTTAATTTGATTCTTTGACCGAAACTAGTATAAAATTGTGTATAATATAGTACGATTTTTGACCGAAACTAGTATTTCAAAAAGTTTCATGGAATCTAATTTTGAGATAATATTTTTACATGGACTTACATCATAACCTTCCCTCTTAACATATAGAAAGGATCTAAAAATTTCGTAACATTTAAAACAATCCTAGATTTAATTTGATTTTTTGTTCGAAACTAGTAATAAATTGTGTATAATATACTACTATTTTTGACCGAAACTTGTATTTCAAAAAGTTTCGTAGAATCTGATTTTGAGATTATGTTTTGCATAGACTTCCATCATAACATTCCCTAGTAACATATAGAAAGGATCTGAGTTTCGTAGCATTTCGAACAATCCTCGATTTAATTTGATGTTTTGACCGAAACTAGTAATAAATTGTGTATATTATACTACAATTTTTGGCCGAAACTAGTATTTCAAAAAGTTTCATAGAATCTAATTTTGAGATAGTTTATTGGATGCACTTCCATTATAACATTCCGTCGTAACATTTAGAAAGAATCTGAAAAGTTTCGAAGCATTTTAAACAATCCTTGATTTAATTTGAGTATTTGACCGAATTTAGTATAAAATTGTGTATAATATACTCTTATTTTTAACCTTAAATGGCATTTCAAAAAGTATAATGGAATCTAATTTTGAGATAATATTTTTGCATATACTTCCATCATAACCTTCCCATGTAACATATAGAAAGGATCTGAAAATTTTTGTAGCATTTTGAATAATCCTCGATTTAATTTGATTATTTGACCGAAACTAGTATAAAATTGTGTATAATATACTACAATTTTTGACTGAAACTAGTATTTCAAAAAATTTCATAGAATCTAATTTTGAGATAAATTTTTGCATGGAATTCCATCATAACCTTCCCTCTTAACATATAGACAGGATATGAAAAGTTTCGTAACATTTCGAACAATCCTCGATTTAATTTAATTTTTTTAACCAAATCTAGTATAAAATTGTGTATAATATACTAAAAGTTTTGACCGAAACTAGTATTTCAAAAAGTTTCATAGAATCTAATTTTGAGATAATGTTTTTCATAGACTTCCATCATAACATTCCATAGTAACATATATAAAGGATCTGAAACGTTTCGTACCATTTCGAACAATCCTCGATTTAATTTGATTATTTGACCGAAACAAGTATAAATTTGTGTATAATACTATAATATTTGACCGAAACTAGTATTTCAAAAAGTTTCATAGAATCTAATTTGAGATAACTTTTTTAAATGGACTTCCATCATAACCTCCCCTCTTATCAAATAGAAAGCATATGAAAAGTTTCGTAGCATTTCAAACAATCCTCGATTTAATTTGATTCTTTGACCGAAACTAGTATAAAATTGTGTATAATATAGTACGATTTATGACCGAAACTAGTATTTCAAAAAGTTTCATGGATTCTAATTTTGAGATAATATTTTTACATGGACTTCCATCAAAACCTTCCCTCTTAATATATAGAAAGGATCTAAAATTTTCGTCACATTTAAAACAATCCTCGATTTAATTTGATTTTTTGTTCGAAACTAGTAATAAATTGTGTATAATATACTACTATTTTTGACCGAAACTTGTATTTCAAAAAGTTTCGTAGAATCTGATTTTGAGATTATGTTTTGCATAGACTTCCATCATAACATTCCCTAGTAACATATAGAAAGGATCTAAAACGTTTCGTAGCATTTCGAACAATCCTCGATTTAATTTGATGTTTTGACCGAAACTAGTAATAAATTGTGTATATTATACTACAATTTTTGGCCGAAACTAGTATTTCAAAAAGATTCATAGAATCTAATTTTGAGATAGTTTGTTGGTTGGACTTCCATTATAACATTCCGTCGTAACATTTAGAAAGAATCTGAAATGTTTCGAAGCATTTTAAACAATCCTCGATTTAATTTGAGTATTTGACCGAATTTAGTATAAAATTGTGTATAATATACTCTGATTTTTAACCTTAACTGGCATTTCAAAAAGTATAATGGAATCTACTTTTGAGATAATATTTTTGCATGTACTTCCATCATAACCTTCCCATGTAACATATAGAAAGGATCTGAAAATTTTTGTAACATTTTGAATAATCCTCTATTTAATTTGATTATTTGACCGAAACTAGTATAAAATTGTGTATAATATACTACAATTTTTTACTGAAACTAGTATTTCAAAAAATTTCATAGAATCTAATTTTGAGATAAATTTTTGCATGGACTTCCATCATAACCTTCCCTCTTAACATATAGACAGGATATGAAAAATTTCGTAACATTTCGAACAATCCTCGATTTAATTTTAATTTTTTAACCAAAACTAGTATAAAATTGTGTATAATATACTAAAAGTTTTGACCGAAACTAGTATTTCAAAAAGTTTCATAGAATCTAATTTTGAGATAATGTTTTTCATAGACTTCCATCATAACATTCCCTAGTAACATATATAAAGGATCTGAAACGTTTCGTACCATTTCGAACAATCCTCGATTTAATTTGATTATTTGACCGAAACAAGTATAAATTTGTGTATAATACTATAATATTTGACCGAAACTAGTATTTCAAAAAGTTTCATAGAATCTAATTTGAGATAACTTTGTTAAATGGAATTCCATCATAACCTCCCCTCTTATCAAATAGAAAGCATCTGAAAAGTTTCGTAGCATTTCAAACAATCCTCGAATTAATTTGATTCTTTGACCGAAACTAGTATAAAATTGTGTATAATATAGTTCGATTTTTGACCGAAACTAGTATTTCAAAAAGTTTCATGGAATTTAATTTTGAGATAATATTTTTACATGGACTTACATCATAACCAACCCTCTTAACATATAGAAAGGATCTAAAAATTTCGTAACATTTAAAACAATCCTAGATTTAATTTGATTTTTTGTTCGAAACTAGTAATAAATTGTATATAATATACTACTATTTTTGACCGAAACTTGTACTTCAAAAAGTTTCGTAGAATCTGATTTTGAGATTATGTTTTGTATAGACTTCCATCATAACATTCCCTAGTAACATATAGAAAGGATCTGAAACGTTTCGTAGCATTTCGAACAATCCTCGATTTAATTTGATGTTTTGACCGAAACTAGTAATAAATTGTGTATATTATACTACAATTTTTGGCCGAAACTAGTATTTCAAAAGGTTTCATAAAATCTAATTTTGAGATAGTTTGTTGGATGGACTTCCATTATAACATTACGTCGTAACATTTAGAAAGAATCTGAAAAGTTTCGAAGCATTTTAAACAATCCTCGATTTAATTTGAGTATTTGACCGAATTTAGTATAAAATTGTGTATAATATACTCTTATTTTTAACCTTAACTGGCATTTCAAAAAGTATAATGGAATCTAATTTTGAGATAATATTTTTGCATATACTTCCATCATAACCTTCCCATGTAACATATAGAAAGGATCTGAAATTTTTTGTAGCATTTTGAATAATCCTCGATTTAATTTGATTATTTGACCGAAACTAGTATAAAATTGTGTATAATATACTACAATTTTTGACTGAAACTAGTATTTCAAAAAATTTCATAGAATCTAATTTTGAGATAAATTTTTGCATGGAATTCCATCATAACCTTCCCTCTTAACATATAGACAGGATATGAAAAGTTTCGTAACATTTCGAACAATCCTCGATTTTATTTTATTTTTTTAACCAAAACTAGTATAAAATTGTGTATAATATACTAAAAGTTTTGACCGAAACTAGTATTTCAAAAAGTTTCATAGAATCTAATTTTGAGATAATGTTTTTCATAGACTTCCATCATAACATTCCCTAGTAACATATATAAAGGATCTGAAACGTTTCGTACCATTTCGAACAATCCTCGATTTAATTTGATTATTTGACCGAAACAAGTATAAATTTGTGTATAATACTATAATATTTGACCGAAACTAGTATTTCAAAAAGTTTCATAGAATCTAATTTGAGATAACTTTTTTAAATGGACTTCCATCATAACCTCCCCTCTTATCAAATAGAAAGCATATGAAAAGTTTCGTAGCATTTCAAACAATCCTCAATTTAATTTGATTCTTTGACCGAAACTAGTATAAAATTGTGTATAATATAGTACGATTTATGACCGAAACTAGTATTTCAAAAAGATTCATGGATTCTAATTTTGAGATAATATTTTTACATGGACTTCCATCAAAACCTTCCCTCTTAATATATAGAAAGGATCTAAAATTTTCGTAACATTTAAAACAATCCTCGATTTAATTTGATTTTTTGTTCGAAACTAGTAATTAATTGTGTATAATATACTACTATTTTTGACCGAAACTTGTATTTCAAAAAGTTTCGTAGAATCTGATTTTGAGATTATGTTTTGCATAGACTTCCATCATAACATTCCCTAGTAACATATAGAAAGGATCTGAAACGTTTCGTAGCATTTCGAACAATCCTCGATTTAATTTGATGTTTTGACCGAAACTAGTAATAAACTGTGTATATTATACTACGATTTTTGGCCGAAACTAGTATTTCAAAAAGTTTCATAGAATCTAATTTTGAGATAGTTTGTTGGATGGACTTCCATTATAACATTTCGTCGTAACATTTAGAAAAATCTGAAAAGTTTCGAAGCATTTTAAACAATCCTCGATTTAATTGGAGTATTTGACCAAATTTAGTATAAAATTCTGAATAATATACTCCGATTTTTAACCTAAACTAGCATTTCAAAAAGTTCCATAGAATCTAATTTTGAGATAATTTTTTTGCATGTACTTCCATCATAACCTTCCCATGTAACATATAGAAAGGATCTGAAAATTTTCGTAGCATTTTGAATAATCCTCGATTTAATTTGATTATTTGACCGAAACTAGTATAAAATTGTGTATAATACACTACAATTTTTGACCGAAACTAGTATTTCAAAAAATTTCATAGAATCTAATTTTGAGATAAATTTTTGCATGGACTTCCATCATAACCTTCCCTCTTAACATATAGACAGGATATGAAAAGTTTCGTAACATTTCGAACAATCCTCGATTTAATTTTATTTTTTAACCAAAACTAGTATAAAATTGTGTATAATATACTACGATTTTTGACCGAAACTAGTATTTCAAAAAGTTTCATAGAATCTAATTTTGAGATAATGTTTTTCATAGACTTCCATCATAACATTCCCTAGTAACATATATAAAGGATCTGAAACGTTTCGTACCATTTCGAACAATCCTCGATTTAATTTGATTATATGACCGAAACAAGTATAAATTTGTGTATAATATACTATAATTTTTGACCGAAACTAGTATTTCAAAAAGTTTCATAGAATCTAATTTGAGATAATTTTTTTAAATGGACTTCCATCATAACCTCCCCTCTTATCAAATAGAAAGCATATGAAAAGTTTCGTAGCATTTCAAACAATCCTCGATTTAATTTGATTCTTTGACCGAAACTAGTAAAAAATTGTGTATAATATACTACGATTTTTGACCGAAACTAGTATTTCAAAAAGTTTCATGGAATCTAATTTTGAGATAATATTTTTACATGGACTTCCATCATAACCTTCCCTCTTAACATATAGAAAGGATCTAAAAATTTCGTAACATTTAAAACAATCCTCGATTTAATTTGATTTTTTGTTCGAAACTAGTAATAAATTGTGTATAATATACTACTATTTTTGACCGAAACTTGTATTTCAAAAAGTTTCGTAGAATCTGATTTTGAGATTATGTTTTGCATAGACTTCCATCATAACATTCCCTAGTAACATATAGAAAGGATCTGAAACGTTTCATAACACTTCGAACAATCCTCGATTTAATTTGATGTTTTGACCGAAACTAGTAATAAATTGTGTATATTATACTACGATTTTTGGACGAAACTAGTATTTCAAAAAGTTTCATAGAATCTAATTTTGAGATAGTTTGTTGGATGGACTTCCATTATAACATTTCGTCGTAACATTTAGAAATAATCTGAAAAGTTTCGAAGCATTTTAAACAATCCTCGATTTAATTTGAGTATTTGACCAAATTTAGTATAAAATTGTGTTTAATATACTCCGATTTTTGACTGAAACTAGTATTTCAAAAAGTTTCATAGAATCTAATTTTGAGATAATGTTTTTCATAGACTTCCATCATAACATTCCCTAGTAACATATATAAAGGATCTGAAACGTTTCGTACCATTTCGAACTATCCTCGATTTAATTTGATTATTTGACCGAAACAAGTATAAATTTGTGTATAATATACTATAATTTTTGACCGAAACTAGTATTTCAAAAAGTTTCATAGAATCTAATTTGAGATAATTTTTTTAAATGGACTTCCATCATAACCTCCCCTCTTATCAAATAGAAAGCATATGAAAAGTTTAGTAGCATTTCAAACAATCCTTGATTTAATTTGATTCTTTGACTGAAACTAGTATAAAATTGTGTATAATATAGTACGATTTTTGACCGAAACTAGTATTTCAAAAAGTTTCATGGAATCTAATTTTGAGATAATATTTTTACATGGACTTACATCATAACCTTCCCTCTTAACATATAGAAAGGATCTAAAAATTTCGTAACACTTAAAACAATCCTAGATTTATTTGATTTTTTGTTCGAAACTAGTAACAAATTGTGTATAATATACTACTATTTTTGAACGAAACTTGTATTTCAAAAAGTTTCGTAGAATCTGATTTTGAGATTATGTTTTGCATAGACTTCCATCATAACATTCCCTAGTAACATATAGAAAGGATCTGAAACGTTTCGTAGCATTTCGAACAATCCTCGATTTAATTTGATGTTTTGACCGAAACTAGTAATAAACTGTGTATATTATACTACGTTTTTTTGCCGAAACTAGTATTTCAAAAAGTTTCATAGAATCTAATTTTGAGATAGTTTGTTGGATGGACTTCCATTATAACATTTCGTCGTAACATTTAGAAAGAATCTGAAAAGTTTCGAAGCATTTTAAACAATCCTCGATTTAATTGGAGTATTTGACCAAATTTAGTATAAAATTCTGAATAATATACTCCGATTTTTAACCTAAACTAGCATTTCAAAAAGTTTCATAGAATCTAATTTTGAGATAATTTTTTTGCATGTACTTCCATCATAACCTTCCCATGTAACATATAGAAAGGATCTGAAAATTTTCGTAGCATTTTGAATAATCCTCGATTTAATTTGATTATTTGACCGAAACTAGTATAAAATTGTGTATAATACACTACAATTTTTGACCGAAACTAGTATTTCAAAAAATTTCATAGAATCTAATTTTGAGATAAATTTTTGCATGGACTTCCATCATAACCTTCCCTCTTAACATATAGACAGGATATGAAAAGTTTCGTAACATTTCGAACAATCCTCGATTTAATTTTATTTTTTAACCAAAACTAGTATAAAATTGTGTATAATATACTACGATTTTTGACCGAAACTAGTATTTCAAAATGTTTCATAGAATCTAATTTTGAGATAATGTTTTTCATAGACTTCCATCATAACATTCCCTAGTAACATATATAAAGGATCTGAAACGTTTCGTACCATTTCGAACAATCCTCGATTTAATTTGATAATTTGACCGAAACAAGTATAAATTTGTGTATAATATACTATAATTTTTGACCGAAACTAGTATTTCAAAAAGTTTCATAGAATCTAATTTGAGATAATTTTTTTAAATGGACTTCCATCATAACCTCCCCTCTTATCAAATAGAAAGCATATGAAAAGTTTCGTAGCATTTCAAACAATCCTCGATTTAATTTGATTCTTTGACCGAAACTAGTATAAAATTGTGTATAATATACTACGATTTTTGACCGAAACTAGTATTTCAAAAAGTTTCATGGAATCTAATTTTGAGATAATATTTTTACATGGACTTCCATCACAACCTTCCCTCTTAACATATAGAAAGGATCTAAAAATTTCGTAACATTTAAAACAATCCTCGGTTTAATTTGATTTTTTGTTCGAAACTAGTAATAAATTGTGTATAATATACTACTATTTTTGACCGAAACTTGTATTTCAAAAAGTTTCGTAGAATCTGATTTTGAGATAATGTTTTGCATAGACTTCCATCATAACATTCCCCAGTTACATATAGAAAGGATCTGAAACGTTTCGTAGCATTTCGAACAATCCACGATATAATTTGATGTTTTGACAGAAACTAGTAATAAATTGTGTATATTATAATACGATTTTTGGCCGAAACAAGTATTTCAAAAAGTTTCATAGAATCTAATTTTGAGATAGTTTGTTGGATGGACTTCCATTAAAACATTCTGTCGTAACATTTAGAAAGAATCTGAAAAGTTTCGAAGCATTTTAAACAATCCTCGATTTAATTTGAGTATTTGACCAAATTTAGTATAAAATTCTGTATAATATACTCCGATTTTTAACCTAAACTAGCATTTCAAAAAGTTTCATAGAATCTAATTTTGAGATAATTTTTTTGCACGTACTTCCAACATAACCTTCCCATGTAACATATAGAAAGGATCTGAAGATTTTCGTAGCATTTTGAATAATCCTCAATTTAATTTGATTATTTGACCGAAACTAGTATAAAATTGTGTATAATACACAATAATTTTTGACCGAAACTAGTATTTCAAAAAATTTCATAGAATCTAATTTTGAGATAAATTTTTGCATGGACTTCCATCATAACCTTCCCTCATAACATATAGACAGGATATGAAAAGTTTCGTAACATTTCGAACAATCCGCGATTTAATTTTATTTTTTAACCAAAACTAGTATAAAATTGTGTATAATATACTACGATTTTTGACCGAAACTAGTATTTCAAAAAGTTTCATAGAATCTAATTTTGAGATAATGTTTTTCATTGACTTCCATCATAACATTCCCTAGTAACATATATAAAGGATCTGAAACGTTTCGTACCATTTCGAACAATGCTCGATTTAATTTGATTATTTAACCGAAACAAGTATAAATTTCTGTATAATATACTATAATTTTTTACCGAAACTAGTATTTCAAAAAGTTTCATAGAATCTAATTTGAGATAATTTTTTTAAATGGACTTCCATCATAACCTCCCCTCTTATCAAATAGAAAGCATATGAAAAGTTTCGTAGCATTTCAAACAATCCTCGATTTAATTTGATTCTTTGACCGAAACTAGTATAAAATTGTGTATAATATACTACGATTTTTGACCGAAACTAGTATTTCAAAAAGTTTCATCGAATCTAATTTTGAGATAATATTTTTACATGGACTTCCATCATAACCTTCCCTCTTAACATATAGAAAGGATCTAAAAATTTCGTAACATTTAAAACAATCCTCGGTTTAATTTGATTTTTTGTTCGAAACTAGTAATAAATTGTGTATAATATACTACTATTTTTGACCGAAACTTGTATTTCAAAAAGTTTCGTAGAATCTGATTTTGAGATAATGTTTTGCATAGACTTCCATCATAACATTCCCCAGTTACATATAGAAAGGATCTGAAACTTTTCGTAGCATTTCGAACAATCCACGATATAATTTGATGTTTTGACCGAAACTAGTAATAAATTGTGTATATTATACTACGATTTTTGGCCGAAACTAGTATTTCAAAAAGTTTCATAGAATCTAATTTTGAGATAGTTTGTTGGATGGACTTCCATTAAAACATTCTGTCGTAACATTTAGAAAGAATCTGAAAAGTTTCGAAGCATTTTAAACAATCCTCGATTTAATTTGAGTATTTGACCAAATTTAGTATAAAATTGTGTATAATATACTCCGATTTTTAACCTAAACTAGCATTTCAAAAAGTTTCATAGAATCTAATTTTGAGATAATTTTTTTGCATGTACTTGCATCATAACCTTCCCATGTAACATATAGAAAGGATCTGAAAATTTTCGTAGCATTTTGAATAATCCTAGATTTAATTTGATTATTTGACCGAAACTAGTATAAAATTGTGTATAATACACTACAATATTTGACCGAAACTAGTATTTCAAAAAGTTTCATAGAATCTAATTTTGATATAAATTTTTTCATGGACTTCCATCATAATATTCCCTAAGAACATATAGACAGGATCTGAAACGTTTCGTACCATTTCGAACAATCCTCGATTTAATTTGATTATTTGACCGAAACAAGTATAAATTTGTGTATAATATACTATAATTTTTGACCGAAACTAGTATTTCAAAAAGTTTCATAGAATCTAATTTGAGATAATTTTTTTAAATGGACTTCCATCATAAACTCCACTCTTATCAAATAGAAAGCATATGAAAAGTTTTGTAGCATTTCAAACAATCCTCGATTTAATTTGATTCTTTGACCGAAACTAGTATAAAATTGTGTATAATATACTACGATTTTTGACCGAAACTAGTATTTCAAAAAGCTTCATAGAATCTAATTTTGAGATAATGTTTTTAATAGACTTCCATCATAACATTCCCTAGTAACATATATAAAGGATCTGAAATGTTTCGTACCATTTCGAACAATACTCGACTTAATTTGATTATTTGACCGAAACAAGTATAAATTTGTGTATAATATACTATAATTTTTTTACTGAAACTTGTATTTCAAAATGTTTCATAGAATCTAATTTGAGATAATTTTTTTAAATGGACTTCCATCATAACCTTCCCTCTTAACATATAGAAAGGATCTAAAAATTTCGTAACATTTAAAACAATCCTCGATTTAATTTGATTTTTTGTTCGAAACTAGTAATAAATTGTGTATAATATACTACTATTTTTGACCGAAACATGTATTTCAAAATGTTTCGTAGAATCTGATTTTGAGATAATGTTTTGCATAGACTTCCATCATAACATTCCCTAGTTACATATAGAAAGGATCTGAAACGTTTCGTAGCATTTCGAACAATCCACGATATAATTTGATGTTTTGACCGAAACTAGTAATAAATTGTGTATATTATACTACGATTTTTGGCCGAAACTAGTATTTCAAAAAGTTTCATAGAATCTAATTTTGAGATAGTTTGTTGGCTGGACTTCCATTATAACATTCTGTCGTAACATTTAGAAAGAATCTGAAACGTTTCGAAGCATGTTAAACAATCCTCGATTTAATCTGAGTATTTGACCAAATTTAGTATAAAATTATGTATAATATACTCCGATTTTTAACCTAAACTAGCATTTCAAAAAGTTTCATAGAATCTAATTTTGAGATAATTTTTTTGCATGTACTTCCATCATAACCTTCCCATGTAACATATAGAAAGGATCTAAAAATTTCGTAACATTTAAAACAATCCTCGGTTTAATTTGATTTTTTGTTCGAAACTAGTAATAAATTGTGTATAATATACTACTATTTTTGACCGAAACTTGTATTTCAAAAAGTTTCGTAGAATCTGATTTTGAGATAATGTTTTGCATAGACTTCCATCATAACATTCCCCAGTTACATATAGAAAGGATCTGAAATGTTTCGTAGCATTTCGAACAATCCACGATATAATTTGATGTTTTGACAGAAACTAGTAATAAATTGTGTATATTATACTACGATCTTTGGCCGAAACTAGTATTTCAAAAAGTTTTATAGAATCTAATTTTGAGATAGTTTGTTGGATGGACTTCCATTAAAACATTCTGTCGTAACATTTAGAAAGAATCTGAAAAGTTTCGAAGCATTTTAAACAATCCTCGATTTAATTTGAGTATTTGACCAAATTTAGTATAAAATTCTGTATAATATACTCCGATTTTTAACCTAAACTAGCATTTCAAAAAGTTTCATAGAATCTAATTTTGAGATAATTTTTTTGCACGTACTTCCAACATAACCTTCCCATGTAACATATAGAAAGGATCTGAAGATTTTCGTAGCATTTTGAATAATCCTCGATTTAATTTGATTATTTGACCGAAACTAGTATAAAATTGTGTATAATACACAATAATTTTTGACCGAAACTAGTATTTCAAAAAATTTCATAGAATCTAATTTTGAGATAAATTTTTGCATGGACTTCCATCATAACCTTCGCTCATAACATATAGACAGGATATGAAAAGTTTTGTAACATTTCGAACAATCCTCGATTTAATTTTATTTTTTAACCAAAACTAGTATAAAATTGTGTATAATATACTACGATTTTTGACCGAAACTAGTATTTCAAAAAGTTTCATAGAATCTAATTTTGAGATAATGTTTTTCATTGACTTCCATCATAACATTCCCTAGTAACATATATAAAGGATCTGAAACGTTTCGTACCATTTCGAACAATGCTCGATTTAATTTGATTATTTGACCGAAACAAGTATAAATTTCTGTATAATATACTATAATTTTTTACCGAAACTAGTATTTCAAAAAGTTTCATAGAATCTAATTTGAGATAATTTTTTTAAATGGACTTCCATCATAACCTCCCCTCTTATCAAATAGAAAGCATATGAAAAGTTTCGTAGCATTTCAAACAATCCTCGATTTAATTTGATTCTTTGACCGAAACTAGTATAAAATTGTGTATAATATACTACGATTTTTGACCGAAACTAGTATTTCAAAAAGTTTCATCGAATCTAATTTTGAGATAATATTTTTACATGGACTTCCATCATAACCTTCCCTCTTAACATATAGAAAGGATCTAAAAATTTCGTAACATTTAAAACAATCCTCGGTTTAATTTGATTTTTTGTTCGAAACTAGTAATAAATTGTGTATAATATACTACTATTTTTGACCGAAACTTGTATTTCAAAAAGTTTCGTAGAATCTGATTTTGAGATAATGTTTTGCATAGACTTCCATCATAACATTCCCCAGTTACATATAGAAAGGATCTGAAACGCTTCGTAGCATTTCGAACAATCCACGATATAATTTGATGTTTTGACCGAAACTAGTAATAAATTGTGTATATTATACTACGATTTTTGGCCGAAACTAGTATTTCAAAAAGTTTCATAGAATCTAATTTTGAGATAGTTTGTTGGATGGACTTCCATTAAAACATTCTGTCGTAACATTTAGAAAGAATCTGAAAAGTTTCGAAGCATTTTAAACAATCCTCGATTTAATTTGAGTATTTGACCAAATTTAGTATAAAATTGTGTATAATATACTCCGATTTTTAACCTAAACTAGCATTTCAAAAAGTTTCATAGAATCTAATTTTGAGATAATTTTTTTGCATGTACTTCCATCATAACCTTCCCATGTAACATATAGAAAGGATCTGAAAATTTTCGTAGCATTTTGAATAATCCTAGATTTAATTTGATTATTTGACCGAAACTAGTATAAAATTGTGTATAATACACTACAATATTTGACCGAAACTAGTATTTCAAAAAGTTTCATAGAATCTAATTTTGATATAAATTTTTTCATGGACTTCCATCATAATATTCCCTAAGAACATATAGACAGGATCTGAAACGTTTCGTACCATTTCGAACAATCCTCGATTTAATTTGATTATTTGACCGAAACAAGTATAAATTTGTGTATAATATACTATAATTTTTGACCGAAACTAGTATTTCAAAAAGTTTCATAGAATCTAATTTGAGATAATTTTTTTAAATGGACTTCCATCATAAACTCCCCTCTTATCAAATAAAAAGCATATGAAAAGTTTTGTAGCATTTCAAACAATCCTCGATTTAATTTGATTCTTTGACCGAAACTAGTATAAAATTGTGTATAATATACTACGATTTTTGACCGAAACTAGTATTTCAAAAAGCTTCATAGAATCTAATTTTGAGATAATGTTTTTAATAGACTTCCATCATAACATTCCCTAGTAACATATATAAAGGATCTGAAATGTTTCGTACCATTTCGAACAATACTCGACTTAATTTGATTATTTGACCGAAACAAGTATAAATTTGTGTATAATATACTATAATTTTTTTACTGAAACTTGTATTTCAAAATGTTTCATAGAATCTAATTTGAGATAATTTTTTTAAATGGACTTCCATCATAACCTTCCCTCTTAACATATAGAAAGGATCTAAAAATTTCGTAACATTTAAAACAATCCTCGATTTAATTTGATTTTTTGTTCGAAACTAGTAATAAATTGTGTATAATATACTACTATTTTTGACCGAAACTTGTATTTCAAAATGTTTCGTAGAATCTGATTTTGAGATAATGTTTTGCATAGACTTCCATCATAACATTCCCTAGTTACATATAGAAAGGATCTGAAACGTTTCGTAGCATTTCGAACAATCCACGATATAATTTGATGTTTTGACCGAAACTAGTAATAAATTGTGTATATTATACTACGATTTTTGGCCGAAACTAGTATTTCAAAAAGTTTCATAGAATCTAATTTTGAGATAGTTTGTTGGCTGGACTTCCATTATAACATTCTGTCGTAACATTTAGAAAGAATCTGAAACGTTTCGAAGCATGTTAAACAATCCTCGATTTAATCTGAGTATTTGACCAAATTTAGTATAAAATTCTGTATAATATACTCCGATTTTTAACCTAAACTAGCATTTCAAAAAGTTTCATAGAATCTAATTTTGAGATAATTTTTTTGCATGTACTTCCATCATAACCTTCCCATGTAACATAAAGAAAGGATCTGAAAATTTTCGTAGCATTTTGAATAATCCTCGATTTACTTTGATTATTTGACCGAAACTAGTATAAAATTGTGTATAATATACTACTATTTTTGACCGAAACTTGTATTTCAAAAAGTTTCGTAGAATCTGATTTTGAGATTATGTTTTGCATAGACTTCCATCATAACATTCCCTAGTAACATATAGAAAGGATCTGAAACGTTTCGTAGCATTTCGAACAATCCTCGATTTAATTTGATATTTTGACCGAAACTAGTAATAAACTGTGTATATTATACTACGATTTTTGGCCGAAACTAGTATTTCAAAAAGTTTCATAGAATCTAATTTTGAGATTGTTTGTTGGATGGACTTCCATTATAACATTCCGTCGTAACATTTAGAAAGAATCTGAAAAGTTTCGAAGCATTTTAAACAATCCTCGATTTAATTTGAGTATTTGACCAAATTTAGTATAAAATTCTGAATAATATACTCCGATTTTTAACCTAAACTAGCATTTCAAAAAGTTTCATAGAATCTAATTTTGAGATAATTTTTTGGCATGTACTTCCATCATAACCTTCCCATGTAACATATAGAAAGGATCTGAAAATTTTCGTAGCATTTTGAATAATCCTCGATTTAATTTGATTATTTGACCGAAACTAGTATAAAATTGTGTATAATACACTACAATTTTTGACCGAAACTAGTATTTCAAAAAATTTCATAGAATCTAATTTTGAGATAAATTCTTGCATGGACTTCCATCATAACCTTCCCTCTTAACATATAGACAGGATATGAAAAGTTTCGTAACATTTAGAACAATCCTCGATTTAATTTTATTTTTTAACCAAAACTAGTATAAAATTGTGTATAATATACTACGATTTTTGACCGAAACTAGAATTTCAAAAAGTTTCATAGAATCTAATTTTGAGATAATGTTTTTCATTGACTTCCATCATAACATTCCCTAGTAACATATATAAAGGATCTGAAACGTTTCGTACCATTTCGAACAATGCTCGATTTAATTTGATTATTTGACCGAAACAAGTATAAATTTGTATATAATATACCATAATTTTTTTACTGAAACTAGGATTTCAAAAAGTTTCATAGAATCTAATTTGAGATAATTTTTTTAAATGGACTTCCATCATAACCTCCCCTCTTATCAAATAGAAAGCATATGAAAAGTTTCGTTGCATTTCAAACAATCCTCAATTTAATTTGATCTTTGACCGAAACTAGTATAAAATTGTGTATAATATACTACGATTTTTGACCGAAACTAGTATTTCAAAAAGTTTCATGGAATCTAATTTTGAGATAATATTTTTACATGGACTTCCATCATAACCTTCCCTCTTAACATATAGAAAGGATCTAAAAATTTCGTAACATTTAAAACAATCCTCGATTTAATTTGATTTTTTGTTCGAAACTAGTAATAAATTGTGTATAATATACTACTATTTTTGACCGAAACTTGTATTTCAAAATGTTTCGTAGAATCTGATTTTGAGATAATGTTTTGCATAGACTTCCATCATAACATTCCCTAGTTACATATAGAAAGGATCTGAAACGTTTCGTAGCATTTCGAACAATCCACGATATAATTTGATGTTTTGACCGAAACTAGTAATAAATTGTGTATATTATACTACGATTTTTGGCCGAAACTAGTATTTCAAAAAGTTTCATAGAATCTAATTTTGAGATAGTTTGTTGGCTGGACTTCCATTATAACATTCTGTCGTAACATTTAGAAAGTATCTGAAATGTTTCGAAGCATTTTAAACAATCCTCGATTTAATCTGAGTATTTGACCAAATTTAGTATAAAATTCTGTATAATATACTCCGATTTTTAACCTAAACTAGCATTTCAAAAAGTTTCATAGAATCTAATTTTGAGATAATTTTTTTGCATGTACTTCCATCATAACCTTCCCATGTAACATATAGAAAGGATCTGAAAATTTTCGTAGCATTTTGAATAATCCTCGATTTAATTTGATTATTTGACCGAAACTAGTATAAAATTGTGTATAATACACTACAATTTTTGACCGAAACTAGTATTTCAAAAAATTTCATAGAATCTAATTTTGAGATAAATTTTTTCATGGACTTCCATCATAACCTTCCCTCTTAACATATAGACAGGATATGAAAAGTTTCGTAACATTTCGAACAATCCTCGATTTAATTTTATTTTTTAACCAAAACTAGTATAAAATTGTGTATAATATACTACGATTTTTGACCGAAACTAGTATTTCAAAAAGTTTCATAGAATCTAATTTTGAGATAATGTTTTTCATAGACTTCCATCATAACATTCCCTAGTAACATATATAAAGGATCTGAAACGTTTCGTACCATTTCGAACAATCCTCGATTTAATTTGATTATTTGACCGAAACAAGTATAAATTTGTGTATAATATACTATAATTTTTGACCGAAACTAGTATTTCAAAAAGTTTCATAGAATCTAATTTGAGATAATTTTTTTAAATGGACTTCCATCATAACCTCACCTCTTATCAAATAGAAAGCATATGAAAAGTTTCGTAGCATTTCAAACAATCCTCGATTTAATTTGATTCTTTGACCGAAACTAGTATAAAATTGTGTATAATATACTACGATTTTTGACCGAAACTAGTATTTCAAAAAGTTTCATGGAATCTAATTTTGAGATAATATTTTTACATGGACTTTCATCATAAACTTCCCTCTTAACATATAGAAAGGATCTAAAAATTTCGTAACATTTAAAACAATCCTCGGTTTAATTTGATTTTTTGTTCGAAACTAGTAATAAATTGTGTATAATATACTACTATTTTTGACCGAAACTCGTATTTCAAAAAGTTTCGTAGAATCTGATTTTGAGATAATGTTTTGCATAGACTTCCATCATAACATTCCCCAGTTACATATAGAAAGGATCTGAAACGTTTCGTAGCATTTCGAACAATCCACGATATAATTTGATGTTTTGACAGAAACTAGTAATAAATTGTGTATATTATACTACGATTTTTGGCCGAAACTAGTATTTCAAAAAGTTTCATAGAATCTAATTTTGAGATAGTTTGTTGGATGGACTTCCATTAAAACATTCTGTCGTAACATTTAGAAAGAATCTGAAAAGTTTCGAAGCATTTTAAACAATCCTCGATTTAATTTGAGTATTTGACCAAATTTAGTATAAAATTCTGTATAATATACTCCGATTTTTAACCTAAACTAGCATTTCAAAAAGTTTCATAGAATCTAATTTTGAGATAATTTTTTTGCACGTACTTCCATCATAACCTTCCCATGTAACATATAGAAAGGATCTGAAGATTTTCGTAGCATTTTGAATAATCCTCGATTTAATTTGATTATTTGACCGAAACTAGTATAAAATTGTGTATAATACACAATAATTTTTGACCGAAACTAGTATTTCAAAAAATTTCATAGAATCTAATTTTGAGATAAATTTTTCCATGGACTTCCATCATAACCTTCCCTCATAACATATAGACAGGATATGAAAAGTTTCGTAACATTTCGAACAATCCTCGATTTAATTTTATTTTTTAACCAAAACTAGTATAAAATTGTGTATAATATACTACGATTTTTGACCGAAACTAGTATTTCAAAAAGTTTCATAGAATCTAATTTTGAGATAATGTTTTTCATTGACTTCCATCATAACATTCCCTAGTAACATATATAAAGGATCTGAAACGTTTCGTACCATTTCGAACAATGCTCGATTTAATTTGATTATTTGACCGAAACAAGTATAAATTTGTGTATAATATACTATAATTTTTGACCGAAACTAGTATTTCAAAAAGTTTCATAGAATCTAATTTGAGATAATTTTTTTAAATGGACTTCCATCATAACCTCCCCTCTTATCAAATAGAAAGCATATGAAAAGTTTCGTAGCATTTCAAACAATCCTCGATTTAATTTGATTCTTTGACCGAAACTAGTATAAAATTGTGTATAATATACTACGATTTTTGACCGAAACTAGTATTTCAAAAAGTTTCATGGAATCTAATTTTGAGATAATATTTTTACATGGACTTCCATCATAACCTTC
Source organism: Lathyrus aphaca (assembly GCA_963966055.1). NCBI lineage: Eukaryota > Viridiplantae > Streptophyta > Magnoliopsida > Fabales > Fabaceae > Lathyrus > Lathyrus aphaca. Next base: position 61,186,960 of record OZ014523.1, on the reverse strand, counting down.
CCTCTTAACATATAGAAAGGATCTAAAAATTTCGTAACATTTAAAACAATCCTCGGTTTAATTTGATTTTTTGTTCGAAACTAGTAATAAATTGTGTATAATATACTACTATTTTTGACCGAAACTTGTATTTCAAAAAGTTTCGTAGAATCTGATTTTGAGATAATGTTTTGCATAGACTTCCATCATAACATTCCCCAGTTACATATAGAAAGGATCTGAAACGTTTCGTAGCATTTCGAACAATCCACGATATAATTTGATGTTTTGACCGAAACTAGTAATAAATTGTGTATATTATACTACGATTTTTGGCCGAAACTAGTATTTCAAAAAGTTTCAAAGAATCTAATTTTGAGATAGTTTGTTGGATGGACTTCCATTAAAACATTCTGTCGTAACATTTAGAAAGAATCTGAAAAGTTTCGAAGCATTTTAAACAATCCTCGATTTAATTTGAGTATTTGACCAAATTTAGTATAAAATTGTGTATAATATACTCCGATTTTTAACCTAAACTAGCATTTCAAAAAGTTTCATAGAATCTAATTTTGAGATAATTTTTTTGCATGTACTTCCATCATAACCTTCCCATGTAACATATAGAAAGGATCTGAAAATTTTCGTAGCATTTTGAATAATCCTAGATTTAATTTGATTATTTGACCGAAACTAGTATAAAATTGTGTATAATACACTACAATATTTGACCAAAACTAGTATTTCAAAAAGTTTCATAGAATCTAATTTTGATATAAATTTTTTCATGGACTTCCATCATAACATTCCCTAAGAACATATAGACAGGATCTGAAACGTTTCGTACCATTTCGAACAATCCTCGATTTAATTTGATTATTTGACCGAAACAAGTATAAATTTGTGTATAATATACTATAATTTTTGACCGAAACTAGTATTTCAAAAAGTTTCATAGAATCTAATTTGAGATAATTTTTTTAAATGGACTTCCATCATAAACTCCCCTCTTATCAAATAGAAAGCATATGAAAAGTTTTGTAGCATTTCAAACAATCCTCGATTTAATTTGATTCTTTGACCGAAACTAGTATAAAATTGTGTATAATATACTACGATTTTTGACCGAAACTAGTATTTCAAAAAGCTTCATAGAATCTAATTTTGAGATAATGTTTTTCATAGACTTCCATCATAACATTCCCTAGTAACATATATAAAGGATCTGAAATGTTTCGTACCATTTCGAACAATACTCGATTTAATTTGATTATTTGACCGAAACAAGTATAAATTTGTGTATAATATACTATAATTTTTTTATTGAAACTAGTATTTCAAAATGTTTCATAGAATCTAATTTGAGATAATTTTTTTAAATGGACTTCCATCATAACCTTCCCTCTTAACATATAGAAAGGATCTAAAAATTTCGTAACATTTAAAACAATCCTCGATTTAATTTGATTTTTTGTTCGAAACTAGTAATAAATTGTGTATAATATACTACTATTTTTGACCGAAACTTGTATTTCAAAATGTTTCGTAGAATCTGATTTTGAGATAATGTTTTGCATAGACTTCCATCATAACATTCCCTAGTTACATATAGAAAGGATCTGAAACGTTTCGTAGCATTTCGAACAATCCACGATATAATTTGATGTTTTGACCGAAACTAGTAATAAATTGTGTATATTATACTACGATTTTTGGCCGAAACTAGTATTTCAAAAAGTTTCATAGAATCTAATTTTGAGATAGTTTGTTGGCTGGACTTCCATTATAACATTTTGTCGTAACATTTAGAAAGAATCTGAAACGTTTCGAAGCATTTTAAACAATCCTCGATTTAATCTGAGTATTTGACCAAATTTAGTATAAAATTCTGTATAATATACTCCGATTTTTAACCTAAACTAGCATTTCAAAAAGGTTCATAGAATCTAATTTTGAGATAATTTTTTTGCATGTACTTCCATCATAACCTTCCCATGTAACATAAAGAAAGGATCTGAAAATTTTCGTAGCATTTTGAATAATCCTCGATTTAATTTGATTATTTGACCGAAACTAGTATAAAATTGTGTATAATATACTACTATTTTTGACTGAAACTTGTATTTCAAAAAGATTCGTAGAATCTGATTTTGAGATTATGTTTTGCATAGACTTCCATCATAACATTCCCTAGTAACATATAGAAAGGATCTGAAACGTTTCGTAGCATTTCGAACAATCCTCGATTTAATTTGATATTTTGACCGAAACTAGTAATAAACTGTGTATACTATACTACGATTTTTGGCCGAAACTAGTATTTCAAAAAGTTTCATAGAATCTAATTTTGAGATTGTTTGTTGGATGGACTTCCATTATAACATTCCGTCGTAACATTTAGAAAGAATCTGAAAAGTTTCGAAGCATTTTAAACAATCCTCGATTTAATTTGAGTATTTGACCAAATTTAGTATAAAATTCTGAATAATATACTCCGATTTTTAACCTAAACTAGCATTTCAAAAAGGTTCATAGAATCTAATTTTGAGATAATTTTTTTGCATGTACTTCCATCTTAACCTTCCCATGTAACATATAGAAAGGATCTGAAAATTTTCGTAGCATTTTGAATAATCCTCGATTTAATTTGATTATTTGACCGAAACTAGTATAAAATTGTGTATAATACACTACAATTTTTGACCGAAACTAGTATTTCAAAAAATTTCATAGAATCTAATTTTGAGATAAATTTTTGCATGGACTTCCATCATAACCTTCCCTCTTAACATATAGACAGGATATGAAAAGTTTCGTAACATTTAGAACAATCCTCGATTTAATTTTATTTTTTAACCAAAACTAGTATAAAATTGTGTATAATATACTACGATTTTTGACCGAAACTAGAATTTCAAAAAGTTTCATAGAATCTAATTTTGAGATAATGTTTTTCATTGACTTGCATCATAACATTCCCTAGTAACATATATAAAGGATCTGAAACGTTTCGTACCATTTCGAACAATGCTCGATTTAATTTGATTATTTGACCGAAACAAGTATAAATTTGTGTATAATATACCATAATTTTTTTACTGAAACTAGGATTTCAAAAAGTTTCATAGAATCTAATTTGAGATAATTTTTTTAAATGGACTTCCATCATAACCTCCCCTCTTATCAAATAGAAAGCATATGAAAAGTTTCGTTGCATTTCAAACAATCCTCAATTTAATTTGATCTTTGACCGAAACTAGTATAAAATTGTGTATAATATACTACGATTTTTGACCGAAACTAGTATTTCAAAAAGTTTCATGGAATCTAATTTTGAGATAATATTTTTACATGGACTTCCATCATAACCTTCCCTCTTAACATATAGAAAGGATCTAAAAATTTCGTAACATTTAAAACAATCCTCGATTTAATTTGATTTTTTGTTCGAAACTAGTAATAAATTGTGTATAATATACTACTATTTTTGACCGAAACTTGTATTTCAAAATGTTTCGTAGAATCTGATTTTGAGATAATGTTTTGCATAGACTTCCATCATAACATTCCCTAGTTACATATAGAAAGGATCTGAAACGTTTCGTAGCATTTCGAACAATCCACGATATAATTTGATGTTTTGACCGAAACTAGTAATAAATTGTGTATATTATACTACGATTTTTGGCCGAAACTAGTATTTCAAAAAGTTTCATAGAATCTAATTTTGAGATAGTTTGTTGGATGGACTTCCATTAAAACATTCTGTCGTAACATTTAGAAAGAATCTGAAAAGTTTCGAAGCATTTTAAACAATCCTCGATTTAATTTGAGTATTTGACCAAATTTAGTATAAAATTGTGTATAATATACTCCGATTTTTAACCTAAACTAGCATTTCAAAAAGTTTCATAGAATCTAATTTTGAGATAATTTTTTTGCATGTACTTCCATCATAACCTTCCCATGTAACATAAAGAAAGGATCTGAAAATTTTCGTAGCATTTTGAATAATCCTCGATTTAATTTGATTATTTGACCGAAACTAGTATAAAATTGTGTATAATATACTACTGTTTTTGACAGAAACTTGTATTTCAAAAAGTTTCGTAGAATCTGATTTTGAGATTATGTTTTGCATAGACTTCCATCATAACATTCCCTAGTAACATATAGAAAGGATCTGAAACGTTTCGTAGCATTTCGAACAATCCTCGATTTAATTTGATATTTTCACCGAAACTAGTAATAAACTGTGTATATTATACTACGATTTTTGGCCGAAACTAGTATTTCAAAAAGTTTCATAGAATCTAATTTTGAGATTGTTTGTTGGATGGACTTCCATTATAACATTCCGTCGTAACATTTAGAAAGAATCTGAAAAGTTTCGAAGCATTTTAAACAATCCTCGATTTAATTTGAGTATTTGACCAAATTTAGTATAAAATTCTGTATAATATACTCCGATTTTTAACCTAAACTAGCATTTCAAAAAGTTTCATAGAATCTAATTTTGAGATAATTTTTTTGCACGTACTTCCATCATAACCTTCCCATGTAACATATCGAAAGGATCTGAAGATTTTTGTAGCATTTTGAATAATCCTCGATTTAATTTGATTATTTGACCGAAACTAGTATAAAATTGTGTATAATACACTATAATTTTTGACCGAAACTAGTATTTCAAAAAATTTCATAGAATCTAATTTTGAGATAAATTTTTGCATGGACTTCCATCATAACCTTCCCTCATAACATATAGACAGGATATGAAAAGTTTCGTAACATTTCGAACAATCCTCGATTTAATTTTATTTTATAACCAAAACTAGTATAAAATTGTGTATAATATACTACGATTTTTGACCGAAACTAGTATTTCAAAAAGTTTCATAGAATCTAATTTTGAGATAATGTTTTTCATTGACTTCCATCATAACATTCCCTAGTAACATATATAAAGGATCTGAAACGTTTCGTACCATTTCGAACAATACTCGATTTAATTTGATTATTTGACCGAAACAAGTATAAATTTGTGTATAATATACCATAATTTTTTTACTGAAACTAGGATTTCAAAAAGTTTCATAGAATCTAATTTGAGATAATTTTTTTAAATGGACTTCCATCATAACCTCCCCTCTTATCAAATAGAAAGCATATGAAAAGTTTCGTTGCATTTCAAACAATCCTCAATTTAATTTGATCTTTGACCGAAACTAGTATAAAATTGTGTATAATATACTACGATTTTTGACCGAAACTAGTATTTCAAAAAGTTTCATGGAATCTAATTTTGAGATAATATTTTTACATGGACTTCCATCATAACCTTCCCTCTTAACATATAGAAAGGATCTAAAAATTTCGTAACATTTAAAACAATCCTCGATTTAATTTGATTTTTTGTTCGAAACTAGTAATAAATTGTGTATAATATACTACTATTTTTGACCGAAACTTGTATTTCAAAATGTTTCGTAGAATCTGATTTTCAGATAATGTTTTGCATAGACTTCCATCATAACATTCCCTAGTTACATATAGAAAGGATCTGAAATGTTTCGTAGTATTTCGAACAATCCATGATATAATTTGATGTTTTGACCGAAACTAGTAATAAATTGTGTATATTATACTACGATTTTTGGCCGAAACTAGTATTTCAAAAAGTTTCATAGAATCTAATTTTGAGATAGTTTGTTGGCTGGACTTCCATTATAACATTCTGTCGTAACATTTAGAAAGAATCTGAAACGTTTCGAAGCATTTTAAACAATCCTCGATTTAATCTGAGTATTTGACCAAATTTAGTATAAAATTCTGTATAATATACTCCGATTTTTAACCTAAACTATCATTTCAAAAAGTTTCATAGAATCTAATTTTGAGATAATTTTTTTGCATGTACTTCCATCATAACCTTCCCATGTAACATAAAGAAAGGATCTGAAAATTTTCGTAGCATTTTGAATAATCCTCGATTTAATTTGATTATTTGACCGAAACTAGTATAAAATTGTGTATAATATACTACTATTTTTGACCGAAACTTGTATTTCAAAAAGATTCGTAGAATCTGATTTTGAGATTATGTTTTGCATAGACTTCCATCATAACATTCCCTAGTAACATATAGAAAGGATCTGAAACGTTTCGTAGCATTTCGAACAATCCTCGATTTAATTTGATATTTTGACCGAAACTAGTAATAAACTGTGTATACTATACTACGATTTTTGGCCGAAACTAGTATTTCAAAAAGTTTCATAGAATCTAATTTTGAGATTGTTTGTTGGATGGACTTCCATTATAACATTCCGTCGTAACATTTAGAAAGAATCTGAAAAGTTTCGAAGCATTTTAAACAATCCTCGATTTAATTTGAGTATTTGACCAAATTTAGTATAAAATTCTGAATAATATACTCCGATTTTTAACTTAAACTAGCATTTCAAAAAGGTTCATAGAATCTAATTTTGAGATAATTTTTTTGCATGTACTTCCATCATAACCTTCCCATGTAACATATAGAAAGGATCTGAAAATTTTCGTAGCATTTTGAATAATCCTCGATTTAATTTGATTATTTGACCGAAACTAGTATTAAATTGTGTATAATACACTACAATTTTTGACCGAAACTAGTATTTCAAAAAATTTCATAGAATCTAATTTTGAGATAAATTTTTGCATGGACTTCCATCATAACCTTCCCTCTTAACATATAGACAGGATATGAAATGTTTCGTAACATTTAGAACAATCCTCGATTTAATTTTATTTTTTAACCAAAACTAGTATAAAATTGTGTATAATATACTACGATTTTTGACCGAAACTAGAATTTCAAAAAGTTTTATAGAATCTAATTTTGAGATAATGTTTTTCATTGACTTCCATCATAACATTCCCTAGTAACATATATAAAGGATCTGAAACGTTTCGTACCATTTCGAACAATGCTCGATTTAATTTGATTATTTGACCGAAACAAGTATAAATTTGTGTATAATATACCATAATTTTTTTACTGAAACTAGGATTTCAAAAAGTTTCATAGAATCTAATTTGAGATAATTTTTTTAAATGGACTTCCATCATAACCTCCCCTCTTATCAAATAGAAAGCATATGAAAAGTTTCGTTGCATTTCAAACAATCCTCAATTTAATTTGATCTTTGACCGAAACTAGTATAAAATTGTGTATAATATACTACGATTTTTGACCGAAACTAGTATTTCAAAAAGTTTCATGGAATCTAATTTTGAGATAATATTTTTACATGGACTTCCATCATAACCTTCCCTCTTAACATATAGAAAGGATCTAAAAATTTCGTAACATTTAAAACAATCCTCGATTTAATTTGATTTTTTGTTCGAAACTAGTAATAAATTGTGTATAATATACTACTATTTTTGACCGAAACTTGTATTTCAAAATGTTTCGTAGAATCTGATTTTGAGATAATGTTTTGCATAGACTTCCATCATAACATTCCCTAGTTACATATAGAAAGGATCTGAAACGTTTCGTAGCATTTCGAACAATCCACGATATAATTTGATGTTTTGACCGAAACTAGTAATAAATTGTGTATATTATACTACGATTTTTGGCCGAAACTAGTATTTCAAAAAGTTTCATAGAATCTAATTTTGAGATAGTTTGTTGGATGGACTTCCATTAAAACATTCTGTCGTAACATTTAGAAAGAATCTGAAAAGTTTCGAAGCATTTTAAACAATCCTCGATTTAATTTGAGTATTTGACCAAATTTAGTATAAAATTGTGTATAATATACTCCGATTTTTAACCTAAACTAGCATTTCAAAAAGTTTCATAGAATCTAATTTTGAGATAATTTTTTTGCATGTACTTCCATCATAACCTTCCCATGTAACATAAAGAAAGGATCTGAAAATTTTCGTAGCATTTTGAATAATCCTCGATTTAATTTGATTATTTGACCGAAACTAGTATAAAATTGTGTATAATATACTACTGTTTTTGACCGAAACTTGTATTTCAAAAAGTTTCGTAGAATCTGATTTTGAGATTATGTTTTGCATAGACTTCCATCATAACATTCCCTAGTAACATATAGAAAGGATCTGAAACGTTTCGTAGCATTTCGAACAATCCTCGATTTAATTTGATATTTTCACCGAAACTAGTAATAAACTGTGTATATTATACTACGATTTTTGGCCGAAACTAGTATTTCAAAAAGTTTCATAGAATCTAATTTTGAGATTGTTTGTTGGATGGACTTCCATTATAACATTCCGTCGTAACATTTAGAAAGAATCTGAAAAGTTTCGAAGCATTTTAAACAATCCTCGATTTAATTTGAGTATTTGACCAAATTTAGTATAAAATTCTGTATAATATACTCCGATTTTTAACCTAAACTAGCATTTCAAAAAGTTTCATAGAATCTAATTTTGAGATAATTTTTTTGCACGTACTTCCATCATAACCTTCCCATGTAACATATCGAAAGGATCTGAAGATTTTCGTAGCATTTTGAATAATCCTCGATTTAATTTGATTATTTGACCGAAACTAGTATAAAATTGTGTATAATACACAATAATTTTTGACCGAAACTAGTATTTCAAAAAATTTCATAGAATCTAATTTTGAGATAAATTTTTGCATGGACTTCCATCATAACCTTCCCTCATAACATATAGACAGGATATGAAAAGTTTCGTAACATTTCGAACAATCCTCGATTTAATTTTATTTTATAACCAAAACTAGTATAAAATTGTGTATAATATACTACGATTTTTGACCGAAACTAGTATTTCAAAAAGTTTCATAGAATCTAATTTTGAGATAATGTTTTTCATTGACTTCCATCATAACATTCCCTAGTAACATATATAAAGGATCTGAAACGTTTCGTACCATTTCGAACAATGCTCGATTTAATTTGATTATTTGACAGAAACAAGTATAAATTTTTGTATAATATACTATAATTTTTGACCGAAACTAGTATTTCAAAAAGTTTCATAGAATCTAATTTGAGATAATTTTTTTAAATGGACTTCCATCATAACCTCCCCTCTTATCAAATAGAAAGCATATGAAAAGTTTCGTAGCATTTCAAACAATCCTCGATTTAATTTGATTCTTTGACCGAAACTAGTATAAAATTGTGTATAATATACTACGATTTTTGACCGAAACTAGTATTTCAAAAAGTTTCATGGAATCTAATTTTGAGATAATATTTTTACATGGACTTCCATCATAACCTTCCCTCTTAACATATAGAAAGGATCTAAAAATTTCGTAACATTTAAAACAATCATCGATTTAATTTGATTTTTTGTTCGAAACTAGAAATAAATTGTATAAAATATACTACTATTTTTGACCGAAACTTGTATTTCAAAAAGTTTCTTAGAAACTGATTTTGTGATAATTTTTTGCATAGACTTCCATCATAGCATTCCCTAGTAACATATAGAAAGGATCTGAAACGTTTCGTAGTATTTCGAACAATCATCGATTTAATTTGATGTTTTGACCGAAACTAGTAATAAATTGTGTATATTATACTACGATTTTTGACCGAAACTAGTATTTCAAAAAGTTTCATAGAATCTAATTTTGAGATAGTTTGTTGGATGGACTTCCATTATAACATTCTGTCGTAACATTTAGAAAGAATCTGAAAAGTTTCGAAGCATTTTAAACAATCCTCGATTTAATTTGAGTATTTGACCAAATTTAGTATAAAATTGTGTATAATATACTCCGATTTTTAACCTAAACTAGCAATTCAAAAAGTTTCATAGAATCTTATTTTGAGATAATTTTTTTGCATGTACTTCCATCATAACCTTCCCATGTAACATATAAAAAGGATCTGAAAATTTTCGTAGCATTTTGAATAATCCTAAATTGAATTTGATTATTTGACCGAAACTAGTATAAAATTGTGTATAATACATTACAATATTTGACCGAAACTAGTATTTCTAAAAATTTCATAGAATCTAATTTTCATATAAATTTTTTCATGGACTTCCATCATAACCTTCCCTCTTAACATATACACAGGATATGAAAAGTTTCGTAACATTTCGAACAATCCTCGATTTAATTTTATTTTTTAACCAAAACTAGTATAAAATTGTGTATAATATACTACGATTTTTGACCGAAACTAGTATTTCAAAAAGTTTCATAGAATCTAATTTTGAGAAAATGTTTTTCATTGACTTCCATCATAACATTCCCTAGTAACATATATAAAGGATCTGAAACGTTTCGTACCATTTCGAACAATGCTCGATTTAATTTGATTATTTGACCGAAACAAGTATAAATTTGTGTATAATATACCATAATTTTTTTACTGAAACTAGGATTTCAAAAAGTTTCATAGAATCTAATTTGAGATAATTTTTTTAAATGGACTTCCATCATAACCTTCCCTCTTATCAAATAGAAAGCATATGAAAAGTTTCGTAGCATTTCAAACAATCCTCAATTTAATTTGATCTTTGACCGAAACTAGTATAAAATTGTGTATAATATACTACGATTTTTGACCGAAACTAGTATTTCAAAAAGTTTCATGGAATCTAATTTTGAGATAATATTTTTACATGGACTTCCATCATAACCTTCCCTCTTAACATATAGAAAGGATCTAAAAATTTCGTAACATTTAAAACAATCCTCGATTTAATTTGATTTTTTGTTCGAAACTAGTAATAAATTGTGTATAATATACTACTATTTTTGACCGAAACTTGTATTTCAAAATGTTTCGTAGAATCTGATTTTGAGATAATGTTTTGCATAGACTTCCATCATAACATTCCCTAGTTACATATATAAAGGATCTGAAACGTTTCGTAGCATTTCGAACAATCCACGATATAATTTGATGTTTTGACCGAAACTAGTAATAAATTGTGTATATTATACTACGATTTTTGGCCGAAACTAGTATTTCAAAAAGTTTCATAGAATCTAATTTTGAGATAGTTTGTTGGCTGGACTTCCATTATAACATTCTGTTGTAACATTTAGAAAGAATCTGAAACGTTTCGAAGCATTTTAAACAATCCTCGATTTAATCTGAGTATTTGACCAAATTTAGTATAAAATTCTGTATAATATACTCCGATTTTTAACCTAAACTAGCATTTCAAAAAGTTTCATAGAATCTAATTTTGAGATAATTTTTTTGCATGTACTTCCATCATAACCTTCCCATGTAACATAAAGAAAGGATCTGAAAATTTTCGTAGCATTTTGAATAATCCTCGATTTAATTTGATTATTTGACCGAAACTAGTATAAAATTGTGTATAATATACTACTATTTTTGACCGAAACTTGTATTTCAAAAAGATTCGTCGAATCTGATTTTGAGATTATGTTTTGCATAGACTTCCATCATAACATTCCCTAGTAACATATAGAAAGGATCTGAAACGTTTCGTAGCATTTCGAACAATCCTCGATTTAATTTGATATTTTGACCGAAACTAGTAATAAACTGTGTATACTATACTACGATTTTTAGCCGAAACTAGTATTTCAAAAAGTTTCATAGAATCTAATTTTGAGATTGTTTGTTGGATGGACTTCCATTATAACATTCCGTCGTAACATTTAGAAAGAATCTGAAAAGTTTCGAAGCATTTTAAACAATCCTCGATTTAATTTGAGTATTTGACCAAATTTAGTATAAAATTCTGAATAATATACTCCGATTTTTAACCTAAACTAGCATTTCAAAAAGGTTCATAGAATCTAATTTTGAGATAATTTTTATGCATGTACTTCCATCATAACCTTCCCATGTAACATATAGAAAGGATCTGAAAATTTTCGTAGCATTTTGAATAATCCTCGATTTAATTTGATTATTTGACCGAAACTAGTATAAAATTGTGTATAATACACTACAATTTTTGACCGAAACTAGTATTTCAAAAAATTTCATAGAATCTAATTTTGAGATAAATTTTTGCATGGACTTCCATCATAACCTTCCCTCTTAACATATAGACAGGATATGAAAAGTTTCGTAACATTTAGAACAATCCTCGATTTAATTTTATTTTTTAACCAAAACTAGTATAAAATTGTGTATAATATACTACGATTTTTGACCGAAACTAGTATTTCAAAAAGTTTCATAGAATCTAATTTTGAGATAATGTTTTTCATTGACTTCCATCATAACATTCCCTAGTAACATATATAAAGGATCTGAAACGTTTCGTACCATTTCGAACAATACTCGATTTAATTTGATTATTTGACCGAAACAAGTATAAATTTGTGTATAATATACCATAATTTTTTTACTGAAACTAGGATTTCAAAAAGTTTCATAGAATCTAATTTGAGATAATTTTTTTAAATGGACTTCCATCATAACCTCCCCTCTTATCAAATAGAAAGCATATGAAAAGTTTCGTTGCATTTCAAACAATCCTCAATTTAATTTGATCTTTGACCGAAACTAGTATAAAATTGTGTATAATATACTACGATTTTTGACCGAAACTAGTATTTCAAAAAGTTTCATGGAATCTAATTTTGAGATAATATTTTTACATGGACTTCCATCATAACCTTCCCTCTTAACATATAGAAAGGATCTAAAAATTTCGTAACATTTAAAACAATCCTCGATTTAATTTGATTTTTTGTTCGAAACTAGTAATAAATTGTGTATAATATACTACTATTTTTGACCGAAACTCGTATTTCAAAATGTTTCGTAGAATCTGATTTTCAGATAATGTTTTGCATAGACTTCCATCATAACATTCCCTAGTTACATATAGAAAGGATCTGAAACGTTTCGTAGTATTTCGAACAATCCACGATATAATTTGATGTTTTGACCGAAACTAGTAATAAATTGTGTATATTATACTACGATTTTTGGCCGAAACTAGTATTTCAAAAAGTTTCATAGAATCTAATTTTGAGATAGTTTGTTGGCTGGACTTCCATTATAACATTCTGTCGTAACATTTAGAAAGAATCTGAAACGTTTCGAAGCATTTTAAAAAATCCTCGATTTAATCTGAGTATTTGACCAAATTTAGTATAAAATTCTGTATAATATACTCCGATTTTTAACCTAAACTAGCATTTCAAAAAGTTTCATAGAATCTAATTTTGAGATAATTTTTTTGCATGTACTTCCATCATAACCTTCCCATGTAACATAAAGAAAGGATCTGAAAATTTTCGTAGCATTTTGAATAATCCTCGATTTAATTTGATTATTTGACCGAAACTAGTGTAAAATTGTGTATAATATACTACTATTTTTGACCGAAACTTGTATTTCAAAAAGATTCGTAGAATCTGATTTTGAGATTATGTTTTGCATAGACTTCCATCATAACATTCCCTAGTAACATATAGAAAGGATCTGAAACGTTTCGTAGCATTTCGAACAATCCTCGATTTAATTTGATATTTTGACCGAAACTAGTAATAAACTGTGTATACTATACTACGATTTTTGGCCGAAACTAGTATTTCAAAAAGTTTCATAGAATCTAATTTTGAGATTGTTTGTTGGATGGACTTCCATTATAACATTCCGTCGTAACATTTAGAAAGAATCTGAAAAGTTTCGAAGCATTTTAAACAATCCTCGATTTAATTTGAGTATTTGACCAAATTTAGTATAAAATTCTGAATAATATACTCCGATTTTTAACCTAAACTAGCATTTCAAAAAGGTTCATAGAATCTAATTTTGAGATAATTTTTTTGCATGTACTTCCATCATAACCTTCCCATGTAACATATAGAAAGGATCTGAAAATTTTCGTTGCATTTTGAATAATCCTCGATTTAATTTGATTATTTGACTGAAACTAGTATAAAATTGTGTATAATACACTACAATTTTTGACCGAAACTAGTATTTCAAAAAATTTCATAGAATCTAATTTTGAGATAAATTTTTGCATGGACTTCCATCATAACCTTCCCTCTTAACATATAAACAGGATATGAAAAGTTTCGTAACATTTCGAACAATCCTCGATTTAATTTTATTTTTTAACCAAAACTAGTATAAAATTGTGTATAATATACTACGATTTTTGACCGAAACTAGAATTTCAAAAAGTTTCATAGAATCTAATTTTGAGATAATGTTTTTCATTGACTTCCATCATAACATTCCCTAGTAACATATATAAAGGATCTGAAATGTTTCGTACCATTTCGAACAATGCTCGATTTAATTTGATTATTTGACCGAAACAAGTATAAATTTGTGTATAATATACCATAATTGTTTTACTGAAACTAGGATTTCAAAAAGTTTCATAGAATCTAATTTGAGATAATTTTTTTAAATGGACTTCCATCATAACCTCCCCTCTTATCAAATAGAAAGCATATGAAAAGTTTCGTTGCATTTCAAACAATCCTCAATTTAATTTGATCTTTGACCGAAACTAGTATAAAATTGTGTATAATATACTACGATTTTTGACCGAAACTAGTATTTCAAAAAGTTTCATGGAATCTAATTTTGAGATAATATTTTTACATGGACTTCCATCATAACCTTCCCTCTTAACATATAGAAAGGATCTAAAAATTTCGTAATATTTAAAACAATCCTCGATTTAATTTGATTTTTTGTTCGAAACTAGTAATAAATTGTGTATAATATACTACTATTTTTGACCGAAACTTGTATTTCAAAATGTTTCGTAGAATCTGATTTTCAGATAATGTTTTGCATAGACTTCCATCATAACATTCCCTAGTTACATATAGAAAGGATCTGAAACGTTTCGTAGCATTTCGAACAATCCACGATATAATTTGATGTTTTGACCGAAACTAGTAATAAATTGTGTATATTATACTACGATTTTTGGCCGAAACTAGTATTTCAAAAAGTTTCATAGAATCTAATTTTGAGATAGTTTGTTGGCTGGACTTCCATTATAACATTCTGTCGTAACATTTAGAAAGAATCTGAAACGTTTCGAAGCATTTTAAACAATCCTCGATTTAATCTGAGTATTTGACCAAATTTAGTATAAAATTCTGTATAATATACTCCGATTTTTAACCTAAACTAGCATTTCAAAAAGTTTCATAGAATCTAATTTTGAGATAATTTTTTTGCATGTACTTCCATCATAACCTTCCCATGTAACATAAAGAAAGGATCTGAAAATTTTCGTAGCATTTTGAATAATCCTCGATTTAATTTGATTATTTGACCGAAACTAGTATAAAATTGTGTATAATATACTACTATTTTTGACCGAAACTTGTATTTCAAAAAGTTTCGTAGAATCTGATTTTGAGATTATGTTTTGCATAGACTTCCATCATAACATTCCCTAGTTACATATAGAAAGGATCTGAAACGTTTCGTAGCATTTCGAACAATCCTCGATTTAATTTGATGTTTTGACCGAAACTAGTAATAAATTGTGTATATTATACTACGATTTTTGGCCGAAACTAGTATTTCAAAAAGTTTCATAGAATCTAATTTTGAGATAGTTTGTTGGCTGGACTTCCATTATAACATTCTGTCGTAACATTTAGAAAGAATCTGAAAAGTTTCGAAGCATTTTAAACAATCCTCGATTTAATTTGAGTATTTGACCAAATTTAGTATAAAATTCTGTATAATATACTCCGATTTTTAACCTAAACTAGCATTTCAAAAAGTTTCATAGAATCTAATTTTGAGATAATTTTTTTGCACGTACTTCCATCATAACCTTCCCATGTAACATATAGAAAGGATCTGAAGATTTTCGTAGCATTTTGAATAATCCTCGATTTAATTTGATTATTTGACCGAAACTAGTATAAAATTGTGTATAATACACTATAATTTTTGACCGAAACTAGTATTTCAAAATATTTCATAGAATCTAATTTTGAGATAAATTTTTGCATGGACTTCCATCATAACCTTCCCTCATAACATATAGACAAGATATGAAAAGTTTCGTAACATTTCGAACAATCCTCGATTTAATTTTATTTTTTAACCAAAACTAGTATAAAATTGTGTATAATATACTACGATTTTTGACCGAAACTAGTATTTCAAAAAGTTTCATAGAATCTAATTTTGAGATAATGTTTTTCATTGACTTCCATCATAACATTCCCTAGTAACATATATAAAGGATCTGAAATGTTTCGTACCATTTCGAACAATGCTCGATTTAATTTGATTATTTGACCGAAACAAGTATAAATTTGTGTATAATATACTATAATTTTTGACCGAAACTAGTATTTCAAAAAGTTTCATAGAATCTAATTTGAGATAATTTTTTTAAATGGACTTCCATCATAACCTCCCCTCTTATCAAATAGAAAGCATATGAAAAGTTTCGTAGCATTTCAAACAATCCTCGATTTAATTTGATTCTTTGACCGAAACTAGTATAAAATTGTGTATAATATACTACGATTTTTGACCGAAACTTGTATTTCAAGAAGTTTCATGGAATCTAATTTTGAGATAATATTTTTACATGGACTTCCATCATAACCTTCCCTCTTAACATATAGAAAGGATCTAAAAATTTCGTAACATTTAAAACAATCATCGATTTAATTTGATTTTTTGTTCGAAACTAGTAATAAATTGTATAAAATATACTACTATTTTTGACCGAAACTTGTATTTCAAAAAGTTTCTTAGAAACTGATTTTGTGATAATTTTTTGCATAGACTTCCATCATAACATTCCCTAGTAACATATAGAGAGGATCTGAAACGTTTCGTAGTATTTCGAACAATCATCGATTTAATTTGATGTTTTGACCGAAACTAGTAATAAATTGTGTATATTATACTACGATTTTTGACCGAAACTAGTATTTCAAAAAGTTTCATAGAATCTAATTTTGAGATTGTTTGTTGGATGGACTTCCATTATAACATTCCGTCGTAACATTTAGAAAGAATCTGAAAAGTTTCGAAGCATTTTAAACAATCCTCGATTTAATTTGAGTATTTGACCAAATTTAGTATAAAATTCTGTATAATATACTCCGATTTTTAACCTAAACTAGCATTTCAAAAAGTTTCATAGAATCTAATTTTGAGATAATTTTTTTGCACGTACTTCCATCATAACCTTCCCATGTAACATATAGAAAGGATCTGAAGATTTTCGTAGCATTTTGAATAATCCTCGATTTAATTTCATTATTTGACCGAAACTAGTATAAAATTGTGTATAATACACTATAATTTTTGACCGAAACTAGTATTTCAAAAAATTTCATAGAATCTAATTTTGAGATAAATTTTTGCATGGACTTCCATCATAACCTTCCCTCATAACATATAGACAGGATATGAAAAGTTTCGTAACATTTCGAACAATCCTCGATTTAATTTTATTTTTTAACCAAAACTAGTATAAAATTGTGTATAATATACTACGATTTTTGACCGAAACTAGTATTTCAAAAAGTTTCATAGAATCTAATTTTGAGATAATGTTTTTCATTGACTTCCATCATAACATTCCCTAGTAACATATATAAAGGATCTGAAACGTTTCGTACCATTTCGAACAATGCTCGATTTAATTTGATTATTTGACCGAAACAAGTATAAATTTGTGTATAATATACTATAATTTTTGACCGAAACTAGTATTTCAAAAAGTTTCATAGAATCTAATTTGAGATAATTTTTTTAAATGGACTTCCATCATAACCTCCCCTCTTATCAAATAGAAAGCATATGAAAAGTTTCGTAGCATTTCAAACAATCCTCGATTTAATTTGATTCTTTGACCGAAACTAGTATAAAATTGTGTATAATATACTACGATTTTTGACCGAAACTAGTATTTCAAAAAGTTTCATGGAATCTAATTTTGAGATAATATTTTTACATGGACTTCCATCATAACCTTCCCTCTTAACATATAGAAAGGATCTAAAAATTTCGTAACATTTAAAACAATCATCGATTTAATTTGATTTTTTGTTCGAAACTAGTAATAAATTGTATAAAATATACTACTATTTTTGACCGAAACTTGTATTTCAAAAAGTTTCTTAGAAACTGATTTTGTGATAATTTTTTGCATAGACTTCCATCATAACATTCCCTAGTAACATATAGAAAGGATCTGAAACGTTTCGTAGTATTTCGAACAATCATCGATTTAATTTGATGTTTTGACCGAAACTAGTAAAAAATTGTGTATATTATACTACGATTTTTGGCCGAAACTAGTATTTCAAAAAGTTTCATAGAATCTAATTTTGAGATTGTTTGTTGGATGGACTTCCATTATAACATTCCGTCGTAACATTTAGAAAGAATCTGAAAAGTTTCGAAGCATTTTAAACAATCCTCGATTTAATTTGAGTATTTGACCAAATTTAGTATAAAATTCTGTATAATATACTCCGATTTTTAACCTAAACTAGCATTTCAAAAAGTTTCATAGAATCTAATTTTGAGATAATTTTTTTGCATGTACTTCCATCATAACCTTCCCATGTAACATAAAGAAAGGATCTGAAAATTTTCGTAGCATTTTGAATAATCCTCGATTTAATTTGATTATTTGACCGAAACTAGTATAAAATTGTGTATAATATACTACTATTTTTGACCGAAACTTGTATTTCAAAAAGTTTCGTAGAATCTGATTTTGAGATTATGTTTTGCATAGACTTCCATCATAACATTCCCTAGTTACATATAGAAAGGATCTGAAACGTTTCGTAGCATTTCGAACAATCCTCGATTTAATTTGATGTTTTGACCGAAACTAGTAATAAATTGTGTATATTATACTACGATTTTTGGCCGAAACTAGTATTTCAAAAAGTTTCATAGAATCTAATTTTGAGATAGTTTGTTGGCTGGACTTCCATTATAACATTCTGTCGTAACATTTAGAAAGAATCTGAAACGTTTCGAAGCATTTTAAACAATCCTCGATTTAATTTGAGTATTTGACCAAATTTAGTATAAAATTCTATATAATATACTCCGATTTTTAACCTAAACTAGCATTTCAAAAAGTTTCATAGAATCTAATTTTGAGATAATTTTTTTGCACGTACTTCCATCATAACCTTCCCATGTAACATATAGAAAGGATCTGAAGATTTTCGTAGCATTTTGAATAATCCTCGATTTAATTTCATTATTTGACCGAAACTAGTATAAAATTGTGTATAATACACTATAATTTTTGACCGAAACTAGTATTTCAAAAAATTTCATAGAATCTAATTTTGAGATAAATTTTTGCATGGACTTCCATCATAACCTTCCCCCATAACATATAGACAGGATATGAAAAGTTTCGTAACATTTCGAACAATCCTCGATTTAATTTTATTTTTTAACCAAAACTAGTATAAAATTGTGTATAATATACTACGATTTTTGACCGAAACTAGTATTTCAAAAAGTTTCATAGAATCTAATTTTGAGATAATGTTTTTCATTGACTTCCATCATAACATTCCCTAGTAACATATATAAAGGATCTGAAACGTTTCGTACCATTTCGAACAATGCTCGATTTAATTTGATTATTTGACCGAAACAAGTATAAATTTGTGTATAATATACTATAATTTTTGACCGAAACTAGTATTTCAAAAAGTTTCATAGAATCTAATTTGAGATAATTTATTTAAATGGACTTCCATCATAACCTCCCCTCTTATCAAATAGAAAGCATATGAAAAGTTTCGTAGCATTTCAAACAATCCTCGATTTAATTTGATTCTTTGACCGAAACTAGTATAAAATTGTGTATAATATACTACGATTTTTGACCGAAACTAGTATTTCAAAAAGTTTCATGGAATCTAATTTTGAGATAATATTTTTACATGGACTTCCATCATAACCTTCCCTCTTAACATATAGAAAGGATCTAAAAATTTGGTAACATTTAAAACAATCATCGATTTAATTTGATTTTTTGTTCGAAACTAGTAATAAATTGTATAAAATATACTACTATTTTTGACCGAAACTTGTATTTCAAAAAGTTTCTTAGAAACTGATTTTGTGATAATTTTTTGCATAGACTTCCATCATAACATTCCCTAGTAACATATAGAAAGGATCTGAAACGTTTCGTAGTATTTCGAACAATCATCGATTTAATTTGATGTTTTGACCGAAACTAGTAATAAATTGTGTATATTATACTACGATTTTTGACCGAAACTAGTATTTCAAAACGTTTCATAGAATCTAATTTTGAGATTATTTGTTGGATGGACTTCCATTATAACATTCCGTCGTAACATTTAGAAAGAATCTGAAAAGTTTCGAAGCATTTTAAACAATCCTCGATTTAATTTGAGTATTTGACCAAATTTAGTATAAAATTGTGTATAATATACTCCGATTTTTAACCTAAACTAGCATTTCAAAAAGTTTCATAGAATCTAATTTTGAGATAATTTTTTTGCATGTACTTCCATCATAACCTTCCCATGTAACATATAAAAAGGATCTGAAAATTTTCGTAGCATTTTGAATAATCCTAGATTGAATTTGATTATTTGACCGAAACTAGTATAAAATTGTGTATAATACATTACAATATTTGACCGAAACTAGTATTTCTAAAAATTTCATAGAATCTAATTTTCATATAAATTTTTTCATGGACTTCCATCATAACCTTCCCTCTTAACATATAGACAGGATATGAAAAGTTTCGTAACATTTCGAACAATCCTCGATTTAATTTTATTTTTTAACCAAAACTAGTATAAAATTGTGTATAATATACTACGATTTTTGACCGAAACTAGTATTTCAAAAAGTTTCATAGAATCTAATTTTGAGATAATGTTTTTCATAGACTTCCATCATAACATTCCCTAGTAACATATATAAAGGATCTGAAACGTTTCGTACCATTTCGAACAATCCTCGATTTAATTTGATTATTTGAACGAAACAAGTATAAATTTGTGTATAATATACTATAATTTTTAACCGAAACTAGTATTTCAAAAAGTTTCATAGAATCTAATTTGAGATAATTTTTTTAAATGGACTTCCATCATAACCTCCCCTCTTATCAAATAGAAAGCATATGAAAAGTTTCGTAGCATTTCAAACAATCCTCGATTTAATTTGATTCTTTGACTGAAACTAGTATAAAATTGTGTATAATATACTACGATTTTTGACCGAAACTAGTATTTCAAAAAGTTTCATGGAATCAAACTTTGAGATAATATTTTTACATGGACTTCCATCATAACCTTCCCTCTTAACATATAGAAAGGATCTAAAAATTTCGTAACATTTAAAACAATCCTCGATTTAATTTGATTTTTTGTTCGAAACTAGTAATAAATTGTGTATAATATACTACTATTTTTGACCGAAACTTGTATTTCAAAAAGTTTCGTAGAATCTGAATTTGAGATAATTTTTTGCATAGACTTCCATCATAACATTCCATAGTTACATATAGAAAGGATCTGAAACGTTTCGTAGCATTTCGAACAATCCACGATATAATTTGATGTTTTGACTGAAACTAGTAATAAATTGTGTATATTATACTACGATTTTTGGCCGAAACTAGTATTTCAAAAAGTTTCATAGAATCTAATTTTGAGATAGTTTGTTGGATGGACTTCCATTAAAACATTCTGTCGTAACATTTAGAAAGAATCTGAAAAGTTTCGAAGCATTTTAAACAATCCTCGATTTAATTTGAGTATTTGACCAAATTTAGTATAAAATTGTGTATAATATACTCCGATTTTTAACCTAAACTAGCATTTCAAAAAGTTTCATAGAATCTAATTTTGAGATAATTTCTTTGCATGTACTTCCATCATAACCTTCCCATGTAACATATAGAAAGGATCTGAAAATTTTCGTAGCATTTTGAATAATCCTAGATTTAATTTGATTATTTGACCGAAACTAGTATAAAATTGTGTATAATACACTACAATATTTGACCGAAACTAGTATTTCAAAAAGTTTCATAGAATCTAATTTTGATATAAATTTTTTCATGGACTTCCATCATAACATTCCCTAAGAACATATAGACAGGATCTGAAACGTTTCGTACCATTTCGAACAATCCTCGATTTAATTTGATTATTTGACCGAAACAAGTATAAATTTGTGTATAATATACTATAATTTTTGACCGAAACTAGTATTTCAAAAAGTTTCATAGAATCTAATTTGAGATAATTTTTTTCAATGGACTTCCATCATAACCTCCCCTCTTATCAAATAGAAAGCATATTAAAACTTTCGTAGCATTTCAAACAATCCTCGATTTAATTTGATTCTTTGACCGAAACTAGTATAAAATTGTGTATAATATACTACGATTTTTGACCGAAACTAGTATTTCAAAAAGCTTCATAGAATCTAATTTTGAGATAATGTTTTTCATAGACTTCCATCATAACATTCCCTAGTAACATATATAAAGGATCTGAAATGTTTCGTACCATTTCGAACAATGCTCGATTTAATTTGATTATTTGACCGAAACAAGTATAAATTTGTGTATAATATACTATAATTTTTTTTACTGAAACTAGTATTTCAAAATGTTTCATAGAATCTAATTTGAGATAATTTTTTTAAATGGACTTCCATCATAACCTTCCCTCTTAACATATAGAAAGGATCTAAAAATTTCGTAACATTTAAAACAATCCTCGATTTAATTTGATTTTTTGTTCGAAACTAGTAATAAATTGTGTATAATATACTACTATTTTTGACCGAAAGTTGTATTTCAAAAAGTTTCGTAGAATCTGATTTTGAGATAATGTTTTGCATAGACTTCCATCATAACATTCCCTAGTTACATATAGAAAGGATCTGAAACGTTTCGTAGCATTTCGAACAATCCACGATATAATTTGATGTTTTGACCGAAACTAGTAATAAATTGTGTATATTATACTACGATTTTTGGCCGAAACTAGTATTTCAAAAAGTTTCATAGAATCTAATTTTGAGATAGTTTGTTGGATGGACTTCCATTATAACATTCTGTCGTAACATTTAGAAAGAATCTGAAACGTTTCGAAGCATTTTAAACAATCCTCGATTTAATTTGAGTATTTGACCAAATTTAGTATAAAATTGTGTATAATATACTCCGATTTTTAACCTAAACTAGCATTTCAAAAAGTTTCATAGAATCTAATTTTGAGATAATTTTTTTGCATGTACTTCCATCATAACCTTCCCAAGTAACATAAAGAAAGGATCTGAAAATTTTCGTAGCATTTTGAATAATCCTCGATTTAATTTGATTATTTGACCGAAACTAGTATAAAATTGTGTATAATATACTACTATTTTTGACCGAAACTTGTATTTCAAAAAGTTTCGTAGAATCTGATTTTCAGATTATGTTTTGCATAGACTTCCATCGTAACATTCCCTAGTAACATATAGAAATGATCTGAAACGTTTCGTAGCATTTCAAACAATCCTCGATTTAATTTGATTCTTTGACCGAAACTAGTATAAAATTGTGTATAATATACTACGATTTTTGACCGAAACTAGTATTTCAAAAAGTTTCATGGAATCTAATTTTGAGATAATATTTTTACATGGACTTCCATCATAACCTTCCCTCTTAACATATAGAAAGGATCTAAAAATTTGGTAACATTTAAAACAATCATCGATTTAATTTGATTTTTTGTTCGAAACTAGTAATAAATTGTATAAAATATACTACTATTTTTGACCGAAACTTGTATTTCAAAAAGTTTCTTAGAAACTGATTTTGTGATAATTTTTTGCATAGACTTCCATCATAACATTCCCTAGTAACATATAGAAAGGATCTGAAACGTTTCGTAGTATTTCGAACAATCATCGATTTAATTTGATGTTTTGACCGAAACTAGTAAAAAATTGTGTATATTATACTACGATTTTTGGCCGAAACTAGTATTTCAAAAAGTTTCATAGAATCTAATTTTGAGATAGTTTGTTGGACGGACTTCCATTATAACATTCCGTCATAACATTTAGAAAGAATCTGAAAAGTTTCGATGCATTTTAAACAATCCTCGATTTAATTTGAGTATTTGACCGAATTTAGTATAAAATTGTGTATAATATACTCCGATTTTTAACCTAAACTAGCATTTCAAAAAGTTTCATAGAATCTAATTTTGAGATAATTTTTTTGCATGTACTTCCATCATAACCTTCCCATGTAACATATAGAAAGGATCTGGAAATTTTCGTAGCATTTTGAATAATCCTCGATTTAATTTGATTATTTGACCGAAACTAGTATAAAATTGTGTATAATACACTACAATTTTTGACCGAAACTAGTATTTCAAAAAATTTCATAGAATCTAATTTTGATATAAATTTTTGCATGGACTTCCATCATAACCTTCCCTCTTAACATATAGACAGGATATGAAAAGTTTCGTAACATTTCGAACAATCCTCGATTTAATTTTATTTTTTAACCAAAACTAGTATAAAATTGTGTATAATATACTACGATTTTTGACCGAAACTAGTATTTCAAAAAGTTTCATGGAATCTAATTTTGAGATAATGTTTTTCATAGACTTCCATCATAGCATTCCCTAGTAACATATATAAAGAATCTGAAACGTTTCGTACCATTTCGAACAATCCTCGATTTAATTTGATTATTTGAACGAAACAAGTATAAATTTGTGTATAATATACTATAATTTTTAACCGAAACTAGTATTTCAAAAAGTTTCATAGAATCTAATTTGAGATAATTTTTTTAAATGGACTTCCATCATAACCTCCCCTCTTATCAAATTGAAAGCATATGAAAAGTTTCGTAGCATTTCAAACAATCCTCGATTTAATTTGATTCTTTGACTGAAACTAGTATAAAATTGTGTATAATATACTACGATTTTTGACCGAAACTAGTATTTCAAAAAGTTTCATGGAATCTAATTTTGAGATAATATTTTTACATGGACTTCCATCATAACCTTCCCTCTTAACATATATAAAGGATCTAAAAATTTGGTAACATTTAAAACAATCATCGATTTAATTTGATTTTTTGTTCGAAACTAGTAATAAATTGTATAAAATATACTACTATTTTTGACCGAAACTTGTATTTCAAAAAGTTTCTTAGAAACTGATTTTGTGATAATTTTTTGCATAGACTTCCATCATAACATTCCCTAGTAACATATAGAAAGGATCTGAAACGTTTCGTAGTATTTCGAACAATCATCAATTTAATTTGATTTTTTGACCGAAACTAGTAATAAATTGTGTATATTATACTACGATTTTTGACCGAAACTAGTATTTCAAAAAGTTTCATAGAATCTAATTTTGAGATAGTTTGTTGGATGGACTTCCATTATAACATTCCGTCGTAACATTTAGAAAGAATCTGAAAAGTTTCGAAGCATTTTAAACAATCCTCGATTTAATTTGAGTATTTGACCAAATTTAGTATAAAATTGTGTATAATATACTCCGATTTTTAACCTAAACTAGCATTTCAAAAAGTTTCATAGAATCTAATTTTGAGATAATTTTTTTGCATGTACTTCCATCATAACCTTCCCATGTAACATATAAAAAGGATCTGAAAATTTTCGTAGCATTTTGAATAATCCTAGATTGAATTTGATTATTTGACCGAAACTAGTATAAAATTGTGTATAATACATTACAATATTTGACCGAAACTAGTATTTCTAAAAATTTCATAGAATCTAATTTTCATATAAATTTTTTCATGGACTTCCATCATAACCTTCCCTCTTAACATATAGACAGGATATGAAAAGTTTCGTAACATTTCGAACAATCCTCGATTTAATTTTATTTTTTAACCAAAACTAGTATAAAATTGTGTATAATATACTACGATTTTTGACCGAAACTAGTATTTCAAAAAGTTTCATAGAATCTAATTTTGAGATAATGTTTTTCATAGACTTCCATCATAACATTCCCTAGTAACATATATAAAGGATCTGAAACGTTTCGTACCATTTCGAACAATCCTCGATTTAATTTGATTATTTGAACGAAACAAGTATAAATTTGTGTATAATATACTATAATTTTTAACCGAAACTAGTATTTCAAAAAGTTTCATAGAATCTAATTTGAGATAATTTTTTTAAATGGACTTCCATCATAACCTCCCCTCTTATCAAATAGAAAGCATATGAAAAGTTTCGTAGCATTTCAAACAATCCTCGATTTAATTTGATTCTTTGACTGAAACTAGTATAAAATTGTGTATAATATACTACGATTTTTGATCGAAACTAGTATTTCAAAAAGTTTCATGGAATCAAACTTTGAGATAATATTTTTACATGGACTTCCATCATAACCTTCCCTCTTAACATATAGAAAGGATCTAAAAATTTCGTAACATTTAAAACAATCCTCGATTTAATTTGATTTTTTGTTCGAAACTAGTAATAAATTGTGTATAATATACTACTATTTTTGACCGAAACTTGTATTTCAAAAAGTTTCGTAGAATCTGAATTTGAGATAATTTTTTGCATAGACTTCCATCATAACATTCCATAGTTACATATAGAAAGGATCTGAAACGTTTCGTAGCATTTCGAACAATCCACGATATAATTTGATGTTTTGACTGAAACTAGTAATAAATTGTGTATATTATACTACGATTTTTGGCCGAAACTAGTATTTCAAAAAGTTTCATAGAATCTAATTTTGAGATAGTTTGTTGGATGGACTTCCATTAAAACATTCTGTCGTAACATTTAGAAAGAATCTGAAAAGTTTCGAAGCATTTTAAACAATCCTCGATTTAATTTGAGTATTTGACCAAATTTAGTATAAAATTGTGTATAATATACTCCGATTTTTAACCTAAACTAGCATTTCAAAAAGTTTCATAGAATCTAATTTTGAGATAATTTCTTTGCATGTACTTCCATCATAACCTTCCCATGTAACATATAGAAAGGATCTGAAAATTTTCGTAGCATTTTGAATAATCCTAGATTTAATTTGATTATTTGACCGAAACTAGTATAAAATTGTGTATAATACACTACAATATTTGACCGAAACTAGTATTTCAAAAAGTTTCATAGAATCTAATTTTGATATAAATTTTTTCATGGACTTCCATCATAACATTCCCTAAGAACATATAGACAGGATCTGAAACGTTTCGTACCATTTCGAACAATCCTCGATTTAATTTGATTATTTGACCGAAACAAGTATAAATTTGTGTATAATATACTATAATTTTTGACCGAAACTAGTATTTCAAAAAGTTTCATAGAATCTAATTTGAGATAATTTTTTTCAATGGACTTCCATCATAACCTCCCCTCTTATCAAATAGAAAGCATATTAAAACTTTCGTAGCATTTCAAACAATCCTCGATTTAATTTGATTCTTTGACCGAAACTAGTATAAAATTGTGTATAATATACTACGATTTTTGACCGAAACTAGTATTTCAAAAAGCTTCATAGAATCTAATTTTGAGATAATGTTTTTCATAGACTTCCATCATAACATTCCCTAGTAACATATATAAAGGATCTGAAATGTTTCGTACCATTTCGAACAATGCTCGATTTAATTTGATTATTTGACCGAAACAAGTATAAATTTGTGTATAATATACTATAATTTTTTTTACTGAAACTAGTATTTCAAAATGTTTCATAGAATCTAATTTGAGATAATTTTTTTAAATGGACTTCCATCATAACCTTCCCTCTTAACATATAGAAAGGATCTAAAAATTTCGTAACATTTAAAACAATCCTCGATTTAATTTGATTTTTTGTTCGAAACTAGTAATAAATTGTGTATAATATACTACTATTTTTGACCGAAAGTTGTATTTCAAAAAGTTTCGTAGAATCTGAATTTGAGATAATTTTTTGCATAGACTTCCATCATAACATTCCATAGTTACATATAGAAAGGATCTGAAACGTTTCGTAGCATTTCGAACAATCCACGATATAATTTGATGTTTTGACTGAAACTAGTAATAAATTGTGTATATTATACTACGATTTTTGGCCGAAACTAGTATTTCAAAAAGTTTCATAGAATCTAATTTTGAGATAGTTTGTTGGATGGACTTCCATTATAACATTCTGTCGTAACATTTAGAAAGAATCTGAAACGTTTCGAAGCATTTTAAACAATCCTCGATTTAATTTGAGTATTTGACCAAATTTAGTATAAAATTGTGTATAATATACTCCGATTTTTAACCTAAACTAGCATTTCAAAAAGTTTCATAGAATCTAATTTTGAGATAATTTTTTTGCATGTACTTCCATCATAACCTTCCCAAGTAACATAAAGAAAGGATCTGAAAATTTTCGTAGCATTTTGAATAATCCTCGATTTAATTTGATTATTTGACCGAAACTAGTATAAAATTGTGTATAATATACTACTATTTTTGACCGAAACTTGTATTTCAAAAAGTTTCGTAGAATCTGATTTTCAGATTATGTTTTGCATAGACTTCCATCGTAACATTCCCTAGTAACATATAGAAATGATCTGAAACGTTTCGTAGCATTTCAAACAATCCTCGATTTAATTTGATTCTTTGACCGAAACTAGTATAAAATTGTGTATAATATACTACGATTTTTGACCGAAACTAGTATTTCAAAAAGTTTCATGGAATCTAATTTTGAGATAATATTTTTACATGGACTTCCATCATAACCTTCCCTCTTAACATATAGAAAGGATCTAAAAATTTGGTAACATTTAAAACAATCATCGATTTAATTTGATTTTTTGTTCGAAACTAGTAATAAATTGTATAAAATATACTACTATTTTTGACCGAAACTTGTATTTCAAAAAGTTTCTTAGAAACTGATTTTGTGATAATTTTTTGCATAGACTTCCATCATAACATTCCCTAGTAACATATAGAAAGGATCTGAAACGTTTCGTAGTATTTCGAACAATCATCGATTTAATTTGATGTTTTGACCGAAACTAGTAAAAAATTGTGTATATTATACTACGATTTTTGGCCGAAACTAGTATTTCAAAAAGTTTCATAGAATCTAATTTTGAGATAGTTTGTTGGACGGACTTCCATTATAACATTCCGTCATAACATTTAGAAAGAATCTGAAAAGTTTCGAAGCATTTTAAACAATCCTCGATTTAATTTGAGTATTTGACCGAATTTAGTATAAAATTGTGTATAATATACTCCGATTTTTAACCTAAACTAGCATTTCAAAAAGTTTCATAGAATCTAATTTTGAGATAATTTTTTTGCATGTACTTCCATCATAACCTTCCCATGTAACATATAGAAAGGATCTGGAAATTTTCGTAGCATTTTGAATAATCCTCGATTTAATTTGATTATTTGACCGAAACTAGTATAAAATTGTGTATAATACACTACAATTTTTGACCGAAACTAGTATTTCAAAAAATTTCATAGAATCTAATTTTGATATAAATTTTTGCATGGACTTCCATCATAACCTTCCCTCTTAACATATAGACAGGATATGAAAAGTTTCGTAACATTTCGAACAATCCTCGATTTAATTTTATTTTTTAACCAAAACTAGTATAAAATTGTGTATAATATACTACGATTTTTGACCGAAACTAGTATTTCAAAAAGTTTCATGGAATCTAATTTTGAGATAATGTTTTTCATAGACTTCCATCATAGCATTCCCTAGTAACATATATAAAGAATCTGAAACGTTTCGTACCATTTCGAACAATCCTCGATTTAATTTGATTATTTGAACGAAACAAGTATAAATTTGTGTATAATATACTATAATTTTTAACCGAAACTAGTATTTCAAAAAGTTTCATAGAATCTAATTTGAGATAATTTTTTTAAATGGACTTCCATCATAACCTCCCCTCTTATCAAATTGAAAGCATATGAAAAGTTTCGTAGCATTTCAAACAATCCTCGATTTAATTTGATTCTTTGACTGAAACTAGTATAAAATTGTGTATAATATACTACGATTTTTGACCGAAACTAGTATTTCAAAAAGTTTCATGGAATCTAATTTTGAGATAATATTTTTACATGGACTTCCATCATAACCTTCCCTCTTAACATATATAAAGGATCTAAAAATTTGGTAACATTTAAAACAATCATCGATTTAATTTGATTTTTTGTTCGAAACTAGTAATAAATTGTATAAAATATACTACTATTTTTGACCGAAACTTGTATTTCAAAAAGTTTCTTAGAAACTGATTTTGTGATAATTTTTTGCATAGACTTCCATCATAACATTCCCTAGTAACATATAGAAAGGATCTGAAACGTTTCGTAGTATTTCGAACAATCATCAATTTAATTTGATTTTTTGACCGAAACTAGTAATAAATTGTGTATATTATACTACGATTTTTGACCGAAACTAGTATTTCAAAAAGTTTCATAGAATCTAATTTTGAGATAGTTTGTTGGATGGACTTCCATTATAACATTCCGTCGTAACATTTAGAAAGAATCTGAAAAGTTTCGAAGCATTTTAAACAATCCTCGATTTAATTTGAGTATTTGACCAAATTTAGTATAAAATTGTGTATAATATACTCCGATTTTTAACCTAAACTAGCATTTCAAAAAGTTTCATAGAATCTAATTTTGAGATAATTTTTTTGCATGTACTTCCATCATAACCTTCCCATGTAACATATAAAAAGGATCTGAAAATTTTCGTAGCATTTTGAATAATCCTAGATTGAATTTGATTATTTGACCGAAACTAGTATAAAATTGTGTATAATACATTACAATATTTGACCGAAACTAGTATTTCTAAAAATTTCATAGAATCTAATTTTCATATAAATTTTTTCATGGACTTCCATCATAACCTTCCCTCTTAACATATAGACAGGATATGAAAAGTTTCGTAACATTTCGAACAATCCTCGATTTAATTTTATTTTTTAACCAAAACTAGTATAAAATTGTGTATAATATACTACGATTTTTGACCGAAACTAGTATTTCAAAAAGTTTCATAGAATCTAATTTTGAGATAATGTTTTTCATAGACTTCCATCATAACATTCCCTAGTAACATATATAAAGGATCTGAAACGTTTCGTACCATTTCGAACAATCCTCGATTTAATTTGATTATTTGAACGAAACAAGTATAAATTTGTGTATAATATACTATAATTTTTAACCGAAACTAGTATTTCAAAAAGTTTCATAGAATCTAATTTGAGATAATTTTTTTAAATGGACTTCCATCATAACCTCCCCTCTTATCAAATAGAAAGCATATGAAAAGTTTCGTAGCATTTCAAACAATCCTCGATTTAATTTGATTCTTTGACTGAAACTAGTATAAAATTGTGTATAATATACTACGATTTTTGATCGAAACTAGTATTTCAAAAAGTTTCATGGAATCAAACTTTGAGATAATATTTTTACATGGACTTCCATCATAACCTTCCCTCTTAACATATAGAAAGGATCTAAAAATTTCGTAACATTTAAAACAATCCTCGATTTAATTTGATTTTTTGTTCGAAACTAGTAATAAATTGTGTATAATATACTACTATTTTTGACCGAAACTTGTATTTCAAAAAGTTTCGTAGAATCTGAATTTGAGATAATTTTTTGCATAGACTTCCATCATAACATTCCATAGTTACATATAGAAAGGATCTGAAACGTTTCGTAGCATTTCGAACAATCCACGATATAATTTGATGTTTTGACTGAAACTAGTAATAAATTGTGTATATTATACTACGATTTTTGGCCGAAACTAGTATTTCAAAAAGTTTCATAGAATCTAATTTTGAGATAGTTTGTTGGATGGACTTCCATTAAAACATTCTGTCGTAACATTTAGAAAGAATCTGAAAAGTTTCGAAGCATTTTAAACAATCCTCGATTTAATTTGAGTATTTGACCAAATTTAGTATAAAATTGTGTATAATATACTCCGATTTTTAACCTAAACTAGCATTTCAAAAAGTTTCATAGAATCTAATTTTGAGATAATTTCTTTGCATGTACTTCCATCATAACCTTCCCATGTAACATATAGAAAGGATCTGAAAATTTTCGTAGCATTTTGAATAATCCTAGATTTAATTTGATTATTTGACCGAAACTAGTATAAAATTGTGTATAATACACTACAATATTTGACCGAAACTAGTATTTCAAAAAGTTTCATAGAATCTAATTTTGATATAAATTTTTTCATGGACTTCCATCATAACATTCCCTAAGAACATATAGACAGGATCTGAAACGTTTCGTACCATTTCGAACAATCCTCGATTTAATTTGATTATTTGACCGAAACAAGTATAAATTTGTGTATAATATACTATAATTTTTGACCGAAACTAGTATTTCAAAAAGTTTCATAGAATCTAATTTGAGATAATTTTTTTCAATGGACTTCCATCATAACCTCCCCTCTTATCAAATAGAAAGCATATTAAAACTTTCGTAGCATTTCAAACAATCCTCGATTTAATTTGATTCTTTGACCGAAACTAGTATAAAATTGTGTATAATATACTACGATTTTTGACCGAAACTAGTATTTCAAAAAGCTTCATAGAATCTAATTTTGAGATAATGTTTTTCATAGACTTCCATCATAACATTCCCTAGTAACATATATAAAGGATCTGAAATGTTTCGTACCATTTCGAACAATGCTCGATTTAATTTGATTATTTGACCGAAACAAGTATAAATTTGTGTATAATATACTATAATTTTTTTTACTGAAACTAGTATTTCAAAATGTTTCATAGAATCTAATTTGAGATAATTTTTTTAAATGGACTTCCATCATAACCTTCCCTCTTAACATATAGAAAGGATCTAAAAATTTCGTAACATTTAAAACAATCCTCGATTTAATTTGATTTTTTGTTCGAAACTAGTAATAAATTGTGTATAATATACTACTATTTTTGACCGAAAGTTGTATTTCAAAAAGTTTCGTAGAATCTGAATTTGAGATAATTTTTTGCATAGACTTCCATCATAACATTCCATAGTTACATATAGAAAGGATCTGAAACGTTTCGTAGCATTTCGAACAATCCACGATATAATTTGATGTTTTGACTGAAACTAGTAATAAATTGTGTATATTATACTACGATTTTTGGCCGAAACTAGTATTTCAAAAAGTTTCATAGAATCTAATTTTGAGATAGTTTGTTGGATGGACTTCCATTATAACATTCTGTCGTAACATTTAGAAAGAATCTGAAACGTTTCGAAGCATTTTAAACAATCCTCGATTTAATTTGAGTATTTGACCAAATTTAGTATAAAATTGTGTATAATATACTCCGATTTTTAACCTAAACTAGCATTTCAAAAAGTTTCATAGAATCTAATTTTGAGATAATTTTTTTGCATGTACTTCCATCATAACCTTCCCAAGTAACATAAAGAAAGGATCTGAAAATTTTCGTAGCATTTTGAATAATCCTCGATTTAATTTGATTATTTGACCGAAACTAGTATAAAATTGTGTATAATATACTACTATTTTTGACCGAAACTTGTATTTCAAAAAGTTTCGTAGAATCTGATTTTCAGATTATGTTTTGCATAGACTTCCATCGTAACATTCCCTAGTAACATATAGAAATGATCTGAAACGTTTCGTAGCATTTCAAACAATCCTCGATTTAATTTGATTCTTTGACCGAAACTAGTATAAAATTGTGTATAATATACTACGATTTTTGACCGAAACTAGTATTTCAAAAAGTTTCATGGAATCTAATTTTGAGATAATATTTTTACATGGACTTCCATCATAACCTTCCCTCTTAACATATAGAAAGGATCTAAAAATTTGGTAACATTTAAAACAATCATCGATTTAATTTAATTTTTTTTTCGAAACTAGTAATAAATTGTATAAAATATACTACTATTTTTGACCGAAACTTGTATTTCAAAAAGTTTCTTAGAAACTGATTTTGTGATAATTTTTTGCATAGACTTCCATCATAACATTCCCTAGTAACATATAGAAAGGATCTGAAACGTTTCGTAGTATTTCGAACAATCATCGATTTAATTTGATGTTTTGACCGAAACTAGTAAAAAATTGTGTATATTATACTACGATTTTTGGCCGAAACTAGTATTTCAAAAAGTTTCATAGAATCTAATTTTGAGATAGTTTGTTGGACGGACTTCCATTATAACATTCCGTCATAACATTTAGAAAGAATCTGAAAAGTTTCGAAGCATTTTAAACAATCCTCGATTTAATTTGAGTATTTGACCGAATTTAGTATAAAATTGTGTATAATATACTCCGATTTTTAACCTAAACTAGCATTTCAAAAAGTTTCATAGAATCTAATTTTGAGATAATTTTTTTGCATGTACTTCCATCATAACCTTCCCATGTAACATATAGAAAGGATCTGGAAATTTTCGTAGCATTTTGAATAATCCTCGATTTAATTTGATTATTTGACCGAAACTAGTATAAAATTGTGTATAATACACTACAATTTTTGACCGAAACTAGTATTTCAAAAAATTTCATAGAATCTAATTTTGATATAAATTTTTGCATGGACTTCCATCATAACCTTCCCTCTTAACATATAGACAGGATATGAAAAGTTTCGTAACATTTCGAACAATCCTCGATTTAATTTTATTTTTTAACCAAAACTAGTATAAAATTGTGTATAATATACTACGATTTTTGACCGAAACTAGTATTTCAAAAAGTTTCATGGAATCTAATTTTGAGATAATGTTTTTCATAGACTTCCATCATAGCATTCCCTAGTAACATATATAAAGAATCTGAAACGTTTCGTACCATTTCGAACAATCCTCGATTTAATTTGATTATTTGAACGAAACGAGTATAAATTTGTGTATAATATACTATAATTTTTAACCGAAACTAGTATTTCAAAAAGTTTCATAGAATCTAATTTGAGATAATTTTTTTAAATGGACTTCCATCATAACCTCCCCTCTTATCAAATAGAAAGCATATGAAAAGTTTCGTAGCATTTCAAACAATCCTCGATTTAATTTGATTCTTTGACTGAAACTAGTATAAAATTGTGTATAATATACTACGATTTTTGACCGAAACTAGTATTTCAAAAAGTTTCATGGAATCAAATTTTGAGATAATATTTTTACATGGACTTCCATCATAACCTTCCCTCTTAACATATAGAAAGGATCTAAAAATTTCGTAACATTTAAAACAATCCTCGATTTAATTTGATTTTTTGTTCGAAACTAGTAATAAATTGTGTATAATATACTACTATTTTTGACCGAAACTTGTATTTCAAAAAGTTTCGTAGAATCTGAATTTGAGATAATTTTTTGCATAGACTTCCATCATAACATTCCATAGTTACATATAGAAAGGATCTGAAACGTTTCGTAGCATTTCGAACAATCCACGATATAATTTGATGTTTTGACTGAAACTAGTAATAAATTGTGTATATTATACTACGATTTTTGGCCGAAACTAGTATTTCAAAAAGTTTCATAGAATCTAATTTTGAGATAGTTTGTTGGATGGACTTCCATTAAAACATTCTGTCGTAACATTTAGAAAGAATCTGAAAAGTTTCGAAGCATTTTAAACAATCCTCGATTTAATTTGAGTATTTGACCAAATTTAGTATAAAATTGTGTATAATATACTCCGATTTTTAACCTAAACTAGCATTTCAAAAAGTTTCATAGAATCTAATTTTGAGATAATTTCTTTGCATGTACTTCCATCATAACCTTCCCATGTAACATATAGAAAGGATCTGAAAATTTTCGTAGCATTTTGAATAATCCTCGATTTAATTTGATTATTTGACCGAAACTAGTATAAAATTGTGTATAATACACTACAATATTTGACCGAAACTAGTATTTCAAAAAGTTTCATAGAATATAATTTTGATATAAATTTTTTCATGGACTTCCATCATAACATTCCCTAAGAACATATAGACAGGATCTGAAACGTTTCGTACCATTTCGAACAATCCTCGATTTAATTTGATTATTTGACCGAAACAAGTATAAATTTGTGTATAATATACTATAATTTTTGACCGAAACTAGTATTTCAAAAAGTTTCATAGAATCTAATTTGAGATAATTTTTTTCAATGGACTTCCATCATAACCTCCCCTCTTATCAAATAGAAAGCATATTAAAACTTTCGTAGCATTTCAAACAATCCTCGATTTAATTTGATTCTTTGACCGAAACTAGTATAAAATTGTGTATAATATACTACGATTTTTGACCGAAACTAGTATTTCAAAAAGCTTCATAGAATCTAATTTTGAGATAATGTTTTTCATAGACTTCCATCATAACATTCCTTAGTAACATATATAAAGGATCTGAAATGTTTCGTACCATTTCGAACAATGCTCGATTTAATTTGATTATTTGACCGAAACAAGTATAAATTTGTGTATAATATACTATAATTTTTTTTACTGAAACTAGTATTTCAAAATGTTTCATAGAATCTAATTTGAGATAATTTTTTTAAATGGACTTCCATCATAACCTTCCCTCTTAACATATAGAAAGGATCTAAAAATTTCGTAACATTTAAAACAATCCTCGATTTAATTTGATTTTTTGTTCGAAACTAGTAATAAATTGTGTATAATATACTACTATTTTTGACCGAAAGTTGTATTTCAAAAAGTTTCGTAGAATCTGATTTTGAGATAATGTTTTGCATAGACTTCCATCATAACATTCCCTAGTTACATATAGAAAGGATCTGAAACGTTTCGTAGCATTTCGAACAATCCACGATATAATTTGATGTTTTGACCGAAACTAGTAATAAATTGTGTATATTATACTACGATTTTTGGCCGAAACTAGTATTTCAAAACGTTTCATAGAATCTAATTTTGAGATTATTTGTTGGATGGACTTCCATTATAACATTCCGTCGTAACATTTAGAAAGAATCTGAAAAGTTTCGAAGCATTTTAAACAATCCTCGATTTAATTTGAGTATTTGACCAAATTTAGTATAAAATTCTGTATAATATACTCCGATTTTTAACCTAAACTAGCATTTCAAAAAGTTTCATAGAATCTAATTTTGAGATAAT
Source organism: Lathyrus aphaca (assembly GCA_963966055.1). NCBI lineage: Eukaryota > Viridiplantae > Streptophyta > Magnoliopsida > Fabales > Fabaceae > Lathyrus > Lathyrus aphaca. Next base: position 61,149,721 of record OZ014523.1, on the reverse strand, counting down.
TTTTTTGCATGTACTTCCATCATAACCTTCCCATGTAACATATAGAAAGGATCTGAAAATTTTCGTAGCATTTTGAATAATCCTCGATTTAATTTGATTATTTGACCGAAACTAGTATAAAATTGTGTATAATACACTACAATTTTTGACCGAAACTAGTATTTCAAAAAATTTCATAGAATCTAATTTTGATATAAATTTTTGCATGGACTTCCATCATAACCTTCCCTCTTAACATATAGACAGGATATGAAAAGTTTCGTAACATTTCGAACAATCCTCGATTTAATTTTATTTTTTAACCAAAACTAGTATAAAATTGTGTATAATATACTACGATTTTTGACCGAAACTAGTATTTCAAAAAGTTTCATGGAATCTAATTTTGAGATAATGTTTTTCATAGACTTCCATCATAGCATTCCCTAGTAACATATATAAAGAATCTGAAACGTTTCGTACCATTTCGAACAATCCTCGATTTAATTTGATTATTTGAACGAAACGAGTATAAATTTGTGTATAATATACTATAATTTTTAACCGAAACTAGTATTTCAAAAAGTTTCATAGAATCTAATTTGAGATAATTTTTTTAAATGGACTTCCATCATAACCTCCCCTCTTATCAAATAGAAAGCATATGAAAAGTTTCGTAGCATTTCAAACAATCCTCGATTTAATTTGATTCTTTGACTGAAACTAGTATAAAATTGTGTATAATATACTACGATTTTTGACCGAAACTAGTATTTCAAAAAGTTTCATGGAATCAAATTTTGAGATAATATTTTTACATGGACTTCCATCATAACCTTCCCTCTTAACATATAGAAAGGATCTAAAAATTTCGTAACATTTAAAACAATCCTCGATTTAATTTGATTTTTTGTTCGAAACTAGTAATAAATTGTGTATAATATACTACTATTTTTGACCGAAACTTGTATTTCAAAAAGTTTCGTAGAATCTGAATTTGAGATAATTTTTTGCATAGACTTCCATCATAACATTCCATAGTTACATATAGAAAGGATCTGAAACGTTTCGTAGCATTTCGAACAATCCACGATATAATTTGATGTTTTGACTGAAACTAGTAATAAATTGTGTATATTATACTACGATTTTTGGCCGAAACTAGTATTTCAAAAAGTTTCATAGAATCTAATTTTGAGATAGTTTGTTGGATGGACTTCCATTAAAACATTCTGTCGTAACATTTAGAAAGAATCTGAAAAGTTTCGAAGCATTTTAAACAATCCTCGATTTAATTTGAGTATTTGACCAAATTTAGTATAAAATTGTGTATAATATACTCCGATTTTTAACCTAAACTAGCATTTCAAAAAGTTTCATAGAATCTAATTTTGAGATAATTTCTTTGCATGTACTTCCATCATAACCTTCCCATGTAACATATAGAAAGGATCTGAAAATTTTCGTAGCATTTTGAATAATCCTAGATTTAATTTGATTATTTGACCGAAACTAGTATAAAATTGTGTATAATACACTACAATATTTGACCGAAACTAGTATTTCAAAAAGTTTCATAGAATATAATTTTGATATAAATTTTTTCATGGACTTCCATCATAACATTCCCTAAGAACATATAGACAGGATCTGAAACGTTTCGTACCATTTCGAACAATCCTCGATTTAATTTGATTATTTGACCGAAACAAGTATAAATTTGTGTATAATATACTATAATTTTTGACCGAAACTAGTATTTCAAAAAGTTTCATAGAATCTAATTTGAGATAATTTTTTTCAATGGACTTCCATCATAACCTCCCCTCTTATCAAATAGAAAGCAAATTAAAACTTTCGTAGCATTTCAAACAATCCTCGATTTAATTTGATTCTTTGACCGAAACTAGTATAAAATTGTGTATAATATACTACGATTTTTTACCGAAACTAGTATTTCAAAAAGCTTCATAGAATCTAATTTTGAGATAATGTTTTTCATAGACTTCCATCATAACATTCCTTAGTAACATATATAAAGGATCTGAAATGTTTCGTACCATTTCGAACAATGCTCGATTTAATTTGATTATTTGACCGAAACAAGTATAAATTTGTGTATAATATACTATAATTTTTTTTACTGAAACTAGTATTTCAAAATGTTTCATAGAATCTAATTTGAGATAATTTTTTTAAATGGACTTCCATCATAACCTTCCCTCTTAACATATAGAAAGGATCTAAAAATTTCGTAACATTTAAAACAATCCTCGATTTAATTTGATTTTTTGTTCGAAACTAGTAATAAATTGTGTATAATATACTACTATTTTTGACCGAAAGTTGTATTTCAAAAAGTTTCGTAGAATCTGATTTTGAGATAATGTTTTGCATAGACTTCCATCATAACATTCCCTAGTTACATATAGAAAGGATCTGAAACGTTTCGTAGCATTTCGAACAATCCACGATATAATTTGATGTTTTGACCGAAACTAGTAATAAATTGTGTATATTATACTACGATTTTTGGCCGAAACTAGTATTTCAAAACGTTTCATAGAATCTAATTTTGAGATTATTTGTTGGATGGACTTCCATTATAACATTCCGTCGTAACATTTAGAAAGAATCTGAAAAGTTTCGAAGCATTTTAAACAATCCTCGATTTAATTTGAGTATTTGACCAAATTTAGTATAAAATTCTGTATAATATACTCCGATTTTTAACCTAAACTAGCATTTCAAAAAGTTTCATAGAATCTAATTTTGAGATAATTTTTTTGCATGTACTTCCATCATAACCTTCCCATGTAACATATAGAAAGGATCTGAAAATTTTCGTAGCATTTTGAATAATCCTCGATTTAATTTGATTATTTGACCGAAACTAGTATAAAATTGTGTATAATACACTACAATTTTTGACCGAAACTAGTATTTCAAAAAATTTCATTGAATCTAATTTTGAGACAAATTTTTGCATGGACTTCCATCATAACCTTCCTTCTTAACATATAGACAGGATATGAAAAGTTTCGTAACATTTCGAACAATCCTCGATTTAATTTTTTTTTTAACCAAAACTAGTATAAAGTTGTGTATAATATACTACTTTTTTTGACGGAAACTAGTATTTCAAAAAGTTTCATAGAATCTAATTTTGAGATAATGTTTTTCATTGACTTCCATCATAACATTCCCTAGTAACATATATAAAGGATCTGAAACGTTTCGTACCATTTCGAACAATGCTCGATTTAATTTGATTATTTGACCGAAACAAGTATAAATTTGTGTATAATATACTATAATTTTTGACCGAAACTAGTATTTCAAAAAGTTTCATAGAATCTAATTTGAGATAATTTTTTTAAATGGACTTCCATCATAACCTCCCCTCTTATCAAATAGAAAGCATATGAAAAGTTTCGTAGCATTTCAAACAATCCTCAATTTAATTTGATCTTTGACCGAAACTAGTATAAAATTGTGTATAATACACTACAATTTTTGACCGAAACTAGTATTTCAAAAAATTTCATAGAATCTAATTTTGAGATAAATTTTTGCATGGACTTCCATCATAACCTTCCCTCTTAACATATAGAAAGGATCTAAAAATTTCGTAACATTTAAAACAATCCTCGATTTAATTTGATTTTTTGTTCGAAACTAGTAATAAATTGTATATAATATACTACTATTTTTGACCGAAACTTGTATTTCAAAAAGTTTGGTAGAATCTGATTTTGTGATAATTTTTTGCATAGACTTCCATCATAACATTCCCAAGTAACATATAGGAAGGATATGAAACGTTTCGTAGCATTTCGAACAATCCTCGATTTAATTTGATGTTTTGTCCGAAACTAGTAATAAACTGTGTATGTTATACTACGATTTTTGGCCGAAACTAGTATTTCAAAAAGTTTAATAGAATCTAATTTTGAGATAGTTTGTTGGATGGACTTCCATTATAACATTCCGTCGTAACATTTAGAAAGAATCTGAAAAGTTTCGAAGCATTTTAAACAATCCTCAATTTAATTTGAGTATTTGACCAAATTTAGTATAAAATTGTGTATAATATACTCCGATTTTTAACCTAAACTAGCATTTCAAAAAGTTTCATAGAATCTAATTTTGAGATAATTTTTTTGCATGTACTTCCATCATAACCTTCCCATGTAACGTATAAAAAGGATCTGAAAATTTTCGTAGCATTTTGAATAATCCTCGATTTAATTTGATTATTTGACCGAAACTAGTATAAAATTGTGTATAATACACTACACTATTTGACCGAAACTAGTATTTCAAAAAATTTCATAGAATCTAATTTTGATACAAATTTTTTCATGGACTTCCATCATAACCTTCCCTCTTAACATATAGACAGGATATGAAAAGTTTCGTAACATTTCGAACAATCCTCGATTTAATTTTATTTTTTAACCAAAACTAGTATAAAATTGTGTATAATATACTACGATTTTTGACCGAAACTAGTATTTCAAAAAGTTTCATAGAATCTAATTTTGAGATAATGTTTTTCATAGACTTCCATCATAACATTCCATAGTAACATATATAAAGAATCTGAAACGTTTCGTACCATTTCGAACAATGCTCGATTTAATTTGATTATTTGACCGAAACAAGTATAAATTTGTGTATAATATACTATAATTTTTGACCGAAACTAGTATTTCAAAAAGTTTCATAGAATCTAATTTGAGATAATTTTTTTAAATGGACTTCCATCATAACATCCCCTCTTATCAAATAGAAAGCATATGAAAAGTTTCGTAGCATTTCAAACAATCCTCGATTTAATTTGATTCTTTGACCGAAACTAGTATAAAATTGTGTATAATATACTACGATTTTTGACCGAAACTAGTATTTCAAAAAGTTTCATGGAATCTAATTTTGAGATAATATTTTTACATGGACTTCCATCATAACCTTCCCTCTTAACATATAGAAAGGATCTAAAAATTCCGTAACATTTAAAACAATCCTCGATTTAATTTGATTTTTTGTTCGAAACTAGTAATAAATTGTGTATAATATACTACTATTTTTGACCGAAACTTGTATTTCAAAAAGTTTCGTAGAATCTGATTTTGTGATAATTTTTTGCATAGACTTCCATCATAACATTCCCCAGTAACATATATAAAGGATCTGAAACGTTTCGTACCATTTCGAATAATCCTCGATTTAATTTGATTATTTGACCGAAAAAAGTATAAATTTGTGTATAATATACTATAATTTTTTACTGAAACTAGTATTTCAAGAAGTTTCATAGAATCTAATTTGAGATAATTTTTTTAAATGGACTTCCATCATAACCTCCCCTCTTATCAAATAGAAAGCATATGAAAAGTTTCGTAGCATTTCAAACAATCCTCGATTTAATTTGATTCTTTGACCGAAACTAGTATAAAATTGTGTATAATATACTACGATTTTTGACCGAAACTAGTATTTCAAAAAGTTTCATGGAATCTAATTTTGAGATAATATTTTTACATGGACTTCCATCATAACCTTCCCTCTTAACATATAGAAAGGATCTAAAAATTCCGTACCATTTAAAACAATCCTCGATTTAATTTGATTTGTTGTTCGAAACTAGTAATAAATTGTGTATAATATACTACTATTTTTGACCGAAACTTGTATTTCAAAAAGTTTCGTAGAATCTGATTTTGTGATAATTTTTTGCATAGACTTCCATCATAACATTCCCCAGTAACATATATAAAGGATCTGAAACGTTTCGTACCATTTCGAACAATCCTCGATTTAATTTGATTATTTGACCGAAACAAGTATAAATTTGTGTATAATATACTATAATTTTTGACCGAAACTAGTATTTCAAGAAGTTTCATAGAATCTAATTTGAGATAATTTTTTTAAATGGACTTTCATCATAACCTCCCCTCTTATCAAATAGAAAGCATATGAAAAGTTTCGTAGCATTTCAAACAATCCTCGATTTAATTTGATTCTTTGACCGAAACTAGTATAAAATTGTGTATAATATACTACGATTTTTGACCGAAACTAGTATTTCAAAAAGTTTCATGGAATCTAATTTTGAGATAATATTTTTACATGGACTTCCATCATAACCTTCCCTCTTAACATATAGAAAGGATCTAAAAATTTCGTAACATTTAAAACAATCCTCGATTTAATTTGATTTTTTGTTCGAAACTAGTAATAAATTGTGTATAATTTACTACTATTTTTGACCGAAACTTGTATTTCAAAAAGTTTCGTAGAATCTGATTTTGTGATAATTTTTTGCATAGACTTCCATCATAACATTCCCCAGTAACATATATAAAGGATCTGAAACGTTTCGTACCATTTCGAATAATCCTCGATTTAATTTGATTATTTGACCGAAAAAAGTATAAATTTGTGTATAATATACTATAATTTTTGACCGAAACTAGTATTTCAAGAAGTTTCATAGAATCTAATTTGAGATAATTTTTTTAAATGGACTTCCATTATAACCTCCCCTCTTATCAAATAGAAAGCATATGAAAAGTTTCGTAGCATTTCAAACAATCCTCGATTTAATTTGATTCTTTGACCGAAACTAGTATAAAATTGTGTATAATATACTACGATTTTTGACCGAAACTAGTATTTCAAAAAGTTTCATGGAATCTAATTTTGAGATAATATTTTTACATGGACTTCCATCATAACCTTCCCTCTTAACATATAGAAAGGATCTAAAAATTCCGTAACATTTAAAACAATCCTCGATTTAATTTGATTTTTTGTACGAAACTAGTAATAAATTGTGTATAATATACTACTATTTTTGACCGAAACTTGTATTTCAAAAAGTTTCGTAGAATCTGATTTTGTGATAATTTTTTGCATAGACTTCCATCATAACATTCCCCAGTAACATATATAAAGGATCTGAAACGTTTCGTACCATTTCGAACAATCCTCGATTTAATTTGATTATTTGACCGAAACAAGTATAAATTTGTGTATAATATACTATAATTTTTGACCGAAACTAGTATTTCAAGAAGTTTCATAGAATCTAATTTGAGATAATTTTTTTAAATGGACTTTCATCATAACCTCCCCTCTTATCAAATAGAAAGCATATGAAAAGTTTCGTAGCATTTCAAACAATCCTCGATTTAATTTGATTCTTTGACCGAAACTAGTATAAAATTGTGTATAATATACTACGATTTTTGACCGAAACTAGTATTTCAAAAAGTTTCATGGAATCTAATTTTGAGATAATATTTTTACATGGACTTCCATCATAACCTTCCCTCTTAACATATAGAAAGGATCTAAAAATTTCGTAACATTTAAAACAATCCTCGATTTAATTTGATTTTTTGTTCGAAACTAGTAATAAATTGTGTATAATTTACTACTATTTTTGACCGAAACTTGTATTTCAAAAAGTTTCGTAGAATCTGATTTTGTGATAATTTTTTGCATAGACTTCCATCATAACATTCCCCAGTAACATATATAAAGGATCTGAAACGTTTCGTACCATTTCGAACAATCCTCGATTTAATTTGATTATTTGACCGAAAAAAAGTATAAATTTGTGTATAATATACTATAATTTTTGACCGAAACTAGTATTTCAAGAAGTTTCATAGAATCTAATTTGAGATAATTTTTTTAAATGGACTTCCATCATAACCTCCCCTCTTATCAAATAGAAAGCATATGAAAAGTTTCGTAGCATTTCAAACAATCCTCGATTTAATTTGATTCTTTGACAGAAACTAGTATAAAATTGTGTATAATATACTACGATTTTTGACCGAAACTAGTATTTCAAGAAGTTTCATAGAATCTAATTTGAGATAATTTTTTTAAATGGACTTTCATCATAACCTCCCCTCTTATCAAATAGAAAGCATATGAAAAGTTTCGTAGCATTTCAAACAATCCTCGATTTAATTTGATTCTTTGACCGAAACTAGTATAAAATTGTGTATAATATACTACGATTTTTGACCGAAACTAGTATTTCAAAAAGTTTCATGGAATCTAATTTTGAGATAATATTTTTACATGGACTTCCATCATAACCTTCCCTCTTAACATATAGAAAGGATCTAAAAATTTCGTAACATTTAAAACAATCCTCGATTTAATTTGATTTTTTGTTCGAAACTAGTAATAAATTGTGTATAATTTACTACTATTTTTGACCGAAACTTGTATTTCAAAAAGTTTCGTAGAATCTGATTTTGTGATAATTTTTTGCATAGACTTCCATCATAACATTCCCCAGTAACATATATAAAGGATCTGAAACGTTTCGTACCATTTCGAATAATCCTCGATTTAATTTGATTATTTGACCGAAAAAAGTATAAATTTGTGTATAATATACTATAATTTTTGACCGAAACTAGTATTTCAAGAAGTTTCATAGAATCTAATTTGAGATAATTTTTTTAAATGGACTTCCATTATAACCTCCCCTCTTATCAAATAGAAAGCATATGAAAAGTTTCGTAGCATTTCAAACAATCCTCGATTTAATTTGATTCTTTGACCGAAACTAGTATAAAATTGTGTATAATATACTACGATTTTTGACCGAAACTAGTATTTCAAAAAGTTTCATGGAATCTAATTTTGAGATAATATTTTTACATGGACTTCCATCATAACCTTCCCTCTTAACATATAGAAAGGATCTAAAAATTCCGTAACATTTAAAACAATCCTCGATTTAATTTGATTTTTTGTTCGAAACTAGTAATAAATTGTGTATAATATACTACTATTTTTGACCGAAACTTGTATTTCAAAAAGTTTCGTAGAATCTGATTTTGTGATAATTTTTTGCATAGACTTCCATCATAACATTCCCCAGTAACATATATAAAGGATCTGAAACATTTCGTACCATTTCGAACAATCCTCGATTTAATTTGATTATTTGACCGAAACAAGTATAAATTTGTGTATAATATACTATAATTTTTGACCGAAACTAGTATTTCAAGAAGTTTCATAGAATCTAATTTGAGATAATTTTTTTAAATGGACTTTCATCATAACCTTCCCTCTTATCAAATAAAAAGCATATGAAAAGTTTCGTAGCATTTCAAACAATCCTCGATTTAATTTGATTCTTTGACCGAAACTAGTATAAAATTGTGTATAATATACTACGATTTTTGACCGAAACTAGTATTTCAAAAAGTTTCATGGAATCTAATTTTGAGATAATATTTTTACATGGACTTCCATCATAACCTTCCCTCTTAACATATAGAAAGGATCTAAAAATTTCGTAACATTTAAAACAATCCTCGATTTAATTTGATTTTTTGTTCGAAACTAGTAATAAATTGTGTATAATTTACTACTATTTTTGACCGAAACTTGTATTTCAAAAAGTTTCGTAGAATCTGATTTTGTGATAATTTTTTGCATAGACTTCCATCATAACATTCCCCAGTAACATATATAAAGGATCTGAAACGTTTCGTACCATTTCGAACAATCCTCGATTTAATTTGGTTATTTGACCGAAAAAAAGTATAAATTTGTGTATAATATACTATAATTTTTGACCGAAACTAGTATTTCAAGAAGTTTCATAGAATCTAATTTGAGATAATTTTTTTAAATGGACTTCCATCATAACCTCCCCTCTTATCAAATAGAAAGCATATGAAAAGTTTCGTAGCATTTCAAACAATCCTCGATTTAATTTGATTCTTTGACCGAAACTAGTATAAAATTGTGTATAATATACTACGATTTTTGACCGAAACTAGTATTTCAAAAAGTTTCATGGAATCTAATTTTGAGATAATATTTTTACATGGACTTCCATCATAACCTTCCCTCTTAACATATAGAAAGGATCTAAAAATTCCGTAACATTTAAAACAATCCTCGATTTAATTTGATTTTTTGTTCGAAACTAGTAATAAATTGTGTATAATATACTACTATTTTTGACCGAAACTTGTATTTCAAAAAGTTTCGTAGAATCTGATTTTGTGATAATTTTTTGCATAGACTTCCATCATAACATTCCCCAGTAACATATATAAAGGATCTGAAACGTTTCGTACCATTTCGAACAATCCTCGATTTAATTTGATTATTTGACCGAAACAAGTATAAATTTGTGTATAATATACTATAATTTTTGACCGAAACTAGTATTTCAAGAAGTTTCATAGAATCTAATTTGAGATAATTTTTTTAAATGGACTTTCATCATAACCTCCCCTCTTATCAAATAGAAAGCATATGAAAAGTTTCGTAGCATTTCAAACAATCCTCGATTTAATTTGATTCTTTGACCGAAACTAGTATAAAATTGTGTATAATATACTACGATTTTTGACCGAAACTAGTATTTCAAAAAGTTTCATGGAATCTAATTTTGAGATAATATTTTTACATGGACTTCCATCATAACCTTCCCTCTTAACATATAGAAAGGATCTAAAAATTTCGTAACATTTAAAACAATCCTCGATTTAATTTGATTTTTTGTTCGAAACTAGTAATAAATTATGTATAATTTACTACTATTTTTGACCGAAACTTGTATTTCAAAAAGTTTCGTAGAATCTGATTTTGTGATAATTTTTTGCATAGACTTCCATCATAACATTCCCTAGTAACATATAGAAAGGATTTGAAACGTTTCGTAGCATTTCGAACAATCCACGATTTAATTTGATGTTTTGACCGAAACTAGTAATAAATTGTGTATATTATACTACGATTTTTGGCCGAAAATAGTATTTCAATAAGTTTCATATAATCTAATTTTGAGATAGTTTGTTGGATGGACTTCCATTATAACATTCCGTCGTAACATTTAGAAAGAATCTGAAATGTTTCGAAGCATTTTAAACAATCCTCGATTTAATTTGAGTATTGGACAAAATTTAGTATAAAATTGTGTATAATATACTCCGATTTTTAACGTAAACTAGCATTTCAAAAAGTTTCATAGAATCTAATTTTGAGATAATTTTTTTGCATGTACTTCTATCATAACCTTCCCATGTAACATAAAGAAAGGATCTGAAAATTTTCGTAGCATTTTGAATAATCCTCGATTTAATGTGATTATTTGACCGAAACTAGTATAAAATTGTGTATAATATACTACAATTTTTGACCAAAACTAGTATTTCAAAAAATTTCATAGAATCTAATTTTGAGATAAATTTTTGCATGGATTCCATTATAACCTTCCCTCTTAACATATAGACAAGATATGAAAATTTCGTAACATTTCGAACAATCCTCGATTTAATTTTATTTTGTAACCAAAACTAGTATAAAATTGTGTATAATATACTACGATTTTTGACCGAAACTAGTATTTCAAAAAGTTTCATAGAATCTAATTTTGAGATAATGTTTTTCATAGACTTCCATCATAACATTCCTTAGTATCATATATAAAGGATCTGAAACGCTTCGTACCATTTCGAACAATCCTCGATTTAATTTTATTATTTGACCGAAACAAGTATAAATTTGTGTATAATATACTATAATTTTTGACCGAAACTAGTATTTCAAAAAGTTTCATAGAATCTAATTTGAGATAAATTTTTTAAATGGACTTCCATCATAACCTCCCCTCTTAACAAATAGAAAGAATATGAAAAGTTTCGTAGCATTTCAAACAATCCTCAATTTAATTTGATTCTTTGACCGAAACTAGTATAAAATTGTGTATAATATACTACGATTTTTGACCGAAACTAGTATTTCAAAAAGTTTCATGGAATCTAATTTTGAGATAATATTTTTACATGGACTTCCATCATAACCTTCCCTCTTAACATATAGAAAGGATCTAAAAATTTCGTAACATTTAAAACAATCCTCGATTTAATTTGATTTTTTGTTCGAAACTAGTAATAAATTGTGTATAATATACTACTATTTTTGACCGAAACTTGTATTTCAAAAAGTTTCATAGAATCTGATTTTGAGATAATGTTTTGCATAGACTTCCATCATAACATTCCCTAGTAACATATAGAAAGGATTTGAAACGTTTCGTAGCATTTCGAACAATCCTCGATTTAATTTGATGTTTTGACCGAAACTAGTAAAAAATTGTGTATATTATACTACGATTTTTGGCCGAAACTAGTATTTCAAAAAGTTTCATAGAATCTAATTTTGAGATAGTTTGTTGGACGGACTTCCATTATAACATTTCGTCATAACATTTAGAAAGAATCTGAAAAGTTTCGAAGCATTTTAAACAATCCTCGATTTAATTTGAGTATTTGACCGAATTTAGTATAAAATTGTGTATAATATACTCCGATTTTTAACCTAAACTAGCATTTCAAATAGTTTCATAGAATCTAATTTTGAGATAATTTTTTTGCATGTACTTCCATCATAACCTTCCCATGTAACATATAGAAAGGATCTGAAAATTTTCGTAGCATTTTGAATAATCCTCGATTTAATTTGATTATTTGACCGAAACTAGTATAAAATTGTGTATAATACACTACAATTTTTGACCGAAACTAGTATTTCAAAAAATTTCATAGAATCTAATTTTGATATAAATTTTTGCATGGACTTCCATCATAACCTTCCCTCTTAACATATAGACAGGATATGAAAAGTTTCGTAACATTTCGAACAATCCTCGATTTAATTTTATTTTTTAACCAAAACTAGTATAAAATTGTGTATAATATACTACGATTTTTGACCGAAACTAGTATTTCAAAAAGTTTCATGGAATCTAATTTTGAGATAATGTTTTTCATAGACTTCCATCATAGCATTCCCTAGTAACATATATAAAGAATCTGAAACGTTTCGTACCATTTCGAACAATCCTCGATTTAATTTGATTATTTGACCGAAACAAGTATAAATTTGTGTATAATATACTATAATTTTTGACCGAAACTAGTATTTCAAAAAGTTTCATAGAATCTAATTTGAGATAATTTTTTTAAATGGACTTCCATCATAACCTCCCCTCTTATCAAATAGAAAGCATATGAAAAGTTTCGTAGCATTTCAAACAATCCTCGATTTAATTTGATTCTTTGACCGAAACTAGTATAAAATTGTGTATAATATACTACGATTTTTGACCGAAACTAGTATTTCAAAAAGTTTCATGGAATCTAATTTTGAGATAATATTTTTACATGGACTTCCATCATAACCTTCCCTCTTAACATATAGAAAGGATCTAACAATTCCGTAACTTTTAAAACAATCCACGATTTAATTTGATTTTTTGTTCGAAACTAGTAATAAATTGTGTATAATATACTACTATTTTTGACCGAAACTTGTATTTCAAAAAGTTTCGTAGAATCTGATTTTGTGATAATTTTTTGCATAGACTTCCATCATAACATTCCCCAGTAACATATATAAAGGATCTGAAACGTTTCGTACCATTTCGAACAATCCTCGATTTAATTTGATTATTTGACCGAAACAAGTATAAATTTGTGTATAATATACTACGATTTTTGGCCGAAACTAGTATTTCAAAAAGTTTCATAGAATCTAATTTGAGATAATTTTTTTAAATGGACTTCCATCATAACCTCCCCTCTTATCAAATAGAAAGCATATGAAAAGTTTCGTAGCATTTCAAACAATCCTCGATTTAATTTGATTCTTTGACCGAAACTAGTATAAAATTGTGTATAATATACTACGATTTTTAACCGAAACTAGTATTTCAAAAAGTTTCATGGAATCTAATTTTGAGATAATATTTATACATGGACTTCCATCATAACCTTCCCACTTATCATATAGAAAGGATCTAAAAATTTCGTAACATTTAAAACAATCCTCGATTAAATTTGATTTTTTGTTCGAAACTAGTAATAAATTGTGTATAATATACTACTATTTTTGACCGAAAGTTGTATTTCAAAAAGTTTCGTAGAATCTGATTTTGAGATAATGTTTTGCATAGACTTCCATCATAACATTCCCTAGTAACATATAGAAAGGATCTGAAACGTTTCGTAGCATTTCAAACAATCCTCGATTTAATTTGATTATTTGACCGAAACAAGTATAAATTTGTGTATAATATACTATAATTTTTGACTGAAACTAGTATTTCAAAAAGATTCATTGAATCTAATTTGAGATAATTTTTTTAAATAGACTTCCATCATAACCTCCCCTCTTGTCAAATAGAAAGCATATGAAAAGTTTCGTAGCATTTCAAACAATCCTCAATTTAATTTGATCTTTGACCGAAACTAGTATATAATTGTGTATAATACACTACAATTTTTGACCGAAACTAGTATTTCAAAAAATTTCATAGAATCTAATTTTGAGATAAATTTTTGCATGGACTTCCATCATAACCTTCCCTCTTAACATATAGACAGGATATGAAAAGTTTCATAACATTTCGAACAATCCTCGATTTAATTTTATTTTTTAACCAAAACTAGTATAAAATTGTGTATAATATACTATGATTTTTAACAGAAACTAGTATTTCAAAAAGTTTCATAGAATCTAATTTTGAGATAATGTTTTTCATAGACTTCCATCATAACATTCCCTAGTAACATATATAAAGGATCTGAAACGTTTCGTACCATTTCGAACAATGCTCGATTTAATTTGATTATTTGACCGAAACAAGTATAAATTTGTGTATAATATACTATAATTTTTGACTGAAACTAGTATTTCAAAAAGTTTCATTGAATCTAATTTGAGATAATTTTTTTAAATAGACTTCCATCATAACATCCCCTCTTATCAAATAGAAAGCATATGAAAAGTTTCGTAGCATTTCAAATAATCCTCAATTTAATTTGATCTTTGACCGAAACTAGTATATAATTGTGTATAATACACTACAATTTTTGACCGAAACTAGTATTTCAAAAAATTTCATAGAATCTAATTTTGAGATAAATTTTTGCAAGGACTTCCATCATAACCTTCCCTCTTAACATATACACAGGATATGAAAAGTTTCATAACATTTCGAACAATCCTCGATTTAATTTTATTTTTAACCAAAACTAGTATAAAATTGTGTATAATATACTACGATTTTTGACAGAAACTAGTATTTCAAAAAGTTTCATAGAATCTAATTTTGAGATAATGTTTTTCATAGACTTCCATCATAACATTCCCTAGTAACATATATAAAGGATCTGAAATGTTTCGTACCATTTCGAACAATGCTCGATTTAATTTGATTATTTGACCGAAACAAGTATAAATTTGTGTATAATATACTATAATTTTTTTACTGAAACTAGTATTTCAAAATGTTTCATAGAATCTAATTTGAGATAATTTTTTTAAATGGACTTCCATCATAACCTCCCCTCTTATCAAATAGAAAGCATATGAAAAGTTTCGTAGCATTTCAAACAATACTCAATTTAATTTGATCTTTGACCGAAACTAGTATAAATTTGTGTATAATATACTACGATTTTTGACCGAAACTAGTATTTCAAAAAGTTTCATGGAATCTAATTTTGAGATAATATTTTTACATGGACTTCCATCATAACCTTCCCTCTTAACATATAGAAAGGATCTAAAAATTTCGTAACATTTAAAACAATCATCGATTTAATTTGATTTTTTGTTCGAAACTAGTAATAAATTGTATATAATATACTACTATTTTTTACCGAAACTTGTATTTCAAAAAGTTTCGTAGAATCTGATTTTGTGATAATTTTTTGCATAGACTTCCATCATAACATTTCCGAGTAACATATAAAAAGGATCTGAAACGTTTCGTAGCATTTCAAACAATCCTCGATTTAATTGGATGGTTTGACCGAAACTAGTAATAAATTGTGTATATTATACTACGATTTTGGGCCGAAACTAGTATTTCAAAAAGTTTCATAGAATCTAATTTTGAGATAGTTTGTTGGACGGACTTCCATTATAACATTCCGTCGTAACATTCAGAAAGAATCTGAAAAGTTTCGAAGCATTTTAAACAATCCTCAATTTAATTTGAGTATTTGACCAAATTTAGTATAAAATTGTGTATAATATACTCCGATTTTTAACCTAAACTAGCATTTCAAAAAGTTTCATAGAATCTAATTTTGAGATAATTTTTTTGCATGTACTTCCATCATAACCTTCCCATGTAACATATATAAAGGATCTGAAAATTTTCGTAGCATTTTGAATAATCCTTGATTTAATTTGATTATTTGACCGAAACTAGTATAAAATTATGTATAATACACTACAATTTTTGACCGAAACTAGTATTTCAAAAAATTTCATAGAATCTAATTTTGATATAAATTTTTGCATGGACTTCCATCATAACCTTCCCTCTTAACATATAGACAGGATATGAAAAGTTTCGTAACATTTCGAACAATCCTCGATTTAATTTTATTTTGTAACCAAAACTAGTATAAAATTGTATATAATATACTACGATTTTTGACCGAAACTAGTATTTCAAAAAGTTTCATAGAATCTAATTTTGAAATAATGTTTTTCATAGACTTCCATCATAACATTCCCTAGTAACATATATAAAGGATCTGAAACTTTTCGTACCATTTCGAACAATGCTCGATTTAATTTGATTATTTTACCGAAACAAGTATAAATTTTTGTATAATATACTATAATTTTTGACTGAAACTAGTATTTCAAAAAGTTTCATTGAATCTAATTTGAGATAATTTTTTTAAATAGACTTCCATCATAACCTCCCCTCTTGTCAAATAGAAAGCATATGAAAAGTTTCGTAGCATTTCAAACAATCCTCAATTTAATTTGATCTTTGACCGAAACTAGTATATAATTGTGTATATAACACTACAATTTTTGACCGAAACTAGTATTTCAAAAAATTTCATAGAATCTAATTTTGAGATAAATTTTTGCATGGACTTCCATCATAACCTTCCCTCTTAACATATAGACAGGATATGAAAAGTTTCATAACATTTCGAACAATCCTCGATTTAATTTTATTTTTTAACCAAAACTAGTATAAAATTGTGTATAATATACTATGATTTTTAACAGAAACTAGTATTTCAAAAAGTTTCATAGAATCTAATTTTGAGATAATGTTTTTCATAGACTTCCATCATAACATTCCCTAGTAACATATATAAAGGATCTGAAAAGTTTCGTACCATTTCGAACAATGCTCGATTTAATTTGATTATTTGACCGAAACAAGTATAAATTTGTGTATAATATACTATAATTTTTGACTGAAACTAGTATTTCAAAAAGTTTCATTGAATCTAATTTGAGATAATTTTTTTAAATAGACTTCCATCATAACCTCCCCTCTTATCAAATAGAAAGCATATGAAAAGTTTCGTAGCATTTCAAATAATCCTCAATTTAATTTGATCTTTGACCGAAACTAGTATATAATTGTGTATAATACACTACAATTTTTGACCGAAACTAGTATTTCAAAAAATTTCATAGAATCTAATTTTGAGATAAATTTTTGCAAGGACTTCCATCATAACCTTCCCTCGTAACATATACACAGGATATGAAAAGTTTCATAACATTTCGAACAATCCTCGATTTAATTTTATTTTTTAACAAAACTAGTATAAAATTGTGTATAATATACTACGATTTTTGACAGAAACTAGTATTTCAAAAAGTTTCATAGAATCTAATTTTGAGATAATGTTTTTCATAGACTTCCATCATCACATTCCCTAGTAACATATATAAAGGATCTGAAATGTTTCGTACCATTTCGAACAATGCTCGATTTAATTTGATTATTTGACCGAAACAAGTATAAATTTGTGTATAATATACTATAATTTTATTACTGAAACTAGTATTTCAAAATGTTTCATAGAATCTAATTTTAGATAATTTTTTTAAATGGACTTCCATCATAACCTCCCCTCTTATCAAATAGAAAGCATATGAAAATTTTCGTAGCATTTCAAACAATACTCAATTTAATTTGATCTTTGACCGAAACTAGTATAAATTTGTGTATAATATACTACGATTTTTGACCGAAACTAGTATTTCAAAAAGTTTCATGGAATCTAATTTTGAGATAATATTTTTACATGGACTTCCATCATAACCTTCCCTCTTAACATATAGAAAGGATCTCAAAATTTCGTAACATTTAAAACAATCATCGATTTAATTTGATTATTTGACCGAAACTAGTAATAAATTGTATATAATATACTACTATTTTTTACCGAAACTTGTATTTCAAAAAGTTTCGTAGAATCTGATTTTGTGATAATTTTTTGCATAGACTTCCATCATAACATTTCCGAGTAACATATAAAAAGGATCTGAAACGTTTCGTAGCATTTCGAACAATCCTCGATTTAATTGGATGGTTTGACCGAAACTAGTAATAAATTGTGTATATTATACTACGATTTTTGGCCGAAACTAGTATTTCAAAAAGTTTCATAGAATCTAATTTTGAGATAGTTTGTTGGATAAACTTCCATTATAACATTCCGTCGTAACATTTAGAAAGAATCTGAAAAGTTTCGAAGCATTTTAAACAATCCTCAATTTAATTTGAGTATTTGACCAAATTTAGTATAAAATTGTGTATAATATACTCCGATTTTTAACCTAAACTAGCATTTCAAAAAGTTTCATAGAATCTAATTCTGAGATAATTTTTTTGCATGTACTTCCATCATAACCTTCCCATGTAACATATAAAAAGGATCTGAAAATTTTCGTAGAATTTTGAATAATCCTAGATTTAATTTGATTATTTGACCGAAACTAGTATAAAATTGTGTATAATACACTACAATATTTGACCGAAACTAGTATTTCAAAAAATTTCATAGAATCTAATTTTGATATAAATTTTTTCATGGACTTCCATCATAACCTTCCCTCTTAACATATAGACAGGATATGAAAAGTTTCGTAACATTTCGAACAATCCTCGATTTAATTTTATTTTTTAACCAAAACTAGTACAAAATTGTGTATAATATACTACGATTTTTGACCGAAACTAGTATTTCAAAACTTTTCATAGAATCTAATTTTGAGATAATGTTTTTCATAGACTTCCATCATAACATTCCCTAGTAACATATATAAAGGATCTGAAACGTTTCGTACCATTTCGAACAATCATCGATTTAATTTGATTATTTGACCGAAACAAGTATAAATTTGTGTATAATATACTATAATTTTTGACCGAAACTAGTATTTCAAAAGGTTTCATAGAATCTAATTTGAGATAATTTTTTTTAAATGGACTTCCATCATAACCTCCCCTCTTATCAAATAGAAAGCATATGAAAAGTTTCGTAGCATTTAAAACAATCCTCTATTTAATTTGATTCTTTGACCGAAACTAGTATAAAATTGTGTATAATATACTACGATTTTTGACCGAAACTAGTATTTCAAAAAGTTTCATGGAATCTAATTTTGAGATAATATTTTTACATGGACATCCAAAATAACCTTCCCTCTTAACATATAGAAAGGATCTAAAAATTTCGTGACATTTAAAACAATCCTCGATTTAATTTGATTTTTTGTTCGAAACTAGTAATAAATTGTGTATAATATACTACTATTTTTGACCGAAACTTGTATTTCAAAAAGTTTCGTAGAATCTGATTTTGAGATAATGTTTTGCATAGACTTCCATCATAATATTCCCTAGTTACATATAGAAAGGATCTGAAACGTTTCGTAGCATTTCGAACAATCCACGATATAATTTGATGTTTTGACCGAAACTAGTAATAAATTGTGTATATTATACTACGATTTTTGGCCGAAACTAGTATTTCAAAAAGTTTCATAGAATCTAATTTTGAGATAGTTTGTTGGATGGACTTCCATTATAACATTCTTTCGTAACATTTAGAAAGAATCTGAAAAGTTTCGAAGCATTTTAAACAATCCTCGATTTAATTTGAGTATTTGACAAAATTTAGTATAAAATTGTGTATAATATACTCCGATTTTTAACCTAAACTAGCATTTCAAAAAGTTTCATAGAATCTAATTTTGAGATAATTTTTTTGCATGTACTTCCATCATAACCTTCCCATGTAACATATAGAAAGGATCTGAAAATTTTCGTAGCATTTTGAATAATCCTAGAATTAATTTGATTATTTGACCGAAACTAGTATAAAATTGTGTATAATATACTACAATTTTTGAACGAAACTAGTATTTCAAAAAATTTCATAGAATCCAATTTTGAGATAAATTTTTGCATGGACTTCCATCATAACCTTCCCTCTTAACATTTAGACAGGATATGAAAAGTTTCGTAACATTTCGAACAATCCTTGATTTAATTTTATTTTTTAACAAAAACTAGTATAAAATTGTGTATAATATACTACGATTTTTGACCGAAACTAGTATTTCAAAAAGTTTCATAGAATCTAATTTTGAGATAATGTTTTCCATAGACTTCCATCATAACATTCCCTAGTAACATATATAATGGATCTGAAACGTTTCGTACCATTTCGAACAATCCTCGATTTAATTTGATTATTTGACCGAAACAAGTATAAATTTGTGTATAATATACTATAATTTTTGACCGAAACTAGTATTTCAAAAAGTTTCATAGAATCTAATTTGAGATAATTTTTTTAAATGGACTTCCATCATAACCTCCCCTCTTATCAAATAGAAAGCATATGAAAAGTTTCGTAGCATTTCAAACAATCCTCAATTCATTTTGATTCTTTGACCGAAACTAGTATAAAATTGTGTATAATATACTACGATTTTTGATCGAAACTAGTATTTCAAAAAGTTTCATGGAATCTAATTTTGAGATAATATTTTTACATGGACATCCATCATAACCTTCCCTCTTAACATATAGAAAGGATCTAAAAATTTCGTAACATTTAAAACAATCCTCGATTTAATTTGATTTTTTGTTCGAAACTAGTAATAAATTGTGTATAATATACAACTATTTTTGACCGAAACTTGTATTTCAAAAAGTTTCGTAGAATCTGATTTTGAGATAATGTTTTGCATAGACTTCCATCATAACATTCCCTAGTAACATATAGAAAGGATCTGAAACGTTTCGTAGCATTTCGAACAATCCTCGATTTAATTTGATGTTTTGACCGAAACTAGTAATAAATTGTGTATATTATACTACGATTTTTGGCCGAAACTAGTATTTCAAAAAGTTTCATAGAATCTAATTTTTAAATAGTTTGTTGGACGGACTTCCATTATAACATTCCGTCATAACATTTAGAAAGAATCTGAAAAGTTTCGAAGCATTTTAAACAATCCTCGATTTAATTTGAGTATTTGACCGAATTTAGTATAAAATTGTGTATAATATACTCCGATTTTTAACCTAAACTAGCATTTCAAAAAGTTTCATAGAATCTAATTTTGAGATAATTTTTTTGCATGTACTTCCATCATAACCTTCCCATGTAACATATAGAAAGGATCTGAAAATTTTCGTAGCATTTTGAATAATCCTAGAATTAATTTGATTATTTGACCGAAACTAGTATAAAATTGTGTATAATATACTACAATTTTTGAACGAAACTAGTATTTCAAAAAATTTCATAGAATCCAATTTTGAGATAAATTTTTGCATGGACTTCCATCATAACCTTCCCTCTTAACATTTAGACAGGATATGAAAAGTTTCGTAACATTTCGAACAATCCTTGATTTAATTTTATTTTTTAACAAAAACTAGTATAAAATTGTGTATAATATACTACGATTTTTGACCGAAACTAGTATTTCAAAAAGTTTCATAGAATCTAATTTTGAGATAATGTTTTCCATAGACTTCCATCATAACATTCCCTAGTAACATATATAAAGGATCTGAAACGTTTCGTACCATTTCGAACAATCCTCGATTTAATTTGATTATTTGACCGAAACAAGTATAAATTTGTGTATAATATACTATAATTTTTTACCGAAACTAGTATTTCAAAAAGTTTCATAGAATCTAATTTGAGATAATTTTTTTAAATGGACTTCCATCATAACCTCCCCTCTTATCAAATAGAAAGCATATGAAAAGTTCCGTAGCATTTCAAACAATCCTCAATTTATTTTGATTCTTTGACCGAAACTAGTATAAAATTGTGTATAATATACTACGATTTTTGACCGAAACTAGTATTTCAAAAAGTTTCATGGAATCTAATTTTGAGATAATATTTTTACATGGACTTACATCATAACCTTCCCTCTTAACATATAGAAAGGATCTTAAAATTTCGTAACATTTAAAACAATCCTCGATTTAATTTGATTTTTTGTTCGAAACTAGTAATAAATTGTGTATAATATACTACTATTTTTGACCGAAACTTGTATTTCAAAAAGTTTCGTAGAATCTGATTTTGAGATAATGTTTTGCATAGACTTCCCTCATAACATTCCCTAGTAACATATAGAAAGGATCTGAAACGTTTCGTAGCATTTCGAACAATCCTCGATTTAATTTGATGTTTTGACCGAAACTAGTAATAAATTGTGTATATTATACTACGATTTTTAGCCGAAACTAGTATTTCAAAAAGTTTCATAGAATCTAATTTTGAGATAGTTTGTTGGATGCTCTTCCATTATAACATTCCGTCATACCATTTAGAAAGAATCTGAAAAGTTTAGAAGCATTTTAAACAATCCTCGATTTAATTTGAGTATTTGTCCGAATTTAGTATAAAATTGTGTATAATATACTCCGATTTTTAACCTAAACTAGCATTTCAAAAAGTTTCATAGAATCTAATTTTGAGATAATTTTTTTGCATGTACTTCCATCATAACCTTCCCATGTAACATATAAAAAGGATCTGAAAATTTTCGTAGCATTTTGAATAATCCTTGAATTAATTTGATTATTTAACCGAAACTAGTATAAAATTGTGTATAATATACTACAATTTTTGAACGAAACTAGTATTTCAAAAAATTTCATAGAATCAGATTTTGAGATAAATTTTTGCATGGACTTCCATCATAACCTTCCCTCTTAACATATAGACAGGATATGAAAAGTTTCGTAACATTTCGAACAATCCTTGATTTAATTTTATTTTTTAACAAAAACTAGTATAAAATTGTGTATAATATACTACGATTTTGGACCGAAACTAGTATTTCAAAAAGTTTCATAGAATCTAATTTTGAGATAATGTTTTCCATAGACTTCCATCATAACATTCCCTAGTAACATATATAAAGGATCTGAAACGTTTCGTACCATTTCGAACAATCCTCGATTTAATTTGATCATTTGACCGAAACAAGTATAAATTTGTGTATAATATACTATAATTTTTGACTGAAACTAGTATTTCAAAAAGTTTCATAGAATCTAATTTGAGATAATTTTTTTAAATGGACTTCCATCATAACCTCCCCTCTTATCAAATAGAAAGCATATGAAAAGTTTCGTAGCATTTCAAACAATCCTCAATTTATTTTGATTCTTTGACCGAATCTAGTATAAAATTGTGTATAATATACTACGATTTTTGACCGAAACTAGTATTTCAAAAAGTTTCATGGAATCTAATTTTGAGATAATATTTTTACATGGACTTACATCATAACCTTCCCTCTTAACATATAGAAAGGATCTAAAAATTTCGTAACATTTAAAACAATCCTCGATTTAATTTGATTTTATGTTCGAAACTAGTAATAAATTGTGTATAATATACAACTATTTTTGACCGAAACTTGTATTTCAAAAAGTTTTGTAGAATCTGATTTTGAGATAATGTTTTGCATATACTTCCATCATAACATTCCCTAGTAACATATAGAAAGGATCTGAAATGTTTCGTAGCATTTCGAACAATCCTCGATTTAATTTGATGTTTTGACCGAAACTAGTAATAAATTGTGTATATTATACTACGATTTTTGGCCGAAACTAGTATTTCAAAAAGTTTCATAGAATCTAATTTTGAGATAGTTTGTTGGACGGACTTCCATTATAACATTCCGTCGTAACATTTAGATAGAATATGAAAAGTTTCGAAGCATTTTAAACAATCCTCGATTTAATTTGAGTATTTGACCGAATTTAGTATAAAATTGTGTATAATATACTCCGATTTTTAACCTAAACTAGCATTTCAAAAAGTTTCATAGAATCTAATTTTGAGATAATTTTTTTGCATGTACTTCCATCATAACCTTCCCATGTAACATATAGAAAGGATCTAAAAATTTCGTAACATTTAAATCAATCCTCGATTTAATTTGATTTTATGTTCGAAACTAGTAATAAATTGTGTATAATATACAACTATTTTTGACCGAAACTTGTATTTCAAAAAGTTTCGTAGAATCTGATTTTGAGATAATGTTTTGCATAGACTTCCATCATAACATTCCCTAGTAACATATAGAAAGGATCTGAAATGTTTCGTAGCATTTCGAACAATCCTCGATTTAATTTGATGTTTTGACCGAAACTAGTAATAAATTGTGTATATTATACTACGATTTTTGGCCGAAACTAGTATTTCAAAAAGTTTCATAGAATCTAATTTTGAGATAGTTTGTTGGATGGACTTCCATTATAACATTCCGTCATAACATTTAGAAAGAATCTGAAAAGTTTAGAAGCATTTTAAACAATCCTCGATTTAATTTGAGTATTTGACCGAATTTAGTATAAAATTGTGTATAATATACTCCGATTTATAACCTAAACTAGCATTTCAAAAAGTTTCATAGAATCTAATTTTGAGATAATTTTTTTGCATGTACTTCCATCATAACCTTCCCATGTAACATATAGAAAGGATCTGAAAATTTTCGTAGCATTTTGAATAATTGTAGAATTAATTCGATTATTTGACCGAAACTAGTATAAAATTGTGTATAATATACTACAATTTTTGAACGAAACTAGTATTTCAAAAAATTTCATAGAATCCAATTTTGAGATAAATTTTTGCATGGACTTCCATCATAACCTTCCCTCTTAACATATAGACAGGATATGAAAAGTTTCGTAACATTTCGAACAATCCTTGATTTAATTTTATTTTTTTAACAAAAACTAGTATAAAATTGTGTATAATATACTACGATTTTTGTCCGAAACTAGTATTTCAAAAAGTTTCATAGAATCTAATTTTGAGATAATGTTTTCCATAGACTTCCATCATAACATTCCCTAGTACCATATATAAAGGATCTGAAACGTTTCGTACCATTTCGAACAATCCTCGATTTAATTTGATTATTTGACCGAAACAAGTATAAATTTGTGTATAATATACTATAATTTTTGACCGAAACTAGTATTTCAAAAAGTTGCATAGAATCTAATTTGAGATAATTTTTTTAAATGGACTTCCATCATAACCTCCCCTCTTATCAAATAGAAAGCATATGAAAAGTTTCGTAGCATTTCAAACAATCCTCAATTTATTTTGATTCTTTGACCGAAACTAGTATAAAATTGTGTATAATATACTACGATTTTTGACCGAAACTAGTATTTCAAAATGTTTCATGGAATCTAATTTTGAGATAATATTTTTACATGGACTTCCATCATAACCTTCCCTCTTAACATATAGAAGGATCTAAAAATTTCGTAACATTTAAAACAATCCTCGATTTAATTTGATTTTATGTTCGAAACTAGTAATAAATTGTGTATAATATACTACTATTTTTGACCGAAACATGTATTTCAAAAAGTTTCCTAGAATCTGATTTTGAGATAATGTTTTGCATAGACTTCCATCATAACATTCCCTAGTAACATATAGAAAGGATCTGAAACGTTTCGTAGCCTTTCGAACAATCCTCGATTTAATTTGATGTTTTGACCGAAACTAGTAATAAATTGTGTATATTATACTACGATTTTTGGCCGAAACTAGTATTTCAAAAAGTTTCATGGAATCTAATTTTGAGATAGTTTGTTGGATGGACTTCCATTATAACATTCTGTCGTAACATTTAGAAAGGATCTGAAAAGTTTCGAAGCATTTCAAACAATCCTCGATTTAATTTGAGTATTTGACCGAATTTAGTATAAAATTATGTATAATATACTCCGATTTTTAACCTAAACTAGCATTTCAAAAAGTTTCATAGAATCTAATTTTGATATAATTTTTATGCATGTACTTCCATCATAACCTTCCCATATAACATATAGAAAGGATCTGAAAATTTTCGTAGCATTTTGAATAATCCTCGATTTAATTTGATTATTTGACCGAAACTAGTATAAAATTGTGTATAATATACTACAATTTTTGACCGAAAGTAGTATTTCAAAAATTTCATAGAATCTAATTTTGAGATAAATTTTTGCATGGACTTCCATCATAACCTTCCCTCTTAACATATAGACAGGATATGAAAAGTTTCGTAACATTTCGAACAATCCTCGATTTAATTTAATTTTTTAACCAAAACTAGTATAAAATTGTGTATAATATACTACGATTTTTGACCGAAACTAGTATTTCAAAAAGTTTCATAGAATCTAATTTTGAGATAATATTTTTCATAGACTTCCATCATAACATTCCCTAGTAACATATATAAAGGATCTGAAACGTTTCGTACCATTTCGAACAATCCTCGATTTAATTTGATTATTTGACCGAAACAAGTATAAATTTGTGTATAATATACTATAATTTTTTACCGAAACTAGTATTTCAAAAAGTTTCATAGAATCTAATTTGAGATAATTTTTTTAAATGGACTTCCATCATAAACTCCCCTCTTAACAAATACAAAGGATATGAAAAGTTTCGTAGCATTTCAAACAATCCTCAATTTAATTTGATTCTTTGTCCGAAACTAGTATAAAATTGTGTATAATATACTACGATTTTTGACCGAAACTAGTATTTCAAAAAGTTTCATGGAATCTAATTTTGAGATAATATTTTTACATGGACTTACATCATAACCTTCCCTCTTAACATATAGAAATGATCTAAAAATTACGTAACATTTAAAACAATCCTCGATTTAATTTGATTTTATGTTCGAAACTAGTAATAAATTGTGTATAATATACTACTATTTTTGACCGAAACTTGTATTTCAAAAAGTTTCGTAGAATCTGATTTTGAGATAATGTTTTGCATAGACTTCCATCATAACATTCCCTAGTAACATATAGAAAGGATCTGAAACGTTTCGTAGCATTTCGAACAATCCTCGATTTAATTTGATGTTTTAACCGAAACTATTAATAAATTGTGTTTATTATACTACGATTTTTGGCCGAAACTAGTATTTCAAAAAGTTTCATAGAATCTAATTTTGAGATAGTTTGTTGGATGGACTTCCATTATAATATTCTGTCGTAACATTTAGAAAGGATCTGAAAAGTTTCGACGCATTTCAAAAAATCCTCGATTTAATTTGAGTATTTGACCGAATTTAGTATAAAATTGTGTATAATATACTCTGATTTTTAACCTAAACTAGCATTTCAAAAAGTTTCATAGAATCTAATTTTGAGATAATTTTTTTGCATGTACTTCCATCATAACCTTCCCATGTAACATATAGAAAGGATCTGTAAATTTTCGTGGCATTTTGAATAATCCTCGATTTAATTTGATTATTTGACCGAAACTAGTATAAAATTGTGTATAATATACTACAATTTTTGACCGAAAGTAGTATTTCAAAAAATTTCATAGAATCCAATTTTGAGATAAATTTTTGCATGGACTTCCATCATAACCTTCCCTCTTAACATGTAGACAGGATATGAAAAGTTTCGTAACATTTCGAACAATCCTCGAATTAATTTTATATTTTAACCAAAACTAGAATAAAATTGTGTATAATATACAACGATTTTTGACCGAAACTAGTATTTCAAAAAGTTTCATAGAATCTAATTTTGAGATAATGTTTTTCATAGACTTCAATCATAACATTCCCTAGTAACATATATAAAGGATCTGAAACGTTTCGTACCATTTCGAACAATCCTCGATTTAATTTGATTATTTGACCGAAACAAGTATAAATTTGTGTATAATATACTATAATTTTTGACCGAAACTAGTATTTCAAAAAGTTTCATAGAATCTAATTTGAGATAATTTTTTTAAATGAACTTCCATCATAACCTCCCCTCTTATTAAATAGAAAGCATATGAAAAGTTTCGTAGCATTTCAAACAATCCTCAATTTAATTTGATTCTTTGACCGAAACTAGTATAAAATTGTGTATAATATACTACGATTTTTGACCGAAACTAGTATTTCAAAAATTTTCATGGAATCTAATTTTGAGATAATATTCTTACATGGACTTCCATCATAACCTTCCCTCTTAACATATAGAAAGGATCTAAAATTTTCGTAACATTTAAAACAATCCTCGATTTAATTTGATTTTTTGTTCGAAACTAATAATAAATTGTGTATAATATACTACTATTTTTGACCGAAACATGTATTTCAAAAAGTTTCGTAGAATCTGATTTTGAGATAATGTTTTGCATAGACTTCCATCATAACATTCCCTAGTAACATATAGAAAGGATCTGAAGTGTTTCGTAGCATTTCGAACAATCCTCGATTTAATTTGATGTTTTGACCAAAACTAGTAATAAATTGTGTATATTATACTACGATTTTTGGCCGAAACTAGTATTTCAAAAAGTTTCATGGAATCTAATTTTGAGATAGTTTGTTGGATGGACTTCCATTATAACATTCTGTCGTAACATTTAGAAAGGATCTGAAAAGTTTTGAAGCATTTTAAACAATCCTCGATTTAATTTGAGTATTTGACCGAATTTAGTATAAAATTATGTATAATATACTCCGATTTTTAACCTAAACTAGCATTTCAAAAAGTTTCATAGAATCTAATTTTGAGATAATTTTTATGCATGTACTTCCATCATAACCTTCCCATATAACATATTGAAAGGATCTGAAAATTTTCGTAGCATTTTGAATAATCCTCGATTTAATTTGATTATTTGACCGAAACTAGTATAAAATTGTGTATAATATACTACAATTTTTGACCGAAAGTAGTATTTTAAAAAATTTCATAGAATCTAATTTTGAGATAAATTTTTGCATGGACTTCCATCATAACCTTCCCTCTTAACATATAGACAGGATATGAAAAGTTTCGTAACATTTCGAACAATCCTCGATTTAATTTTATTTTTTAACCAAAACTAGTATAAAATTGTGTATAATATACTACGATTTTTGACCGAAACTAGTATTTCAAAAAGTTTCATAGAATCTAATTTTGAGATAATATTTTTCATAGACTTCCATCATAACATTCCCTAGTAACGTATATAAAGGATCTGAAACGTTTCGTACCATTTCGAACAATCCTCGATTTAATTTGATTATTTGACCGAAACAAGTATAAATTTGTATATAATATACTATAATTTTTGACCGAAACTAGTATTTCAAAAAGTTTCATAGAATCTAATTTGAGATAATTTTTTTTAAATGGACTTCCATCATAACCTCCCCTCTTAACAAATAGAAAGGATATGAAAATATTTCGTAGCATTTCAAACAATCCTCAATTTAATTTGATTCTTTGACCCAAACTAGTATAAAATTGTGTATAATATACTACGATTTTTGACCGAAACTAGTATTTCAAAAATTTTCATGGAATCTAATTTTGAGATAATATTTTTACATGGACTTCCATCATAACCTTCCCTCTTAACATATAGAAAGGATCTAAAAATTTCGTAACATTTAAAACAATCCTCGATTTAATTTGATTTTATGTTCGAAACTAGTAATAAATTATGTATAATATACTACTATTTTTGACCGAAACTTGTATTTCAAAAAGTTTCGTAGAATCTGATTTTGAGATAATGTTTTGCATAGACTTCCATCATAACATTCCCTAGTAACATATAGAAAGGATCTGAAACGTTTCGTAGCATTTCGAACAATCCTCGATTTAATTTGATGTTTTGACCGAAACTAGTAATAAATTGTGTATATTATACTACGATTTTTGGCCGAAACTAGTATTTCAAAAAGTTTCATGGAATCTAATTTTGAGATAGTTTGTTGGATGGACTTCCATTATAACATTACGTCGTAACATTTAGAAAGGATCTGAAAAGTTTCGAAGCATTTTAAACAATCCTCGATTTAATTTGAGTATTTGACCGAATTTAGTATAAAATTGTGTATAATATACTCCGATTTTTAACCTAAACTAGCATTTCAAAAAGTTTCATAAAATCTAATTTTGAGATAATTTTTATGCATGTACTTCCATCATAACCTTCCCATATAACATATAGAAAGGATCTGAAAATTTTCGTAGCATTTTGAATAATCCTCGATTTAATTTGATTATTTGACCGAAACTAGTATAAAATTGTGTATAATATACTACAATTTTTGACCGAAAGTATTATTTCAAAAAATTTCATAGAATCTAATTTTGAGATAAATTTTTGCATGGACTTCCATCATAACCTTCCCTCTTAACATATAGACAGGATATGAAAAGTTTCTTAACATTTCGAACAATCCTCGATTTAATTTTATTTTTTAACCAAAACTAGTATAAAATTGTGTATAATATACTACGATTTTTGACCGAAACTAGTATTTCAAAAAGTTTCATAGAATCTAATTTTGAGATAATATTTTTCATAGACTTCCATCATAACATTCCCTAGTAACGTATATAAAGGATCTGAAACGTTTCGTACCATTTCGAACAATCCTCGATTTAATTTGATTATTTGACCGAAACAAGTATAAATTTGTGTATAATATACTATAATTTTTGACCGAAACTAGTATTTCAAAAAGTTTCATAGAATCTAATTTGAGATAATTTTTTTAAATGGACTTCCATCATAACCTCCCCTCTTAACAAATAGAAAGGATATGAAAAGTTTCGTAGCATTTCAAACAATCCTCAATTTAATTTGATTCTTTGACCGAAACTAGTATAAAATTGTGTATAATATACTACGATTTTTGACCGAAACTAGTATTTCAAAAAGTTTCATGGAATCTAATTTTGAGATAATATTTTTACATGGACTTCCATCATAACCTTCCCTCTTAACATATAAAAGGATCTAAAAATTTCGTAACATTTAAAACAATCCTCGATTTAATTTGATTTTTTGTTCGAAACTAGTAATAAATTGTGTATAATATACTACTATTTTTGACCGAAACTTGTATTTCAAAAAGTTTCGTAGAATCTGATTTTGAGATAATGTTTTGCATAGACTTCTATCATAACATTCCCTAGTAACATATAGAAAGGATCTGAAACGTTTCGTAGTATTTCGAACAATCCTCGATTTAATTTGATGTTTTGACCGAAACTAATAATAAATTGTGTATATTATACTACGATTTTTGGCCGAAACTAGTATTTCAAAAAGTTTCATAGAATATAATTTTGAGATAGTTTGTTGGATGGAATTCCATTATAATATTCCGTCGTAACATTTAGAAAGGATCTGAAAATTTTCGAAGCATTTTAAAAAATCCTCGATTTAATTTGAGTATTTGACCGAATTTAGTATAAAATTGTGTATAATATACTCTGATTTTTAACCTAAACTAGCATTTCAAAAGTTTCATAGAATCTAATTTTGAGATAATTTTTTTGCATGTACTTCCATCATAACTTTCCCATGTAACATATAGAAAGGATCTGTAAATTTTCGTGGCATTTTGAATAATTCTCGATTTAATTTGATTATTTGACCGAAACTAGTATAAAATTGTGTATAATATACTACAATTTTTGACCGAAAGTAGTATTTCAAAAAATTTCATAGAATCTAATTTTGAGATAAATTTTTGCATGGACTTCCATCATAAACTTCCCTCTTAACATTTAGAAAGGATATGAAAAGTTTAGTAACATTTCGAACAATCCTCGATTTAATTTTATTTTTTAACCAAAACTAGTATAAAATTGTGTATAATATACTACGATTTTTGACCGAAACTAGTATTTC
Organism: Lathyrus aphaca; assembly: GCA_963966055.1. Lineage (NCBI taxonomy): Eukaryota > Viridiplantae > Streptophyta > Magnoliopsida > Fabales > Fabaceae > Lathyrus > Lathyrus aphaca. The sequence continues at coordinate 61,117,634 of OZ014523.1, read as the reverse complement.
AAAAAGTTTCATAGAATCTAATTTTGAGATAATGTTTTTCATAGACGTCCATCATAACATTCCCTAGTAACATATATAAAGGATCTGAAACGTTTCGTACCATTTCGAACAATCCTCGATTTAATTTGATTATTTGACCGAAACAAGTATAAATTTGTGTATAATATACTATAATTTTTGACCGAAACTAGTATTTCAAAAAGTTTCATAGAATCTAATTTGAGATAATTTTTTTAAATGGACATCCATCATAACCTCCCCTCTTAACAAATAGAAAGGATATGAAAAGTTTCGTAGCATTTCAAACTTTCCTCAATTTAATTTGATTCTTTGACCGAAACTAGTATAAAATTGTGTATAAAATACTACGATTTTTAACCGAAACTAGTATTTCAAAAAGTTTCATGGAATCTAATTTTGAGATAATATTTTTACAAGGACTTCCATCATAACCTTCCCTCATAACATATAGAAAGGATTTAAAAATTTCGTAACATTTAAAACAATCCTCGATTTAATTTGATTTTTTGTTCGAAACTAGTAATAAATTGTGTATAATATACTACTATTTTTGACCGAAACTTGTATTTCAAAAAGTTTCGTAGAATCTGATTTTGAGGTAATGTTTTGCATAGACTTCCATCATAACATTCCCTAGTAACATATAGAAAGGATCTGAAACGTTTCGTAGCATTTCGAACAATCCTCGATTTAATTTGATGTTTTGACCGAAACTAGTAATAAATTGTGTATATTATACTATGATTTTTGGCCGAAACTAGTATTTCAAAAAGTTTCATAGAATCTAATTTTGAGATAGTTTGTTGGATGAACTTCAATTATAATATTTCGTCGTAACATTTAGAAAGGATCTGAAAAGTTTCGAAGCATTTTAAACAATCCTCGATTTAATTTGAGTATTTGACCGAATTTAGTTAAAATTGTGTATAATATACTCCGATTTTTAACCTAAACTAGCATTTCAAAAAGTTTAATAGAATCTAATTTTGAGATAATTTTTTTGCATGTATTTCCATCATAACCTTCCCATGTAACATATAGAAAGGATCTGAATATTTTCGTAGCATTTTGAATAATCCTCGATTTAATTTGATTATTTGACCGAAACTAGTATAAAATTGTTTATAATATAATACAATTTTTGACCGAAACTAGTATTTCAAAAAATTTCATAGAATCTAATTTTGAGAAATTTTTACATGGACGTCCATCATAACCTTCCCTCTTAACATATAGACAGGATATGAAAAGTTTCGTAACATTTTGAACAATCCTCGATTTAATTTTATTTTTTAACCAAAACTAGTATAAAATTGTGTATAATATACTACGATTTTTGACTGAAACTAGTATTTCAAAAAGTTTCATAGAATCTAATTTTGAGATAATGTTTTTCATAGACTTCCATCATAACATTCCCTAGTAACATATATAAAGGATCTGAAACGTTTTGTACCATTTCGAACAATCCTCGGTTTAATTTGATTATTTGACCGAAACAAGTATAAATTTGTGTATAATATACTATAATTTTTGACCGAAACTAGTATTTCAAAAAGTTTCTTAGAATCTAATTTGAGATAATTTTTTTAAATGGACTTCCATCTTAACCTCCACTCTTAACAAATAGAAAGGATATGAAAAGTTTCGTAGCATTTCAAACAATCCTCAATTTAATTTGATTCTTTGACCGAAACTAGTATAAAATTGTGTATAATATACTACGATTTTTGACCGAAACTAGTATTTCAAAAAGTTTCATGGAATCTAATTTTGAGATAATATTTTTACATGGACTTCCATCATAACCTTCCCTCCTAACATATAGAAAGGATCTAAAAATTTCGTAACATTTAAAACAATCCTCGATTTAATTTGATTTTTTGTTCGAAACTAGTAATAAATTTTGTATAATATACAACTATTTTTGACCGAAACTTGTATTTCAAAAAGTTTCGTAGAATCTGATTTTGAGATAATGTTTTGCATAGACTTCCATCATAACATTCCATAGTAACATATATAAAGTATCTGAAACGTTCCGTAGCATTTCGAACAATCCTCAATTTAATTTGATGTTTTGACCGAAACTATGAATAAATTGTGTATATTATACTAAATTTTTTGGCCTAAACTAGTATTTCAAAAAGTTTCATAGAATCTATTTTTGAGATTGTTTGTTGCATGGACTTCCATCATAACATTCCGTCGTAACATTTAGAAAGGATCTGAAAAGTTTCGAAGCATTTTAAACAATCCTCGATTTAATTTTTAGTATTTGACCGAATTTATTATAAAATTGTGTATAATATACTCCGATTTTTTGACCTAAACTAGAATTTCAAAAAGATTCATAGAATCTAATTTTGAGATAATTTTTTTTGCGTGTACTTTCATCATAACCTTCCCATGTAACATATAGAAAGGATCTGAAAATTTTCGTAGCATTTTGAATAATCCTCGATTTAATTTGATTATTTGACCGAAACTAGTATAAAATTATGTATAATATACTACAAATTTTGACCAAAACTAGTATTTCATAAAATTTCATAGAATCTAATTTTGAGATAAATTTTTGCATGGACTTCCATCTCCCTCTTAACATATAAACAGGATCTGAAATGTTTCGTAACATTTCGAACAATACGCGATTTAATTTTATTTTTTAACCGAAATTAGTATAAAATTGAGTATAATATACTATGATTTATTTACCGAAACTAGTATTTCAAAAAGTTTCATAGAATCTAATTTTGAGATAATTTTTTCATAGACTTCCATCATAACATTCCCTAGTAACATATATAAAGGATCTGAAACGTTTCGTACCATTTCGAACAATCCTCGATTTAATTTGATTATTTGATCGAAACAAGTATAAATTTGTGTATAATATACTACGATTTTTGACCGAAACTAAAATTTCAAAAAGTTTCATAGAATCTAATTTGAGATAATTTTTTTAAATGGTCTTCCATCATAACCTCCCCTCTTAAAAAATAGAAAGGATATGAAAAGTTTCGTGGCATTTCAAACAATCCTCAATTTAATTTGATTTTTTGACCGAAACTAATATAAAATTGTGTATAATATTCTACGATTTTTTACCGAAATAGTATTTCAAAAAGTTTCATGGAATCTAATTTTGAGATAATATTTTTGCATGGACTTCCATCATAACCTTCCCTCTTAACATATAGAAAGGATCTAAAAAATTTCGTAACATTTAAAACAATCCTCGATTTAATTTGATTTTTTGACCGAAACTAGTAATAAATTGTGTATAATATACTACTATTTTTGACCGAAACATGTATATCAAAACGTTTCGTAGAATCTGATTTTGAGATAATGTTTTGCATAGACTTCCATCATAACATTCCCTAGTAACATATAGAAAGGATCTGAAATGTTTTGTAGCATTTCGAACAATCCTCGATTTAATTTGATTTTTTGACCGAAACTAGTAATAAATTGTGTATATTATACAACGATTTTTGGCCGAAACTAGTATTTCAAAAAGTTTCATAGAATCTAATTTTGAGATAATTGTTGCATGGACTTCCATCATAACATTCCGTCGTTACATTTAGAAAGGATCTGAAAAGTTTCGAAGCATTTCAAACAATCCTCGCTTTAATTTGATTATTTGACCGAAATTAGTATAAAATTGTGTATAATATACTCCGATATTTTGACCTAAACTAGCATTTCAAAAAGTTTCATAGAATCTAATTTTGAGATAATATTTTTGTATGGAGTTCCATCATAACCTTCCCACATAACATATAGAAAGCATCTGAAACGTTTCGTAGCATTTCGAACAATCCTCGATTTAATTTGATTATTTGACCGAAACTAGTATAAAATTGTGTATAATATAATACAATTATGACCGAAACTAGTATTTCAAAATGTTACATAGAATCTAATTTGAGATAAGTTTTTTACACGGACTTACATCATAACCTCCCCTCTTAACAAATAGAAAGGATATAAAATGTTTTGTAGCATTTTAAACAATCCTCAATTTAATTTGATTTTTTGACTGAAACTAGTATAAAATTGTATATAATATACTACGATTTTTGACCGAAACAAGTATTTCAAAATGTTTCATGGAATCTAATTTTGAGATAATTTTTTAAATGGACTTCCGTCATAACCTTCCATCTTAACATATAGAAAGGATCTGAAAAGTTTCCTAGAATTTCAAATAATCCTCGATTTAGTTTTATTTTTTGACCGAAACTAGTAATAAATTGTGTATAATATACTACGATTTTTTACCGAAACTAGTATTTCAAAAAGTTCGTAGGATCTTATTTTGAGATAATTTTTTGCATAAACTTCCATCATAACATTACCTAGTAATATATAGAAAGGATTTGAAACGTTTCGTAGCATTTTGAACAATCCTCGATTTAATTTGATTTTTTGACCGAAACTAGTAATAAATTGTGTATATTATACTACTATTTTTGGTCGAAACTAGTATTTCAAAAAGTTTCATAGAATCTAATTTTGAGATAATTTGTTGCATTGACTTCCATCATAACATTCCGTCATAACATTAAGAAAGGATCTGAAAAGTTTCGAAGCATTTCAAACAATCCTCAATTTAATTTGATTATTGGACCGAAATTAGTATAAAATTGTGTCTAATAAACATCGATTTTTTGACCTAAACTAGCATTTCAAAAAGTTTCATAGAATCTAATTTTGAAATAATTTTTTTGCATGGACTTCCATCATAACCTTCCCACGTAACATATATAAAGAATCTGAAAATTTTCGTAGCATTATGAATAATCCTCGATTTAATTTGATTATTTTACCGAAACTAGTATAAAATTGTGTATAATATACTACAATTTTTGACCGAAACTATTATTTCAAAAACTTTCATAGTATCTAATTTTGAGATAGTTTTTTTGCATCGACTTCCATCATAACCTTCCCTCTTAACATATAGACAGGATCTGAAAAGTTTCGTAACATGTCGAACAATCCTCGATTTAATTTGATTTTTTAACCGAAACTAGTATAAAATTGTGTATAATATACTACGATTTTTGACCGACACTAGTATTTCAAAAAGTTTCATAGAATCTAATTTTGAGATAATGTTTTGCAAAGACTTCCATCATAACATTCCCTAGTAACATATATAAAGGATCTGAAACGTTTCGTAGCAGTTCGAACAATCCTCGATTTAATTTGATTATTTGACCGAAACTAGTATAAAATTGTGTAAAATATAATACAATTTTTGACCGAAACTAGTATTTCAAAAAATTTCATAGAATCTAATTTTGAGAAATTTTTACATGGACGTCCATCATAACCTTCCCTCTTAACATATAGACAGGATATGAAAAGTTTCGTAACATTTTGAACAATCCTCGATTTAATTTTATTTTTTAACCAAAACTAGTATAAAATTGTGTATAATATACTACGATTTTTGACTGAAACTAGTATTTCAAAAAGTTTCATAGAATCTAATTTTGAGATAATGTTTTTCATAGACTTCCATCATAACATTCCCTAGTAACATATATAAAGGATCTGAAACGTTTTGTACCATTTCGAACAATCCTCGGTTTAATTTGATTATTTGACCGAAACAAGTATAAATTTGTGTATAATATACTATAATTTTTGACCGAAACTAGTATTTCAAAAAGTTTCTTAGAATCTAATTTGAGATAATTTTTTTAAATGGACTTCCATCTTAACCTCCACTCTTAACAAATAGAAAGGATATGAAAAGTTTCGTAGCATTTCAAACAATCCTCAATTTAATTTGATTCTTTGACCGAAACTAGTATAAAATTGTGTATAATATACTACGATTTTTGACCGAAACTAGTATTTCAAAAAGTTTCATGGAATCTAATTTTGAGATAATATTTTTACATGGACTTCCATCATAACCTTCCCTCCTAACATATAGAAAGGATCTAAAAAATTTGTAACATTTAAAACAATCCTCGATTTAATTTGATTTTTTGTTCGAAACTAGTAATAAATTTTGTATAATATACAACTATTTTTGACCGAAACTTGTATTTCAAAAAGTTTTGTAGAATCTGATTTTGAGATAATGTTTTGCATAGACTTCCATCATAACATTCCATAGTAACATATATAAAGTATCTGAAACGTTTCGTAGCATTTCGAACAATCCTCGATTTAATTTGATGTTTTGACCGAAACTATGAATAAATTGTGTATATTATACTAAATTTTTTGGCCTAAACTAGTATTTCAAAAAGTTTCATAGAATCTATTTTTGAGATAGTTTTTTGCATGGACTTCCATCATAACATTCCGTCGTAACATTTAGAAAGGATCTGAAAAGTTTCGAAGCATTTTAAACAATCCTCGATTTAATTTTTAGTATTTGACCGAATTTATTATAAAATTGTGTATAATATACTCCGATTTTTTGACCTAAACTAGAATTTCAAAAAGATTCATAGAATCTAATTTTGAGATAATTTTTTTTGCGTGTACTTTCATCATAACCTTCCCATGTAACATATAGAAAGGATCTGAAAATTTTCGTAGCATTTTGAATAATCCTCGATTTAATTTGATTATTTGACCGAAACTAGTATAAAATTATGTATAATATACTACAAATTTTGACCAAAACTAGTATTTCATAAAATTTCATAGAATCTAATTTTGAGATAAATTTTTGCATGGACTTCCATCTCCCTCTTAACATATAAACAGGATCTGAAATGTTTCGTAACATTTCGAACAATACGCGATTTAATTTTATTTTTTAACCGAAATTAGTATAAAATTGAGTATAATATACTATGATTTATTTACCGAAACTAGTATTTCAAAAAGTTTCATAGAATCTAATTTTGAGATAATTTTTTCATAGACTTCCATCATAACATTCCCTAGTAACATATATAAAGGATCTGAAACGTTTCGTACCATTTCGAACAATCCTCGATTTAATTTGATTATTTGATCGAAACAAGTATAAATTTGTGTATAATATACTACGATTTTTGACCGAAACTAAAATTTCAAAAAGTTTCATAGAATCTAATTTGAGATAATTTTTTTAAATGGTCTTCCATCATAACCTCCCCTCTTAAAAAATAGAAAGGATATGAAAAGTTTCGTGGCATTTCAAACAATCCTCAATTTAATTTGATTTTTTGACCGAAACTAATATAAAATTGTGTATAATATTCTACGATTTTTTACCGAAACTAGTATTTCAAAAAGTTTCATGGAATCTAATTTTGAGATAATATTTTTGCATGGACTTCCATCATAACCTTCCCTCTTAACATATAGAAAGGATCTAAAAAATTTCGTAACATTTAAAACAATCCTCGATTTAATTTGATTTTTTGACCGAAACTAGTAATAAATTGTGTATAATATACTACTATTTTTGACCGAAACATGTATATCAAAACGTTTCGTAGAATCTGATTTTAAGATAATGTTTTGCATAGACTTCCATCATAACATTCCCTAGTAACATATAGAAAGGATCTGCAATGTTTTGTAGCATTTCGAACAATCCTCGATTTAATTTGATTTTTTGACCGAAACTAGTAATAAATTGTGTATATTATACAACGATTTTTGGCCGAAACTAGTATTTCAAAAAGTTTCATAGAATCTAATTTTGAGATAATTGTTGCATGGACTTCCATCATAACATTCCGTCGTTACATTTAGAAAGGATCTGAAAAGTTTCGAAGCATTTCAAACAATCCTCGCTTTAATTTGATTATTTGACCGAAATTAGTATAAAATTGTGTATAATATACTCCGATATTTTGACCTAAACTAGCATTTCAAAAAGTTTCATAGAATCTAATTTTGAGATAATATTTTTGTATGGACTTCCATCGTAACCTTCCCACATAACATATAGAAAGCATCTGAAACGTTTCGTAGCATTTCGAACAATCCTCGATTTAATTTGATTATTTGACCGAAACTAGTATAAAATTGTGTATAATATAATACAATTATGACCGAAACTAGTATTTCAAAATGTTACATAGAATCTAATTTGAGATAAGTTTTTTACACGGACTTACATCATAACCTCCCCTCTTAACAAATAGAAAGGATATAAAATGTTTTGTAGCATTTTAAACAATCCTCAATTTAATTTGATTTTTTGACTGAAACTAGTATAAAATTGTGTATAATATACTACGATTTTTGACCGAAACAAGTATTTCAAAATGTTTCATGGAATCTAATTTTGAGATAATTTTCTAAATGGACTTCCGTCATAACCTTCCATCTTAACATATAGAAAGGATCTGAAAAGTTTCCTAGAATTTCAAACAATCCTCGATTTAGTTTTATTTTTTGACCGAAACTAGTAATAAATTGTGTATAATATACTACGATTTTTTACCGAAACTAGTATTTCAAAAAGTTCGTAGGATCTTATTTTGAGATAATTTTTTGCATAAACTTCCATCATAACATTACCTAGTAATATATAGAAAGGATTTGAAACGTTTCGTAGCATTTCGAACAATCCTCGATTTAATTTGATTTTTTGACCGAAACTAGTAATAAATTGTGTATATTATACTACTATTTTTGGTCGAAACTAGTATTTCAAAAAGTTTCATAGAATCTAATTTTGAGATAATTTGTTGCATTGACTTCCATCATAACATTCCGTCATAACATTAAGAAAGGATCTGAAAAGTTTCGAAGCATTTCAAACAATCCTCAATTTAATTTGATTATTGGACCGAAATTAGTATAAAATTGTGTCTAATAAACATCGATTTTTTGACCTAAACTAGCATTTCAAAAAGTTTCATAGAATCTAATTTTGAAATAATTTTTTTGCATGGACTTCCATCATAACCTTCCCACGTAACATATATAAAGAATCTGAAAATTTTCGTAGCATTATGAATAATCCTCGATTTAATTTGATTATTTTACCGAAACTAGTATAAAATTGTGTATAATATACTACAATTTTTGACCGAAACTATTATTTCAAAAACTTTCATAGTATCTAATTTTGAGATAGTTTTTTTGCATCGACTTCCATCATAACCTTCCCTCTTAACATATAGACAGGATCTGAAAAGTTTCGTAACATGTCGAACAATCCTCGATTTAATTTGATTTTTTAACCGAAACTAGTATAAAATTGTGTATAATATACTACGATTTTTGACCGACACTAGTATTTCAAAAAGTTTCATAGAATCTAATTTTGAGATAATGTTTTGCATAGACTTCCATCATAACATTCCCTAGTAACATATATAAAGGATCTGAAACGTTTCATAGCAGTTCGAACAATCCTCGCTTTAATTTGATTTTTTGACCGAAACTAGTATAAAATTGTGTATAATATACTATGATCTTTAAATGAACTTCTATCATAACCTTCCATCTTAACATATAGAAAGGATCTAAAAAGTTTCATAATATTTCAAACAATCCTCGATTTAATTTGATTTTTTTACTGAAACTAGTAATAAATTGTGTATAATATACTAAAAATTTATGTATATTATACTACGATTTTTGGCAGAAAATAGTATTTCAAAAAGTTTCTTAGAATCTAATTTTGAGATAATGTTTTACATGGACGTCCATCATAACCTTCCCTCTTAATGTTTAAAAAAGGATATGAAAAGTTTCGTAGCATTTCGAACAATCCTTGATTTAATTTGATTTTCTTACCGAAATAGTATAAAATAGTGTATAATATACTACGATTTTTGACCTAAACTAGTATTTCAAAAAGTTTCATAGAATCTAATTTGAGGTAATTTTTTTGCATGGACTTCCATCATAACCTTCCCTCTTCACATATAGAAAGGATCAGAAAAGTTTCATAGCATTTCAAACAATCCTCGATTTAATTTGATTTTTTGACTGAAACTAGTAATAAATTGTGTATAATATACTACAATTTTTGACCGAAACTAGTATTTCAAAATGTTTCGTAGAATCTGATTTTGAGATAATATTTTGCATAGACTTCCATCATAACATTCCCTAGTAACATATAGAAAGGATCTAAAACGTTTAGTAGAATTTCGAACAATCCTCGATTTAATTTGATTTTTTGACCGAAACTAGTAATAAATTATGTATATTATACTACGATTTTTTGCCGAAACTAGTATTTCAAAAAGTTTCATAGAATCTAATTTTGAAATAATTGTTGCATTGACTTCCATCATAACATTCCGTCGTAACATTTAGAAAGGATCTGAAATGTTTCGAAGCATTTCAAACTATCCTCGATTTAATTTATTTATTTGACCGAAATTAGTATAAAATTCTGTATAATATACTAACATATTGAAAGCATATTATATGTATAATATTCTATATAAATTCTGTATAATTTGACCGTAATTTATTTATTTGACCGAAATTAATTTATTTTTTGCATCGACTTCCATCATAACCTTCCCACATAACATATAGAAAGCATCTAAAACGTTTCGTACCATGTCGAACAATCCTCGATTTAATTTGATTTTTTAACCGAAACTAGTATAAAATTTTGTATAATATACTACGATTTTTGACCGAAACTAGTATTTCAAAAAGTTTCATAGAATCTAATTTTGAGATAATGTTTTGCATAGACTTCCATCATAACATTCCCTAGTAACATATATAAAGGAGATGAAACATTTCATAGTATTTCGAACAATCCTCGCTTTTATTTGATTATTTGACCGAAACTAGTATAAAATTGTGTATAATATACTACAAATTTTGACCAAAACTAGTATTTCAAAAAGTTTCAAAGAATCTAATTTGAGATAATTTTTTGCATGGACTTTCATCATAACCTTTAGTCTTAACATATATAAAGGATCTGAAAATTTTCGTAGCATTTCAAACAATCCTCGATTTAATTTGATTTTTTGACCGAAACTAGTAATAAATTGTGTATAATATACTACGATTTTTTACCGAAACTGGTATTTCAAAAAGTTCGTAGAATCTGATTTTGAGATAATTTTTTGCATAGACTTCCATCATAAAATTACCTAGTAATATATAGAAAGGATCTGAAACGTTTCATAGCATTTCGAACAATCCTCGATTTAATTTGATTTTTTGACCGAAACTAGTAATAAATTGTGTATATTATACTACGATTTTTGGCCAAAACTAGTATTTCAAAAAGTTTCATAGAATCTAATTTTGAGATAATTTGTTGCATGGACTTCCATCATAACATTCTGTCGTAACATTTAGAAAGGATCTGAAAAGTTTCGAAGCATTTCAAACAATCCTCAATTTAATTTGATTATTGGATCGAAATTAGTATAAAATTGTGTATAATAAACACCGATTTTTTTTTACCTAAACTAGCATTTCAAAAAGATCCATAGAATCTAATTTTGAGATAATTTTTTTGCATGGACTTCCATCATAACCTTCTCACGTAACATATAGAAAGGATCTGAAAATTTTCGTAGCATTTCGAACAATCCTCGCTTTTATTTGATTATTTGACCGAAACTAGTATAAAATTGTGTATAATATACTACAAATTTTGACCAAAACTAGTATTTCAAAAAGTTTCATAGAATCTAATTTGAGATAATTTTTTTGCATGGACTTTCATCATAACCTTTCGTCTTAACATATATAAAGGATCTGAAAAGTTTCGTAGCATTTCAAACAATCATCGATTTAATTTGATTTTTTTACCAAACTAGTAATAAATTGTGTATAATATACTACGATTTTTGACCGAAACTAGTATTTCAAAAAGTTTCATAGAATCTAATTTTTAGATAATGTTATGCAGAGACGTCCATCATAACATTCCCTTGTAACATATAGAAAGGATCTGAAAAGTTTCGTAGCATTTTGAACAATCCTCAAATTAATTTGATTTTTTGACCGAAACTAGTAAAAATTAGTGTATATTATACTAGGATTTTCGCCGAACCTAGTATTTCAAAAAAATTCATAGAATCTAATTTTGAGATAATAATTGCATGGACGTCCGACATAACCTTCCCTCTTAACATTTAGAAAGGATATGAAAAGTTTCGTAGCATTTCGAACAATCCTCTATTTAATTTGATTTTTTGACCGAAACTAGTAATAAATTGTGTATATTATACTACGATTTTTCGCCGAAACTAGTATTTCAAAAAGTTTCATAGAATCTAATTTTGAAATAATTGTTGCAATGACTTCCATCATAACATTCCGTCGTAACATTTAGAAAAGATCTGAAATGTTTCGAAGCATTTCAAACTATCCTCGATTTAATTTATTTATTTGACCAAAATTAGTATAAAATTCTGTATAATATACTAAAATATAGAAAGCATTTTATATGTATAAAATTCTGTATAAATTATGTATAATTTGACCGTAATTTATTTATTTGACCGAAATTAATTTATTTTTTGCATCGACTTCCATCATAACCTTCCCACATAACATATAGAAAGCATCTAAAATGTTTCGTACCATGTCGAACAATCCTCGATTTAATTTGATTTTTTAACCGAAACTAGTATAAAATTGTGTATAATGTACTACGATTTTTGACCGAAACTAGTATTTCAAAAAGTTTCATAGAATCTAATTTTAAGATAATGTTTTGCATAGACTTCCATCATAACATTCCCTAGTAACATATATAAAGGATCTGAAACGTTTTGTAGCATTTCGAACAATCCTCGCTTTTATTTGATTATTTGACCGAAACTAGTATAAAATTGTGTATAATATACTACAAATTTTGACCAAAACTAGTATTTCAAAAAGTTTCATAGAATCTAATTTGAGATAATTTTTTTGCATGGACTTTCATCATAACCTTTCGTCTTAACATATATAAAGGATCTGAAATGTTTCGTAGCATTTCAAACAATCCTCGATTTAATTTGATTTTTTGACCGAAACTAGTAATAAATTGTGTATAATATACTACGATTTTTGACCGAAACTAGTATTTCAAAAAGTTTCATAGAATCTAATTTTTAGATAATGTTTTGCAGAAAGGTCCATCATAATATTCCCTTGTAACATATAGAAAGGACCTGAAAAGTTTTGTACCATTTTGAACAATCCTCAAATTAATTTGATTTTTTGACCGAAACTAGTAAAAATTTGTGTATATTATACTGGGATTTTTGGCCGAACCTAGTATTTCAAAAAAAATCATAGAAACTAATTTTGAGATAATTATTGCATGGACGTCCGACATAACCTTCCCTCTTAACATTTAGAAAGGATATGAAAAGTTTCGTAGCATTTCGAACAATCCTCTATTTAATTTGATTTTTTGACCGAAACTATTATAAAATTATGTATAATATAATATGATTTTTGACCAAAACTAGTATTTCAAAAAGTTTCATGGAATATAATTTTGAGATAATTTTTTTGCATGGAATTCCATCATAACCTTCCCTCTTCACATATAGAAAGGATCTGAAAAGTTTCATAGCATTTCAAACAATCCTCGATTTAATTTGATTTTTTGACTGAAACTAGTAATAAATTGTGTATAATATACTACAATTTTTGACCGAAACTAGTATTTCAAAACGTTTCGTAGAATCTGATTTTGAGATAATGTTTTGCATAGACTTCCATCATAACATTCCCTAGTAACATATAGAAAGGATCTAAAACGTTTAGTAGAATTTCATACAATCCTCGATTTAATTTGATTTTTTGACCGAAACTAGTAATAAATTGTGTATATTATACTACGATTTTTTGCCGAAACTAGTATTTAAAAAAGTTTCATAGAATCTAATTTTGAAATATTTGTTGCATTGACTTCCATCATAACATTCCGTCGTAACATTTAGAAAGGATCTGAAATGTTTCGAAGCATTTCAAACTATCCTCGATTTAATTTATTTATTTGACCGAAATTAGTATAAAATTCTGTATAATATACTAACATATAGAAAGCATATTATATGTATAAAATTCTGTATAAATTCTATATAATTTGACCGTAATTTATTTATTTGACCGAAATTAATTTATTTTTTGAATCGACTTCCATCATAACCTTCCCACATAACATATAGAAAGCATCTAAAACGTTTCGTACCATGTCGAACAATCCTCGATTTAATTTGATTTTTTAACCGAAACTAGTATAAAATTGTGTATAATGTACTACGATTTTTGACCGAAACTAGTATTTCAAAAAGTTTCATAGAATCTAATTTTGAGATAATGTTTTGCATAGACTTCCATCATAACATTCCCTAGTAACATATATAAAGGATCTGAAACATTTTGTAGCATTTCGAACAATCCTCGCTTTTATTTGATTATTTGACCGAAACTAGTATAAAATTGTGTATAATATACTACAAATTTTGACCAAAACTAGTATTTCAAAAAGTTTCATAGAATCTAATTTGAGATAATTTTTTTGCATGGACTTTCATCATAACCTTTCGTCTTAACATATTTAAAGGATCTGAAACGTTTCGTAGCATTTCAAACAATCATCGATTTAATTTGATTTTTTGACCAAACTAGTAATAAATTGTGTATAATATACTACGATTTTTGACCGAAACTAGTATTTCAAAAAGTTTCATAGAATCTAATTTTTAGATAATGTTTTGCAGAGACGTCCATCATAACATTCCCTTGTAACATATAGAAAGGATCTGAAAAGTTTCGTAGCATTTTGAACAATCCTCAAATTAATTTGATTTTTTAACCGAAACTAGTAAATATTTGTGTATATTATACTAGGATTTTTGGCCGAACCTAGTATTTCAAAAAAATTCATAGAATCTAATTTTGAGATAATTATTGCATGGACGTCCGACATAACCTTCCCTCTTAACATTTAGAAAGGATATGAAAAGTTTCGTAGCATTTCGAACAATCCTCTATTTAATTTGATTTTTTGACTGAAACTAGTAATAAATTGTGTATATTATACTACGATTTTTTGCCGAAACTAGTATTTCAAAAAGTTTCATAGAATCTAATTTTGAAATAATTGTTGCATTGACTTCCATCATAACATTCCGTCGTAACATTTAGAAAGGATCTGAAATGTTTCGAAGCATTTCAAACTATCCTCGATTTAATTTATTTATTTGACCGAAATTAGTATAAAATTCTGTATAATATACTAAAATATAGAAAGCATTTTATATGTATAAAATTCTGTATAAATTCTGTATAATTTGACCGTAATTTATTTATTTGACCGAAATTAATTTATTTTTTGCATTGACTTCCATCATAACCTTCCCACATAACATATAGAAAGCATCTAAAACGTTTCGTACCATGTCGAACAATCCTCGATTTAATTTGATTTTTTAACCGAAACTAGTATAAAATTGTGTATAATGTACTACGATTTTTGACCGAAACTAGTATTTCAAAAAGTTTCATAGAATCTAATTTTGAGATAATGTTTTGCATAGACTTCCATCATAACATTCCCTAGTAACATATATAAAGGATCTGAAACATTTTGTAGCATTTCGAACAATCCTCGCTTTTATTTGATTATTTGACCGAAACTAGTATAAAATTGTGTATAATATACTACAAATTTTGACCAAAACTAGTATTTCAAAAAGTTTCATAGAATCTAATTTGAGATAATTTTTTTGCATGGACTTTCATCATAACCTTTCGTCTTAACATATATAAAGGATCTGAAACGTTTCGTAGCATTTCAAACAATCATCGATTTAATTTGATTTTTTGACCAAACTAGTAATAAATTGTATATAATATACTACGATTTTTGACTGAAACTAGTATTTCAAAAAGTTTCATAGAATCTAATTTTTAGATAATGTTTTGCAGAGACGTCCATCATAACATTCCCTTGTAACATATAGAAAGGATCTGAAAAGTTTCGTAGCATTTTGAACAATCCTCAAATTAATTTGATTTTTTGACTGAAACTAGTAAATATTTGTGTATATTATACTAGGATTTTTGGCCGAACCTAGTATTTCAAAAAAATTCATAGAATCTAATTTTGAGATAATTATTGCATGGACGTCCGACATAACCTTCCCTCTTAACATTTAGAAAGGATATGAAAAGTTTCGTAGCATTTCGAACAATCCTCTATTTAATTTGATTTTTTGACTGAAACTAGTAATAAATTGTGTATATTATACTACGATTTTTTGCCGAAACTAGTATTTCAAAAAGTTTCATAGAATCTAATTTTGAACTAATTGTTGCATTGACTTCCATCATAACATTCCGTCGTAACATTTAGAAAGGATCTGAAATGTTTCGAAGCATTTCAAACTATACTCGATTTAATTTATTTATTTGACCGAAATTAGTATAAAATTCTGTATAATATACTAACATATAGAAAGCATATTATATGTATAAAATTCTGTATAAATTCTGTATAATTTGACCGTAATTTATTTATTTGACCGAAATTAATTTATTTTTTGCATAGACTTTTATCATAACCTTCCCACATAACATATAGAAAGCATCTAAAACGTTTTGTACCATGTCAAACAATCCTCGATTTAATTTGATTTTTAACCGAAACTAGTATAAAATTGTGTATAATGTACTACGATTTTTGACCGAAACTAGTATTTCAAAAAGTTTCATAGAATCTAATTTTGAGATAATGTTTTGCATAGACTTCCATCATAACATTCCCTAGTAACATATATAAAGGATCTGAAACGTTTCGTAGCATTTCGAACAATCCTCGCTTTTATTTGATTATTTGACCGAAACTAGTATAAAATTGTGTATAATATACTACAAATTTTGACCAAAACTAGTATTTCAAAAAGTTTCATAGAATCTAATTTGAGATAATTTTTTTGCATGGACTTTCATCATAACCTTTCGTCTTAACATATATAAAGGATCTGAAAAGTTTCGTAGCATTTCAAACAATCATCGATTTAATTTGATTTTTTGACCAAACTAGTAATAAATTGTGTATAATATACTACGATTTTTGACCGAAACTAGTATTTCAAAAAGTTTCATAGAATCTAATTTTTAGATAATGTTATGCAGAGACGTCCATCATAACATTCCCTTGTAACATATAGAAAGGATCTGAAAAGTTTCGTAGCATTTTGAACAATCCTCAAATTAATTTGATTTTTTGACCGAAACTAGTAAAAATTAGTGTATATTATACTAGGATTTTCGCCGAACCTAGTATTTCAAAAAAATTCATAGAATCTAATTTTGAGATAATAATTGCATGGACGTCCGACATAACCTTCCCTCTTAACATTTAGAAAGGATATGAAAAGTTTCGTAGCATTTCGAACAATCCTCTATTTAATTTGATTTTTTGACCGAAACTAGTAATAAATTGTGTATATTATACTACGATTTTTCGCCGAAACTAGTATTTCAAAAAGTTTCATAGAATCTAATTTTGAAATAATTGTTGCATTGACTTCCATCATAACATTCCGTCGTAACATTTAGAAAAGATCTGAAATGTTTCGAAGCATTTCAAACTATCCTCGATTTAATTTATTTATTTGACCAAAATAAATATAAAATTCTGTATAATATACTAAAATATAGAAAGCATTTTATATGTATAAAATTCTGTATAAATTATGTATAATTTGACCGTAATTTATTTATTTGAGCGAAATTAATTTATTTTTTGCATCGACTTCCATCATAACCTTCCCACATAACATATAGAAAGCATCTAAAATGTTTCGTACCATGTAGAACAATCCTCGATTTAATTTGATTTTTTAACCGAAACTAGTATAAAATTGTGTATAATGTACTACGATTTTTGACCGAAACTAGTATTTCAAAAAGCTTCATAGAATCTAATTTTAAGATAATGTTTTGCATAGACTTCCATCATAACATTCCCTAGTAACATATATAAAGGATCTGAAACGTTTCGTAGCATTTCGAACAATCCTCGCTTTTATTTGATTATTTGACCGAAACTAGTATAAAATTGTGTATAATATACTACAAATTTTGACCAAAACTAGTATTTCAAAAAGTTTCATAGAATCTAATTTGAGATAATTTTTTTGCATGGACTTTCATCATAACCTTTCGTCTTAACATATATAAAGGATCTGAAATGTTTCGTAGCATTTCAAACAATCCTCGATTTAATTTGATTTTTTGACCGAAACTAGTAATAAATTGTGTATAATATACTACGATTTTTGACCGAAACTAGTATTTCAAAAAGTTTCATAGAATCTAATTTTTAGATAATGTTTTGCAGAAAGGTCCATCATAATATTCCCTTGTAATATATAGAAAGGACCTGAAAAGTTTCGTACCATTTCGAACAATCCTCAAATTAATTTGATTTTTTGACCGAAACTAGTAAAAATTTGTGTATATTATACTAGGATTTTTGGCCGAACCTAGTATTTCAAAAAAATTCATAGAATCTAATTTTGAGATAATTATTGCATGGACGTCCGACATAACCTTCCCTCTTAACATTTAGAAAGGATATGAAAAGTTTCGTAGCATTTCGAACAATCCTCTATTTAATTTGATTTTTTGACCGAAACTATTATAAAATTATGTATAATATAATATGATTTTTGACCGAAACTAGTATTTCAAAAAGTTTCATGGAATATAATTTTGAGATAATTTTTTTGCATGGAATTCCATCATAACCTTCCCTCTTAACATATAGAAAGGATCTGAAAAGTTTCGTAGCATTTCAAACAATCCTCGATTTAATTGATTTTTTGACCGAAACTAGTAATAAATTGTGTATAATATACTACGATTTTGGACCGAAACTAGTATTTCAAAAAGTTTCGTAGAATCTGATTTTGAGATAATGTTTTGCAGAGACGTCCATCATAACATTCCCTTGTAACATATAGAAATGATCTGAAACGTTTCGTAGCATTTCAAACAATCCTCGATTTGATTTGATTTTTTGATCGAAACTAGCAAAAATTTGTGTATATTATACTACGAATTTTGCCGAAAAAAGTATTTCAAAAAGTTTCTTAGAATCTAATTTTGAGATAATGTTTTGCATGGACGTCCATCATAAACTTCCCTCTTAATGTTTAAAAAGGATATGAAAAGTTTCGTAGCATTTCGAACAATCCATGATTTAATTTGATTTTCTTACCGAAATAGTATAAAATTGTGTATAATATACTACGATTTTTGACCGAAACTAGTATTTCAAAAAGTTTCATAGAATCTAATTTGAGATAATTTTTTTGCATGGACTTCGATCATAACCTTCCCTCTTCGCATATAGAAAGGATCTGAAAAGTTTCGAGGCATTTCAAACAATCCTCGATTTAATTTGTTTTTTTGACTAAAACTAGTAATAAATTGTGTATAATATACTACGATTTTTGAACGAAACTAGTGTTTCAAATATTTTCGTAGAATCTGATTTTGAGATAATGTTTTTCATTGATTTCCATCAAAACATTCCCTAGTAACATTTAGAAAGGATCTAAAACGTTTCGTAGCATTTTGTACAATCCTCGAGTTAATTTGATTTTTTGACCGAAACTAGTAATAAATTGTCTATATTATACTATGATTTTTGGCCGAAACTAGTATTTCAAAAAGTTTCATAGAATCTAATTTTGTAGATAATATATTCTGATAATTCAAACAATCTAATTTTGAGATAATTTTTTTGCGTGGACTTTAATCATAACCTTCCCACATAACATATAGAAAGGATCTGAAAATTTTCGTAGCATTTTGAATAATCATCGATTTAATTTGATTATTTGTCCGAAACTAGTATAATATTGTGTATAATATACTACAATTTTTGACCGAAGCTAGTATTTCAAAAACTTTCATAGAATCTAATTTTAAGATAGTTTTTTTGCATGGACTTCCATCATGACCTTCCCTCTTAACATATGGACAGGATCTGAAAAGTTTCGTAACATTTCGAACAATCCTCGATTTAATTTGATTTTTTAACCGAAACTAGTATAAAATTGTGTATAATATACTACGATTTTTGACAGAAACTAATATTTTAAAAAGTTTCATAGAATCTAATTTTGAGATAATGTTTAGCATAGACTTCCATCATAACATTCCCTAGTAACATATATAAAGGATCTGAAACGTTTCGTAGCATTTCGAAGATTCCTCGATTTAATTTGATTATTTGACCGAAACTAGTATAAAATTATTTATAATATACTACAATTTTTGACCGAAACTAGTATTTCAAAAAGATCATAGAATCTAATTTGAGATAATTTTTTTACATGGACTTCCATCATAATCTCCCCTCTTATCAAAAAGAAAGGATCTGAAACTTTTCGTAGCATTTCGAACAATCATCGATTTAATTTGATTTTTTTACCGAAACTAGTATAAAACTGTGTATAATATACTACGATTTTTGACCGAAACTAGTATTTCAAAAAGTTCCATGGAATCTAATTTTGAGATAATTTTTTTGCATGGACTTCCATCATAACCTTCCCTCATAACATGAAAAAAGGATCTGAAAATTTTTGTAGCATTTCAAACAATCCTCGATTTTATTTTATTTTTTGACCGCAACTAGTAATAAATTGTGTATAATATACTACGATTTTTGACCGAAACTAGTATATCAAAAAGTCTCATAGAATCTAATTTGTAGATATTGTTTTGCAGAGACATCCATCATAGCATTCCCTTGTAACATATAGAAAGGATTTAAAACGTTTCTTAGCATTTCGAACAATCCTCGATTTAATTTGATTTTTTGACCGAAACTATTAAAAAATTGTGTATATTATACTAGGATTTTGGGCCGAACCTAGTATTTAAAATTTTTATATAGAATCTAATTTTAAGATAATTTTTTGCATGGACGTCCATCATAACCTTCCCTCTTAACATTTAGAAAGGATATGAAAAGTTTCGTAGCATTTCAAACAATCCTCGATTTAATTTGATTTTTTTTACCGGAACTAGTATAAAATTGTGTATAATATACTACGATTTTTGAGCGAAACTATTATTTCAAAAAGTTTCATGGAATCTAATTTTGAGATAATTTTTTTACATGGACTTCAATCATAACCTTCCCTCTTAACATATAGAAAGGATCTAAAACGTTTGGTAGCATTTCAAACAATCCTCGATTTAATTTGATTTTTGACCGAAACTGTTAATATATTGTGTATAATATACTACGATTTTTGAACGAAACTAGTATTTCAAAAAGTTTCGTAGAATCTGATTTTGAGATTATGTTTTGCATAAACATCCATCATAACTTTTCCATAATAACATATAGAAAGGATCTGAAACTATTCGTAGTATTTCGAACAATCCTCGATTAAATTTGAATTTTTTTACCGAAACTTGTAATAAATTGTGTATATAATACTACAATTTTTGGCCGAAACTAGCATTTCAAAAAGTTTCATAGAATCTAATTTTGAGATAATTTTTTGCATGGACTTCCATCATAACCTTCCCACGTAACAAATAGAAAGGATCTGAAAATATTCGAAGCATTTTGAATAATCCTCGATTTAATTTGATTATTTGACAGAAACTAGTATAAAATTATGTATAATATACTACAATTTTTGACCGTAACTAGTATTTCAAAAACTTTCATAGAATCTAATTTTGAGAATGTTTTTTTGCATGGACTTCCATCATAACCTTTCCTCTTAACAAATAGACAGAATCTGAAAAGTTTTGTAACATTTCAAACAATCCTCGATTTAATTTGGTTTTTTAACCGAAACTAGTATAAAATTGTGCATAATATGCTACGATTTTTGACCGAAACTAGTATTTCAAAAAGTTTTATAGAATCTAATTTTGAGATAATGTTTTGGATAGACTTCCATCATAACATTCCCGAGTAACATATATAATGGATCTGAAACATTTCGTAGCATTTCAAACAATCCTCAATTTAATTTTGATTATTTGACCTAAACTAGTATAAAATTGTGTATAATATACTACAATTTTTGACCGAAACTAGTATTTCAAAAAGTTTCATAGAATCTAATTTGAGATAATTTTTTTACATGGACTTCCATCATAACCTCCCTTATTAACAAATATAAAGGATATGAAAAGTTTCGTAGCATTTCAAACAATCCTCAATTTAATTTGATTTTTTGACCGAAACTAGTATAAAATTGTGTATAATATACTTCGATTTTTACGGAAACTAGTATTTCAAAAAGTATCATGGAATCTAATTTTAAGATAATTTTTTTGTAGGACTTCTATCATAACCTTCCCTTTTAACATATAAAAAGGATCTGAAAAGTTTCGTAGCATTTTAAACAATCCTCGATTTAATTTTATTTTTGACCGAAACTAGTAATAAATTGTGTATAATATACTACGATTTTTGACCGAAACAAGTATTTCAAAAAATTTCATAGAATCTAATTTTTAGATAATGTTTTGCATAGACTTCAATCATAACATTCCCTAGTAACATATAGAAAGGATCTGAAACGTTTCGTAGCATTTCGAACAATCCTCGATTTAATTTGATTTTTTGACCGAAACTAGTAATAAATTGTGTATATTATACTACGATTTTTGGCCGAAACTAGTATTTCAAAAAGTTTCATAGAATCTAATTTTGAGATAATTTGTAGCATGGACTTCCATCATAACATATCTTCGTAACATTTAGAAAGGATTTTAAAATTTTTGAAGCATTTCAAACAATCCTCGATTTAATTTGATTATTTGAGCAAAATTAGTATAAAATTGTGTATAATAAACTCCGATTTTTTGACCGAAACTAGCATTTCAAAAAGTTTCATTGAATCTAATTTTGAGATAATTCTTTTGCAATGACTTCCATCATAACGTTCCCATGTAACAAATAGAAAGGATCTGAAAATATTTGAAGCATTTTGAATAATCCTCGATTTAATTTGATTATTTGACCGAAACTAGTATAAAATTCTGTATAATATACTACAATTTTTGACCGTAACTAGTATTTCAAAAACTTTCATAGAATCTAATTTTGAGATAGTTTTTTTGCATGGACTTCCATCATAACCTTTCCTCTTAACAAATAGACAGAATCTGAAAAGTTTTGTAATATTTCAAACATTCCTCGATTTAATTTGATTTTTTAATCGACACTAGTATAAAATTGTGTATAATATACTACAATTTTTGACTGAATCTAGTATTTCAAAAAGTTTCATAGAATCTAATTTGAGATAATTTTTTTACATGGACTTCCATCATAACCTCCCTTCTTAACAAATAGAAAGGATATGAAACGTTTCGTAGCATTTCAAACAATCCTCAATTTAATTTGATTTTTTGACCGAAACTAGTATAAAATTGTGTATAATATACTTCGATTTTTTACCGAAACTAGTATTTCAAAAAGTATTATGGAATCGAATTTTGAGATAATTTTTTTGTAGGACTTCTATCTTAACCTTCCCTCTTAACATATAGAAAGGATCTGAAAAGTTTCGTAGCATTTCAAACAATCCTTGATTTAATTTGATTTTTTGACTGAAACTAGTAATAAATTGTGTATAATATACCATGATTTTTGACCGAAACTAGTATATCAAAAAGTTTCATAGAATCTAATTTTTAGATAATGTTTTGCAGAGACATCCATCATAACATTCCCTTGTTACATATAGAAAGGATTTGAAACGTTTCTTAGTGAAATTCTGGGATCAGGTACGTGATGTCGAATCAGATGTTTAAACACTTGAAAATTTAAACAAAACTTTAAGTGCTGGTAAATTAAATAACACAGGAAATTGTTAAGCCAGTTCAGTGTATCTCCACACTTACATCTGGGGGCTACCAAGCCAGGAAGGAAATCCAATATAAGTAATATTAATTCTGGAATTAAACCAACCAGTTTAATCCTTCACTTAATATCTACCCAAGGTAATTTCTACCTAAGACACAACTTAGATATGAGTACCTACTCACTCCCCCTCAATCACACAGTGATCTTTTACAATGATTAATAAAATTGAAGTCACACTTCAAATACAACAACTTGATCTTACTTAAAAGTTTCAATCAAGACACAATTCACTTTTTGCTTAAAAGCTCATAAAGTGACAAACAATTAAAACCTGCTATAAAACACAAACACCCTTTTTGGTCTTCTAAAATTTGTGGTCTTCTCTGAGAGTTTCAGTTCATTAAATAGATGTTTGGTTTTTGGGCTTTTTGCAAATTATCCAGACCTGATAAATCCCACAGTCATCACCTTGAATTAGGGTTAGTTAGTTTGTTTTCTCCTTGAATCAAGGTGAGTTAGTTATTCTGTTATACTGAAACCAGATAACTAAGCTCCCTAAAGATGCGCCTTGGAGTGCTTATCTCTTTTCAATTAATTCCAGATAAACTCCCCTGAATTTACTCAGTTCTGTTATGCATCATTTAAGTAAGATAGTAGGTTTGCGATGTCACAACATCTGGTGTAACATCCTGATGTCTTGAACTAAATTCATTAACAGTTACTTTATTTGTCAATGTCACAACATCTGGTGTGACATCCTGAACTAAGTTCACTTATTCTTGTTTGTCAAAAATTCTGCCAATTCTTAACATCTACAAACTCCCCCTTTGGCTAATTTTTGGCTAACATAATCTTCTGGTTTTATCAGAAAGCAGCAGAGTTCTTTTATCAAAGTGCAGCAGAGTTTTTTCTGTTGAATCATGCGAGAGCTAATAATATGCTCCCCTTCAAACCTGTATGTATACTGCTATGACTTGTTCAACAAAATTTTATATACCAATGAGCATTCAAAAAAGAACTTAGTTCAGAAGACAGAAATTAACTTCAGCATTGTTCATTAAACAGGCAAACAGCAGCAAACATTGTTGTTCAGTACACTTCTCCCCCTTGTTAGACAGAAATTTGGCGCCACACATTACATAAGCAGAGAGAAAAACAAAACATTCAAAATAACAAAGCAAAACAGGCAATACATTTTCCACCACAACCAGCTTCACTCAGACTCATCATACTCTGTATCCTCTTCATCCTCAGACTCAGCATCATATCCATCCACATCTCCAACAACTTCCTCCAGGTCTTTGAATTATGTTCTCCAGCTTTTTCTTCCTTTCATCCAGCCCTTTGCAGGTAGTCTTGAGCTCTGCAATCAGGGCTGCCTTTGATATGGGAGTCTTAACAGCAGATGGCCCAACAGATGTCCCACTTTGAGCTTCAACATTTGCAGCATGATGGCTCAGAAACAGTTTGTAGTGAAAGGACAGTGGACTCTCTCTCTTGCAGACAGAATCCTTATCAGTAAGGATGCCTGGATATTGGTTGAGAATAATTCCACAAAGCAGAGAGGGAAAAGCTATTGGAAGCTTGGTTGCTGATGTTCCTGCATGCTTTAGAGTTTGATCAAATATATATGCCCCATAGTCCAACTTTGTTTGGGTGCCTACAGCACATATAAACCTTCCCAGTCCAGTAGCTATAGAAGAGGTGTGGTTTTGGGGACCCAGTTGACTGTTCCAATCCTGTGCAGCATAGCATACTTCCTTGTTAGCAAGCTGACAGATAGTTTACCTTTGACTGGCCATGACTTGACCTGGTTGGCAGTGATGATTTTGCAGACTTGGTTGTCAGTTTTTCCCAGCTCATTTGGCCCATCTGATTCTCTCCCTAGGTACTGATTTATCACCTTGGGAGAAAAATCAACACATCTCCCCCTGACATATACCTTCCTGAAATCCTCAGATTTCCCATCAGCACACCCCTCTTGCAGATTGACTATGAATTCTTTGACCAGCAGTTCATAGCAAGGGGAAAAGTTGGAAACAGTTTTGAATAAACCAGCATTGGAGAATTAAATCTATTACCCCAGTGCACTCCAAAGCATTGCTACCCAACTCTCTTTCCAAAGCCACCCTTCTTTGATAAACATACTTCCACTTGCCTACACTAGAGACATGATCGAAGGACACATTGTCCAGAGGTGCTTCAGGAACAGCAGTGGCAGTCCTGGGAGGTGCTGGCTTCTTCCTTGGTTGGGATGTTAGGACATCCTCCTCAACATCTGAGTCAGGTGGAGTTGTAGCTTTCCTCTTCTGGGTGCTTACCTTGCTCCATTGCTTAGTAGGTCCAAAGGCAACTTTGACCTTGTCCTTCTTGGGAGTAGATTGTTTCTTTTCAGGAGTTGCATGTGCAGCTGGCTTCTTCTCCTTCCTAGCCCTAAGCCTCTTGGCTATGCTAGGATTGACAGATGCTATGATCTCAGTGTCAGAGTCATCATCTAGGTGTTCAACAAGTGGAGGTTGGGAAGCCTCTTTTTCAACAGCTTGATCAACAAGAGCTTGATCATCAGTGGCTTTATCATCAGTAGCTTGATCATTATCAGTTGAGGTTTTGTTCTGGTCCTCAGATGCTTCAACATTTCTTGGGACATCCTGTTGAGCAGGTATGTCCTCTTCAGCCTGGTTGCTTGGTTCTTCTTGTGGAGCAGGCATACTGTTCAGGGGAACAGACACCCCAGGCACAACTCTTTGTTCAGAGAGGATCCTATTTACAAGTTGTTTGATGGATGCATCCACATAATCAGAAGCTTTGGGGGTGCTTGTAGATGAAGGAGTTCCCTTGCTTTTGCTGAAAATAGGCTCCTTAGCTCTTCTTTCATTTGGAGTTCTAGGTTTTTGAGCAATAGGAATGCTTCCTCTGATCTCATCTATAGGAGTAGCATCCATTGGTACTACAGAAATTGGAGTTGCATGCACTACATCTTCTTGATTGAGACCCTCATCAATGAAGTTAGGGTTTTGATGTTGAGACATTTTTCGAATGTAGTGGAAGAGGATTTAGGTTTGATAGATTTTGATGAGCTTAGATATTCAGCTGTAGCATGCAAAATGTTTTGTGGAGCTAGTGGGAATGTGAGAAGCTGAGAGCACGTTTTCACATTTATAGAATCCGTTACTAGTGGAGTTTTTAGGATTGGAATACTAACAGT
Organism: Lathyrus aphaca; assembly: GCA_963966055.1. Taxonomy (NCBI): domain Eukaryota; kingdom Viridiplantae; phylum Streptophyta; class Magnoliopsida; order Fabales; family Fabaceae; genus Lathyrus; species Lathyrus aphaca. The sequence goes on along the minus strand of OZ014523.1, from coordinate 61,090,614 downwards.
TATTGGCCAGACTGGTGCTGCCATCTGGTGATCATGCCACCCGATGTCATAAGACATGCTGGCACTTCTCCATAACTGCTATATTTCACATATGCAGATTCCCAATTTACCCCTTAGGTTTTCAAATTAGGTAGCATCCAAAGCCTTAGTAAATATATCAGCTAATTGCAGCTCTGTGGCTACATGCTCTAATGTGATCACCTTCTCTTCCACAAGGTCTCTGAAGAAGTGATGTCTGATGTCTATGTGCTTAGTTCTGCTATGTTGGATAGGATTTTTGGAGATGTTAATTGCACTTAAATTGTCACAGTACAATGTCATGACATCTTGTGGGACATTGTATTCTGTGAGCATTTGTTTCATCCATACCAACTGTGAACAACTGCTACCAGCTGCAATATATTCAGCTTCAGCAGTGGATAAGGATACACAATTTTGTTTCTTACTGAACCAAGAAATTAAATTGTTTCCTAGAAAGAAGCATCCTCCTGATGTACTCTTTCTATCATCAGCACTTCCAGCCCAGTCAGCATCACAAAATCCAGTGAGGATTGGTTCACAACCATGAGAGTACATTATGCCATAGTCACATGTACCATTAACATATTTCAAAATCCTCTTCACCTGGTTTAGATGGCTCACTTTTGGTTCATCTTGATACCTTGCACACACACCTACTGCAAAAGCTATATCTGGTCTGCTAGCTGTTAGATATAGTAGGCTTCCAATCATGCTTCTGTATAAGCTTTGGTCCACATTCTCACCTTTGTCATCCTTTGTCAGTTTTAAATGAGTGGGGGCAGGTGTTCTCTTGTGACTTGCATTGTCCATCCCAAACTTCTTGACATGAATCATGGCTCTAGATGACTCTTGAATAGTTATGTTCTTCCTTTCAACAATCCCATTATGTTGAGGGGTGATAGGAGAAGAATACTCATGATTGATCCCTTCTGAAGAGAAGAAGTCTAAGAATTTTTTATTCTCAAACTCCTTACCATGATCACTTCTTATTATGACCACACAGCTTGCTTTTTCTCTTTGGATTCTATATCACAGATCTTTAAATACATCAAACACATCACACTTTTCTTTGATGAAGCTTATCCAGGTATATCTTGAGAAGTCATCAACAACCACATAGGCATATCTTTTTCCACCAAGACTCTCTACCTGCATTGGTCCCATAAGGTCCATATGCAATAATTCCAAAACTTTGGAAGTTGTCAGATGTTGGAGCTTTGGGTGTGAAATCTTGGTTTGCTTGCCTATTTGACATTCACCAACACTTTACTTTCATCAATCTTAAGTCTTGGTATCCCTCTTATAGCCTCCATAGATATGATCTTCTTTATTCCTCTGAGATGGAGATGACCCAGTCTTTGATGCCACAGCTTCACTTCTTCTTCTTTGGCTAAGGAACAAGTAGATGTGAGGCTGGAATCTTGGGGTTCCCACATATAGCAGTTGTCTTTTGATCTGGCTCCTCTCATGACAACTTTCTGTTCTTTACCAGAAACTATGCACTCAGTTTTGGTGAAGTTGACACTGTAACCTTGGTCACATAACTGACTTATGCTGATCAAGTTAGCAGTTATTACCAACAGCACATCATCTAGACTTGGTACACCTGAGCAGTCCAGGGTCCCAACTCCCTTGATTTCCCCCTTTGCTCCATCTCCAAAGGTTACATATCTGGATGAGTGTGACTTTAAGTCTACCAGCAGATTCTTCAGTCCAGTCATGTGCCTTGAGCAGCCACTGTCAAAATACCAGTCTTCCTTAGCAGATACTCTGAGAGATGTATGAGCTATAGAGGCGACAACCTTCGTGGACCATTTTTGCTTGTTGTGAGGTTTCCTTTGATGCATCTGCTCTGGGTATAGTCCATCTCTAGAGTTCCAAGGCTGCTTGTTGACCTTGTTCTTAGGCATGTACTGGTGGCTTTGATCAGCATAAAGACTAGCTTTAGGTATCCAAATTTTCTTGGTGACCTCTGTCTTCTGCTTAAGAGGGTGCTGAGACTTCTGATTGGGGTATCCATGCAGCTTGTAGCAAAAAGGTTTGATGTGACCAAACCTTCCACAGTGATGGCATCTCCATCTTTGATATTTCTTTTTCATCATGTGTTTGTCATGATGTTGAGACATCTGCTTGAACATCTTGTTTGACTTCATGGGATTTGAAGTTGTTTGGCTGGTGCTAGACTCAAAGTTTTGAGCTTTATTAAATCCCAGCCCAGTCCTATCCCCTGAGTGCTTGTTGTTGTTGAGAATGACATCCAGTGTGTTTGAGCTACTGTTCAGCATTCTAACAGATTTGGACATATGTTCCATTTTGGAGTTGAGTAGGCTGACTTCACTTTTCAAGGTGTCAATGATCTCTAGATGACTTGTCTTTTCAGCATTTAATTCCTCAATCTGCTTCTTCTGCTGTATATTTTCCATGCATACTTTAGTGCTCCTTTTACACAGCATCCTGTAAGATGCTTCAAGCTCTTCAAATGATAGATCCTCATCACTGGATCCCCCTTCAGTTTCACATACTCCAGCTAGAGCAGTGATGTGCTTTGCAGATTCTTCTTCTGATTCACAACCTGAGTCTTCATCTGACCAAGACACAGAGAGGCCTTTCTTCTGCTTCTTTAGGTATGCTGGGCACTCACTTCTGATGTGTCCATACCCTTCACATCCATGACATTGGTTCCCTTTTCCTTGGTTAGTCTTCTCATCATAGTTTGACCTTCTATTAGAGTCATAAGGTCTTTTATTCTCAGAGGTTGAGTTTCTTCCACTTGGTCTGGGCCTGTTTTCCATTTTTTTTAGAATTTTGTTGAATTGTCTTCCAAGCATAGCAATTGATTCTGATAAGTTGTCTTCAGAATCTTCATGACTTTCTTCTTCTTTATCAGTGTTTGAGACCAGGGCTATGCTTTTGTTTTTCTTCACAATTGTATCATTCATTCCCATCTCAAAGGTTTGAAGGGAACCAATGAGCTCCTCAACCTTCATTGTGCAGATGTCCTGAGCTTCTTCTATGGCAGTAACCTTCATGTCAAATCTTTTTGGCAGTGATCTGAGAATCTTCCTTACCAACTTTTCATCACTCATCTTCTCTCCCAAGGCACCAGAAGTATTAGCAATTTCAAGGATGTTCATGTAAAATTCATGAATGGTCTCATCTTCCTTCATCCTCAAGTTTTCAAACTTGGTGGTGAGAAGTTGAAGTCTTGACATCTTCACCTTTGATGTTCCTTCATGAGTAGTTTTGAGAGTGTCCCAAACATCCTTGGCCAGCTCACAGTGATGCACAAGCCTAAATATGTTCCTGTCAATGCCATTGAATAAGGCATTTAAGGCTTTGGAATTTCCAAGTGTGGAATCTTCTTCCTCCTTGCTCCACTCTTCTTCAGGCTTCAACACTTTTGCCCCATCCTTATTGTCTTGGACAGGGTGCTCCCATCCTTTGTTAACTGCTTTCCAAGCCTTGCTATCAAGAGATTTCAAGAATGCTACCATTCTTGGCTTCCAGTAATCATAGTTGGATCCATCCAAGATAGGTGGTCGATTCACAGATCCTACATCTCTGTCCATGTTCCCAAAATTTTCAGTCCCTAGATCTCACCCAGTTATACAGGCAGGGTGCCTGCTCTGATGCCAATTGAAATTTTGGGATCAGGTACGTGATGTCGAATCAGATGTTTAAACACTTGAAAACTTAAACAAAACTTAAAGTGCTGGTAAATTAAATAACACAGGAAATTGTTAACCCAGATCAGTGTATCTCCACACTTACATCTGGGCGCTACCAAGCCAAGAAGGAAATCCAATATAAGTAATATTAATTCTGGAATTAAACCAACCAGTTTAATCTTTCACTTAATATCTACCCAAGGCAATTTCTACCTAAGACACAACTTAGATATGAGTACCTACTCACTCCCCCTCAATCACACAGTGATCTTTTACAATGATTAATAAAATTGAAGTCACACTTCAAATACAACAGCTTGGTCTTACTTAAAAGTTTCAATCAAGACACAATTCACTTTTTGCTTAAAAGCTCATAAAGTGACAAACAATTAAAACCTGCTATAAAACACAAACACCCTTTTTGGTCTTCTAAAATTCGTGCTCTTCTCTGAGAGTTTCAGTTCCTTAAATAGATGCTTGGTTCTTGGGCTTTTTGCAAATTATTCAGACCTGATAAATCCCACAGTCATCACCTTGAATTAGGGTTAGTTAGTTTGTTATCTCCTTGAATCAAGGTGAGTTAGTTATTCTGTTATACTGAAACCAGATAACTAAGCTCCCTAAAGACGCGCCTTGGAGTGCTTATCTCTTTTCAATTAATTCCAGATAAACTCCCCTGAATTTACTCAGTTTTGTTATGCATCATTTAAATAAGATAGCAGGTTTGCGATGTCACAACATCTGGTGTGACATCCTGATGTCTTTAACTAAATTCATTAAAAATTACTTTATTTGTCAATGTCACAACATCTGGTGTGACATCCTGAATAAGTTCACTTATTCTTGTTTGTCAAAAATTCTGCCAATTCTTAACATCTACACTTAGCATTTCTAACAATCCTTGATTTAATTTGATTTTTTGACCGAAACTATTAAAAAATTGTGTATACTATATTAGGATTTTTGGCCGAACCTAGTATTACAATTTTTTTTATAGAATCTAATTTTGAGATAATTTTTTGCATGGACGTTCATCATAACCTTCCCTCTTAACATTTAGAAAGGATTTGAAAAGTTTCGTAGCATTTTGAACAATCCTCGATTTAATTTGATTTTTTTACCGAAACTAGTATAAAATTGTGTATAATATATTACGATTTTTGAACGAAACTAGTATTTCAAAAAGTTTCATGGAATCTAATTTTGAGATAATTTTTTTGCATGGACTTCCATCATAACCTTCCCTCTTAACATATAGAAAGGATCTGAAAAGTTTCGTAGCATTTTAAACAATCCTCGATTGTATTTAATTTTTGACCGAAACTAGTAATAAATTGTGTATAATATACTACGATTTTTGACCGAAACTAGTATTTCAAAAAGTTTCGTAGAATCTGATTTTGAGATAATGTTTTGCATAGACTTCCATCATAACATTCCCTAGTAACATATAGAAAGGATCTGAAACGTTTCATAGCATTTCGAACAATCCTCGATTTAATTTGATTTTTTGACCGAAACTAGTAATAAATTGTGTATATTATACTAAGATTTTGGGCCGAAACTAGTATTTCAAAAAGTTTCATAGAATCTAATTTTGAGATAATTTGTAGCATGGACTTCCATGATAACATTCCATCGTAACATTTAGAAAGGATTTTAAAATTTTCGAAGCATTTCAAACAATCCTCGATTCAATTTGATTATTTGAGCAAAATTAGTATAAAATTGTGTATAATATACTCCGATTTTTTGACCGAAACTAGCATTTCAAAAGGTTTCATAGAATCTAATTTTGAGATAATGTTTTTGCATGGACTTCCATCATAACCTTCCCACGTAACAAATATAAAGGATCTGAAAATATTCGAAGCATTTTGAATAATCCTCGATTTAATTTGATTATTTGACCCAAACTAGTATAAAATTGTGTATAATAGACTACAATTTTTGACCGTAACTAGTATTTCAAAAACTTTCATAGAATCTAATTTTGAGATAGTTTTTTTGCATGGACATCCATCATAACCTTTCCTCTTAACAAATAGACAGAATCTGAAAAGTTTTGTAACATTTCAAACAATCCTCGATTTAATTTGACTTTTTTAACCGAAACTAGTATAAAATTGTGCATAATATACTACGATTTTTGACCGAAACTAGTATTTCAAAAAGTTTTATAGAATCTAATTTTGAGATAATGTTTTGGATAGACTTCCATCATAACATTCCCGAGTAACATATATAATGGATCTGAAACATTTTGTAGCATTTCGAACAATCCTCAATTTAATTTTGATTATTTGACCTAAACTAGTATAAAATTGTGTATTAAATACTTCAATTTTTGACCGAAACTAGTATTTCAAAAAGTTTCATAGAATCTAATTTGAGATAATATTTTTACATGGACTTCCATCATAACCTCCCTTCTTAACAAATAGAAAGGTTATGAAAAGATTCGTAGCATTTCAAACAATCCTCAATTTAATTTGATTTTTTGACCGAAACTAGTATTAAATTGTGTATAATATACTTCGATTTTTTACCGAAACTAGTATTTAAAAAAGTATCATGGAATCTAATTTTGAGATAATTTTTTTGTAGGACTTCCATCATAACCTTCCCTCTTAACATATAGAAAGGATCTGAAAAGTTTCGTAGCATTTTAAACAATCCTCGATTGTATTTGATTTTTGACCGAAACTAGTAATAAATTGTGTATAATATACCACGATTTTTGACCGAAACTAGTATATCAAAAAGTTTCATAGAATCTAATTTTTAGATAATGTTTTGCAGAGATATCCATCATAACATTCCCTTGTAACATATAGAAAGGATTTGAAACGTTTCTTAGCATTTCGAACAATCCTCGATTTAATTTGATTTTTTGACCGAAACTATTAAAAAATTGTGTATATTATACAAGGATTTTTGGCCGAACCTAGTATTTCAATTTTTTTTTATAGAATCTAATTTTGAGATAATTTTATGCCATGACGTTCATCATAACCTTCCCTCTTAACATTTAGAAAGGATTTGAAAAGTTTCATAGCATTTTGAACAATCCTCGATTTAATTTGATTTTTTTACCGAAACTAGTATAAAATTGTGTATAATATATTACGATTTTTGAACGAAACTAGTATTTCAAAAAGTTTCATGGAATCTAATTTTGAGATAATTTTTTTGCATGGACTTCCATCATAACCTTCCCTCTTAACATATAGAAAGGATCTGAAAAGTTTCGTAGCATTTTAAACAATCCTCGATTGTATTTGATTTTTGACCGAAACTAGTAATAAATTGTGTATAATATACTACGATTTTTGACCGAAACTAGTATTTCAAAAAGCTTCGTAGAATCTGATTTTGAGATAATGTTTTGCATAGACTTCCATCATAACATTCCCTAGTAACATATAGAAAGGATCTGAAACGTTTCGTAGAGTTTCGAACAATCCTCGATTTAATTTGATTTTTTGACAGAAACTAGTAATAAATTGTGTATATTATACTACGATTTTTGGCCGTAACTAGTATTTCAAAAAGTTTCATAGAATCTAATTTTGAGATAATTTGTAGCATGGACTTCCATCATAACATTCCATCGTAACATTTAGAAAGGATTTTAAAATTTTCGAAGCATTTCAAACAATCCTCGATTCAATTTGATTATTTGAGCAATATTAGTATAAAATTGTGTATAATATACTCCGATTTTTTGACCGAAACTAGCATTTCAAAAGGTTTCATAGAATCTAATTTTGAGATAATGTTTTTGCATGGACTTCCATCATAACCTTCCCACGTAACAAATATAAAGGATCTGGAAATATTCGAAGTATTTTGAATAATCCTCGATTTAATTTGATTATTTGACCCAAACTAGTATAAAATTGTGTATAATAGACTACAATTTTTGACCGTAACTAGTATTTCAAAAACTTTCATAGAATCTAATTTTGAGATAGTTTTTTTGCATGGACATCCATCATAACCTTTCCTCTTAACAAATAGACAGAATCTGAAAAGTTTTGTAACATTTCAAACAATCCTCGATTTAATTTGACTTTTTTAACCGAAACTAGTATAAAATTGTGCATAATATACTACGATTTTTGACCGAAACTAGTATTTCAAAAAGTTTTATAGAATCTAATTTTAAGATAATGTTTTGGATAGACTTCCATCATAACATTCCCGAGTAACATATATAATGGATCTGAAACATTTTGTAGCATTTCGAACAATCCTCAATTTAATTTTGATTATTTGACCTAAACTTGTATAAAATTGTGTATAATATACTACAATTTTTGACCGAAACTAGTATTTCAAAAAGTTTCATAGAATCTAATTTGAGATAATATTTTTACATGGACTTCCATCATAACCTCCCTTCTTAACAAATAGAAAGGTTATGAAAAGATTCGTAGCATTTCAAACAATCCTCAATTTAATTTGATTTTTTGACCGAAACTAGTATTAAATTGTGTATAATATACTTCGATTTTTTACCGAAACTAGTATTTAAAAAAGTATCATGGAATCTAATTTTGAGATAATTTTTTTGTAGGACTTCCATCATAACCTTCCCTCTTAACATATAGAAAGGATCTGAAAAGTTTCGTAGCATTTTAAACAATCCTCGATTGTATTTGATTTTTGACCGAAACTAGTAATAAATTGTGTATAATATACCACGATTTTTGACCGAAACTAGTATATCAAAAAGTTTCATAGAATCTAATTTTTAGATAATGTTTTGCAGAGACATCCATCATAACATTCCCTTGTAACATATAGAAAGGATTTGAAACGTTTCTTAGCATTTCGAACAATCCTCGATTTAATTTGATTTTTTGACCGAAACTATTAAAAAATTGTGTATATTATACAAGGATTTTTGGCCGAACCTAGTATTTCAATTTTTTTATAGAATCTAATTTTGAGATAATTTTTTGCATGGACGTTCATCATAACCTTCCCTCTTAACATTTAGAAAGGATTTTAAAAGTTTCATAGCATTTTGAACAATCCTCGATTTAATTTGATTTTTTTACCGAAACTAGTATAAAATTGTGTATAATATATTACGATTTTTGAACGAAACTAGTATTTCAAAAAGTTTCATGGAATCTAATTTTGAGATAATTTTTTTGCATGGACTTCCATCATAACCTTCCCTCTTAACATATAGAAAGGATCTGAAAAGTTTCATAGCATTTTAAACAATCCTCGATTGTATTTGATTTTTGACCGAAACTAGTAATAAATTGTGTATAATATACTACGATTTTTGACCGAAACTAGTATTTCAAAAAGCTTCGTAGAATCTGATTTTGAGATAATGTTTTGCATAGACTTCCATCATAACATTCCCTAGTAACATATAGAAAGGATCTGAAACGTTTCGTAGCATTTCGAACAATCCTCGATTTAATTTGATTTTTTGACAGAAACTAGTAATAAATTGTGTATATTATACTACGATTTTTTGCCGTAACTAGTATTTCAAAAAGTTTCATAGAATCTAATTTTGAGATAATTTGTAGCATGGACTTCCATCATAACATTCCGTTGTAACATTTAGAAAGGATTTTAAAATTTTCGAAGCATTTCAAACAATCCTCGAATCAATTTGATTATTTGAGCAAAATTAGTATAAAATTGTGTATAATATACTCCGATTTTTTGACCAAAACTAGCATTTCAAAAAGTATCATAGAATCTAATTTTGAGATAATTTTTTTGCATGGACTTCCATCATAACCTTCCCACTTAACAAATAGAAAGGATCTGGAAATATTCGAAGCATTTTGAATAATCCTCGATTTAATTTGATTATTTGACCCAAACTAGTATAAAATTGTGTATAATAGACTACAATTTTTGACCGTAACTAGTATTTCAAAAACTTTCATAGAATCTAATTTTGAGATAGTTTTTTTGCATGGACATCCATCATAACCTTTCCTCTTAACAAATAGACAGAATCTGAAAAGTTTTGTAACATTTCAAACAATCCTCGATTTAATTTGACTTTTTTAACCGAAACTAGTATAAAATTGTGCATAATATACTACGTTTTTTGACCGAAACTAGTATTTCAAAAAGTTTTATAGAATCTAATTTTAAGATAATGTTTTGGATAGACTTCCATCATAACATTCCCGAGTAACATATATAATGGATCTGAAACATTTTGTAGCATTTCGAACAATCCTCAATATAATTAGTATTATTTGACCTAAACTAGTATAAAATTGTGTATAATATACTACAATTTTTGACGGAAACTAGTATTTCAAAAAGTTTCATAGAATCTAATTTGAGATAATTTTTTTACATGGACTTCCATCATAACCTCCCTTCTTAACAAATAGAAAGGTTATGAAAAGATTCGTAGCATTTCAAACAATCCTCAATTTAATTTGATTTTTTGACCGAAACTAGTATTAAATTGTGTATAATATACTTCGATTTTTTACCGAAACTAGTATTTAAAAAAGTATCATGGAATCTAATTTTGAGATAATTTTTTTGTAGGACTTCTATCATAACCTTCCCTCTTAACATATAGAAAGAATCTGAAAAGTTTCGTAGCATTTCAAACAATCCTCGATTTAATTTGATTTTTTGACCGAAACTAGTAATAAATTGTGTATCATATACCACGATTTTTGACCGAAACTAGTATATCAAAAAGTTTCATAGAATCTAATTTTTAGATAATGTTTTGCAGAGACATCCATCATAACATTCCCTTGTAACATATAGAAAGGATTTGAAACGTTTCTTAGCATTTCGAACAATCCTCGATTTAATTTGATTTTTTGACCGAAACTATTAAAAAATTGTGTATATTATACAAGGATTTTTGGCCGAACCTAGTATTTCAATTTTTTATTAGAATCTAATTTTGAGATAATTTTTTGCATGGACGTTCATCATAACCTTCCCTCTTAACATTTAGAAAGGATTTGAAAAGTTTCATAGCATTTTGAACAATCCTCGATTTAATTTGATTTTTTTACCGAAACTAGTATAAAATTGTGTATAATATATTACGATTTTTGAACGAAACTAGTATTTCAAAAAGTTTCATGGAATCTAATTTTGAGATAATTTTTTTGCATGGACTTCCATCATAACCTTCCCTCTTAACATATAGAAAGGATCTTAAAAGTTTCGTAGCATTTTAAACAATCCTCGATTGTATTTGATTTTTGACCGAAACTAGTAATAAATTGTGTATAATATACTACGATTTTTGACCGAAACTAGTATTTCAAAAAGCTTCGTAGAATCTGATTTTGAGATAATGTTTTGCATAGACTTCCATCATAACATTCCCTAGTAACATATAGAAAGGATCTGAAACGTTTCGTAGCATTTCGAACAATCCTCGATTTAATTTGATTTTTTGACAGAAACTAGTAATAAATTGTGTATATTATACTACGATTTTTTGCCGTAACTAGTATTTCAAAAAGTTTCATAGAATCTAATTTTGAGATAATTTGTAGCATGGACTTCCATCATAACATTCTGTTGTAACATTTAGAAAGGATTTTAAAATTTTCGAAGCATTTCAAACAATCCTCGAATCAATTTGATTATTTGAGCAAAATTAGTATAAAATTGTGTATAATATACTCCGATTTTTTGACCAAAACTAGCATTTCAAAAAGTTTCATAGAATCTAATTTTGAGATAATTTTTTTGCATGGACTTCCATCATAACCTTCCCACGTAACAAATAGAAAGGATCTGAAAATATTCAAAGCATTTTGAATAATCCTCGATTTAATTTGATTATTTGACCCAAACTAGTATAAAATTGTGTATAATAGACTACAATTTTTTACCGTAACTAGTATTTCAAAAACTTTCATAGAATCTAATTTTGAGATAGTTTTTTTGCATGGACATCCATCATAACCTTTCCTCTTAACAAATAGACAGAATCTGAAAAGTTTTGTAACATTTCAAACAATCCTCGATTTAATTTGACTTTTTTAACCGAAACTAGTATAAAATTGTGCATAATATACTACGATTTTTGACCGAAACTAGTATTTCAAAAAGTTTTATAGAATCTAATTTTGAGATAATGTTTTGGATAGACTTCCATCATAACATTCCCGAGTAACATATATAATGGATCTGAAACATTTTGTAGCATTTCGAACAATCCTCAATATAATTTTGATTATTTGACCTAAACTAGTATAAAATTGTGTATAATATACTACAATTTTTGACGGAAACTAGTATTTCAAAAAGTTTCATAGAATCTAATTTGAGATAATTTTTTTACATGGACTTCCATCATAACCTCCCTTCTTAACAAATAGAAAGGTTATGAAAAGATTCGTAGCATTTCAAACAATCCTAAATTTAATTTGATTTTTTGACCGAAACTAGTATTAAATTGTGTATAATATACTTCGATTTTTTACCGAAACTAGTATTTAAAAAAGTATCATGGAATCTAATTTTGAGATAATTTTTTTGTAGGACTTCTATCATAACCTTCCCTCTTAACATATAGAAAGGATCTGAAAAGTTTCGTAGCATTTCAAACAATCCTCGATTTAATTTGATTTTTTGACCGAAACTAGTAATAAATTGTGTATCATATACCACGATTTTTGACCGAAACTAGTATATCAAAAAGTTTCATAGAATCTAATTTTTAGATAATGTTTTGCAGAGACATCCATCATAACATTCCCTTGTAACATATAGAAAGGATTTGAAACGTTTCTTAGCATTTCGAACAATCCTCGATTTAATTTGATTTTTTGACCGAAACTATTAAAAAATTGTGTATATTATACAAGGATTTTTGGCCGAACCTAGTATTTCAATTTTTTTTATAGAATCTAATTTTGAGATAATTTTTTGCATGGACGTTCATCATAACCTTCCCTCTTAACATTTAGAAAGGATTTGAAAAGTTTCATAGCATTTTGAACAATCCTCGATTTAATTTGATTTTTTTACCGAAACTAGTATAAAATTGTGTATAATATATTACGATTTTTGAACGAAACTAGTATTTCAAAAAGTTTCATGGAATCTAATTTTGAGATAATTTTTTTGCATGGACTTCCATCATAACCTTCCCTCTTAACATATAGAAAGGATCTGAAAAGTTTCGTAGCATTTTAAACAATCCTCGATTGTATTTGATTTTTGACCGAAACTAGTAATAAATTGTGTATAATATACTACGATTTTTGACCGAAACTAGTATTTCAAAAAGCTTCGTAGAATCTGATTTTGAGATAATGTTTTGCATAGACTTCCATCATAACATTCCCTAGTAACATATAGAAAGGATCTGAAACGTTTCGTAGCATTTCGAACAATCCTCGATTTAATTTGATTTTTTGACAGAAACTAGTAATAAATTGTGTATATTATACTACGATTTTTGGCCGTAACTAGTATTTCAAAAAGTTTCATAGAATCTAATTTTGAGATAATTTGTAGCATGGACTTCCATCATAACATTCCGTTGTAACATTTAGAAAGGATTTTAAAATTTTCGAAGTATTTCAAACAATCCTCGAATCAATTTGATTATTTGAACAAAATTAGTATAAAATTGTGTATAATATACTCCGATTTTTTGACCGAATCTAGCATTTCAAAAATTTCATAGAATCTAATTTTGAGATAATTTTTTTGCATGGACTTCCATCATAACCTTCCCACGTAACAAATAGAAAGGATCTGAAAATATTCAAAGCATTTTGAATAATCCTCGATTTAATTTGATTATTTGACCCAAACTAGTATAAAATTGTGTATAATAGACTACAATTTTTTACCGTAACTAGTATTTCAAAAACTTTCATAGAATCTAATTTTGAGATAGTTTTTTTGCATGGACATCCATCATAACCTTTCCTCTTAACAAATAGACAGAATCTGAAAAGTTTTGTAACATTTCAAACAATCCTCGATTTAATTTGACTTTTTTAACCGAAACTAGTATAAAATTGTGCATAATATACTACGATTTTTGACCGAAACTAGTATTTCAAAAAGTTTTATAGAATCTAATTTTGAGATAATGTTTTGGATAGACTTCCATCATAACATTCCCGAGTAACATATATAATGGATCTGAAACATTTTGTAGCATTTCGAACAATCCTCAATATAATTTTGATTATTTGACCTAAACTAGTATAAAATTGTGTATAATATACTACAATTTTTGACGGAAACTAGTATTTCAAAAAGTTTCATAGAATCTAATTTGAGATAATTTTTTTACATGGACTTCCATCATAACCTCCCTTCTTAACAAATAGAAAGGTTATGAAAAGATTCGTAGCATTTCAAACAATCCTAAATTTAATTTGATTTTTTGACCGAAACTAGTATTAAATTGTGTATAATATACTTCGATTTTTTACCGAAACTAGTATTTAAAAAAGTATCATGGAATCTAATTTTGAGATAATTTTTTTGTAGGACTTCTATCATAACCTTCCCTCTTAACATATAGAAAGGATCTGAAAAGTTTCGTAGCATTTCAAACAATCCTCGATTTATTTTGATTTTTTGACCGAAACTAGTAATAAATTGTGTATCATATACCACGATTTTTGATCGAAACTAGTATATCAAAAAGTTTCATAGAATCTAATTTTTAGATAATGTTTTGCAGAGACATCCATCATAACATTCCCTTGTAACATATAGAAAGGATTTGAAACGTTTCTTAGCATTTCGAACAATCCTCGATTTAATTTGATTTTTTGACCGAAACTATTAAAAAATTGTGTATATTATACAAGGATTTTTGGCCGAACCTAGTATTTCAATTTTTTTTATAGAATCTAATTTTGAGATAATTTTTTGCATGGACGTTCATCATAACCTTCCCTCTTAACATTTAGAAAGGATTTGAAAAGTTTCATAGCATTTTGAACAATCCTCGATTTAATTTGATTTTTTTACCGAAACTAGTATAAAATTGTGTATAATATATTACGATTTTTGAACGAAACTAGTATTTCAAAAAGTTTCATGGAATCTAATTTTGAGATAATTTTTTTGCATGGACTTCCATCATAACCTTCCCTCTTAACATATAGAAAGGATCTGAAAAGTTTCGTAGCATTTTAAACAATCCTCGATTGTATTTGATTTTTGACCGAAACTAGTAATAAATTGTGTATAATATACTACGATTTTTGACCGAAACTAGTATTTCAAAAAGCTTCGTAGAATCTGATTTTGAGATAATGTTTTGCATAGACTTCCATCATAACATTCCCTAGTAACATATAGAAAGGATCTGAAACATTTCGTAGCATTTCGAACAATCCTCGATTTAATTTGATTTTTTGACAGAAACTAGTAATAAATTGTGTATATTATACTACGATTTTTGGCCGTAACTAGTATTTCAAAAAGTTTCATAGAATCTAATTTTGAGATAATTTGTAGCATGGACTTCCATCATAACATTCCGTTGTAACATTTAGAAAGGATTTTAAAATTTTCGAAGTATTTCAAACAATCCTCGAATCAATTTGATTATTTGAGCAAAATTAGTATAAAATTGTGTATAATATACTCCGATTTTTTGACCGAAACTAGCATTTCAAAAAGTTTCATAGAATCTAATTTTGAGATAATTTTTTTGCATGGACTTCCATCATAACCTTCCCACGTAACAAATAGAAAGGATCTGAAAATATTCGAAGCATTTTGAATAATCTTCGATTTAATTTGATTATTTGACCCAAACTAGTATAAAATTGTGTATAATAGACTACAATTTTTTACCGTAACTAGTATTTCAAAAACTTTCATAGAATCTAATTTTGAGATAGTTTTTTTGCATGGACATCCATCATAACCTTTCCTCTTAACAAATAGACAGAATCTGAAAAGTTTTGTAACATTTCAAACAATCCTCGATTTAATTTGACTTTTTTAACCGAAACTAGTATAAAATTGTGCATAATATACTACGATTTTTGACCGAAACTAGTATTTCAAAAAGTTTTATAGAATCTAATTTTGAGATAATGTTTTGGATAGACTTCCATCATAACATTCCCGAGTAACATATATAATGGATCTGAAACATTTTGTAGCATTTCGAACAATCCTCAATATAATTTTGATTATTTGACCTAAACTAGTATAAAATTGTGTATAATATACTACAATTTTTGACGGAAACTAGTATTTCAAAAAGTTTCATAGAATCTAATTTGAGATAATTTTTTTACATGGACTTCCATCATAACCTCCCTTCTTAACAAATAGAAAGGTTATGAAAAGATTCGTAGCATTTCAAACAATCCTAAATTTAATTTGATTTTTTGACCGAAACTAGTATTAAATTGTGTATAATATACTTCGATTTTTTACCGAAACTAGTATTTAAAAAAGTATCATGGAATCTAATTTTGAGATAATTTTTTTGTAGGACTTCTATCATAACCTTCCCTCTTAACATATAGAAAGGATCTGAAAAGTTTCGTAGCATTTCAAACAATCCTCGATTTATTTTGATTTTTTGACCGAAACTAGTAATAAATTGTGTATCATATACCACGATTTTTGATCGAAACTAGTATATCAAAAAGCTTCATAGAATCTAATTTTTAGATAATGTTTTGCAGAGACATCCATCATAACATTCCCTTGTAACATATAGAAAGGATTTGAAACGTTTCTTAGCATTTCGAACAATCCTCGATTTAATTTGATTTTTTGACCGAAACTATTAAAAAATTGTGTATATTATACAAGGATTTTTGGCCGAACCTAGTATTTCAATTTTTTTTATAGAATCTAATTTTGAGATAATTTTTTGCATGAACGTTCATCATAACCTTCCCTCTTAACATTTAGAAAGGATTTGAAAAGTTTCATAGCATTTTGAACAATCCTCGATTTAATTTGATTTTTTTACCGAAACTAGTATAAAATTGTGTATAATATATTACGATTTTTGAACGAAACTAGTATTTCAAAAAGTTTCATGGAATCTAATTTTGAGATAATTTTTTTGCATGGACTTCCATCATAACCTTCCCTCTTAACATATAGAAAGGATCTGAAAAGTTTCGTAGTATTTTAAACAATCCTCGATTGTATTTGATTTTTGACCGAAACTAGTAATAAATTGTGTATAATATACTACGATTTTTGACCGAAACTAGTATTTCAAAAAGCTTCGTAGAATCTGATTTTGAGATAATGTTTTGCATAGACTTCCATCATAACATTCCCTAGTAACATATAGAAAGGATCTGAAACATTTCGTAGCATTTCGAACAATCCTCGATTTAATTTGATTTTTTGACAGAAACTAGTAATAAATTGTGTATATTATACTACGATTTTTGGCCGTAACTAGTATTTCAAAAAGTTTCATAGAATCTAATTTTGAGATAATTTGTAGCATGGACTTCCATCATAACATTCCGTTGTAACATTTAGAAAGGATTTTAAAATTTTCGAAGTATTTCAAACAATCCTCGAATCAATTTGATTATTTGAGCAAAATTAGTATAAAATTGTGTATAATATACTCCGATTTTTTGACCGAAACTAGCATTTCAAAAAGTTTCATAGAATCTAATTTTGAGATAATTTTTTTGCATGGACTTCCATCATAACCTTCCCACGTAACAAATAGAAAGGATCTGAAAATATTCGAAGCATTTTGAATAATCCTCGATTTAATTTGATTATTTGACCCAAACTAGTATAAAATTGTGTATAATAGACTACAATTTTTTACCGTAACTAGTATTTCAAAAACTTTCATAGAATCTAATTTTGAGATAGTTTTTTTGCATGGACATCCATCATAACCTTTCCTCTTAACAAATAGACAGAATCTGAAAAGTTTTGTAACATTTCAAACAATCCTCGATTTAATTTGACTTTTTTAACCGAAACTAGTATAAAATTGTGCATAATATACTACGATTTTTGACCGAAACTAGTATTTCAAAAAGTTTTATAGAATCTAATTTTGAGATAATGTTTTGGATAGACTTCCATCATAACATTCCCGAGTAACATATATAATGGATCTGAAACATTTTGTAGCATTTCGAACAATCCTCAATATAATTTTGATTATTTGACCTAAACTAGTATAAAATTGTGTATAATATACTACAATTTTTGACGGAAACTAGTATTTCAAAAAGTTTCATAGAATCTAATTTGAGATAATTTTTTTACATGGACTTCCATCATAACCTCCCTTCTTAACAAATAGAAAGGTTATGAAAAGATTCGTAGCATTTCAAACAATCCTAAATTTAATTTGATTTTTTGACCGAAACTAGTATTAAATTGTGTATAATATACTTCGATTTTTTACCGAAACTAGTATTTAAAAAAGTATCATGGAATCTAATTTTGAGATAATTTTTTTGTAGGACTTCTATCATAACCTTCCCTCTTAACATATAGAAAGGATCTGAAAAGTTTCGTAGCATTTCAAACAATCCTCGATTTATTTTGATTTTTTGACCGAAACTAGTAATAAATTGTGTATCATATACCACGATTTTTGATCGAAACTAGTATATCAAAAAGTTTCATAGAATCTAATTTTTAGATAATGTTTTGCAGAGACATCCATCATAACATTCCCTTGTAACATATAGAAAGGATTTGAAACGTTTCTTAGCATTTCGAACAATCCTCGATTTAATTTGATTTTTTGACCGAAACTATTAAAAAATTGTGTATATTATACAAGGATTTTTGGCCGAACCTAGTATTTCAATTTTTTTTATAGAATCTAATTTTGAGATAATTTTTTGCATGAACGTTCATCATAACCTTCCCTCTTAACATTTAGAAAGGATTTGAAAAGTTTCATAGCATTTTGAACAATCCTCGATTTAATTTGATTTTTTTACCGAAACTAGTATAAAATTGTGTATAATATATTACGATTTTTGAACGAAACTAGTATTTCAAAAAGTTTCATGGAATCTAATTTTGAGATAATTTTTTTGCATGGACTTCCATCATAACCTTCCCTCTTAACATATAGAAAGGATCTGAAAAGTTTCGTAGCATTTTAAACAATCCTCGATTGTATTTGATTTTTGACCGAAACTAGTAATAAATTGTGTATAATATACTACGATTTTTGACCGAAACTAGTATTTCAAAAAGCTTCGTAGAATCTGATTTTGAGATAATGTTTTGCATAGACTTCCATCATAACATTCCCTAGTAACATATAGAAAGGATCTGAAACATTTCGTAGCATTTCGAACAATCCTCGATTTAATTTGATTTTTTGACAGAAACTAGTAATAAATTGTGTATATTATACTACGATTTTTGGCCGTAACTAGTATTTCAAAAAGTTTCATAGAATCTAATTTTGAGATAATTTGTAGCATGGACTTCCATCATAACATTCCGTTGTAACATTTAGAAAGGATTTTAAAATTTTCGAAGTATTTCAAACAATCCTCGAATCAATTTGATTATTTGAGCAAAATTAGTATAAAATTGTGTATAATATACTCCGATTTTTTGACCGAAACTAGCATTTCAAAAAGTTTCATAGAATCTAATTTTGAGATAATTTTTTTGCATGGACTTCCATCATAACCTTCCCACGTAACAAATAGAAAGGATCTGAAAATATTCGAAGCATTTTGAATAATCCTCGATTTAATTTGATTATTTGACCCAAACTAGTATAAAATTGTGTATAATAGACTACAATTTTTTACCGTAACTAGTATTTCAAAAACTTTCATAGAATCTAATTTTGAGATAGTTTTTTTGCATGGACATCCATCATAACCTTTCCTCTTAACAAATAGACAGAATCTGAAAAGTTTTGTAACATTTCAAACAATCCTCGATTTAATTTGACTTTTTTAACCGAAACTAGTATAAAATTGTGCATAATATACTACGATTTTTGACCGAAACTAGTATTTCAAAAAGTTTTATAGAATCTAATTTTGAGATAATGTTTTGGATAGACTTCCATCATAACATTCCCGAGTAACATATATAATGGATCTGAAACATTTTGTAGCATTTCGAACAATCCTCAATATAATTTTGATTATTTGACCTAAACTAGTATAAAATTGTGTATAATATACTACAATTTTTGACGGAAACTAGTATTTCAAAAAGTTTCATAGAATCTAATTTGAGATAATTTTTTTACATGGACTTCCATCATAACCTCCCTTCTTAACAAATAGAAAGGTTATGAAAAGATTCGTAGCATTTCAAACAATCCTAAATTTAATTTGATTTTTTGACCGAAACTAGTATTAAATTGTGTATAATATACTTCGATTTTTTACCGAAACTAGTATTTAAAAAAGTATCATGGAATCTAATTTTGAGATAATTTTTTTGTAGGACTTCTATCATAACCTTCCCTCTTAACATATAGAAAGGATCTGAAAAGTTTCGTAGCATTTCAAACAATCCTCGATTTATTTTGATTTTTTGACCGAAACTAGTAATAAATTGTGTATCATATACCACGATTTTTGATCGAAACTAGTATATCAAAAAGTTTCATAGAATCTAATTTTTAGATAATGTTTTGCAGAGACATCCATCATAACATTCCCTTGTAACATATAGAAAGGATTTGAAACGTTTCTTAGCATTTCGAACAATCCTCGATTTAATTTGATTTTTTGACCGAAACTATTAAAAAATTGTGTATATTATACAAGGATTTTTGGCCGAACCTAGTATTTCAATTTTTTTTATAGAATCTAATTTTGAGATAATTTTTTGCATGGACGTTCATCATAACCTTCCCTCTTAACATTTAGAAAGGATTTGAAAAGTTTCATAGCATTTTGAACAATCCTCGATTTAATTTGATTTTTTTACCGAAACTAGTATAAAATTGTGTATAATATATTACGATTTTTGAACGAAACTAGTATTTCAAAAAGTTTCATGGAATCTAATTTTGAGATAATTTTTTTGCATGGACTTCCATCATAACCTTCCCTCTTAACATATAGAAAGGATCTGAAAAGTTTCGTAGCATTTTAAACAATCCTCGATTGTATTTGATTTTTGACCGAAACTAGTAATAAATTGTGTATAATATACTACGATTTTTGACCGAAACTAGTATTTCAAAAAGCTTCGTAGAATCTGATTTTGAGATAATGTTTTGCATAGACTTCCATCATAACATTCCCTAGTAACATATAGAAAGGATCTGAAACATTTCGTAGCATTTCGAACAATCCTCGATTTAATTTGATTTTTTGACAGAAACTAGTAATAAATTGTGTATATTATACTACGATTTTTGGCCGTAACTAGTATTTCAAAAAGTTTCATAGAATCTAATTTTGAGATAATTTGTAGCATGGACTTCCATCATAACATTCCGTTGTAACATTTAGAAAGGATTTTAAAATTTTCGAAGTATTTCAAACAATCCTCGAATCAATTTGATTATTTGAGCAAAATTAGTATAAAATTGTGTATAATATACTCCGATTTTTTGACCGAAACTAGCATTTCAAAAAGTTTCATAGAATCTAATTTTGAGATAATTTTTTTGCATGGACTTCCATCATAACCTTCCCACGTAACAAATAGAAAGGATCTGAAAATATTCGAAGCATTTTGAATAATCCTCGATTTAATTTGATTATTTGACCCAAACTAGTATAAAATTGTGTATAATAGACTACAATTTTTTACCGTAACTAGTATTTCAAAAACTTTCATAGAATCTAATTTTGAGATAGTTTTTTTGCATGGACATCCATCATAACCTTTCCTCTTAACAAATAGACAGAATCTGAAAAGTTTTGTAACATTTCAAACAATCCTCGATTTAATTTGACTTTTTTAACCGAAACTAGTATAAAATTGTGCATAATATACTACGATTTTTGACCGAAACTAGTATTTCAAAAAGTTTTATAGAATCTAATTTTGAGATAATGTTTTGGATAGACTTCCATCATAACATTCCCGAGTAACATATATAATGGATCTGAAACATTTTGTAGCATTTCGAACAATCCTCAATATAATTTTGATTATTTGACCTAAACTAGTATAAAATTGTGTATAATATACTACAATTTTTGACGGAAACTAGTATTTCAAAAAGTTTCATAGAATCTAATTTGAGATAATTTTTTTACATGGACTTCCATCATAACCTCCCTTCTTAACAAATAGAAAGGTTATGAAAAGATTCGTAGCATTTCAAACAATCCTAAATTTAATTTGATTTTTTGACCGAAACTAGTATTAAATTGTGTATAATATACTTCGATTTTTTACCGAAACTAGTATTTAAAAAAGTATCATGGAATCTAATTTTGAGATAATTTTTTTGTAGGACTTCTATCATAACCTTCCCTCTTAACATATAGAAAGGATCTGAAAAGTTTCGTAGCATTTCAAACAATCCTCGATTTATTTTGATTTTTTGACCGAAACTAGTAATAAATTGTGTATCATATACCACGATTTTTGATCGAAACTAGTATATCAAAAAGTTTCATAGAATCTAATTTTTAGATAATGTTTTGCAGAGACATCCATCATAACATTCCCTTGTAACATATAGAAAGGATTTGAAACGTTTCTTAGCATTTCGAACAATCCTCGATTTAATTTGATTTTTTGACCGAAACTATTAAAAAATTGTGTATATTATACAAGGATTTTTGGCCGAACCTAGTATTTCAATTTTTTTTATAGAATCTAATTTTGAGATAATTTTTTGCATGAACGTTCATCATAACCTTCCCTCTTAACATTTAGAAAGGATTTGAAAAGTTTCATAGCATTTTGAACAATCCTCGATTTAATTTGATTTTTTTACCGAAACTAGTATAAAATTGTGTATAATATATTACGATTTTTGAACGAAACTAGTATTTCAAAAAGTTTCATGGAATCTAATTTTGAGATAATTTTTTTGCATGGACTTCCATCATAACCTTCCCTCTTAACATATAGAAAGGATCTGAAAAGTTTCGTAGCATTTTAAACAATCCTCGATTGTATTTGATTTTTGACCGAAACTAGTAATAAATTGTGTATAATATACTACGATTTTTGACCGAAACTAGTATTTCAAAAAGCTTCGTAGAATCTGATTTTGAGATAATGTTTTGCATAGACTTCCATCATAACATTCCCTAGTAACATATAGAAAGGATCTGAAACATTTCGTAGCATTTCGAACAATCCTCGATTTAATTTGATTTTTTGACAGAAACTAGTAATAAATTGTGTATATTATACTACGATTTTTGGCCGTAACTAGTATTTCAAAAAGTTTCATAGAATCTAATTTTGAGATAATTTGTAGCATGGACTTCCATCATAACATTCCGTTGTAACATTTAGAAAGGATTTTAAAATTTTCGAAGTATTTCAAACAATCCTCGAATCAATTTGATTATTTGAGCAAAATTAGTATAAAATTGTGTATAATATACTCCGATTTTTTGACCGAAACTAGCATTTCAAAAAGTTTCATAGAATCTAATTTTGAGATAATTTTTTTGCATGGACTTCCATCATAACCTTCCCACGTAACAAATAGAAAGGATCTGAAAATATTCGAAGCATTTTGAATAATCCTCGATTTAATTTGATTATTTGACCCAAACTAGTATAAAATTGTGTATAATAGACTACAATTTTTTACCGTAACTAGTATTTCAAAAACTTTCATAGAATCTAATTTTGAGATAGTTTTTTTGCATGGACATCCATCATAACCTTTCCTCTTAACAAATAGACAGAATCTGAAAAGTTTTGTAACATTTCAAACAATCCTCGATTTAATTTGACTTTTTTAACCGAAACTAGTATAAAATTGTGCATAATATACTACGATTTTTGACCGAAACTAGTATTTCAAAAAGTTTTATAGAATCTAATTTTGAGATAATGTTTTGGATAGACTTCCATCATAACATTCCCGAGTAACATATATAATGGATCTGAAACATTTTGTAGCATTTCGAACAATCCTCAATATAATTTTGATTATTTGACCTAAACTAGTATAAAATTGTGTATAATATACTACAATTTTTGACGGAAACTAGTATTTCAAAAAGTTTCATAGAATCTAATTTGAGATAATTTTTTTACATGGACTTCCATCATAACCTCCCTTCTTAACAAATATAAAGGTTATGAAAAGATTCGTAGCATTTCAAACAATCCTAAATTTAATTTGATTTTTTGACCGAAACTAGTATTAAATTGTGTATAATATACTTCGATTTTTTACCGAAACTAGTATTTAAAAAAGTATCATGGAATCTAATTTTGAGATAATTTTTTTGTAGGACTTCTATCATAACCTTCCCTCTTAACATATAGAAAGGATCTGAAAAGTTTCGTAGCATTTCAAACAATCCTCGATTTAATTTGATTTTTTGACCGAAACTAGTAATAAATTGTGTATCATATACCACGATTTTTGACCGAAACTAGTATATCAAAAAGTTTCATAGAATCTAATTTTTAGATAATGTTTTGCAGAGACATCCATCATAACATTCCCTTGTAACATATAGAAAGGATTTGAAACGTTTCTTAGCATTTCGAACAATCCTCGATTTAATTTGATTTTTTGACCGAAACTATTAAAAAATTGTGTATATTATACAAGGATTTTTGGCCGAACCTAGTATTTCAATTTTTTTTATAGAATCTAATTTTGAGATAATTTTTTGCATGGACGTTCATCATAACCTTCCCTCTTAACATTTAGAAAGGATTTGAAAAGTTTCATAGCATTTTGAACAATCCTCGATTTAATTTGATTTTTTTACCGAAACTAGTATAAAATTGTGTATAATATATTACGATTTTTGAACGAAACTAGTATTTCAAAAAGTTTCATGGAATCTAATTTTGAGATAATTTTTTTGCATGGACTTCTATCATAACCTTCCCTCTTAACATATAGAAAGGATCTGAAAAGTTTCGTAGCATTTTAAACAATCCTCGATTGTATTTGATTTTTGACCGAAACTAGTAATAAATTGTGTATAATATACTACGATTTTTGACCGAAACTAGTATTTCAAAAAGCTTCGTAGAATCTGATTTTGAGATAATGTTTTGCATAGACTTCCATCATAACATTCCCTAGTAACATATAGAAAGGATCTGAAACGTTTCGTAGCATTTCGAACAATCCTCGATTTAATTTGATTTTTTGACAGAAACTAGTAATAAATTGTGTATATTATACTACGATTTTTGGCCGTAACTAGTATTTCAAAAAGTTTCATAGAATCTAATTTTGAGATAATTTGTAGCATGGACTTCCATCATAACATTCCGTTGTAACATTTAGAAAGGATTTTAAAATTTTCGAAGTATTTCAAACAATCCTCGAATCAATTTGATTATTTGAACAAAATTAGTATAAAATTGTGTATAATATACTCCGATTTTTTGACCGAATCTAGCATTTCAAAAAGTTTCATAGAATCTAATTTTGAGATAATTTTTTTGCATGGACTTCCATCATAACCTTCCCACGTAACAAATAGAAAGGATCTGAAAATATTCGAAGCATTTTGAATAATCCTCGATTTAATTTGATTATTTGACCCAAACTAGTATAAAATTGTGTATAATAGACTACAATTTTTTACCGTAACTAGTATTTCAAAAACTTTCATAGAATCTAATTTTGAGATAGTTTTTTTGCATGGACATCCATCATAACCTTTCCTCTTAACAAATAGACAGAATCTGAAAAGTTTTGTAACATTTCAAACAATCCTCGATTTAATTATACTTTTTTAACCGAAACTAGTATAAAATTGTGCATAATATACTACGATTTTTGACCGAAACTAGTATTTCAAAAAGTTTTATAGAATCTAATTTTGAGATAATGTTTTGGATAGACTTCCATCATAACATTCCCGAGTAACATATATAATGGATCTGAAACATTTTGTAGCATTTCGAACAATCCTCAATATAATTTTGATTATTTGACCTAAACTAGTATAAAATTGTGTATAATATACTACAATTTTTGACGGAAACTAGTATTTCAAAAAGTTTCATAGAATCTAATTTGAGATAATTTTTTTACATGGACTTCCATCATAACCTCCCTTCTTAACAAATAGAAAGGTTATGAAAAGATTCGTAGCATTTCAAACAATCCTAAATTTAATTTGATTTTTTGACCGAAACTAGTATTAAATTGTGTATAATATACTTCGATTTTTTACCGAAACTAGTATTTAAAAAAGTATCATGGAATCTAATTTTGAGATAATTTTTTTGTAGGACTTCTATCATAACCTTCCCTCTTAACATATAGAAAGGATCTGAAAAGTTTCGTAGCATTTCAAACAATCCTCGATTTAATTTGATTTTTTGACCGAAACTAGTAATAAATTGTGTATCATATACCACGATTTTTGACCGAAACTAGTATATCAAAAAGTTTCATAGAATCTAATTTTTAGATAATGTTTTGCAGAGACATCCATCATAACATTCCCTTGTAACATATAGAAAGGATTTGAAACGTTTCTTAGCATTTCGAACAATCCTCGATTTAATTTGATTTTTTGACCGAAACTATTAAAAAATTGTGTATATTATACAAGGATTTTTGGCCGAACCTAGTATTTCAATTTTTTTTATAGAATCTAATTTTGAGATAATTTTTTGCATGAAAGTTCATCATAACCTTCCCTCTTAACATTTAGAAAGGATTTGAAAAGTTTCATAGCATTTTGAACAATCCTCGATTTAATTTGATTTTTTTACCGAAACTAGTATAAAATTGTGTATAATATATTACGATTTTTGAACGAAACTAGTATTTCAAAAAGTTTCATGGAATCTAATTTTGAGATAATTTTTTTGCATGGACTTCCATCATAACCTTCCCTCTTAACATATAGAAAGGATCTGAAAAGTTTCGTAGCATTTTAAACAATCCTCGATTGTATTTGATTTTTGACCGAAACTAGTAATAAATTGTGTATAATATACTACGATTTTTGACCGAAACTAGTATTTCAAAAAGCTTCGTAGAATCTGATTTTGAGATAAAGTTTTGCATAGACTTCCATCATAACATTCCCTAGTAACATATAGAAAGGATCTGAAACATTTCGTAGCATTTCGAACAATCCTCGATTTAATTTGATTTTTTGACAGAAACTAGTAATAAATTGTGTATATTATACTACGATTTTTGGCCGTAACTAGTATTTCAAAAAGTTTCATAGAATCTAATTTTGAGATAATTTGTAGCATGGACTTCCATCATAACATTCCGTTGTAACATTTAGAAAGGATTTTAAAATTTTCGAAGTATTTCAAACAATCCTCGAATCAATTTGATTATTTGAGCAAAATTAGTATAAAATTGTGTATAATATACTCCGATTTTTTGACCGAAACTAGCATTTCAAAAAGTTTCATAGAATCTAATTTTGAGATAATTTTTTTGCATGGACTTCCATCATAACCTTCCCACGTAACAAATAGAAAGGATCTGAAAATATTCGAAGCATTTTGAATAATCCTCGATTTAATTTGATTATTTGACCCAAACTAGTATAAAATTGTGTATAATAGACTACAATTTTTTACCGTAACTAGTATTTCAAAAACTTTCATAGAATCTAATTTTGAGATAGTTTTTTTGCATGGACATCCATCATAACCTTTCCTCTTAACAAATAGACAGAATCTGAAAAGTTTTGTAACATTTCAAACAATCCTCGATTTAATTTGACTTTTTTAACCGAAACTAGTATAAAATTGTGCATAATATACTACGATTTTTGACCGAAACTAGTATTTCAAAAAGTTTTATAGAATCTAATTTTGAGATAATGTTTTGGATAGACTTCCATCATAACATTCCCGAGTAACATATATAATGGATCTGAAACATTTTGTAGCATTTCGAACAATCCTCAATATAATTTTGATTATTTGACCTAAACTAGTATAAAATTGTGTATAATATACTACAATTTTTGACGGAAACTAGTATTTCAAAAATTTTCATAGAATCTAATTTGAGATAATTTTTTTACATGGACTTCCATCATAACCTCCCTTCTTAACAAATAGAAAGGTTATGAAAAGATTCGTAGCATTTCAAACAATCCTAAATTTAATTTGATTTTTTGACCGAAACTAGTATTAAATTGTGTATAATATACTTCGATTTTTTACCGAAACTAGTATTTAAAAAAGTATCATGGAATCTAATTTTGAGATAATTTTTTTGTAGGACTTCTATCATAACCTTCCCTCTTAACATATAGAAAGGATCTGAAAAGTTTCGTAGCATTTCAAACAATCCTCGATTTATTTTGATTTTTTGACCGAAACTAGTAATAAATTGTGTATCATATACCACGATTTTTGATCGAAACTAGTATATCAAAAAGTTTCATAGAATCTAATTTTTAGATAATGTTTTGCAGAGACATCCATCATAACATTCCCTTGTAACATATAGAAAGGATTTGAAACGTTTCTTAGCATTTCGAACAATCCTCGATTTAATTTGATTTTTTGACCGAAACTATTAAAAAATTGTGTATATTATACAAGGATTTTTGGCCGAACCTAGTATTTCAATTTTTTTTATAGAATCTAATTTTGAGATAATTTTTTGCATGAACGTTCATCATAACCTTCCCTCTTAACATTTAGAAAGGATTTGAAAAGTTTCATAGCATTTTGAACAATCCTCGATTTAATTTGATTTTTTTACCGAAACTAGTATAAAATTGTGTATAATATATTACGATTTTTGAACGAAACTAGTATTTCAAAAAGTTTCATGGAATCTAATTTTGAGATAATTTTTTTGCATGGACTTCCATCATAACCTTCCCTCTTAACATATAGAAAGGATCTGAAAAGTTTCGTAGCATTTTAAACAATCCTCGATTGTATTTGATTTTTGACCGAAACTAGTAATAAATTGTGTATAATATACTACGATTTTTGACCGAAACTAGTATTTCAAAAAGCTTCGTAGAATCTGATTTTGAGATAATGTTTTGCATAGACTTCCATCATAACATTCCCTAGTAACATATAGAAAGGATCTGAAACATTTCGTAGCATTTCGAACAATCCTCGATTTAATTTGATTTTTTGACAGAAACTAGTAATAAATTGTGTATATTATACTACGATTTTTGGCCGTAACTAGTATTTCAAAAAGTTTCATAGAATCTAATTTTGAGATAATTTGTAGCATGGACTTCCATCATAACATTCCGTTGTAACATTTAGAAAGGATTTTAAAATTTTCGAAGTATTTCAAACAATCCTCGAATCAATTTGATTATTTGAGCAAAATTAGTATAAAATTGTGTATAATATACTCCGATTTTTTGACCGAAACTAGCATTTCAAAAAGTTTCATAGAATCTAATTTTGAGATAATTTTTTTGCATGGACTTCCATCATAACCTTCCCACGTAACAAATAGAAAGGATCTGAAAATATTCGAAGCATTTTGAATAATCCTCGATTTAATTTGATTATTTGACCCAAACTAGTATAAAATTGTGTATAATAGACTACAATTTTTTACCGTAACTAGTATTTCAAAAACTTTCATAGAATCTAATTTTGAGATAGTTTTTTTGCATGGACATCCATCATAACCTTTCCTCTTAACAAATAGACAGAATCTGAAAAGTTTTGTAACATTTCAAACAATCCTCGATTTAATTTGACTTTTTTAACCGAAACTAGTATAAAATTGTGCATAATATACTACGATTTTTGACCGAAACTAGTATTTCAAAATGTTTTATAGAATCTAATTTTGAGATAATGTTTTGGATAGACTTCCATCATAACATTCCCGAGTAACATATATAATGGATCTGAAACATTTTGTAGCATTTCGAACAATCCTCAATATAATTTTGATTATTTGACCTAAACTAGTATAAAATTGTGTATAATATACTACAATTTTTGACGGAAACTAGTATTTCAAAAAGTTTCATAGAATCTAATTTGAGATAATTTTTTTACATGGACTTCCATCATAACCTCCCTTCTTAACAAATAGAAAGGTTATGAAAAGATTCGTAGCATTTCAAACAAACCTCAATTTAATTTGATTTTTTGACCGAAACTAGTATTAAATTGTGTATAATATACTTCGATTTTTTACCGAAACTAGTATTTAAAAAAGTATCATGGAATCTAATTTTGAGATAATTTTTTTGTAGGACTTCTATCATAACCTTCCCTCTTAACATATAGAAAGGATCTGAAAAGTTTCGTAGCATTTCAAACAATCCTCGATTTAATTTGATTTTTTGACCGAAACTAGTAATAAATTGTGTATCATATACCACGATTTTTGACCGAAACTAGTATATCAAAAAGTTTCATAGAATCTAATTTTTAGATAATTTTTTGCAGAGACATCCATCATAACATTCCCTTGTAACATATAGAAAGGATTTGAAACGTTTCTTAGCATTTCGAACAATCCTCGATTTAATTTGATTTTTTGACCGAAACTATTAAAAAATTGTGTATATTATACAAGGATTTTTGGCCGAACCTAGTATTTCAATTTTTTTTATAGAATCTAATTTTGAGATAATTTTTTGCATGGACGTTCATCATAACCTTCCCTCTTAACATTTAGAAAGGATTTGAAAAGTTTCATAGCATTTTGAACAATCCTCGATTTAATTTGATTTTTTTACCAAAACTAGTATAAAATTGTGTATAATATATTACGATTTTTGAACGAAACTAGTATTTCAAAAAGTTTCATGGAATCTAATTTTGAGATAATTTTTTTGCATGGACTTCCATCATAACCTTCCCTCTTAACATATAGAAAGGATCTGAAAAGTTTCGTAGCATTTTAAACAATCCTCGATTGTATTTGATTTTTGACCGAAACTAGTAATAAATTGTGTATAATATACTACGATTTTTGACCGAAACTAGTATTTCAAAAAGCTTCGTAGAATCTGATTTTAAGATAATGTTTTGCATAGACTTCCATCATAACATTCCCTAGTAACATATAGAAAGGATCTGAAACGTTTCGTAGCATTTCGAACAATCCTCGATTTAATTTTATTTTTTGACAGAAACTAGTAATAAATTGTGTATATATACTACGATTTTTGGCCGTAACTAGTATTTCAAAAAGTTTCATAGAATCTAATTTTGAGATAATTTGTAGCATGGACTTCCATCATAACATTCCGTTGTAACATTTAGAAAGGATTTTAAAATTTTCGAAGTATTTCAAACAATCCTCGAATCAATTTGATTATTTGAGCAAAATTAGTATAAAATTGTGTATAATATACTCCGATTTTTTGACTGAAACTAGCATTTCAAAAAGTTTCATAGAATCTAATTTTGAGATAATTTTTTTGCATGGACTTCCATCATAACCTTCCCACGTAACAAATAGAAAGGATCTGAAAATATTCGAAGCATTTTGAATAATCCTCGATTTAATTTGATTATTTGACCGAAACTAGTATAAAATTGTGTATAATAGACTACAATTTTTTACCGTAACTAGTATTTCAAAAACTTTTATAGAATCTAATTTTGAGATAGTTTTTTTGCATGGACATCCATCATAACCTTTCCTCTTAACAAATAGGCAGAATCTGAAAAGTTTTGTAACATTTCAAACAATCCTCGATTTAATTTGACTTTTTTAACCGAAACTAGTATAAAATTGTGCATAATATACTACGATTTTTGACCGAAACTAGTATTTCAAAAAGTTTTATAGAATCTAATTTTGAGATAATGTTTTGGATAGACTTCCATCATAACATTCCCGAGTAACATATATAATGGATCTGGAACATTTTGTAGCATTTCGAACAATCCTCAATATAATTTATATTATTTGACCTAAACTAGTATAAAATTGTGTATAATATACTACAATTTTTGACGGAAACTAGTATTTCAAAAAGTTTCATAGAATCTAATTTGAGATAATTTTTTTACATGGACTTCCATCATAACCTCCCTTCTTAACAAATAGAAAGGTTATGAAAAGATTCGTAGCATTTCAAACAATCCTCAATTTAATTTGATTTTTTGACCGAAACTAGTATTAAATTGTGTATAATATACTTCGATTTTTTACCGAAACTAGTATTTAAAAAAGTATCATGGAATCTAATTTTGAGATAATTTTTTTGTAGGACTTCTATCATAACCTTCCCTCTTAACATATAGAAAGGATCTGAAAAGTTTCGTAGCATTTCAAACAATCCTCGATTTAATTTGATTTTTTGACCGAAACTATTAAAAAATTATGTAAACTATACCACGATTTTTGACCGAAACTAGTATATCAAAAAGTTTCATAGAATCTAATTTTTAGATAATGTTTTGTAGAGACATCCATCATAACATTCCCTTGTAACATATAGAAAGGATTTGAAACGTTTCTTAGCATTTCGAACAATCCTCGATTTAATTTGATTTTTTGACCGAAACTATTAAAAAATTGTGTATATTATACAAGGATTTTTGGCCGAACCTAGTATTTCAATTTTTTTTTATAGAATCTAATTTTGAGATAATTTTTTGCATGGACGTTCATCATAACCTTCCCTCTTAACATTTAGAAAGGATTTGAAAAGTTTCATAGCATTTTGAACAATCCTCGATTTAATTTGATTTTTTTACCGAAACTAGTATAAAATTGTGTATAATATATTACGATTTTTGAACGAAACTAGTATTTCAAAAAGTTTCATGGAATCTAATTTTGAGATAATTTTTTTGCATGGACTTCCATCATAACCTTCCCTCTTAACATATAGAAAGGATCTGAAAAGTTTCGTAGCATTTTAAACAATCCTCGATTGTATTTGATTTTTGACCGAAACTAGTAATAAATTGTGTATAATATACTACGATTTTTGACCGAAACTAGTATTTCAAAAAGATTCGTAGAATCTGATTTTGAGATAATGTTTTGCATATACTTCCATCATAACATTCCCTAGTAACATATAGAAAGGATCTGAAACGTTTCGTAGCATTTCGAACAATCCTCGATTTAATTTGATTTTTTGACAGAAACTAGTAATAAATTGTGTATATTATACTACGATTTTTGGCCGTAACTAGTATTTCAAAAAGTTTCATAGAATCTAATTTTGAGATAATTTATAGCATGGACTTCCATCATAACATTCCGTTGTAACATTTAGAAAGGATTTTAAAATTTTCAAAGCATTTCAAACAATCCTCAAATCAATTTGATTATTTGAGCAAAATTAGTATAAAATTGTGTATAATATACTCCGATTTTTTGACCAAAACTAGCATTTCAAAAAGTTTCATAGAATCTAATTTTGAGATAATTTTTTTGCATGGACTTCCATCATAACCTTCCCACTTAACAAATAGAAAGGATCTGAAAATATTCGAAGCATTTTGAATAATCCTCGATTTAATTTGATTATTTGACCCAAACTAGTATAAAATTGTGTATAATAGACTACAATTTTTGACCGTAACTAGTATTTCAAAAACTTTCATAGAATCTAATTTTGAGATAGTTTTTTTGCATGGACATCCATCATAACCTTTCCTCTTAACAAATAGACAGAATCTAAAAAGTTTTGTAACATTTCAAACAATCCTCGATTTAATTTGACTTTTTTAACCGAAACTAGTATAAAATTGTGCATAATATACTACGATTTTTGACCGAAACTAGTATTTCAAAAAGTTTCATAGAATCTAATTTTGAGATAATGTTTTGGATAGACTTCCATCATAACATTCCCGAGTAACATATATAATGGATCTGAAACATTTTGTAGCATTTCGAACAATCCTAAATATAATTTTGATTATTTGACCTAAACTAGTATAAAATTGTGTATAATATACTACAATTTTTGACGGAAACTAGTATTTCAAAAAGTTTCATAGAATCTAATTTGAGATAATTTTTTTACATGGACTTCCATCATAACCTCCCTTCTTAACAAATAGAAAGGTTATGAAAAGATTCGTAGCATTTCAAACAATCCTCAATTTAATTTGATTTTTTGACCGAAACTAGTATTAAATTGTGTATAATATACATCGATTTTTTACAGAAACTAGTATTTAAAAAAGTATCATGGAATCTAATTTTGAGATAATTTTTTTGTAGGACTTCTATCATAACCTTCCCTCTTAACATATAGAAAGGATCTGAAAAGTTTCGTAGCATTTCAAACAATCCTCGATTTAATTTGATTTTTTGACCGAAACTAGTAATAAATTGTGTATAATATACCACGATTTTTGACCGAAACTAGTATATCAAAAAGTTTCATAGAATCTAATTTTTAGATAATGTTTTGCAGAGACATCCATCATAACATTCCCTTGTAACATATAGAAAGGATTTGAAACGTTTCTTAGCATTTCGAACAATCCTCGATTTAATTTGATTTTTTGACCGAAACTATTAAAAAATTGTGTATATTATACAAGGATTTTTGGCCGAACCTAGTATTTCAATTTTTTTTATAGAATCTAATTTTGAGATAATTTTTTGCATGGACGTTCATCATAACCTTCCCTCTTAACATTTAGAAAGGATTTGAAAAGTTTCATAGCATTTTGAACAATCCTCGATTTAATTTGATTTTTTTACCGAAACTAGTATAAAATTGTGTATAATATATTACGATTTTTGAACGAAACTAGTATTTCAAAAAGTTTCATGGAATCTAATTTTGAGATAATTTTTTTGCATGGACTTCCATCATAACCTTCTCTCTTAACATATAGAAAGGATCTGAAAAGTTTCGTAGCATTTTAAACAATCCTCGATTGTATTTGATTTTTGACCGAAACTAGTAATAAATTGTGTATAATATACTATGATTTTTGACCGAAACTAGTATTTCAAAAAGCTTCGTAGAATCTGATTTTGAGATAAAGTTTTGCATAGACTTCCATCATAACATTCCCTAGTAACATATAGAAAGGATCTGAAACGTTTCGTAGCATTTCGAACAATCCTCGATTTAATTTGATTTTTTGACAGAAACTAGTAATAAATTGTGTATATTATACTACGATTTTTGGTCGTAACTAGTATTTCAAAAAGTTTCATAGAATCTAATTTTGAGATAATTTGTAGCATGGACTTCCATCATAACATTCCGTTGTAACATTTAGAAAGGATTTTAAAATTTTCGAATTATTTCAAACAATCCTCGAATCAATTTGATTATTTGAGCAAAATTAGTATAAAATTGTGTATAATATACTCCGATTTTTTGACCGAAATTAGCATTTCAAAAAGTTTCATAGAATCTAATTTTGAGATAATTTTTTTGCATGGACTTCCATCATAACCTTCCCACGTAACAAATAGAAAGGATCTGAAAATATTCGAAGCATTTTGAATAATCCTCGATTTAATTTGATTATTTGACCCAAACTAGTATAAAATTGTGTATAATAGACTACAATTTTTGACCGTAACTAGTATTTCAAAAACTTTCATAGAATCTAATTTTGAGATAGTTTTTTTGCATGGACATCCATCATAACCTTTCCTCTTAACAAATAGACAGAATCTGAAAATTTTGTAACATTTCAAACAATCCTCGATTTAATTTGACTTTTTTAACCGAAACTAGTATAAAATTGTGCATAATATACTACGATTTTTGACGGAAACTAGTATAAAATTGTGTATAATATACTACAATTTTTGACGGAAACTAGTATAATATTGTGTATAATATACTACAATTTTTGACGGAAACTAGTATTTCAAAAAGTTTCATAGAATCTAATTTGAGATAATTTTTTTACATGGACTTCCATCATAACCTCCCTTCTTAACAAATAGAAAGGTTATGAAAAGATTCATTTCAAACAATCCTCAATTTAATTTGATTTTTTTGACCGAAACTAGTATTAAATTGTGTATAATATACTTCGATTTTTTACCGAAACTAGTATTTAAAAAAGTATCATGGAATCTAATTTTGAGATAATTTTTTTGTAGGACTTCTATCATAACCTTCCCTCTTAACATATAGAAAGGATCTGAAAAGTTTCGTAGCATTTCAAACAATCCTCGATTTAATTTGATTTTTTGACCGAAACTAGTAATAAATTGTGTATAATATACCACGATTTTTGACCGAAACTAGTATATCAAAAAGTTTCATAGAATCTAATTTTTAGATAATGTTTTGCAGAGACATCCATCATAACATTCCCTTGTAACATATAGAAAGGATTTGAAACGTTTCTTAGCATTTCGAACAATCCTCGATTTAATTTGATTTTTTGACCGAAACTATTAAAAAATTGTGTATATTATACAAGGATTTTTTGCCGAACCTAGTATTTCAATTTTTTTTTATAGAATCTAATTTTGAGATAATTTTTTGCATGGACGTTCATCATAACCTTCCCTCTTAACATTTAGAAAGGATTTGAAAAGTTTCATAGCATTTTGAACAATCCTCGACTTAATTTGATTTTTTTAACGAAACTAGTATAAAATTGTGTATAATATATTACGATTTTTGAACGAAACTAGTATTTCAAAAAGTTTCATGGAATCTAATTTTGAGATAATTTTTTTGCATGGATTTCCATCATAACCTTCCCTCTTAACATATAGAAAGGATCTGAAAAGTTTCGTAGCATTTTAAACAATCCTCGATTGTATTTGATTTTTGACCGAAACTAGTAATAAATTGTGTATAATACACTAAGATTTTTGGCCGAAATTAGTATTTAAAAAAGTTTCATAGAATCTAATTTTGAGATAATTTTTTGCATGGACTTCCATCATAACATTCCCTCGTAACATATAGAAAGGATCTGAAACGTTTCGTAGCATTTCGAACAATCCTCGATTTAATTTGATTTTTTGACAGAAACTAGTAATAAATTGTGTATATTATACTACGATTTTTGGCCGTAACTAGTATTTCAAAAAGTTTCATAGAATCTAATTTTGAGATAATTTGTAGCATGGACTTCCATCATAACATTCCGTTGTAATATTTAGAAAGGATTTTAAAATTTTCGAAGTATTTCAAACAATCCTCGAATCAATTTGATTATTTGAGCAAAATTAGTATAAAATTGTGTATAATATACTCCGATTTTTTGACCGAAACTAGCATTTCAAAAAGTTTCATAGAATATAATTTTGAGATAATTTTTTTGCATGGACTTCCATCATAACCTTCCCACGTAACAAATAGAAAGGATCTGAAAATATTCGAAGCATTTTGAATAATCCTCGATTTAATTTGATTATTTGACCCAAACTATTATAAAATTGTGTATAATAGACTACAATTTTTGACCGTAACTAGTATTTCAAAAACTTTCATAGAATCTAATTTTGAGATAGTTTTTTTGCATGGACATCCATCATAACCTTTCCTCTTAACAAATAGACAGAATCTGAAAATTTTGTAACATTTCAAACAATCCTCGATTTAATTTGACTTTTTTAACCGAAACTAGTATAAAATTGTGCATAATATACTACGATTTTTGACCGAAACTAGTATTTCAAAAAGTTTTATAGAATCTAATTTTGAGATAATGTTTTGGATAGACTTCCATCATAACATTCCCGAGTAACATATATAATGGATCTGAAACATTTTGTGGCATTTCGAACAATCCTAAATATAATTTTGATTATTTGACCTAAACTAGTATAAAATTGTGTATAATATACTACAATTTTTGACGGAAACTAGTATTTCAAAAAGTTTCATAGAATCTAATTTGAGATAATATTTTTACAT
Organism: Lathyrus aphaca; assembly: GCA_963966055.1. Lineage (NCBI taxonomy): Eukaryota > Viridiplantae > Streptophyta > Magnoliopsida > Fabales > Fabaceae > Lathyrus > Lathyrus aphaca. The sequence continues at coordinate 61,053,035 of OZ014523.1, read as the reverse complement.
GGACTTCCATCATAACCTCCCTTCTTAACAAATAGAAAGGTTATGAAAAGATTCGTTGCATTTCAAACAATCCTCAATTTAATTTGATTTTTTGACCGAAACTAGTATTAAATTGTGTATAATATACTTCGATTTTTTACCGAAACTAGTATTTAAAAAAGTATCATGGAATCTAATTTTGAGATAATTTTTTTGTAGGACTTCTATCATAACCTTCCCTCTTAACATATAGAAAGGATCTGAAAAGTTTCGTAGCATTTCAAACAATCCTCGATTTAATTTGATTTTTTGACCGAAACTAGTAATAAATTGTGTATAATATACCACGATTTTTGACCGAAACTAGTATATCAAAAAGTTTCATAGAATCTAATTTTTAGATAATGTTTTGCAGAGACATCCATCATAACATTCCCTTGTAACATATAGAAAGGATTTGAAACGTTTCTTAGCATTTCGAACAATCCTCGATTTAATTTGATTTTTTGACCGAAACTATTAAAATATTGTGTATATTATACAAGGATTTTTTGCCGAACCTAGTATTTCAATTTTTTTTATAGAATCTAATTTTGAGATAATTTTTTGCATGGACGTTCACAATAACCTTCCCTCTTAACATTTAGAAAGGATTTGAAAAGTTTCATAGCATTTTGAACAATCCTCGACTTAATTTGATTTTTTTACCGAAACTAGTATAAAATTGTGTATAATATATTACGATTTTTGAACGAAACTAGTATTTCAAAAAGTTTCATGGAATCTAATTTTGAGATAATTTTTTTGCATGGACTTCCATCATAACCTTCCCTCTTAACATATAGAAAGGATCTGAAAAGTTTCGTAGCATTTTAAACAATCCTCGATTGTATTTGATTTTTGACCGAAACTAGTAATAAATTGTGTATAATACACTAAGATTTTTGGCCGAAATTAGTATTTAAAAAAGTTTCATAGAATCTAATTTTGAGATAATTTTTTGCATGGACTTCCATCATAACATTCCCTCGTAACATTTAAAAAATATGTGAACAGTTTCCAAGCATTTCGAAAATCCTAGATTGAATTTGATTATTTGACCGAAATTAGTATAAAATTGTGTATAATATACTCCGAATTTTTGACCTAACCTAGCATTTCAAAAAGTTTCATTGAATCTAATTTTGAGCTAATGTTTTTGCAAGGACTTCCATCATAACCTTCCCACGTAACATCTAGAAATGATCTGAAAATTTTCGTAGCACTTTGAATAATCATCAATTTAATTTGATTATTTGACCGAAACTAGTATAAAATTGTGTATATTATACTACGATTTTTGACCGAAACTAGTATTTCAAAAAGTTTCATGGAATCTAATTTTGAGATAATGTTTTTGCAGGGAATTCCATCATAACCTTCCCTCTTAACATATAGAAACAATCTGAAAAGTCTCGTAACATTTCAAAAAATCCTCGATTTAATTTGATTTTTTGACCGAAACTAGTAATAAATTTTGTATAATATAATAAGATTTTTGACCAAAACTAGTATTTCAAAAACTTTCATAGTATCTAATTTTGAGATAATATTTTGCATAGACTTCCATCATAACATTCCCTAGTAACATATAGAAAGGATATGAAACGTTTTGTAGCATTTCGAACAATCCTCGATTTAATTTAATTTTTTGACCGAAACTAGTAAAAAATTGTGTATATTATACTACGATTTTAGGCCAAAACTAGTATTTCAAAAAAACTTGTAGAATCTAATTTTGAGATAATTTTTTGCATGGACTTCCATCATAACCTTCCCTCTTAACATACAGAAAGGATATGAAAAGTTTCGTAGCATTTCAAACAATACTCAATTTAATTTGATTTTTTGACCGAAACTAGTTTAAAATTGTGTATAATATACTACGATTGTTGACCGAAACTAGTATTTCCAAAAGTTTCATGAAATCTAATTATGAGATAATTTTTTTGCATGGACTTCCATCATTACCTTCCCTCTTAATATATAGAAAGGATCTGAAAAGTTTCGTAGCATTTCAAACAATCCTCGATTTAATTTGATTTTTTGACCGAAACTAGTAATAAATTATGTATAATATACTACGATTTTTGACCGAAACTAGTATTTATAAAGGTTTCATAGAATCTAATTTTGAGATAATTTTTTGCATAGACTTCCATCGTAACATTCCCTAGTACCATATAGAAAGGATCTGAAATGTTTCGTATCATTTCGAATAATCCTCGATTTAATTTGATTTTTTGATCGAAACTAGTAATAAATTGTGTAAATTATACTACGATTTTTGGCCGAAACTAGTATTTCAAAAGGTTTCATAGAATCTAATTTTGAAATAATTTTTTGCATGGACTTCCATCATAACATTCCATCATAACATTATAAAGGATCTGAAAAGTTTCGAAGCATTTCAAACAATCCTCGATTTAATTTGATAATTTGACTGAAATTAGTATAAAATTGTGTATAATATACTCCGATTTTTTGACCTAATCAAGCATTTATAAAAGTTTCATTGAATCTAATTTTGAGATAATTTTTTTGCATGGACTTCCATCTTAACCTTCCCTCTTAACATATAAAAAGGATATGAAACGTTTCGTAGCATTTCGAACAATCTTCTATTTAATTTGATTTTTTGACCGAAACTAGTAATAAATTGTGTATAATATACTACGATTTTTGTCCAAAACTAGTATTTCAAAAAGTTTCATAGAGTCTAATTTTGAGATAATTTTTAGCATAGACTTCCATCATAGCATTCCCTAGTAACATATAGAAAGGATCTGAAACGTTTCGTAGCATTTCGAACAATCCTCGATTTAATTTGATTTTTTGACCGAAACTAGTAAACAATTATGTATATTATACTACGATTTTTTGCCGAAACTAGTATTTTTAAAAATTTTGTAGAATCTAATTTTGAGATATGTTTTTGCATGGACTTCCATCATAACCTTCCCTCTTAACATTTAGAAAGGATATGAAAAGTTTCGTAGCATTTCGAACAATCATAGATTTAATTTGATTTTTTTGACCGAAACTAGTATAAAATTGTGTATAATATACTATGATTTTTGACCGAAACTAGTATTTCAAAAAGTTTCATGAAATCTAATTTCGAGATAATTTTTTGCATGGACTTCCATCAATACCTTCCCTCTTAACATTTAGAAAGGATATGAAAAGTTTCATAGCATTTCGAACAATCCTCGATTTAATTTGATTTTTTGACCGAAACTAGTATAAAACTGTGTATAATATACTACAATTTTTGACTGAAACTAGTATTTCAAAAAGTTTCATGAAATCTAATTTTGAGGTAATTTGTTTGCATGGACTTCCATCATAACCTTCCCTCTTAACATACAGAAAGGATCTGAAAAATTTCGTAGCAATTCAATCAATGCTCGATTTAATTTGATTTTTTTACTGAAACTAGTAATAAATTGTGTATAATACACTACGATTTTTGACCGAAACTTGTATTTCAAAAAGTTTCATAGAATCTAATTTTGAGATAATGTTTTGCATAGACTTTCATCAATAAAATTCACTAGTAACATATAGAAAATATCTGAAATGTTTCGTAGCATTTCGAACAATCCTCGATTTAATTTGTTTTTTTGACCGAAATTAGTAATAAATTGTGTATATTATACTACGATTTTTGGCCGAAACTAGTATTTCAAAAAGTTTCATAGAATCTAATTTTGATATAATTTTTGCATGGACTTCCATCATAACATTCCCTCGTAACATTTAGAAAAGATGTGAAAAGTGTCGCTCCCCGGATTTCCATCCTGGTACAAATGCGAAAGTGGCGCGGAAAGAGGTAGAGTCGCCAGCCTGGCATTTTTATCCCGAAGGAGCGGGAATGGTAATGCTGCACAAACCAGAAGAAAAGAAAAGGAAGGACACGGGTCCTGCGAACAAAATAGACTGAGTTCGGGAGTCGGTTACGACCTGGGAAGGTATTAGCACCCAGATCGTCCGACGTACCCGACGGGATCCACGCTTGCAAAGAAATCTGTTTCAAAGGGTGAAGAAATGAAAGCTGCTGCAAAGACAATGAACTGGACTGGATAAAAGAAAAGAAAGGGGGACTGAAAGAGAAATGAAAAGGAAAAATGTAGGGAAAATAAAGAGTGTGCTCGAACAGGCCCTACCCCACTGCCTACGTACCTCATCTGGACAATAAGGATCAGAGACGCCGTAGTTCCCCTAACTAGGGGTAGAAAAGATTGCTTGTGAATTAAGGCTTGAACTGCCTATGTCAATGCTCAGGTGTTGCAGGCTCGGACGACGAGTGCATAACCGTCTTGCAAAATGACAAGTAGGAGCAAGTTCGCGTACGGAGCGAAGGAGATGAGAAAATAATTCCCGAAGGAAGGACGCTTATTGTTTGTTTGTGTTTTTTATGAAGCTTTTATGAGTGTGTCACAAGAAAGTGAACTCAAGCTCTTTTCCATGGAATGTGCATTTGTCACTACATTTCAAGATGGAATAATAGAACAAGCACACTCAAGTAAGGAGAAGATCCCCAAAACTTGGTTCCAGAGATTAGGGCCTAAGCTCACTAACTCATTAAATTTATTAAGTGTTTTGTATTTACAATGAAGAATTGTGTTTTAGGATTTTCTTGGTGAAGATGACATCCTGATCAGACTTGTGCATCACAAGACAAGCTTGTACTATCCCAAGATGGGAAGACTACAAGTGTCTCATGGGATAAGGCTATTGCTCAAGGTATCACTTCATTATTTATTAAGTGTCTTATTTAAGTATTTGAGATGAGAAGAGAAAAGAACCAGAAGGATCACAAAGGTAAAAGTCTAATGGGGGACTAATGAATCCTAATTGTTTCCATGCATGGGAAATCCTAGGTTAGTGAGGTTTACTATCCTAAAGGAGGAAGAAAGAAGAAGAGAATAATAAGAAAGAAGAATAGAATAGGGGAAAGTAAGGCCTAAGCCCAACAAACACAAGGTTAGAAAAAATTATAATAAGAAGAGAAAAGATGAGATTTGGAGATGTGGGAAACACATCCACACCTCTCACTTACCAAAGCCCCTGAAAAGGTTAGTAACACAAGTATAAAGGAAATACAAAATGAACAAAATGCCATACCAAAACCATACAACCAGAAGTGGAGTCATACACATAAATGTCAAATGCAAACTCAAGGCACAAGCATAAGAAGAGAACCACATAACTCAACATGAAACAACATGAATCACCATGGCAAAAAACAAAACAAACATGAGAAGATGCAAAGCAACATAACCAAATAACAACCCCAAGGTACAAGACCAGAACCCTAATCATGTTAGAAAAGTGCCTAAGAAGCAAGGGAGATGAATAGAAGGAGGGCACATAGTCAAGCAATTACATTATGAGAAGGAAGAAGCAAAGGTAATGAGGTGGATATACATACAAGTGAATGAACTTCAAGAACACAAAACACAAAATTCCTAAGACACAAGACACAACCCAAGATCATAGAGGTATCAACATCCTAATAAGGCTCTAAACAAGTTGAAGAAGTTGGCACAAGTGCCCTTCTAGGCTAAAGAGAGAACAAATGATCCAAAAGAGACAAAGTGGGACAAGTCAAGAACAAAAATTCAAAACAAATCAAATGAGCATTCAAAAATTCCACAACTTTTCACAAATGACCTTTAATCAAATCATAACAACATGCCAAAAGGAGGGAATGAAATTCAGAAGCTAAACAAGTCAAATGAGAGGTCAAACATGGATTAGGGTTAGATGGCTTCACTCACAAGTTAGAGACCAAAATCAATTATCCAAGATTCTAAAAATCAGAACAAAAATCAAAAATAAACTACACATCATCATGAATCCAAAGCAAAAAGAATCACTTAAAAATTCCAAATAATGACCAAAATAGAAATTGGACAAGTCAGCATGGTTCAAAATGAAATAAAAGTGAATTAATTAAAAGGAACAATTAATTTCCACGTGTCAAATAAAAATAAATGGAAAATAAAAATATCAGAAATTAAAGAAAACTCAAAGAAACTTTCATGAATTTTTTTATAATTTTTGGAGACCTAAAACTAATTTTAAAAATTAAAAACCAAACTGAAAATAAAATGGAAACAAAAAGAAATAAAAAAATAAAAGAAGAAGCCAGGGGGGTGTGCATAGAAACAATCTCAGTTCAAAATTATTGGGCCTCAAAGTCAGGGGGTGGGATTAGCAAGTCAAGCCCATGAAAAGTCAGCGCATAACACCACAATTATAATGGAAATTCAATAAATCAGGAAAAAACAAGGACCAGAGGATCATTTGGACGCGTGAGATTGGTCAACTCATTAAACCTAGTATGCACATTAATTGGTCAGGGGTGAGGGAACATGTTATTTATGGTGAGGTGAGAGACACAGGGCATTATTCAGATATTAGAAAACACGTGAAAGGGAGTGTGGATTTTTTATGCGCTGGCAGAGTGAGAGACGTCCAGATCCTGCATCCTACGGCTATAACATCATCTTCTTCAACAAAACTCAGATCAAACAATTCCAGAATCCGGTGACCAGAGCTAGGGCTCCGGCACCGGAAAATACAAACCATGAACAAATCTCCACTAAAATGAATCAAAAGCTCCAGATTAGACAAATGAACTATGCTGAATCCAAAAATGATCATGAAATTCACAATAGATCAATGAACAGCCTGGATCGAAGACAAACAGATCTAACTATGAAACTTCAAATCATCAATACAACTTCAATACTCATCCATTTTCAAAACCAAACATCACAGAATCATCAGCACAACAAGCACAACACAATGCATACATCTAATTTCATTTCTAGATCAACGAATTTCAGAGTATACCTGAGCTTGCAGATCCTTCAAATCACCAGAATAAAGCTTCAGATGTTGCAGATCTACTCCCTTTAACTTCTTATTGCAAAATAAATGCAAAAGAAGCCTTGAATGCTCCTAGATCTTGAGGTTTGAGAGCAGCTGCACTTGAATGGCACCTCTTGCAATCTTGAGCTTCAGCTTAAACCAATGGTGGATTAATGATCCTTATGCTTCAAGGATTCAGAATATGTAATTTGTTTGTGAAGAGAGTGAGAGAGTGATGAGATTCGAAGGAAAATTCTCTTGGTGCAAGAACTTTGAAGTGATGAAAATGTGATGATCTGGGGTGAAATGAAACCCTAGTTTTCTTATATATGATCTCAATATTCAATGCTGAAAGAATGAGGGAAAGTGCACGTGAGATGAGAGTGTGAGAGTGAAATTGCAAATTTGGAAAGATTGATGTGAATTCATTCTTAGCTCGTGCATCCCTCTCATTCTTTGCACATGTGTGATCAATATCCCACCCTTGATTCAAAACAGAAATTATCTTGGCCCTTAGATGTGAGGATCATGCATTTCTCATGTTCATGCACTTTTGCACCTCATGAAATATTCTTCTTCTCATGCACGAATTTGACAATATTTTTGGAGCAAAATGGACTCTTGGAAATGCTTTGTAAGTTTGTGACCTCATTTGGTTCATAATATCACTCAAAAATAAGTTTCATGGAGTTTTGCACTTGGAGGATGTTTGAAACTTATGTCATGCCCTAAAATTCTTGATATTTTCGAAGGGCTTTTCTCCCTAACCATAAGGGCTATGAAAATGCTCTTGTACTTTTTGAAAATGGGAGGCTTTAATCTTCAACTTTCATGTTTGGTTGTGATCCATTTGAAGCTTTTTTCACCAAATTATGCTTACTTGAAAATTATGGCAAAATGTTACTAAAAATGGAAATTCTCATGACCAAACTTATGCCAATTTTGCAAAACACCTCAAAACCTCATGATTCTTGATCTTTGACTTTTCCAAACCTCTTTTAAGATTATAAGAACATCCCTTGGCTTGAAAACTAGGGTTGTACCCTTTGAAATCTCACACTTGACTTTTAAAATGCACAGTTGACCAATTTCTTCATTTACAAGCAACTGGAGAAATACCTGACTTCCACAAGGAATTTTCTCACCAAACTTCATCCCTAGGATCCTCTTAACATATAAGAGACTTTGCCCAAATGAAATGGCCAAAGTCACAAGGTTTTCATGCTTGAAACGCAAATCCTAATTTGGGATCATTGTGTAGGAGCTTGCCCTAGCTTGAATTCCCTAGTGATCTCCCAACCTCCTGGGCTTTTGTGAATGATCTTAAGCTTGTGAATGAAATTTAGACTCCTCATAGGACTTGAAAAAATCCATTGGGCCCCTTGTCATATCTTGTGATGCTTCAAAACCATCCACAGATGATCATATGCCTAATGCTAGGTCATGAGAATGTTATGCCTCATCTTTCCATGCTAAGATGCCAAGAATATGATATGCTTATGATGAATATGACATGATATGATGCTTAAAAAGAAGAGGGCGAATTTGGGGTGTTACAAAAAGTTTCGAAGCATTTCGAATAATCCTCGATTTAATTTGATTATTTGACCGAAATAAGTATAAAATTGTGTATAATATACTCCGAATTTTTGACCTAAACTAGCATTTCAAAATGTTTCATTGCACCTAATTTTGAGATAATTTTTTTGTATGGACTTCCATCATAGCCTTCCCACGTAACATCTAGAAAGGATCTGAAAATTTTCGTAGCATTTTGAATAATCACCGATTTAATTTGATTATTTGACCGAAACTAGTATAAAATTGTGTATAATATACTACGATTTTTTACCGAAACTAGTATTTCAAAAAGTTTCATGGAATCTAATTTTGAGATAATTTTTTTGCATGGACTTCCATCATAACCTTCCCTCTTAACATATAGAAAGGATCTGAAAAGTTTCATATCATTTCGAATAATCCTCGATTTAATTTGACTTTTTGACCGAAACTAGTAATAAATTGTATATAATATACTACGATTTTTGACCGAAACTAGTATTTCAAAAAGTTTCATAGAATCTAACTTTGAGATAACGTTTTGCATAGACTTCCATCATAACATTCCCTAGTAACATATAGAAAGGACCTAAAACGTTTCGTAGCATTTCAAAAATCCTCGATTAAATTTGATTTTTTGACCGAAACTATTAAAACAAATGTGTATATTATACTACGATTTTTGGCCGAAACTAGTATTTCAACAAAATTCGTAGAATCTAATTTTGAGATAATTTTTTGCATGGACTTCCATCATAACCTTCCCTCTTAACATTTAGAATGGATATGAAAAGTTTCGTAGCATTTCGAACAATCCTCGATTTAATTTGATTTTTTTTACCGAAACTAGTATAAAATTGTGTATAATATACTACGATTTTTGAACGAAACTTGTATTTCAAAAAGTTTCATGAAATCTAATATTGAGATAATTTCTTTGCATGGACTTCCATCATAACCTTCCCTCTTAACATATAGAAAAGATCTGAAAGTTTCGTTGCATTTCAAGCAATCCTCGATTTAATTTGATTTTTTGACCAAAACTAGTAACAAATTGTTTATAATATACTACGATTTTTGACCGAAACTAGTATTTATAAGGTTTCATCGAATCTAATTTTTGGATAATGTTTTGCATAGACTTCCATCATAACATTCCCTAGTAACATATAGAAAGGATCTGAAATGTTTCGTAGCATTTCGAATAATCTTCGATATAATTTGATTTTTTGACCGAAACTAGTAATAAATTGTGTATATTATACTACGATTTTTGGCCGAAACTAGTATTTCAAGAAGTTTCATAGAATCTAATTTTGAAATAATTTTTTGCATGGACTTCCATCGTAATATTAGAAAGGATTTGAAAAGTTTCGAAGTATTTCAAACAATCCTCGATTTAATTTGATTATTTGATCGAAATTAGTATAAAATTGTGTATAATATACTACGATTTTTTGACTTAAACAAACATTTCAAAAGGTTTCATAGAATCTAATTTTTTACATAATTTTTTTGCATGGAGTTCCATCATAACCTTCCCACATAAAATATAGAAAGGATCTGAAACTTTTCGTAGCATTTTGAATAATCCCCGATTTAATTTGATTATTTGACCGAAACTAGTATAAAATTGTGTATAATATACTACGATTTTTGACCGAAACTAGTATTTTAAAAATTTTCATGGAATCTAATTTTGAGATAATTTTTTTGCACAGACTTCCATCTTAACTTTCCCTCTTAACATATAGAAAAGATCTGATAAGTTCCGTAGCATATCGAACAATCCTCGTTTTAATTTGATTTTTTGACCGAAACTAGTAATAAATTATGTATAATATATTACGATTTTTGTCCGAAACAAGTATTTCAAAAAGTTTCATAGAATCTAATTTTGAGATAATGTTTTGCATAGACTTCCATCATAACATTCCCTAGTAACATTTAGAAAGGATCTGAAACGTTTCGTAGCATTTCGAACAATCCTCGATTTAATTTAATTTTTTAACCAAAATTAGTAAAAAATTAAATATATTATACTACGATTTTTGGCCGAAACTAGTATTTAAAACAATTTCATAGAATCTAATTTTGAGATAATTTTTTGCACGGACTTCCATCATAACCTTCCCTCTTAACATTTAGAAAGGATATGAAAAGTTTCGAAGCATTTCGAACAATCCTCGATTTAATTTGATTATTTGACCGAAATTAGTATAAAGTTGTGTATAAATACTCCGAATTTTTGACCTAAACTAGCATTTCAAAAAGTTTCATTGAATCTAATTTTGAGATATTTTTTTTGCATGGATTTCCATCATAACCTTCCCACGTAACATCTAGAAAGGATTTGAAAATTTTCGTACCATTTTGAATAATCCTCGATTTAATTTGATTATTTGACCGAAACTAGTATAAAATTGTGTATAATATACTATGATTTTTGACCGAAACTAGTATTTCAAAAAGTTTCATGGAATCTAATTTTGAGATATTTTTTTTGCATGGACTTCCATCATACCCTTCCCTCTTAAAATATAGAAAGGATCTAAAAAGTTTTGTAGCATTTCAAACAATCCTCGATTTAATTTGATTTTTTGACCGAAACTAGTAATAAATTGTATATAATATACTACGATTTTAGACCGAAACTAGTATTTCAAAAAGTTTCATACAATCTAATTTTGAGATAATGTTTTTCATAGACTTCCATCATAACATTCCCTAGTAACATATAGAAAGGACCTGAAATGTTTCGTAGCCTTTCGAAAAATCCTCGATTTAATTTGATTTTTTGACCGAAACTAGTAAAAAATTGTGTATATTATACTACGATTTTTGGCCGAAACTAGTATTACAACAAAATTCGTAGAATCTAATTTTGAGATAATTTTTTGCATGGACTTCAATCATAACCTTCCCTCTTAATATATAGAATGGATATGAAAAGTTTCGTAGCATTTCGAACAATCCTCGATTTAATTTGATTTTTTACCAAAACTAGTAGAAAATTATGTAAATTATACTACGATTTTTGGCCGAAACTAGTATTATAAAAAGTTTCATGAAATCTAATTTTTTGATAATTATTTTGCATTGAGTTCCATCTTAACCTTCTCTCTTAACATATGGAAAAGATCTGAAATGTTTCGTAGCATTTCGAACAATCCTCGATATAATTTGATTTTTTGACCGAAACTAGTAATAAATTGTGTATATTATACTACGATTTTTGGCCGAAACTAGTATTTCAAAAGGTTTCATAAAATCTAATTTTGAGATGATTTTTTTAGATGGACTTCCATCATAACCTTCCCTCTAAACATACAGAAAGGATCTGGAAATTTTCGTAGCATTTCGAATAATCCTCGATTTAATTTGATTTTTTGACCGAAACTATTAATAAATTGTATATAATATACTACGATTTTTGACCGAAACTAGTATTTCAAAAAGTTTCATAGAATCTAATTTTGAGATAATTTTTTGCATGGACTTCCATCATAACATTCCCTCGTAACATTTAGAAAAGTTGTGAAACGTTTCGAAGCATTTCGTATAATCCTCGATTGAATTTGATTATTTGACCGAAATTAATATAAAATTATATATAATATACTCCGAATTTTTGACCTAAACTAGCATTTCAAAAAGTTTCATTGAATCTAATTTTGAGATAATTTTTTTGCATGGACTTCCATCGTAACCTTCCCACTTAACATATAGAAAGGATATGAAAAGTTTCGTAGCATTTCGAACAATCCTCGATTTAATTTTATTTTTTGACCGATACTAGTAATAAATTGTGTATAATATACTACGATTTTTGACCGAAACAAGAATTTCAAAAAGTTTCATAGAATATAATTTTGAGATAATTTTTGCATAGACTTCCATCATAACATTCCCTAGTAAAATATAAAAAGGACCTGAAATGTTTCGTAGCATTTCGAACAATCCTCGATTTAATTTGATTTTTTGACCGAAACTAGTAAAAAATTATGTATATTATACAATGATTTTTGGCGGAAACTAGTATTTCAAAAAGTTTCATAGAATCTAATTTTGAGATAATTTTTTGCATGGACTTCCATCATAACATTCCATCGTAACATTTAGAAAGGATCTGAAAAGTTTCGAAGCATTTCAAACAATCCTCAATTTAATTTGATTATTTGACCGAAATTAGTATAAAATTGTGTATAATATACTCCGATTTTTTGACCTAAACTAGCATTTCAAAAAGTTTCATAGAATCTAATTTTGAGATAATTTTTTTGCATGGATTTCCATCAAAACCTTCCCACGTAACATATAGAAAGGATCTAAATATTTCATAGCATTTTGAATAATCCTCGATTTAATTTGATTATTTGACCGAAACTAGTATAAAATTATGTATAATATACGACAATTTTTTAACCGAAATTAGTATTTCAAAAACATTCATAGAATCTAATTTTTTAGATAGTTTTTTTTTAATGGACTTCCATCATAACCTTCCCTCTTAACATATAGAAAGGATCTGAAACGTTTCGTAGCATTTCGAACAATCATCGATTTAATTTGACTTTTTAACTGAAACTAGTATAAAATTGTGTATAATATACTACGATTTTTGACCGAAACTAGTATTTCAAAAAGTTTCATAGAACCAAATTTTGATATAATGTTTTGCATAGACTTCCATCATAACATTCCCTAGTAACATATAGAAAGGATTTGAAACGTTTCGTAGCATTTCGAACAATCCTCGATTTAATTTGATTATTTGACCGAAACTATTATAATATTGTGTATAATATACTACAATCTTTTACCGAAACTAGTATTTCAAAAAAGTTTCATAGAATCTAATTTGAGATCATTTTTTTACATAGACTTCCATCATAACCTTCCCTCTTAACAAATAGAAAGGATATGAAAAGTTTCGTAGCATTTCAAACAATCCTCAATTTAATTTGATTTTTTGACCAAAACTAGTATAAAATTGTGTATAATATACTACCATTTTTTTACCCAAACTAGTATTCAAAACGTTTCATGGAACGTAATTTTGAGATAATTTTTTTGCATGGACTTCCATAATAACCTTCCCTCTTAACATATAGAAATGATTTGAAAAGTTTCGTAGCATCTCGAACAATCCTCGATTTAATTTGTTTTTTTTACCGAAACTAGAAATAAATTGTGTAAAATATACTACGATTTTTTACCGAAACTAGTGTTCGGGGCAGGCGCAACTCCCATAATTGGGCCAAGCAAACTGGCATTGTGGCACGCTCGACGTCGAGTACAACGTCAAGAATAATGGTCTTTGTCGACCAAAGCCACATCGACCTGGACGAAGTCTTCCAACGGCTAGTTTTGATCGTTACTTATTCGTGCGGATTCCGCGATCCGCGCCCAACAGTTTGAACCAATAATCATCCATTTGGATCAGTATATAAACCCTCTCAATGAGAGGGTCAGGTATTCAATTCTCTGACCTTAATTCTCGTACTTGCCCATTCTTTGCTCAATGTCTTACTTCAGCATCGGATTGCCTTGCAGGTACACCCCCCTCCTCTCCTTATCCACCGTCCTTCAACAACGCTCGATGCCAGCCATATCGGATCCTGATCTCCAGGTACGATCAGGTGGCGCCATCTGTGGGAACTCTGATTTCCCCGTTCTTCTCTCTCAAAATCTTCAAGAACAAAAGTTTTACCAAGATCCATGGCTGCTCGAGACAACAATCCGGACAACCGGTCGAACAATGGCATGATCCTCATGCAACGTGAGAGCAACACTCATCATCCTCCACACGAACAAACCGTGCAAGATCACCCAGACGGGAAGACAGCCTCGCCTTCTCCCGACCGCGACCAAACTTTGGAGAGTCGCCCGGAAGTTCCTTTTCCCCCGACTCTTTCAGGTCCCCTTCATTCAATTCCAGCGACGATGAGGAAACCCAGGGCCCCCTCTAGTCGGAAACCATGGCGGCTAAACTCCCAAGGGATTTAGAAAAACCTCCACCATTAGGCTCATATGATGGAACCACAGATCCTGACGAGCATATCAAGAATATTGATGCTTTGCTCGACTACCTAGGTGTGCGAGGAGCGATCAAATGTCGCCTCTTTCCTACAACTCTGAGGAAAGGAGCGATGACGTGGTACAAAAGCCTCGAAGCAGAGTTCATCACTTCCTGGAAACAGCTCGGACGCACATTTTCTAGGCATTTCACCGCTTCTAGGCGGCATCCGAAGACGGAAGCATCGCTCGAAGCGACCATCCAGGGGAAAGACGAACCTCTACGAACCTATATCGAAAGGTTCAATAAATAAGCAGTCCAGGTGTCCACAATGGACGACATGAAGAAGTACTTGCTGGAACGGGGACTACGCCCATCAACCGATTTCCACCGGGCGGTTGGCATCGAGACCCCGGCCACCCTTGACGCATTCTTGTTGAAAGCCCAAGCTTACATCCAATATGAGGAAAAGCAGGCAGCTAGCTCCGTCCGAGACGTCCGGCGTCGCGAGGACGCAAAGCCCACCGGGTCGATGAACCCTCGACATCTCGTCAGGGAGGAAACAAAAGAAAGGATGATCGCTCCCGTGAACCGCGGGAGCACAGAGGACCTGTCGGCCGATTTCATGAATATACTCCCCTCCTGGTCTCTAGGGAGAAGATCTTGTTCGAATGTGCCAACTCAGAATTCAGGCAAGCAGGAGTACGCTTTCCGAAGCAGCTGCCTAGCAAACCGGGCACGGACAAAACGAAGTATTGCAGATTCCACAAAAGTCACGGCCACAATACCGAAGACTGCATCCATCTCAAATATGCAATCGAAATACTTATTAAGGACGGGCACCTTAAACAATTTACCAAATCCAGGGACACCACTCGACAAGAAGCGTAGGAGACTCAAACGATCGAGGAGGTTGTGCCCATTCCAGCAGATGCGAACATGCAAGTCGCCCTGAGCATCTTTCGCCCGGCAGATTTCTTCCTGCGCGATCACACGGGTAGTCCGGGATATTTTTCCTCCCACAGCCCATGGGAGACCTTTCCATCTGCAATGGTCATCTCAGGGGGGGGGTTTTAACAAAATCACGGCCGGATCCGTAAAGAGGAAATTCGACCAACTGATTATGAAAGGCCCTGCACAGAGCGCCACCCTGGACCCCCTAAGGGAATGCTCAATACCCCTTTGCCTTTTACCGGGAGGAACTCTTAGGAGGGGCACCAAATGCCAGCATCCCGCTACTCATCCGGGCACGAATGGGCAATTTTGATGTAAGGAGAATCCTAATGGACCAAGGTAGCTCATGCGGCATCATGTACTCCCAGCTATTTTTGACACTCCAGTTGAACGAAACACACCTGACTCCGTACGTCGGATCAGACTTACAAGGTTTCAATGGAGCAGTCTCCCGACCATGGGGCTACGTCGATCTGTTCGTCACCGTTGGGGCATCCGAGATCGCCAGAACGGTTCGCGTCCAGTTCCTGGTTGTGGATTGCCCGTCGCTGTACCAGTGTATTTTGGGACGACCGACATTGGTCGAGCTGATCGCTGTTCCATCCATCGTTCACCTAAAAATGAAGTATTATACTACTTCGGGCAAGGTTGCTACGCTGCACGGTGACGTCGAAGCTGCCAGCCGATGTTTTGAGGCAGTATCTAGAGGTCATAGCTCAATATCTTACCAACCGAGTCCTTCAGCACTGACTTCGCCAGATACTCCACAAACATCCAAGGCTTTTCCTCAGGTAGACTCAATCGATCTGGATTGCAGGTTCTCAGACGACAACGAGGGCATTCAAAAGCTGACCGATTCACTTTCCCGGCCAATTCCAGACGGAGAGTTCGAGCTGATTCCTTTGGGAGATGATCCGACTCGGTGTGTCAAGATCGGGGCACATCTGCCCGATTTGGCGAAACGACAGTTAGAGACATGCCTCAAGGGAAAAGCGGATATGTTCGCTTGGAGCGCCGCAGAAATGCCAGGGCTCGACCCCGAGACGGCCTGTCATCACCTCTCCATCGACCCAACACACAAAGCGGTCGCCCAGCGTAGGAGGAAGCAGTCGACCGAGAAAACCAGAGCGGCCGAATCTGCTGTTAAAGACCTCCTAGAGGCAAAATTTGTAACCGAGGCCAGGTACACAACCTGGCTCTCAAATGTTGTACTTGTCAAGAAATCTAATGGAAAGTGGAGAATGTGTGTTGATTATACTGATCTTATCCGGGCATGCCCGAAAGACGCATATCCTTTGCCTAACATCGATAAATTGGTCGACAATTCGTCCGGTTTCAAGCTATTGTCCTTCATGGACGCCTACTCGGGGTACAATCAGATACCCATGGCCATGTCCGACAAAACATACATGGCCTTCATGACCGAATCGGGCAACTACTATTATAACGTTATGCCCTTCGGTTTAAAAAACACAGGCGCGACATATCAGCGCATGATGAATAAGGTATTCCGGGCAAAAATCGGGGACATGCTTGAGGTGTACATGGACGACATGATCGTCAAGTCTCAGCAAGAGACGGACCACGCGTCCCACTTACGAAAGGTATTCGATCAAGCTCGGAAATGCAAGATGCGTTTCAATCCCGAGAAGTGAACATTTGGGGTCCGAGCAGGGAAGTTCCTCAGATTCTATTTAACTGAACGAGGTATTGAAGCCAATCCTGACAAATGTCGGGCATTCGCAGAACTTCCAACCCCTAATTCTAAAAAATCCATACAATCGTTGAACGGGGTCCTCGCTTCCCTCGCACGATTTGTAGCAAAATCCGCTCAACACGCCCTCCCCTTTTACAAACTCCTCCGCAAAGAGGCCACCTTTGAATGGACGGAGGAATGCGAGCTAGCCTTATCCCACTTGAAAAGGGCACTATCTGAACCCCTAGTTTTGTCCAGGCCCAAGGAAGGGGAGACGCTTTACCTCTACCTCGCCGTAGAAAACGAGGCTGTAAGCGCGGCCCTCATACACGACCTACCCGAGGGACAGAAACCTATCTACTTTACAAGCAAGGCACTCGACGGCCCCGAACTTCGGTACCTCTAGGTAGAAAAGGTGGCCCTGGCCCTCCTTTTTGCAGCCAAAAGACTACGACATTGTTTCTTATCCCACACCATCATCGTGAGAACAGACCAACCCATAAGATAATTACTCGGTCGACCAGATATGGCCGGGCGAATACTAAAATGGTCGTTGGAACTATCCGAATCCGACATCAAATTCGAAGGGAGACAAGCTCTCAAAGCTTAAGCACTAGCCGACTTTGTGGCAGAGCTCACTTTCACCGAGCCGGAGCCGAAATCTCCATCCAAATGGACCATCTTCGTGGATGGAGCATCTGGCCCGGCGGGTAGTGGAGCTGGAGTTTTCCTGGAAAACAAATAGGGAAGCATCATCAAAGTATCTTTAACTTTATCCTTCCCTGCATCCAATAACCAGGCGGAATACGATGCCTTCCTGGCAGGCATACGACTCACGACCGACCTGGAAGCAGAAGAGATCACAATTTGCACAGATTCCCAGCTGGTCGCTAGCCAAGTCCGAGGAGATTTCCAGTCCAAAAACGATAATATGGCCGAATACCTGGCGCTTGTAAAAGGCGAACTAAAACGATTCACAAGCGTGGAGGTCAAACACGTCCCACGAGAGAATAATACACGGGCTGATGTCCTTTCCAAGTTGGAAAGCACTAAAAAGAAAGGAAACAACAAATCCGTCATACAAAAAGTGTTCCCCCGACCAGGCATTAGACAATCTTCAACCCACCAAGACATTAATCTCATAGGCGACGCCAACTGCTGGATGACCCCAGTGTTTAACTACCTAACCAAAGCAGAGTTACCGGTAGACCCGAAAACAGCCAGCATCGTGCATCGAAGGTCGTGCTCGTACTCCCTGGTCGGTGGACGTATGTATCGCCGAGGATTATCTACACCATTCCTCAGGTGTGTAGAGGAAGAGAACGTCCCACACGTACTAAGATAGGTCCACGAAGGAATTAATGCACAGCACCCGAGCGAACGATCGTTAGCCCGAAAGATTCTCCGAGTAGGATACTATTGGCCTACACTCCAGCACGACGCGAAAGAACACGTAAAAAGATACGACAAAGACCAACGACATGGGGACGTACACGTAGAACCCCCTACCGAGCTAAAATCGCTATCTTCCTCGTGGCCATTCGCGTGGTGGGGGATGGATATCTAAGGGCCATTCGTCGTCGGATCCGACCAAAATAAATACCTCATTGTGGGCGTCGATTATTTCACCAAATGGATAGAAGCTGAGGCCTTGGCTAAAATTACTGCACTCAACATACTATGCTTCTTCAAGAGGAGCATCCTCGCCCGGTTCGGAGTACTGCTCGCCATTGTAACCGATAACGGTACCCAATTCACCGATAGATATTTCAAAGAATTTATTGCGTCGGTAGGAACAAAACAGCACTTCGCTTCCATGGAGCATCCCCAAACTAACAGATAAGCAGAAGTTGCAAATAGAGTAATCCTACTAAAATGGAGACTAAACAAACACAAGAAACACTGGGTCGAGGAGTTGCACAGCGTGCTGTGGGCGTATAGAACCACTCCCCACTCAACGACCGGTGAATCCCCATTCCGGTTGGCATATGGGACCGAAGCAGTGATCCCTATGGAAATGCACATCCGATCTAGACGAACAGAGTCCCCAATGGACCAAGACACCAACTCCGAAGCTTTAAGATACGAGTTTGACCTGGTCGAAGAAATCCGATCAGAAGCTGCTCTCCAAGAGGCCACTCTCAAACAGAAAATAGCTGCTCGATATGATTCTAAAGTCATAAGACGAACATCCGAGGTGGGTAGTCTCGTTCTAAGAAGAAATCACAGAGACTCCCGCGTAGGAAAACTTACGCCTAACTGGGAGGGCCCATATCGTGTCCGAGCAAAGACCGAAAACGGAGCCTATTATTGAAAATCTACACGGGGAAGAACTTGCTCGGCCGTGGAACGCCGAGAAGCTCAAACAATATTACAGTTAAGTTACAGAGTCACCTTGATCGACTCTCAAGTGAGGATCGATAGGTCCGACTATGAACTGCGTGCCCAGGTACAAGCACGGTAGCCCAAAATAACATGATTGTCAGGATCTTCTTCCAAGGGAAGGAGATAACTGTTGCATGGGCGGATACTTAAACGAGTCTGACGTCTCCTATGTACCACGACCAGGTAGAACCCCAGCTTGCGATGGGACGTTCAAGCCTCGGAGCCTTAGCCATTACCTTGGCTCGGGTATTGACTAGGAGCCAGACTCCAAAATCTGGATGGTCCCCCAAACCAACAGATCACAAACACACACCCCGTATTTTCTTAATCACATTCAATCATTACAAAGACATTAAACACTTAGCGTTTATAAAAACATAAAGGGAAAAAGTCCTCCGACGGACGCACAGTTAAACAGAAAACATTGTAAAATAATAAACGACCATCAAGGAAAAAAATTTACTGCAAAAATGCAACCCCGAAGGGCCGACTTGTTCATGGTTACATACAAAGGGGACCACGTTCCCGGGTAAAACACAATAAATTATAAGGTAAAGGCCCGCAGGCCAAAACCAATTACCCTCCCTTTCCGAAGCACCAGGTTGACCTTCGCCCTGGTTCGGCTGCACCTCTGACTGGCCAAGCTGAGCAGTCACCCCGGGCTGAGAATCCTCCACGATCAAGTCTGAGGGAACCACTATCTGGACATCCTCGACTTTGTAGAGATAGCTGATCCGGCCGGTATCCAAAGCCAACTCAGGATGAAGAGCTCGTATCTGGTCCACAGCGTTTTGGAAACTGAGCTCAGTCGACGAGTTCAGATCTTCCATGTCCTGGTCGATCCAAGCAAGGAACTGGGCCCTGGTCACCAAGCTCTTGGTCTCAGCATCCTCATCCTCCTTTGGGCAAAAGGCGTCCTTCAGCTTTTTGCTCTGCTCTAAGGCCCTCCTCTTATCGACCTCCAGCTTGGCGATGATGTTCCATCGCTCAGTCAGCTCCTTAGCAGAGGCAGTGGCTTCTTCAGAAGTCGCAGTCAACTTCCTCTCGGCAACAGCCAACAGCTCCTTCAGCCTCGCCACCTCTCTTTCTTGCCCAGGGTTTCCTTCAACCTTCAACCAGGCCATAGACAAAACCCGCATAACTGCGCTCGCATCCTGAGCCAGAGATAGACGTCGGGCAGGGCGATCCATTGCTTCAAAGAATAAAGAGTTCGCCTGGTCAACCTCCATGCTCGTCCCTTCAAAATAATTTCGCTTCACAAAGCAGGGCGGCAGCACATGCTTCGGTTTGGGGGGAGCATTAGCCGTCAAGTCCACGGTCGCTGCAGACTTATGCTTTTTCATAAGCGAGCCAGTAGATGCGCTCGTAGAACCTTGAACCAGGGGGCCCGACCTAGAGCAGATCGTCTCGGTCAGTTTGGTTTGGACGACCCGCGACCTCTTCTTTTGTTGTTGACGCAGGTGCTCCTGAATCTTGTCAAGAGGGCTCGACAGGGAGCCTGCAAAGAAAGAAAAATAGCACAAAAGATTAGTCACGAACGTCAAAAAAAAATTATCAAAACATAGTAACCAGCAGAAATAAAAACAAATACCAAAAAACTCAGACACTTCTTGCCCGGTGTTACACGCCAGCAGGTCTGTGACGTCTATCAAAGGACGCTCCACAGCTTCTCCCCCATCGTGGTCCAGCATTATTTTACCCTCTCCGTCCAGCAGAGGAGTCGGGGTAAAAGAAGCTATCAATTTCCTAAAGGCCACAAAGCTGGATGCATCATCCTCGTTAAGGGAATCCCCTACTTGGACAAACTCACTAACCGGTCGCCCGTAGTGAGCATAACTCCACGAGAAAGGAAACAGCCAAAGCCTCCTCGGAATCACCTGTCCTTGATCATCGAGTCTGGTTTCGTCATTTTCATCGGTGTCTATCCCCAAGAAACTCAGCGCCCTCACAACTTCCGCGCTCGCCGGTTTAATCAAAAAGTAATCCGTCTTGAAAGCCCGGATAGACTCTGAATGAGCTTTGAAAATCTTGGTCCGCTGTTTGAAGGAAATAAATCCCTTTCGATCGGTCCCCCGCCCTACTTGGTGTTGCAGCGAGAACAGGCGGAAGAACAAGGGAAGCATGGCTCCAACACCCATATGGGCACACGTTACCTCAAATGCTCTCAGAAACGCGTAAGAGTTGGGGTGCAGGTGGGACGAGGCCACACCCAAGTGCCCGAGCACAGCACAAACCAGGTCGCTGAAGGGCAAGGTTACCCCTAGGACCGAAGTCGCGTACTCGTACATTGAAAATTTGCGACCGCTGAAGTCTGAAAAGATACGGTCATCATCCCCCGGGCAGGTGATGACCCAATCCTCTGGGTCTCCAACAGTAAGCAATGGCTCCGCGCGAGGCCTCTAAAATGACGCCACTTTGTCGAGCAGGTCTTCCACTACCCATTCTTCGGGCGCGACTCTTATGTCTTCCGGACATCGAGGGGAATCTGTCGTCTCTCCCGAGTCAGGGGCTCCTTCTTCCATCGTGGTCGCGTCTGATTCTCCCGACGAGCTTACGGAGTCAGAGGGAACAGATGCGGAAGAACCAAAGTCTTCCGAGGATACCTCTTCCGAGGAGATATCAAGCGGGTCCATAAGCGAATTCTCACCTGAAAAGCAGAGGAAAGGCGTCAATGAATTCGATTAAGAATATCAAATTCACCCTTCCATCGCTCGACAAGTGAAAGGGCGCGCATCGGCCCAGGAATAAGATCCCGAGCTATAGCCCCCGGCTAACCACCGCTCAAGGCGATGGCCAACACTCGACATCGGCGATGATACGATCTAAACCTAGGTACTTGCTGTTGCACCCCAAAATTTGCCCTCACCAAGACAAGACATTGTGTATTAAGAGGTTCACAAGGTTCACAAGACATCTCATGAGGTTCACAAGGTTTACAATTAGTCAGAAAGTTTGGCAATTCCCTCAGACAATGCATCCTCCTAAGCAATACTTCCTAAATTAGGGTTTTGACTTTCATCAGGCTAAATGGGCTTCCAAGACTTCAAGTTAGCTTCATATCATCCTATATGTGTTCAAGAATCCCCATGTCAAGTTTCAAAACTTTCCCAAAAGATTTGTTCAGTCAGATGATCAGATAGGCTAAAATCAGTCAAAGTAGTTAAAAAGTCAAACTGAGGTCAACTGTGGTCAAACCAAAGTCAAACTTCATGATTTTTTTGCCAACATCAAGTATCTGAAGTAAAATTCATCATTTGATCAAGGTTTGATCATGATTCATCATGGAGATTTCAGATCATCAAGAATCAGGAGTTTCTAAATTAGGGTTTTCACAGGAAAAGTCAACTGAACTTTGACCAGCCATAACTTTCACATGCTTCATCAAAATTTTTCCATCCAAAGCTCATTTTGAAGTAAATTGAATTCTCTACAACTTTGTGTCTCACAAGACAAGCCCAAAAATGCTTCATTTGGAAGGTATGAGCTAAGACATTATAGGTCCTTTTAAAAGTCAACAAAGAGTCAACATCTTCCAAAGAGCATAACTTGAGAATGGTAAAAGATATGGACATGAGACCAAAGAGGTTGGTTAAAGGACTCTCTAATCTTTCTAAAATGTCCAAGAACACCTTCATAGCATTAAAATTGAAGGATTTGTGCCCTTGCAAAGTTGGGAAAGTTTTGGGAAGTTTATGAAGCAAATGAGGCCTTAAAACCAATTTTTGCTAAATGAGCCCACCAAATTGCCATCCAATCTTCATAATATCATCAAGCACGACCCAGCCCATGCATTTTCTGATTTTTTATATTTTATTTAGTATTTATTTGAATTTTATTCATTAAAATACAAATTAAATTAAAATAAAATATGAAAATCATATATTTTGAAGAGATTATGATTCTAGAAGGTCATAAACACCATCCAAGACTAATTGTTCACATCCAAATTCGTGCTAGACCAAGATAGTAAGAATATATTGGATTTTTTGATATTTTTGAATGAGAGATTTCTTCATAATCAAGCAATCAATTTTCATGATACAAAGCCCATTCTTTTTGACCTAATTACATCCTTATATATACATGAACACACTGCAAGCACAAGGGGACGAATTGGCTGCCTCAAGAACACTAAACAAGTTTCAAAATTTTCAAAAAAAGACAAGATTCAGTTTTGGCATTTGGGACTGTTTCAAAGAAATTTGAAGGTTGCTATGGGTTCCCTGATCATCATTGAGTGTTTCTCCATAATCATTATCATCAATATCATCATGAATTGATCAACCCGAATTCATATTTTCTCCATATTTGAATTTTTTCGATTTTCATTATACTGTCATTATTCCTTGAATTTGATCTCATATTTTTGTTTATGATGATGTTTTGAATCTTTCTGGATGAATCAATTTGATTTTAGGTACGTGAATGAAGGTCCACCATTGTTAGGGTTTTGACCTCCCATTTGGGGCCTCCCTCATTAGACCATTTAAAAACTCTTTAAGACCATGGCTGGATTGGGCATGATGTGGGGTTTGAGTGGACATAATCAATTTGGATGAATTGTACTTGGTTTGTGTGTTGTTTGTTTCGCAGGTTTACCCGCGAAAGCAAAATTCGCAGCAAAACTCCCAACAAAATTCGCAGGATATTTTGCAGGGCTGGAGGAAGAAGAAGAAGTCTTGCGCGCGAAATGTAATTTCAAATTTCCAGTTTTATATTTTATTCATTTGCTTTATATTATTATCACAAATGCGCAGGTGCTCTGGTGGTTTTGACATATACGCAGCATGGTGTGAGACCAGGGTTCGAATCCTGGCTTTGTGAATTTTTTTGGCAATTTTCTCTTATTTTGCAGGTTTACAATATGATGGTTTTGAGCCATTCGTTAATCATCTAGCGAGCACTAGCCCAGTGGTTTTGATCCCCTCAGGTAAATGGGAGGTCCTGGGTTCAAATCCATGCCTCCCCATTTTTTTTAAAACTTTGTTTTCATATTTTCTTTTCTAATTATTATTTTTCTATTATATTATTTTTATTATTATTGAATTTGTTTTATATTTAAATAACAAAAATTTATATTAAAACTTAATAAAAATTTTATTTTCATAAATTTCATAATATATTTATACATGTAATTTTAATTTTCACTTATAATTTGTAAATAAATCAATTAGGATTTTAATTAAATATTCAAACCTTAATTTTATATTCAAACCTTAAATATTCAAACCCTAATTTCTAAACCCTAATTTTTTATTTAAACTTAATTAATTTTTTTTCTAATATATAATTAAATAATTACTCTTGTTTTGTAAATATTTATTTTATGATTTATTATTATTCTCATCATCTTATTTTCTTTTAAAAATTCTTTAAAATTGCTTATTTAATTTAAAAATGTTCTTTTAAATTCTATATATTTTTATGCTAACCTTTTATTCTTATAATTATTTTATCACTAACCTTTTAGTTATTGTTTATTTTATTATATATTTATTGTTCAATTGTTTTTATTATAATGTAACTGCAAAAGCCTTGTAATAGTCGTAGTTTATTATTGTTTTATTGTTTATAAATATTCTTGCCATGGTTAGTAATTATAGGGAGTGATAATATGTTTGTAAATTAAAATTAATTTAGAATGACTTACTTAATAAGATAAATATATGAATATGAACACTCACACACGTAAGTCAATCTTTGATCGCCATCTCACACTTTCTAAGGTTATCCCTCATGTTGCCTAACTATAAGGTCAAGTAAGGTGTCTTAAAGCAAAGTCCTTTTTCATAAAATATCATCAAGTCCCTTTAAGATTATAAGATCAAGTCCCTTCAATGTTGCCTACGGTAAATGATCTTGTCCCTCCGAATAAAAGATGATAAGTCCCTTCGTATTGCTAAGACACCTTACAGTTGCCTAAACACAGATGTCCCTTCACATGTCCCTTATCACATCCAAGGTAATGACTACCTATTCCTTAATAATAGGGATAGTCTTACCATTGAAAGAACATATAAGAACAGTAAAGATTTAATGTAGGGTAGGTTCCTCTTAATTACTTGCTCACCTTTTCAAAATACATTTTACACTTCAAATTTCAAACAAATTTTAAAAACAAAGTCTTTATATACATCCATACGAGGATCATTATAAAGTGCTTAGAAAAATTTTAATCACACACTACACTTTCTCAAAACAATTTAAAGTGAGCTAAGTAACTAAGATCCCATGGATAACCATGGATATAAAGGGTGCTAACACCTTCCCTTTGTATAACCTACCCCCCGAACTCAAAATCTTTTTAAGGTCTTTCCTGTTCTTTTATGTCCTTTCCTTCAGAAGTCGCAGTCAACTTCCTCTCGGCAACAGCCAACAGCTCCTTCAGCCTCGCCACCTCTCTTTCTTGCCCAGGGTTTCCTTCAACCTTCAACCAGGCCATAGACAAAACCCGCATAACTGCGCTCGCATCCTGAGCCAGAGATAGACGTCGGGCAGGGCGATCCATTGCTTCAAAGAATAAAGAGTTCGCCTGGTCAACCTCCATGCTCGTCCCTTCAAAATAATTTCGCTTCACAAAGCAGGGCGGCAGCACATGCTTCGGTTTGGGGGGAGCATTAGCCGTCAAGTCCACGGTCGCTGCAGACTTATGCTTTTTCATAAGCGAGCCAGTAGATGCGCTCGTAGAACCTTGAACCAGGGGGCCCGACCTAGAGCAGATCGTCTCGGTCAGTTTGGTTTGGACGACCCGCGACCTCTTCTTTTGTTGTTGACGCAGGTGCTCCTGAATCTTGTCAAGAGGGCTCGACAGGGAGCCTGCAAAGAAAGAAAAATAGCACAAAAGATTAGTCACGAACGTCAAAAAAAAATTATCAAAACATAGTAACCAGCAGAAATAAAAACAAATACCAAAAAACTCAGACACTTCTTGCCCGGTGTTACACGCCAGCAGGTCTGTGACGTCTATCAAAGGACGCTCCACAGCTTCTCCCCCATCGTGGTCCAGCATTATTTTACCCTCTCCGTCCAGCAGAGGAGTCGGGGTAAAAGAAGCTATCAATTTCCTAAAGGCCACAAAGCTGGATGCATCATCCTCGTTAAGGGAATCCCCTACTTGGACAAACTCACTAACCGGTCGCCCGTAGTGAGCATAACTCCACGAGAAAGGAAACAGCCAAAGCCTCCTCGGAATCACCTGTCCTTGATCATCGAGTCTGGTTTCGTCATTTTCATCGGTGTCTATCCCCAAGAAACTCAGCGCCCTCACAACTTCCGCGCTCGCCGGTTTAATCAAAAAGTAATCCGTCTTGAAAGCCCGGATAGACTCTGAATGAGCTTTGAAAATCTTGGTCCGCTGTTTGAAGGAAATAAATCCCTTTCGATCGGTCCCCCGCCCTACTTGGTGTTGCAGCGAGAACAGGCGGAAGAACAAGGGAAGCATGGCTCCAACACCCATATGGGCACACGTTACCTCAAATGCTCTCAGAAACGCGTAAGAGTTGGGGTGCAGGTGGGACGAGGCCACACCCAAGTGCCCGAGCACAGCACAAACCAGGTCGCTGAAGGGCAAGGTTACCCCTAGGACCGAAGTCGCGTACTCGTACATTGAAAATTTGCGACCGCTGAAGTCTGAAAAGATACGGTCATCATCCCCCGGGCAGGTGATGACCCAATCCTCTGGGTCTCCAACAGTAAGCAATGGCTCCGCGCGAGGCCTCTAAAATGACGCCACTTTGTCGAGCAGGTCTTCCACTACCCATTCTTCGGGCGCGACTCTTATGTCTTCCGGACATCGAGGGGAATCTGTCGTCTCTCCCGAGTCAGGGGCTCCTTCTTCCATCGTGGTCGCGTCTGATTCTCCCGACGAGCTTACGGAGTCAGAGGGAACAGATGCGGAAGAACCAAAGTCTTCCGAGGATACCTCTTCCGAGGAGATATCAAGCGGGTCCATAAGCGAATTCTCACCTGAAAAGCAGAGGAAAGGCGTCAATGAATTCGATTAAGAATATCAAATTCACCCTTCCATCGCTCGACAAGTGAAAGGGCGCGCATCGGCCCAGGAATAAGATCCCGAGCTATAGCCCCCGGCTAACCACCGCTCAAGGCGATGGCCAACACTCGACATCGGCGATGATACGATCTAAACCTAGGTACTTGCTGTTGCACCCCAAAATTTGCCCTCACCAAGACAAGACATTGTGTATTAAGAGGTTCACAAGGTTCACAAGACATCTCATGAGGTTCACAAGGTTTACAATTAGTCAGAAAGTTTGGCAATTCCCTCAGACAATGCATCCTCCTAAGCAATACTTCCTAAACTAGGGTTTTGACTTTCATCAGGCTAAATGGGCTTCCAAGACTTCAAGTTAGCTTCATATCATCCTATATGTGTTCAAGAATCCCCATGTCAAGTTTCAAAACTTTCCCAAAAGATTTGCTCAGTCAGATGATCAGATAGGCTAAAATCAGTCAAAGTAGTTAAAAAGTCAAACTGAGGTCAACTGTGGTCAAACCAAAGTCAAACTTCATGATTTTTTTGCCAACATCAAGTATCTGAAGTAAAATTCATCATTTGATCAAGGTTTGATCATGATTCATCATGGAGATTTCAGATCATCAAGAATCAGGAGTTTCTAAATTAGGGTTTTCACAGGAAAAGTCAACTGAACTTTGACCAGCCATAACTTTCACATGCTTCATCAAAATTTTTCCATCCAAAGCTCATTTTGAAGTAAATTGAATTCTCTACAACTTTGTGTCTCACAAGACAAGCCCAAAAATGCTTCATTTGGAAGGTATGAGCTAAGACATTATAGGTCCTTTTAAAAGTCAACAAAGAGTCAACATCTTCCAAAGAGCATAACTTGAGAATGGTAAAAGATATGGACATGAGACCAAAGAGGTTGGTTAAAGGACTCTCTAATCTTTCTAAAATGCCCAAGAACACCTTCATAGCATTAAAATTGAAGGATTTGTGCCCTTGCAAAGTTGGGAAAGTTTTGGGAAGTTTATGAAGCAAATGAGGCCTTAAAACCAATTTTTGCTAAATGAGCCCACCAAATTGCCATCCAATCTTCATAATATCATCAAGCACGACCCAGCCCATGCATTTTCTGATTTTTTATATTTTATTTAGTATTTATTTGAATTTTATTCATTAAAATACAAATTAAATTAAAATAAAATATGAAAATCATATATTTTGAAGAGATTATGATTCTAGAAGGTCATAAACACCATCCAAGACTAATTGTTCACATCCAAATTCGTGCTAGACCAAGATAGTAAGAATATATTGGATTTTTTGATATTTTTGAATGAGAGATTTCTTCATAATCAAGCAATCAATTTTCATGATACAAAGCCCATTCTTTTTGACCTAATTACATCCTTATATATACATGAACACACTGCAAGCACAAGGGGACGAATTGGCTGCCTCAAGAACACTAAACAAGTTTCAAAATTTTCAAAAAAAGACAAGATTCAGTTTTGGCATTTGGGACTGTTTCAAAGAAATTTGAAGGTTGCTATGGGTTCCCTGATCATCATTGAGTGTTTCTCCATAATCATTATCATCAATATCATCATGAATTGATCAACCCGAATTCATATTTTCTCCATATTTGAATTTTTTCGATTTTCATTATACTGTCATTATTCCTTGAATTTGATCTCATATTTTTGTTTATGATGATGTTTTGAATCTTTCTGGATGAATCAATTTGATTTTAGGTACGTGAATGAAGGTCCACCATTGTTAGGGTTTTGACCTCCCATTTGGGGCCTCCCTCATTAGACCATTTAAAAACTCTTTAAGACCATGGCTGGATTGGGCATGATGTGGGGTTTGAGTGGACATAATCAATTTGGATGAATTGTACTTGGTTTGTGTGTTGTTTGTTTCGCAGGTTTACCCGCAAAAGCAAAATTCGCAGCAAAACTCCCAACAAAATTCGCAGGATATTTTGCAGGGCTGGAGGAAGAAGAAGAAGTCTTGCGCGCGAAATGTAATTTCAAATTTCCAGTTTTATATTTTATTCATTTGCTTTATATTATTATCACAAATGCGCAGGTGCTCTGGTGGTTTTGACATATACGCAGCATGGTGTGAGACCAGGGTTCGAATCCTGGCTTTGTGAATTTTTTTGGCAATTTTCTCTTATTTTGCAGGTTTACAATATGATGGTTTTGAGCCATTCGTTAATCATCTAGCGAGCACTAGCCCAGTGGTTTTGATCCCCTCAGGTAAATGGGAGGTCCTGGGTTCAAATCCATGCCTCCCCATTTTTTTTAAAACTTTGTTTTCATATTTTCTTTTCTAATTATTATTTTTCTATTATATTATTTTTATTATTATTGAATTTGTTTTATATTTAAATAACAAAAATTTATATTAAAACTTAATAAAAATTTTATTTTCATAAATTTCATAATATATTTATACATGTAATTTTAATTTTCACTTATAATTTGTAAATAAATCAATTAGGATTTTAATTAAATATTCAAACCTTAATTTTATATTCAAACCTTAAATATTCAAACCCTAATTTCTAAACCCTAATTTTTTATTTAAACTTAATTAATTTTTTTTCTAATATATAATTAAATAATTACTCTTGTTTTGTAAATATTTATTTTATGATTTATTATTATTCTCATCATCTTATTTTCTTTTAAAAATTCTTTAAAATTGCTTATTTAATTTAAAAATGTTCTTTTAAATTCTATATATTTTTATGCTAACCTTTTATTCTTATAATTATTTTATCACTAACCTTTTAGTTATTGTTTATTTTATTATATATTTATTGTTCAATTGTTTTTATTATAATGTAACTGCAAAAGCCTTGTAATAGTCGTAGTTTATTATTGTTTTATTGTTTATAAATATTCTTGCCATGGTTAGTAATTATAGGGAGTGATAATATGTTTGTAAATTAAAATTAATTTAGAATGACTTACTTAATAAGATAAATATATGAATATGAACACTCACACACGTAAGTCAATCTTTGATCGCCATCTCACACTTTCTAAGGTTATCCCTCATGTTGCCTAACTATAAGGTCAAGTAAGGTGTCTTAAAGCAAAGTCCTTTTTCATAAAATATCATCAAGTCCCTTTAAGATTATAAGATCAAGTCCCTTCAATGTTGCCTACGGTAAATGATCTTGTCCCTCCGAATAAAAGATGATAAGTCCCTTCGTATTGCTAAGACACCTTACAGTTGCCTAAACACAGATGTCCCTTCACATGTCCCTTATCACATCCAAGGTAATGACTACCTATTCCTTAATAATAGGGATAGTCTTACCATTGAAAGAACATATAAGAACAGTAAAGATTTAATGTAGGGTAGGTTCCTCTTAATTACTTGCTCACCTTTTCAAAATACATTTTACACTTCAAATTTCAAACAAATTTTAAAAACAAAGTCTTTATATACATCCATACGAGGATCATTATAAAGTGCTTAGAAAAATTTTAATCACACACTACACTTTCTCAAAACAATTTAAAGTGAGCTAAGTAACTAAGATCCCATGGATAACCATGGATATAAAGGGTGCTAACACCTTCCCTTTGTATAACCTACCCCCCGAACTCAAAATCTTTTTAAGGTCTTTCCTGTTCTTTTATGTCCTTTCCTTTTGGATAAAATAAAAGTCGGTGGCGACTCTTGCTATCCGCAACATTTAACTAAAGTCAGTTCTCCCACCGTTTTACAGAACTGGCGACTCTGCTGGGGATTTAATAAAAGAGGGGTACCCTTAGGAATTAGATCACTTTGAAATTGTTTGCTTTGTTTGCTTTATACTTATCTATTGGGTGCTCTTATGTGTGAAAGATCCTAACCCGGATCTAGTGTACCTTAGGTAAATGGCAATAGACCAAGGAAACTGTACGGCGTATACCGATATGGTTGATCTGGTGGCCATAGTTAGTGTGACTTCTTGGTTGGTGCTTATGTTCCTTAAGTAAAGTTGAGGATAATATGAGGCTGCCATATGTTGTCAATACACTAACTGATTTTTAGAACCCTAGTCATCCCATCTTGGCCTTTAGAAAGTAGTGAGATAACCGGCTTTGGTGAAGACTGAAGTTGGTTGATACTCGATACTACGCTCATTGAGATTCTAAACTTGGAGGATTTTGGTTGGCAAGTAAGTTGCATACTGAACAACCACCCTTGTGAAGGATCAATGATATTGAGATACCTTAGAATCTGGTTACTTCATAGGACAGGATGAACCAGCTAAACTTCAGGGGAGGGTACTTACCTTTAAACCTCATGCAAGCCTTCAAACCTAGGGCTATTGTGTGACTTGTTTGTATGTGCCACATGTTTGTGATTGAGCATAACATCATAGCATCATCATGCATCATAAGCATAGCATTTTCACTAACCATTTCAAGGACCAAAGGATTTATCATTGTTCTTTGTTGCAGGTCATGGCTTCTGCTCGTAGGAATACTATCCGGATCAACTTTGTAGGAAACCTCCTAAGCTTAGGGAATTGGTATCTCAAGTTTCTGAAAACTCCCAGTTCATCAAGAGACATGGTCACCTACTGGATTTAGTCACTTCAGGGTTCAATGAAGACATGATGAGTGTTCTGTTTCAGTTCTTTGACCCTAAACATCATTGCTTCACATTCCCAAATTATCAGTTGATTCCTACAATGGAAGAATTCTCCAAGCTTCTGGGAATACCTATTCTTGATCAGAAACCCTTCACAGGCTTGGAAAAAGAGTCTAAACCTGAAGTCATTGCTGCAGCCTTACATTTGAAGAAATCAGACATTGTCCTAGAAACGAGAAGTGGAGTTAAGGGTATTCTTGCTAAGGTATTGATGGAGAAAGCTCAAGTGTTCCTGAAGGCTATGAGTTATGATGCTTTTGAGGAGATCTTATCCCTATTGATCTATGGC
Organism: Lathyrus aphaca; assembly: GCA_963966055.1. NCBI lineage: Eukaryota > Viridiplantae > Streptophyta > Magnoliopsida > Fabales > Fabaceae > Lathyrus > Lathyrus aphaca. The sequence continues at coordinate 61,020,580 of OZ014523.1, read as the reverse complement.
TTAGTGTTGTTCCCCAATCCAGACCAGTTCATAGACGTACACGCCATCAACATATTTCTGACTCATAATCCAGTGCCTACCTTACTGGGGGACATCTTACACTCTCTTCATACTCGTACTACGAAGACACGAGGAACTCTGATGTGTTGCATACCTCTATTGTCTAGGTGGTTTATTTCTCACCTTCCTCGATCAGTGATGAAGAATGAACAAGGGTTCAGGTGGTCCAAGAGGATTATGTCACTCTCTCATTCAAATATTCATTGGTTCTCTCGATCTATGGAGAATGTTACTATCATTAATCGTTGTGGGGAGTTCCCTAATGTGCCACTCCTTGGCATAAGAGGGGGCATTACCTACAATCCTTCCTTAGCTCTACGTCAGTTTGGTTACGCTCGGAGTGATGGTCCTCATGACATGCTTATTCAGGGTATTGTGTTTGACTACGACAACGATCTGCAAGGTTACCGTCAAAGGTTCATACGAGCATGAGGTAAAGTGAACAAGGTTGAAAGCAAGACTCTGGAACCAAAGTACACTATTCCTATGGAAGCTTATCTCAGATGGGTGTGATCTCGTGCTCAGACTCTTATGATGCCATATCCTGCCATCCTGCCAGTTACTATGGAGCCTGTTGCTGAAGGAGATACTTCTTATATCATTCTTCATCCAGACATGCCCACTGACATGGAAGAGCTACAAAGGTCCTGGATCCTGTTGAAGGAGCAAAGAGATAATTTTGAGACTCACTACAAAGCAAGTCAAGAAAGAGTCCTGGAGCTAACAAAACAACTTCACGAGGAGCGGAATCTCAACTCATACCTCAACACAAAGAGGAAACGTCCATAGGAGACTTAAAACCCCATTTTTTGTATTCATTTCATTTTTATTGTAAGCCCAAGGGGCAAACAAGTTTATTACTAATAAAAGTTTACCTTTTTGATTGTTTAAACAAATTTAAATCCTGCGGTCCTTGAAAACATTGCATACGCATTTACATACCATATCACTGCATCACAGGTTTCTTATGTACAGGTATCTTATCTTCTTGCTATTTATTTCAGCAGAAATGGCTCTTGAACAGACTGTCAAAGATCTCCAGGCTCAGAATGCACAATTCCAAGAGTTGATTCTGAACTTGTCCAAGGGACAAGATGAGTTGAAGACACTGCTGGCTAAGAAGAATAAGAAGACTAGAAGATCAGGAGGCCTTATCAATCTGGGAAGAAGGTTCAAAGGTCCTGTCAAGACAAAGGAACAGGTTGATGATTATGAGTCTGAAAATTCTGAGAAAGAGGGAGGCAGTCTCCATGATACTGTGGGAGATTCTGATCTCTGAAGCAAACTATTATCATGACCCTAGTGAGGATAAGTACAAGATGCTGGTGGATAAAATGAATGCCATGGAGTTACAAAAATCTTCTGGGCTGGATTTTGAAGATCTGAGTTTAATATCTGGAGTGGTTATACCTATTGGTTTCAAGGTTCCTACTTTTGTGGTGTATGATGGTGTCTCATGTCCCAAGCTGCATTTAAGATCCTATGTCCGGAGGATTCAACCACATACTGCTGATAAGAAGTTATGGATTCATTTCTTCCAAGAGAGCTTGTCTGGAGCTCAATTGGAATGGTACTATCAATTGGAAAGTGTCAATATTCGTGATTGGAATGATCTTGTTGAGGACTTCTATAGGAAATACCAATACAATGCTGATTTAGCACCTACTTGCATGCAGCTCCAAAGCATGTCAATGGGTGCTAAGGAGAATTTCAAGGAGTATGCCCAGAAATGGAGAGACCTGGCTGGCAGAGTTCAACCTCCTCTGACTGACAGGGAGCTAGTGGATATGTTTATGAGTACGCTGAATGGTCCTTTCTATAGTCACCTCATTGGAAGCTCATCATCTGGTTTCAATGAGCTGATAATGACTGGAGAACGTGTGGAGAGTGGTATAAGAAGGGGTAAGATACAAATGGGTGCCTCTTCATCAAGCACTGCAAAGAAGCCCCCTAGTGGGAAGAAGGAGGCTAATGTTGTGTATGGTCAACATAGTCGCAACAGGAGTCACCAATCTGTGGGAGCAGTTCACATCTCTAATCCTACTCCTACAGCACCAGAGAAACAACAAAACAATCAATAGAAGCCTAGAAGACAGTTCACCAAGATCAACATGTCACTGGCCCAAGCCTTGCAACACATGTTGAAAGGGGAACTCATTACTTTGAGAGATCCTCCTCAGAACCCTAATACATCTTCTCCTCGATACAATCCTAATGCAAGATGTGCTTATCATTCTAATAGTCTGGGACATGACACCAATAATTGTTGGGTGTTGAAAAACAAGATTCAAGACATGATTGAAGCTGGGGAAATTGAATTTGACCCTCCTGGGACCCCAAATGTGATCACTGCTCCTATGCCCAACCATGAGAAGACTGTTAATGTTGTTGATGAGGTTTCATATGTTTCTTCAGTAGAAAATGTAACTACACCCCTATCCATTATCAAGAAGAAGCTGGTGCAGGCTGGATTCTTTCCAGGTTGCAATGAAGATTGTTTCTACTGTGCATATAAACCTGATAGTTGCTGGAAGTTGAAGGATGGCATTCAACGCCTCATGGAAAATTACACCATACTGTTTGAGAAGACTCCTTTTGTGGAAAGTATGTGTGATCATTTGACTCGAAGCACGAAGCTTGAAGATGTAGCTATGGTTGATAAAGTACCAATAAAAATTACTTCCAAAGGTCCTGTCAGGATCACCTCTAAGGGTCCTGTCAGGATTACTGCTGAAGGCCCTGTGAAGACTGTTGCTGAAGTTAGGGTGACTCCCATGATCATCACCACTCCTGGCCCTGTTCCCTATACTTCTGATAAAGCTATACCCTGGAATTATGGTTCTGATGTTTATATCCATGGTGTCAAACAAGAACCTGTAAATGATGCGCCTGCTATTAATGTTAGTCTTGATGTTGATAATATTGCTGGATCTAGTAAGATTACCAGAAGTGGAAGAATCTTCTCTCCTTAGGCTACCTCCAAAAGTGCAGTTACTCCAACTACTACTTCCACTTCTGAACCAAATACTGACGCTCGGGGAAAAGGTCCTGTAATTGAACCTATGCAAGCTGAGGCACCAACTACTGAAAGTCTTTCTAAACAAATGGAAGAAGTACTGAAGATCATTCGCAAGAGTGATTACGATATTGTTGATCAGTTGGGGCATACTCCCTCCAAAATCTCCATGTTATCTTTGTTGTTGTGTTCTGAGGCTCATGCTAAAGCCTTAATCAAGTTCCTGAAGACTGCTCATGTGCCAAATGATATTTCTGTAGATCAATTTGAGAATTGTGTGGCACATCTGACTTGTGATAATGGACTGGGCTTTTCTGATGCTGATCTGACTCCTGCCAAGAGAAACCATAACAGAGCTTTGCATATCTCCATTGAATGTAGGGCCACTACGTTGTCTCATGTGTTGATAGACAATGGTTCTTCACTGAATGTACTTCCCAAAGAGGTTCTGAAAAAGCTCAGTCCTGAAGATGTTGTGTTAAGACCAAGTAATATAGTAGTGAGAGCCTTTGATGGTTCAAGAAGAGTGGTGCATGGAGAAATAGATCTCCCGATCAAAGTAGGCTCTCAAGTCTTCAATTATACCTTCTATGTAATGGATATTCGTCCTGCGTACTCTTGTTTGCTTGGGCGCCCCTGGATCCACGGGGCAGGTGTTGTGACCTCTACTCTACACCAGAAGTTGAGATATCCAGTGAAAGGAAAGATCGTCACTGTTTAAGGAGAGGAAGAATACATGGTCAGTCATGTGAATACATTTAAGTATGTTGAAGTGGAAGGTGAATATGTTGAGACTCCTTGCCAGACATTTGAAGTAGTTCCTTGGGTCGTTCCTGCTACTGAAGCTCCTCCTGTTGTTAAAAGAGTTCCTGTGGTTACCAGAGTACCTCCTATAATGGCTTCCCTCAAAGATGCTAGAGCTGTGGTTGAAGAAGGTGGTTGTACTATTTGGGGTCAGCTTCCTGGCATTCCTTACAAGTCTGATAAGTTTGGTTTGGGTTTCACTGCAGAGTCCTAGAAGGTTGTTCGTCGTTCTCGTGCTGTTCGTATCACCAATCAAGGGATCATGAAAGATCAAATCAATTTTGTGGGTGACTATAGTGAAGACTACAACTTGGATAACTGGATCTTTCCTACTGTGGGTGATGGGCTCAGCAATTGGAAGACTGAAGACGTTATTCCTATCTCCTTTAGTCAGGAGTAAATACTATTACTGTGTTGTCATTTTTAAGTTTGTAATTTTGAACAATTAAACTTTTAAGCCTTGTGCCTTACCCGGGGCACAATGGTATGCTTGTTTCGGGATGTCATTTCATTTGCATACTTCATTCAATAAAAATCAATGGACGTTTCGTTTTCGTAAATATGGTGTTCCTTGTCTTTATTTTATTTTATTTTTTGTTTTATCAGCTATGTGTTCTTACACACACCCACATCACTAAAATGCAGATCCTCATCCACTCTGGATCCTGTTGATAACAGTTCTACTATTGCCAATTATAATTTCAAGAATCCGATCTATCAAGCTGAAGATGGAAAGGAGGAAGATTGTGAAGTACCTGTAGAGCTTGCTAGGTTGTTACAACAAGAGGAGAAAGCTATACAGCCACATGAAGAGCCAATCGAAGTTGTGAATCTGGGAACTGAAGAAAACAGGAAAGAGGTCAAGATAGGAGCTAAATTAGAGGATGGTGTTAAGAGCAGATTAATTCAGATGTTACGTGATTATGTGGAGATCTTTGCTTGGTCCTATGAAGATATGCCAGGGCTGGATACAGACATTGTGGTTCACCGTTTACCGGTAAAAGAAGTTTGTCGTCAAAAGAAGCAGAAGGTTCGTCGCATGCGTCCTGAAATGTCAGAAAAGATTAAAGTAGAAGTGATGAAACAATTTGATGCAGGGTTCTTAGCTGTGACTTCTTATCCTCAATGGGTTGCAAATGTGGTACCGGTACCTAAGAAAGATGGTAAAGTACGTATGTGTGTAGACTACAGGGATTTTAACAAGGCCAGCCCTAAAGATGACTTTCCACTTCCTCATATTGATGTTCTGGTAGACAACACTGCTCAGCATAAGATATTCTCTTTTATGGATGGTTTCTCTGGTTACAATCAAATCAAGATGGCGCCTGAAGATGTGGAGAAGACTACATTTGTTACATAGTGGGGCACTTTTTGTTATAAAGTGATGCCATTTGGTTTGAAGAATGCTGGGGCAACATATCAGCGTGCTATTGTGGCTTTGTTTCACGATATGATTCATCATGAGATAAAGGTATATGTGGATGATATGATAGCCAGGTCCCAGAATGAAGAACAACACCTTGATCATCTGCATAAGCTATTTGAAAGGTTGAAGAAATACAAGTTGAGATTGAACCCAAACAAATGTACTTTTGGAGTTAGATCTGGTAAATCCTGGGGTTCATTGTCAGTGGAAAAGGTATTGAAGTAGATCCTGCGAAAGTGAAAGCTATACAAGAGATGCCAACTCCCCGTACTGAGAAGGAAGTTAGAGGTTTCTTGGGACGACTGAATTACATTGCAAGATTTATTTACTAGTTAACTGCTACCTGTGAGCCAATCTTCAAGTTGCTGAAGAAAGATCAGGTGATGGAATGGAATGACGAGTGCTAGACAGCCTTTGATGAAATCAAGAGATATCTTTTAGAACCTCCAATCTTGATGCCACCAGTTGATGGAAGACCCTTGATCATGTACTTAACAGTGTTAGACAACTCAATGGGGTGTGTGTTGGGGCAACATGACGAGTCTGGTCGAAAAGAGCAGGCAATATACTACCTTAGAAAAAAGTTTACCGACTGTGAAACAAGATACTCACTGCTCGAGAAAACTTGCTGCGCTTTGGCATGGGCTGCTCGCCGACTAAGACAGTATATGTTGACTCATACTACCTTATTTATTTCAAAGATGGATCCAATCAAGTACATATTCGAGAAACCTGCTCTCTCCGGACGAATAGCGAGATGGCAAATGATCTTAACAGAATATGACATACAGTACACTACTCAGAAGGCCATTAAAGGAAGTGTTGTAGCTGATCATTTGGCTCATCAAGCAGTGGATGATTATCAATCAATGAGTTTTGAGTTCCCTGATGAAGACATTATGATTATTACCAAAGAACCTGGACAATATGACGGACCTGAACAAGGATCCCGATGGACTATGGTTTTTGGTGGAGCTTCTAATGCACTTGGTAATGGTGTTGGTGTTGTGATCATTTCCCCTGAAGGTTGTCATACCCCAATTACTGCAAGAATTTGTTTCTATTGTACCAATAACATGGCTGAGTATGAGGCATGTATCCTGGGTATCAAAGTTGCCATTGATATAAAGATTCAGTTCCTGGTCGTATATGGAGATTCAGCCCTGGTAGTGAGTCAGATTAAAGGAGATTGGGATACCAAGCATGAAAATCTTATTCCTTACAGAGAGCATGTGTTGTCTTTGATCCCATATTTTGAAGATATTACCTTTGGACATATTCCACGGGGAGAGAATCAGTTGGCAGATGCATTAGCCACCATGGCATATATGTTTGAGATTAGCTGGGATGATGAAGCTCCTAAGATTACTATTGATAGATTTGAGAAGCCTGCATATTGCAATGAGATTGACACTGAAGAAGCAGAGGGGAAGCCTTGGTTCTATGAAGTGAAAAGATATCTTGAAGTTTAGGAGTTCCCTGAAGGGGCATCTGTCAAAGATAAGAAGTTTCTGAGGAGATTTTCTGCTAAGTTCTTCTTGAGTAATAGAATTTTGCACAAGCGCAATCATGATTCAAATTTGCTTCGATGTGTGGATAAGAAGGAAGCAACAGAGATTATAGAAGACATGCATGATGGGATCTTTGGCACTCATTCTAGTGGTCATACCATGGCAAAGAAGATATTGAGAGCAGGTTACTATTGGTCTACCATGGAAGCTGACTGCTATCAACATTCCAGAACATTCCACAAGTGTCAAATCTATGCTGATAAAGTACATATACCTCCAGCTCCATTGAATGTGTTGACTGCTCCTTGGCCTTTTGCCACGTGGGGCATTGATATGATTGGTGAGATCAAACCCACTGCTTCTAATGGGCATCGTTTCATCTTGGTTGCTATTGATTACTTTACAAAGTGGGTGGAGGCAACTTCATTTGCATCTGTTACTAAGAATGTGGTGGCTCGATTCATTAAGAATAATCTCATATGTAGGTATGGCATCCCTGAAAGGATTATCACAGATAATGGCTCTAATCTGAACAACACTATGATTACTGATCTCTGCACGCAGTTCAAGATTAAGCATCACAACTCTTCTCCGTATCGTCCGAAGATGAATGGGGCAGTAGAAGCTACTAATAAGAACATTAAGAAGATTCTACAGAAGATGACTGTTACTTACAAGGATTGGCATGAGATGTTACCATTTGCTCTTCATGGTTATCATACTACAATACGCACTTCAACAGGGGAAACCCCATTTTCCTTAGTCTATGGTATGGAAGAAGTTCTGCCTATTGAAGTTCAGATACCCTCCTTAAGAATCATGAAGGATGTAGGCTTGGATGAAGGTGAGTGGATTCAGACTTGACTTGACCAGATAAATTTGATTGATGAGAAGAGGTTAGCAGTTGTTTGTCATGGTCAGATGTACCAGAAACGGATGATCAAGGCTTTCAATAAGGTTAAGCCAAAGGTATATCAGGCTGGTGACTTGGTAATCAAGCGTATCATACTACCACAGGGTGATCCTAGGGGCAAGTGGACTCCTACTTATGAAGGTCCATTTGTGGTCAAAAGAGTATTCTCGGGATGTGCCATGATGTTTACTACTATGGATGGTGAAGACTTCCCACAACCCGTAAACGCAGACATAGTTAAAAAATACTACGCATAAAAAGAGACCCGCTAGGTTGACTGGCCTAGGCAAAAATAAGGGCATCCCGGCAAACCAAAAGGGTTCGGGCAAAAATTAGGGATATATATATATATATATAAAATGTACACCCGGCAAGTCGAAAACCTGAAAGGGCGGCTTGGGCAAAAAAGGGTATCCCGGTGGATTGAAAACCTGAAAAGGCAATCCAGGCAAAAGTTAGGGATTAAAGCGTATGACTATGTCTCGTTGGGATCACTCATGTAACTTCAAATGATGGTGCTACCTAACTCAAGTTCGAACAGATAAAGATCAATCCAATCGTTTCCGTCTCAACAGTAGAAGATAAGATACTTGAAGATAATGGCAATAGTAGAATTGAAACTCAATAGGATCATTTTTCACATGGCTGTTTTCTTTGTTTTGTAAAAAAAATTTACGATGAATTCCTCTTACTAGGATTTCTGTCTCCTTGTACAAACTTGCCTATGTATAGGTCACTTTGTGATATAAATAAAATTTCATCTTTGAATCCAGATTTACTTTTACCCTATTTACATAAGCGAAAACGTCCATTGGTTGTGTTTGAATGTATGTATGATTTTGAATATGATTGATGTTTACCAGAAATGCATGAAATACAGTAATAGTATTTACTAAGGACGAACGAGGATGGTAGTTCAACAAAGCTTCTCCGGTTCATCCCCACAAGACAACTACAAATCCCCAGTAGAGCAAATCTATCTTTATAGATACTTCGAGTTACATCTCCCCTTAAATTTATGTCCATCTCTTTTATCCTCAGTCGGGATACTCAGGAACTTATTCCATCAATAAAAAGTACGACAAATGAAGATGGGAGGATATAAGTACTATATTATCAAACAAGACGGGAACGAGGTCCTCATATTCTTCAGCAACAAATCGGGATTTATTTTCCTAGCCAGCATTTGTTATACAAAGATATCCAAACGCTTCAGGCTGCATGATTCATACATACATCATTTACATCATACCATAGCATATTTATAAATGCATAATACATTTACATAGATGCACCATGCATGCATACATATTGTATAAACTAACCTTTTCTTTGCAGGATAGTTATATGCAGATAAAACAATATCAACAATTTACAACAGGTCAGAAACGATCTATACATTACTCAAGATGTCCTCGGATAGTAGGCAAACGATCTGTACGAAGATCCATTCCCTAGTCCAGGATATTTTCAGAAGATATTCTTTTGTTCTTGGATAGTAGGCAAACGGTCTGTACAAAGATCCATTCCCTAGTCCAGGATATTTTCAAAAGACATTCTTTTGTCCTTGGATATTAGGCAAACGATCTGTACAAAGATCAATTCCCTAGTCCAGGATATTTTCAGGAGATTTGATCCTGACACTCTATTTGTTCTTGGATATTAGGCAAACGGTCTATACAAAGATCCATTCCCTAGTCCATGATACTTTCAGAAGATTTCATCTATTTGGTCTTGAATAGTAGGCAAACGGTCTGTACAAAGATCCATTCCCTAGTTCAAAATATTTTCAGAAAAATTAATCTTGATATTCTTTTGTCCTTGGAGAGTAGGCAAACGATCTATACGAAGATCCATTCCCTAATCTAGGATATTCCCAGAAAAGATAATCGTCACGAAGATTTATTTCTACTGGTCTATTCAACAATTCAAACAATGTTGCATAGACGATTGAGAAACGGCCTATACGAAGACCTAGTACTGATATCCAGTATCAACATAAAGATATTATCATCTCCTGATATTATGGATGGCATCTATAAGCCCATCTCCAGTTCTTCCAAGTGGCATCTTCAAGCCCACTCAAGCGTATCCAATTAATCATCAGTGTTACTTTACGCACCGGCAAGTGCAAATTTTTGGGCTTTTGTGTTCAATCCCCTTCAACCTTCCAGGTCACGAATGGTACATATACCAATCTAACCCCTCAGGTTTCAGAAAATTGAACAGGGGCAGCTGTTGCACCCCAAAATTTGCCCTCACCAAGACAAGACATTGTGTATTAAGAGGTTCACAAGGTTCACAAGACATCTCATGAGGTTCACAAGGTTCACAATTAGTCAGAAAGTTTGGCAATTCCCTCAGACAATGCATCCTCCTAAGCAATACATCCTAAACTAGGGTTTTGACTTTCATCAGGATAAATGGGCTTCCAAGACTTCAAGTGAGCTTCATAGCATCCTATATGTGTTCAATAATCCCCGTGTCAAGTTTCAAGACTTTCCCAAAAGATTTTCTCAGTCAGATGATCAGATAGGCTAAAATCAATCAAAGCAGTTAAAAAGTCAAACTGAGGTCAACTGTGGTCAAACTTCATGATTTTTTGCCAACATCAAGTATATGAAGTAAAATTCATCATTTGATCAAGGGTTGATCATGATTCATCAAGGAGATTTCAGATCATCAAGAATCAGGAGTTTCTAAATTAGGGTTTTCAAAGGAAAAGTCAACTGAACTTTGACCAGCCATAACTTTCACATGCTTCAGCAAATTTTTTCCATCCAAAGCTCATTTTGAAGGAAATTTAATTCTCTACAACTTTGTGTCTCACAAGACAAGCCCAAAAATGCTTCATTTGGAAGGTATGAGCTAAGACATTATAGGTCCTTTTAAAAGTCAACATCTTCCAAAGAGCATAACTTGAGAATGGTAAAAGATATGGACATAAGACCAAATAGGTTGGTTAAAGGACTCTCTAAGCTTTCTAAAATGTCCAAGAACACCTTCATAGAATTAAAATTGAAGGATTTGTGCCCTTGCAAAGTTGGGAAATTTTTGGGAAGTTTATGAAGCAAATGAGGCCTTAAAACCAATTTTTGCTAAATGAGCCCACCAAATTGCCATCCAATCTTCATAATATCATCAAGCAAGACCCAGTCCATGAATTTTCTGATTTTTTATATTTTATTTGGTATTTATTTGAATTTTATTCATTAAAATACAAATTAAATTAAAATAAAATATGAAAATCATATATTGAGAAGAGATTATGATTCTAGAAGGTCATAAACACCATTCAAGACTAATTGTTCACATCCAAATTCGTGTTAGACCAAGATAGTAAGAATATATTGGATTTTTTGATATTTTTGAATGAGAGATTTCTTCATAATCAAGCAATCAATTTTCATGATACAAAGCCCATTCTTTTTGACCTAATTACATCCTTATATATACATGAACACACTGCAAGCACAAGGGGACGAATTGGCTGCCTCAAGTACACTAAACAAGTGTCAAATTTTCAACAAAAGACAAGATTCGGTTTTGGCATTTGGGACTGTTTCAAAGCAATTTGAAGGTTGCTATGGGTTCCCTGATCATCATTGAATGTTTCTCCATAATCATTATCATCAATATCATCATGAATTGATCAACCCGAATTCATATTTTCTCCATTTTGAATTTTTTCGATTTTCATTATACTTTCATTATTCCTTGAATTTGATCTCATATTTTTGTTTATGATGATGTTTTGAATCTTTCTGGATGAATCAATTTGATTTTAGGTACGTGAATGAAGGTCCACCATTGTTAGGGTTTTGACCTCCCATTTGGGGCCTCCCTCATTAGACCATTTAAAAACTCTTTAAGACCATGGCTGGATTGGGCATGATGTGGGGTTTGAGTGGACATAATCAATTTTGATGAATTGTACTTGGTTTGTGTGTTGTTTGTTTCGCAGGTTTACCCGCGAAAGCAAAATTCACAGCAAAACTCCCAACAAAATTCGCAGGAAATTTTGCAGGGCTGGAGGAAGAAGAAGAAGTCCTGCGCGCGAAATATAATTTCAAATTTCCAGTTTTATATTTTATTCATTTGTTTTATATTATTATCACAAACGCGCAGGTGCTCTGGTGGTTTTGACATATACGCAGCATGGTGTGAGACCAGGGTTCGAATCCTGGCTTTGTGAATTTTTTTGGCAATTTTCTCTTATTTTGCAGGTTTACAATATGATGATTTTGAGCCATTCGTTAATCAGCTAGCGCGCGCTAGCCCAGTGGTTTTGATCCCCTCAGGTAAAAGGGAGGTCCTGGGTTCAAATCAGTGCCTCCCCATTTTTTTTAAAGCTTTGTTTTCATATTTTGTTTTCTAATTATTATTTTTCTATTATATTATTATAATTATTATTATTATTATAATTGAATTTGTTTTATATTTAACTAACAAAAATTTATATTAAAACTTAATTAAAATTTTATTATCATACATTTCATAATATATTTATACATGTAATTTTAATTTTCACTTATAATTTGTAAATAAATCAATTAGGATTTTAATTAAATATTCAAACCTTAATTTTATATTCAAACCTTAAATATTCAAACCCTAATTTCTAAACTCTAATTTTTTATTTAAACTTAATTAATTTTTTTTCTAATATATAATTAAATAATTACTCTTGTTTTGTAAATATTTATTTTATGATTTATTATTATTCTCATCATCTTATTTTTTTTTAAAAATTCTTTAAAATTGCTTATTTAATTTAAAAATGTTCTTTTAAATTCTATATATTTTTATGCTAACCTTTTATTCTTATAATTATTTTATCACTAACCTTTTAGTTATTGTTTATTTTATTATATATTTATTATTCAATTGTTTTTATTATAATGTAACTGCAAAAGCCTTGTAATAGTCGTAGTTTATTATTGTTTTATTGTTTATAAATATTCTTGCTATGGTTAGTAATTATAGGGAGTTATAATATGTTTGTAAATTAAAATTAATTTAGAATGACTTACTTAATAAGATAAATATATGAATATGAACACTCACACACGTAAGTCGATCTTTGATCGCCATCTCACACTTTCTAAGGTTATCCCTCATGTTGCTTAACTATAAGGTCAAGTAAGGTGTCTTAAAGCAAAGTCCTTTTTCATAAAATATCATCAAGTCGCTTTAAGATTATAAGATCAAGTCCCTTCAATGTTGCCTACGGTAAATGATCTTGTCCCTCCGAATAAAAGATGATAAGTCCCTTCGTATTGCTAAGACACCTTACAGTTGCCTAAACACAGATGTCCCTTCACATGTCCCTTATCACATCCAAGGTAATGACTACCTATTCCTTAATAATAGGGATAGTCTTACCATTGAAAGAACATATAAGAACAATAAAGATTTAATGTAGGGTAGGTTCCTCTTAATTACTTGCTCACCTTTTCAAAATACATTTTACACTTCACATTTCAAACAAATTTTCAAAACAAAGTCTTTATATACATCCATATGAGGATCATTATAAAGTGCTTAGAAAATTTTTAATCACACACTACACTTTCTCAAAACAATTTAAAGTGAGCTAAGTAACTAAGAGCCCATGGATAACCATGGATATAAAGGGTGCTAACACCTTCCCTTTGTATAACCTACCCCCCGAACTCAAAATCTTTTTAAGGTCTTTCCTGTTCTTTTATGTCCTTTCCTTTTGGATAAAATAAAAGTCGGTGGCGACTCTTGCTATCCGCAACATTTAACTAAAGTCAGTTCTCCCACCGTTTTACACTTGTCAGGTCCTAAGTCAAAATCGACCAGGACCATCGTCGACCCCGAACTAGGGTTCGTAGTCGATGAACAACGGTGGCAGAAGATCTTTTACCTACTTATTTTAAGCCTAAACTACCGGAAACTCTATCCTATGCCACATACATTGCTAAATATCAAGCCTATGACTAATATAAACGCAAATAAAAGTCGTACCTGGAGCTTGGGAGGCCATTTGCAAAAAAGGTTAGCTTTGGAGGCGGTGGTCGACGGATGAAAGCGGTGGTCGACGGCTGAGAAAAACGGCTGACGTACGAGCAGTGCAGTGGAGATGAAGGCGAAACAAAAAAGCTTACAAGAAAGCCTTGGGCTCCTATTTATAGGGAAGGGAATACGTGCAGAGACGCGTGACCCCTACCCCTAGCCAATAATTACCTACGCTCTAGCCCCTAGGCTAGCCGTCAGAACATTAAATAGGCGCGATTTCCCAAACACGCCAACTTTTTGTTTCATATCCCCTTTGTAGAGCGACGAAACAACTGCCCGCCTACCGAGGATCATCGACGATAACTTCCTGGTCCGCGCAAGAAAGATACCAGATGCACTGCATACACCTTAGACACGAAACCATCACTAAGTCACTGCTCCTCCGCAGGAGCAACGACTTGGGGGGCTCCTGTTCCGGGCAGGCCCAACTCCCAAAATTGGGCCAAGCAAACTGGCATTGTGGCACGCTCGGCGTCGAGCACAATGTCAAGAATAATGGTCTTTGTTGATCAAAGCCACACCGACCAGGACGAAGTCTTCCAACGGCTAGTTTTGACCGTTACCTATTTGTGCGGATTCCGCGATCCGCGCCTAACGGTTTGAATCAATAATCATCCATTTGGATCAGTATATAAACCCTCTCATTTGAGAGGGTCAGGTATTCAATTCTCTGACCTTAATTCTCGTACTTTCCCATTCTTTGCTCAGTGTCTTACTTCAGCATCGGAGTGCCTTGCAGGTACACCCCCCTCCTCTCCTTATCCACCGTCCTTCAACAACGCTCGACGCCAGCCATATCGGATCCTGATCTCTAGGTACGATCAACTAGTATTTCAAAAAGTTACATAGAATCTAATTTTGAAAAATTGTTTTGCATAGACTTCCATCATAACATTCCCTATTAACATATAGAAAGGATCTGAAATATTTCGTAGAATTTCAAACAATCCTCGATTTAATTTGATTTTTTGACCGAAACTAGTAAAACATTGTGTATATTATACTACGATTTTTGGCCTAAACTAGTATGCCAAAACGTTTCATAGAATCTAATTTTGAGATAATTTTTTGCATGGACTTCCATCATAACATTCCATCGTAACATTTAGAAAGGATCTAAAAAGTTTCGAAGCATTTCAAACAATCCTCGATTTAATTCTATTATTTGACCGAAATTAGTATAAAATTGTGTATAATATACTCCGATTTTTTGACCTAAACTAGCATTTCAAAAAGTTTCATAAAATCTAATTTTGAGATAATTTTTTTGCATAGACTTCCATCATAACCTTCCCACGTAACATATAGAAAGGATCTGAAAAATTTCGTAGCATTTTGAATAATCCTCGATTAAATTTTATTGTTTGACCGAAACTAGTGTAAAATTGTGTATAATATACTATAATTTTTGACCGGAACTATTATTTCAAAAACTTTCATAGAATCTAATTTTGAGATAGTTTTTTTGCATGGACTACCATCATAACCTTCCCTCTTAACATATAGAAAGGATCTGAAAAGTTTTATAGCATTTCGAATAATCTTCGATTTAATTTGATTCTTTGACCGAAACTAGTATAAAATTGTGTATAATATACTACGATTTTTGACCGAAACTAGTATTTCAAAAAGTTTCATAGAATCTAATTTGGAGATAATGTTTTGCATAGACTTCCATCATAACATTCCCAAGTAACATATAGAAAAGATCTGAAACGTTTCGTAGCATTTAGAACAAACCTCGATTTAATTTGATTATTTGAAAGAAACTAGTATAAAATTGTGTATAATAAACTACAATTTTTGACCTAAACTAGTATTTCAAAAAGTTTCATAGAATCTAATTTGAGATAATTTTTTTACATGGACTTCCATCATAACCTTCCCTCTTAACAAATAGAAAGGATATGAAAAGTTTCGTAGCATTTCAAACAATCCTCAATTTAATTTAATTTTTTAACCGAAACTAGTATAAAATTGTGTATAATATACTACGATTTTTGACCGAAACTAGTATTTAAAAACATTTCATGGAATATAATTTTGAGATAATTTTTTTGCATGGACTTCCATCATAACCTTCCCTTTTAACATATAGAAAGAATCTGAAAAGTTTCGTAGGATTTCGAACAATCCTCGATTTAATTTGATTTTTTAACCGAAACTAGTAATAAATTGTGTATAATATACTACGATTTTTGACCGAAACTAGTATTTTAAAAAATTTCATAGAATTTACTTTTCAGATAATGTTTAGCATAGACTTCCATCATAATATTCCCTAGTAACATATAGAAAGGATCTCAAACGTTTCATAGCATTTCGAACAATCCTCGATTTAATTTGATTTTTCGACCGAAACTAGTAAAAAATTGTGTATATAATACTACGATTTTTGGCCGAAACTAGTATTTCAAAAAAATTCATAGAATCTAATTTTGAGATAATTTTTTGCATGGACGTCCATCATAACCTTCCCACTTAACATTTAGAAAGGATTTGAAAAGTTTTGTTGCATTTCGAACAATCCTCGATTTAATTTGATTTATTGACCGAAACTAGTATTTAATTGTGTATAATATACTACAAATTTTGACCGAAACTAGTATTTCAAAATGTTTCATGGAATCTAAATTTGAGATAATGTTTTTACATGGACTTCCATCATAACATTCCCTCTTAACATATAGAAAGGATCTGAAAAGTTTCGTAGCATTTAAAACAATCCTCGATTTAATTTGATTTTTTTAACCGAAACTAGTAATAAATTGTGTATAATATACTACGATTTTTTACCGAAACTAGTATTTCAAAAAGTTTCATAGAATCTAATTTTGAGATAATGTTTTGCATAGATTTCCATCATAACATTCCCTAATAACATATAGAAAGAATCTGAAATGTTTCGTAGTATTTCGAACAATCCTCGATTTAATTTAATTTTTTGACCGAAACTAGTAATAAATTGTGTATATTATACTACGATTTTTGGCCGAAACTAATCAAAAAGTTTCATAGAATCTAATTTTGAGATAATTTTTTGCATGGACTTCCATCATAACATTCCCTCGTAACATTTAAAAAAGACCTGAAAAGCTTTCAAGCATTTCAACAATCCTCGATTTAATTTGATTATTTGACCGAAACTAGTATAAAATTGTGTATAATATACTACAATTTTTGACCGAAACTACTATATCAAAAACTTTCATAGAATCTAATTATGAGATAGTTTTTTTACATGGACTTCCATCATAACCTTCCCTCTTAACATATAGAAAGGATCTGGAAATTTTTGTAGCATTTCGAACAATCCTCGATTTAATTTGATTTTTTAACCGAAACTAGTATAAAATTGTGTATAATATACTACGATTTTTGACTGAAACTAGTATTTCAAAAAGTTTCGTAGAATCTAATTTTGAGATAATGATTTGCATAGACTTTCATCATAACATTCCCTAGTAACATATAGAAAGGATCTGAAATGTTTCGTAGCATTTCGAACAATCTTCGATTTAATTTGATTATTTGAAAGAAACTAGTTTAAAATTGTGTATAATATACTACAGTTTTTGACCGAAACTAGTATTTCAAAAAGTTTCATAGAATCTAATTTGAGATCATTTTTTTAGATGGACTTCCATCATAACCTTCCCTCTTAAAAAATAGAAAGGATATGAAAAGTTTCGTAGCATTTCAAACAATCATCAATTTTATTTGATTTTTTTTACCGAAACTAGTATAAAATTGTGTATAATATACTACGATTTTTGACCGAAACTAGTATTTCAAAACGTTTCATGGAATATATTTTTGAGATAATTTTTTTGCATGGACTTCCATCATAACCTTCCCTCTTAACATATAGAAAGGATCTGAAACGTTTCGTAGCATTTCGAACAATCCTCGATTTAATTTGATTTTTTGACCGAAACTAGTAATAAATTGTGTATAATATACAACGATTTTTGACTGAAACTAGTATTTCAAAACGTTTCATAGAGTCTAATTGAGATAATGTTTTGCATAGACTTCCATCATAACATTCCCTAGTAACATATAGAAAGGATCTGAAATGTTTCGTAGCATTTCGAACAATCATCGATTTAATAGGCTTTTTTGACCGAAATTAGTAAAAATTGTGTATATTATACTAAGATTTTTGGCCGAAACTAGTAATTCAAAAAATTTCATAGAATCTAATTTTGAGATATTTTTTGCATGGACGTCCATCATAACCTTCCCTCTTAACATTTTGAAAGGATTTGAAATGTTTTGTAGCATTTCGAATAATCCTCGATTTAATTTGATTTTTTGGTCGAAACTAGTATATAATTGTGTATAAATATACTAAGATTTTTACCGAAACTAGTATTTAAAAAGGTTTCATGGAATTTAATTTTGAGATAATGTTTTTGCATGGACTTCCATCATAACCCTCCCTCTTAAAATATAGAAAGGATCCGAAAAGTTTAGTAGCATTTCAAACAATCCTCGATTTAATTTGATTTTTTGACCGAAACTGGTAATAAATTGTGTATAATATACTACGATTTTTGACCAAAACTAGAATTTCAAAAAGTTTCATAGAATCTAATTTTGATATAATGGTTTGCATATACTTCCATCATAACATTCCCTAGTATCATATAGAAAGGATTTGAAACGTTTCGTAGCATTTCGAACAATCCTTGATTTAATTTGAGTATTTGACCGAAACTAGTAATAAATTGTGTATATTATACTACGATTTTTGGCCGAAACTAGTATATCAAAAAGTTTCATAGAATCTAATTTTAAGATAATTTTTTGCATGGACTTCCATCATAACATTTCCTCGTATCATTTAGAAAAGATCTAAAAAATTTCGAAGCATTTCGAACAGTCCTAGATTTAATTTGATTATTTGACCGAAATTAGTATAAAATTGTGTATAATATATGTAGTTTCAAAGTACACCTAAGAGGGGGGTGAATTAGGAGTTATAAAATTTTCTCGATTATTTTCGTTGATGGATGGATTACTTTTACTTGTTTATGGGATGAAAACTATAAAGTAAGAAAGTAAAAGAGACACGGCAAATTATCCTGGTTCCCTTCACAATCTGAAGGTACATCCAGTTCTCTTTCCAACACGAAAGAGATTTACACTAGTTTTTAGAAATCTTAAAACACCCTTTCAAAAAGGTGTGAGAAATTATGAAACAAAATATAATTTGAAGAGGTATAATAAAGAGGTATATTTTGAATTTCAAAGAAAATAATGTTTCAAAAACCTTCAGTGTTAATTGGTTAACCAAATGGTTAACCGGTTAACGCATAGCAAAGTTAACACTGTCTTTTGAAATTTGGAGCCGTTAACCGGTTAACCAAATGGTTAACCGGTTAACACTGTTAAAAACAGAAATAAATTCTTAATTTTAAAAGTGTTAATCCATTTTAAAAACCTTTCAAAAAATATATGCAATATGATAACATGTGAAATAATTTATTGAACACTTGTACATCAATTTGTAAAGGGTTTTGATGTTCCTCAATGTTTTGCGTCCAAGCTTGAAATAAACTGAATGAGCAAAAGAAGCTTGATCACAATGCCGATGCTTGTTGCTAGATCATGTTTGAGAGCTCTTGACTTTTTGCAAATATGAAGCGCATGACAGTCGTGTTGTCTTCATCAAAATCTTCGAGGTTGAAGGCGTGCTTCTATATTCTCCCCCTTTTTGATGATGACAACCAAAAAATGTGCGAGAGCTTGATTGACGTTTCTCTAAGACGATCCTCCCCCTAAAGATAGCAACCCCCCTAATAATAGCGACAGTAGCAAAATAAATTCTGCATCGAGAGGCATTAGAGAAACAAAGTCTTCTCCCCCTTTGGCATTAGCAAAAAGGAATAGACCAACAAGCATAGATATGAAAAGAAAAGCACCATACAAGCATTGAAAAGAAAAACGCATCAAGTAAGACATGCAAGAAAACACACATAGAAGCATAAGCATAACTTTAACATAGCCAACAAGAGTACTAGCATAAAGCGGAAAAGCTTAGAACATGGAACCCAAAATTGCCTAATAAACTTAGGACTTATGTTTGAAACAAAATTACATAAACTAGACTTAAAGCATGGTAAAAAAAACAGCAAGAAAACAAGGTCCTCATTCCTCTTCCGAGACATCCTCATCATCTTCTTCCTCCTCTTCGCTACCGTCCTCATCCTCATCAACAAACTCGGTGGGGTTTCGGGAGCTTAAGACTAAGTTCCGAAGGCTTTTGAAGGCACGCATGGTTTCATGGTGGTTTGTCATGATGGTTGAGTAGAGGAAGTCATTTGTGATGCCGGTTTCGGGAATAGGTGGGATGAAGGTGGAGGTGGAGGATTCGTCGTCATACTTGTTAGTTCCATCGTTGCTTTGGATTATGCCGGTGTTTTTGATGATAGTGACTCCATTAATCGCATTAGCCGTAGTAGTCATAGCGATAAAAGGCTCTCTACCGATTTCCATATCGGTAATTTCCAGGATTCTTGAAATGAGGCGGCCATAGGATAATCTTGTCTTGAGAGCAAGTTATTGCTTCAGATGATACATCATAGTAGGAAGCCAGTTCACCCTAATCTTGTTCTTGATAGCAAATAGGACTTGCATTTCCAAATCATTAATCTGAGACAAGTTGGAATCCTTGGGCAGCAAAACATGACAGATGATGTAGTGTAGCATCCGATCATCCACAGATAAGTTCTTAGCATAACATAGTACCCGGGAGGTACGTTGGCCGGATACCACGGCTGCCTTTGGAAACCGACAAATCTGATAATAGTATTCCATTTTGTCATAGTTGGCCCATTTTCCTTCATCATGGTTTACCCCTTTACGGAGGAAAACACCTGAATATGGGATAGACAATGAAGCAGCAAGAGTACCTAGGTCAACTCCAATTTCACAGTTCCTTACAATAGCAAACAGTTGGTGTTTATCCTTATCATCACAGTTAAGAGACATGTTGTTCATAAAGGATTTTACCAAATCCGGATATACTTTTCCATTATCAGCAATAAAGTCTAGCATCCCCTGATATTCTAACAAAGTCGGAAACTTAAAAGTTTCAAAGGATTTCAGATTCACATACTTACCCTTAAGAAGATGTCGAACCCGGACACGAAAATCCATTCTCCGCCTCTTGGTTGATTCCATGGTCATTTCCTCTTCACTGCTGGATTTTGATGCTGACACGGGAGCCTTTCCTTTTCTTGGAGCCATTGAAGAGAAGTTGAAGCTTAGGGTTTGGGTTGTGTGGAGGTATTTTCGGATTAGGGTTTGAGTGTATGGAGAATGTAGAATTTATAAAAGAGTTTTAGTGGAGTGGGTTTTAATGGTGTATTAATGGGGTGGTTATGGTTTTGGAGAAGAGAGTGAAAATGAGGTAGTGGAGTTTAATGGTGAGTCAAAGGGAGTTAAGAGCTTATGAGGAGTTTGAAAGAGGTATTAAAAAATCATTTGACTCACAAACAAACATATGACAAAGTACATAAAAGAAGAAAAAACAAAACAAGCAAAAACATGTCCAACACGTGACCCAAGACTGCTGTCTGGGATGCGTTAACCGGTTAACTGATTCGTTAACCGGTTAACGGGCAAAAAATTTCAAAAAATTTTAAAAGGACAGCAGCATGGTTGGGGCTATGTCGGGAAATATTTTTGACGAATTTTTTTTACAAAATGTTAGCAAATATCATAACGCAACTTTTGATCAAAAAATATTTTCAAAATGATATTTTTCGGATAACCGAAAGAGTGAAAGATCAAAAAAAGGCGAAAAATGAGTGCTAGCCTTTTGTAACACAAAGTGAACAAAAAAACACATATTATGCAGCAAAAACATTCAAAAAGCAATTTTAAAGATAGGGTTAGATGTCACCTTCATTGAGAATACCAAGTTCTCGTCGAATCTTGAAAAATTGCTCCTTAGCCAATGGTTTAGTGAATATATCGGCGAGTTGATTGTGTGTATCCACGAATGTAACATCGACATCTCCGTTTAGAACATGATCTCGAAGGAAGTGATGTCGGATATCTATATTCTTTGTTCTTGAATTCATGACCTGGTTCTTCGTGATATTGATAGCACTTGTGTTGTCACATTGGAGAGGGATACAACCAAGGTCTATACCGAAATCGAGGAGTTGTTGTTTAAGCCACAAGATTTAGGCACAACAACTTCCTGCTGCGATGTACTTTGCTTCGGCCGTGCTAAGTGCAACGCATGCTTGCTTCTTACATGCCCACAACACTAGTGCATTCCCGAGAATGTGACAAGTACCACTTGTACTCTTTCTATCGGTCTTACATCCTTCATAATCAGCGTCAGAATAACCAATTAAAGAACATGTGCTACCTTTTGGATACCATAATCTGACGTGCGTCGTTCCTTTGAGATACTTCATGATCCTCTTCACGGCGGTGAGATGTGATTCCTTTGGATAAGCTTGAAAGCGGGCACACAAACAAACACTAAACATAATGTCAGGACGGCTTGCCGTCAAATATAATAGTGAACCGATCATACCTCGATACTTTGTAATATCAATTGAAATGTCAGATAGATCTTGATCAACGTATGTTCCAGATCCCATTGGAGTAGACATTACTTTGCAACTATCCATATCGAATCTTTTCAACAATTCCTTGCAGTACTTGGATTGGTTGATGAAGATGCCATCCTTTGTTTGCTTGATTTGTAATCCAAGGAAGTAGTTCATCTTTCCCATCATGGACATCTCGATTCACCTTGCATCATAAGAGAGAATTCTTCGCAAAGGTCTTTGTTTGTTGATCCGAAGATGATGTCATCGACATAGACTTGAACTAGTAAGGTGTTGCCCTTGAAATTCTTGATGAACAAAGTCTTGTCAACCTTTCCTTTTGTAAAACCCTTCTCACATAGGAAGTTGCTAAGACGATCATACCATGCCCTTGGTGCTTGCTTTAAGCCATAAAGAGCCTTCTTCAACTTGTAGACATGAGAGGGATTCTTGAAGTCTTCAAAGCCCTGAGGTTGTTTGACGTAGACTTCTTCATTGATGTAACCATTCAGGAAAGCACTTTTGACATCCATCTGGTATAATTGAAAATTCATGGAACAAGTGTAAGAAAGTAATAATCTAATTGCTTCTAACCTTGCTACCGGAGCGAACTTCTCATCAAATTCAATTCCTTCTTCTTGTTTGTATCCTTGTGCGACCAATCTTTCTTTGTTACGAACTATGATTCCATTTTCGTCAAGTTTGCTTTTGAACACCCATCTTGTTCCTATAATGTGTTTGTTGTCTGGTCTTGGTACAATAGTCCAAACTTGATTCCTTTCGAATTGGCTGAGTTCTTCTTGCATAGCTATTATCCATTGATCGTCGCCTAAGGCTTCATCGATTTTGGTTGGTTCAATTTGAGATACGAACGCCATGTTGAGACAAGCATCCTTGAGATTTAGTCGAGTTGCAACGCCTTGGCTAATATCACCAATAACTTTATCTATCGGGTGATCTCTATGAGTTCTCCATTCTTTCGGAAGATCTTGATGTTCTTCAATAATTGGTGAGTCATCTTATTGTGATATTACTTGGTCTTTTGATGTCTCCTTTTGTTTTTGCGATATAGCTACTACATCATCATCATCATCCACAATAATATTATCCTCTTTCGAGGGGTTAGTCTCATCAAACGAAACATGAATAGATTCTTCAATAGTAAGTGTTCGTTTATTGACAATCTTGTGTTTAAGGCCTTCCACATAAAGGACGTCTTCGATGATTGTATGAGGAGATGCACCAACGGTTCCAACTCCAAGAATCTTTCCTTTATTATCATCACCGTAAGTAACGTATCCTTTGGCCTTAAGTGATAGACTTGAAAATTTGTTGACATCGCCTGTCATATGCTTTGAACAACCGCTATCAAGATACCATTGAGTAGAAGTTGTCTTTAAGCATACCTACAAAACAAAGTCAAGTATTGTTAGGTACCCAAATTGCTTTTGGGTCCTTGGTAGTTAGTACCCTTTTCAACCCACACATAATGCCCTTTAGGAACACCAATGTTGCGCACATAGCAAGCATTAGGTGTATGGCCTTTGATTCCACAATAAAAACAAGTAGGTTGAAATTGACTTTTATATCTAGGAACATATTTTTGTTTCTTAATGATTATTTTCTTTTTATGACTTTGATGCATAGTTTTAGAATTATTTGTCTTTTCTGTAACAATTTGTTCACTAGCTTTTACGAAAACGGTTTCACTTGTGCTTGGTTTGGAAAACTTAGAATATCCTAAACCACTTTTGTCATTAGGATATCTTTGGTGCCTAAGAATTTCCTCCAAGCCAATTTGACCTTTTTCATATCTTTCTAAGACTCTTTTAAGTTGAACAATTTGAAAAGATAATGACTCACAATTTTTGCATACAAGGCTATGTTTTTCATCCATCAATTTTTGTTTTTCATTTTCAATGTACTTTCCAAAAGATGTATTTTGTTCTTCTAAAGATAGTATTCATTTCTTTTGGGATGAAATGTTTTTATACAAAGTCTTGCATTCTTTTTGAAGTTCATCTATGACTTCTTGTGCATCATTTTCATAAATTGAAAAGTTGCTACTAACCTCGTCATTTTCTTCATCGGAGTGATGTGAAGCCATTAGAGCCATATTTGCACATTCATCGCTTTCCGATTCCGATGAGGAACTAACTTCATTATAATCCCAAGCAACATAAGCCTTTTTAATTCTTGAAATTCTTCTTGCCTTTGAATCCTCCTTTCTTTGCAAGTCTTGGACAATCTGGCTTTATGTGACCTTGCTTCCCACATTCATAACATGTGACTTCTTGAATCGATGTGGATGCATCCTTCTTCCTGAAATGTTTATTCTTTTTAGGAAAAGAGGAATTTTTATTTTTGTTAAAAAAATTACCAAGCTTCTTAACAAGAAGCATGAAGTTCTCATCTTCGAAAGTCTCATCATCTTTGTCATCCTTCGTGTCAATCTTCAAGGCAATTCCCTTGGACTTTTTCTCTTGACTTTCTTGCTTCTCGATCCTTCCAAGTTCCAATTCGTGCTCTTGAAGTTTGCCAAATATAGATGCGGATGTCATCATTGAGAGACTCTTCTTTTCCGAAATAGCGGTCACTTTCGGTTGCCATTCCCTTGTCAAGGATCTTAGGACTTTCAAGTTGAGATCGTCATCGGTGAAGGTCTTCCTGAGAGCAATCAAGTGATTTGTTAGATGAATGAATCTTTTTTGTAAGGCAACAATAGATTCCCCGGGCTGCATACGGAACATTTCATATTCTTGACTCAAAGTATTAATCCTTGATCTTTTTACTTCTGTTGTTCCTTCATGCGTTTCTACCAAGGTATCCCAAATCTCCTTTGCCGATTTACATTGTGATACGCGGAAGAACTCGTCCATACTGAGAGTGCTTTGGAGTATGTTGATTGCCTTCTTCTTATTCAGGATCTTCTTCCTATCATCTTCATTATAAGTATTCTTTAACTTTGCGGTTCCCACGCCATTGATCATGTTAACAGGATTATGAGGACCTTCTTCGATCGCTTCCCATATGCCTTCTCCTTGGGTTTCAAGATGTGCTTTCATTCTGATTTTCCAAAAATCAAAGTATTCACCGGAGAAGAGTTGAGGCTTGTTGCTACTTCCACCATCTTTGAAAACAGGATTCGATTTTGCGGAAGCCATACAGGATCTTGTAGCAACAGGTTACCTAAACCTGCTCTGATGCCAATTGTAGTTTCAAAGTACGCCTAAGAGGGGGGTGAATTAGGAGTTATAAAATTTTCTCGATTATTTTCATTGATGAATGGATTTCTTTTACTTGTTTATAGGATGAAAACTATAAAGCAAGAAAGTAAAAGAGACACGGCAAATTATCTTGGTTCCCTTCACAATCCGAAGGTACATCCAGTCCTATTTCCAACACGAAAGAGATTTTCACTAGTTTTTAGAAATGTACAACCTATCGCACCTTCAATCGGTGAGGCCTACTTTCTAAACAACTAAACAACCTAGTGTGCAAGAACAATCCTCTTGCAATCACTATCCCTTGAGTCCAACAATCTTGGATCACAAGTCACAATAGAAAATCTATTTTAATTCTTTGTAATTTTTTAGAGTAGTACAATGTTTGATATCAATCTAAGTTGATCTTCTCCTTTGATCAAAATCCACTTTATAAATATCAATACAAGTGTTCAATGATGAGTATGAAAAATTTATGAATCACAATATGAACACTTTTGAAGTTTGAAAATATATGTCAAAATAAGTGATTTTGAAAGAATGATTTTTATAAAAAATTCTAGGAGGTGTTTTTGAATTTAAAAAATTCAGAATATATAAATCTTAAAACACCCTTTCAAAAATGTGTGAGAAATTATGAAACAAAATATAATTGGAAGAGGTATAATAAAGAGGTATATTTTGAATTTCAAAGAAAATAATTTTTCAAAAACCTTCAGTGTTAACCGGTTAACCAAATGGTTAACCGGTTAACGCATAGCAACGTTAACACTGTCTTTTGAAATTTGGAGCCGTTAACCGGTTAACCAAATGGTTAACCGGTTAACACTGTTAAAAACAGAAAAAAATTCTTAATTTTAAAAGTGTTAATCCATTTTAAAAACCTTTCAAAAAATATATGCAATATGATAACATGTGAAATAATTTATTGAATACTTGTACATCAATTTGTAAAGGGTTTTGATGTACCTCAACATTTTGCGTCCAAGCGTGAAATAAACCGAATGAGCAAAAGAAGCTTGATCACAATGTCGATGCTTGTTGCTAGATCATGTTTGAGAGCTCTTGACTTTTTGCAAATATGAAGCGCATGACAGTCGTGTTGTCTTCATCAAAATCGTCGAGGTTGAAAGCGTGCTTCTACAATATACTACGATTTTTTGACCTAAACTAGCATTTCAAAAAGTTTCATAGAATATAATTTTGAGAAATATTTTTGCATGGTCTTCCATCATAACCTTCCCATGTAACATCTAGAGAGGATTTGAAAATTTTCGTAGCATTTTGAATAATCCTCGATTTAATTTGATTATTTGACCGAAACTAGTATTTCAAAAAGTTTCATAGAATCTAATTTTGAGATTGTTTTTTTGCATGGACTTCCATCATAACCTTCCCTCTTAACATATAGAAAGGATCTGAAACGTTTCGTAGCATTTCGAACAATCTTCGATTTAATTTGATTTTTTAACCAAAACTAGTATAAAATTGTGTATAATATACTATGATTTCTGACCGAAACTAGAATTTCAAAAAATTACATAGAATCTAATTTTGAGATAATGTTTTGCATAGACTTCCATCATAACATTCCCTAGTAGTATTTAGAAAGGATCTGAAATGTTTCGTAGCATTTCAAACAATCCTCGATTTAATTTTATTTGTTTGACCGAAACTAGTAATAAATTGTGTATATTATACTACTATTTTTGGCCGAAACTAGTATTTCAAAAAGTTTCATAGAATCTAATTTTGAGATAATTTTTTGCGTGGACTTCCATCATAACATTCTGTCGTAACATTTAGAAAGGATCTGAAAAATTTTGAAGCATTTCAAATAATCCTCGATTTAATTTCATTATTTGACCGAAATTAATATAAAATTGTGTATAATATACTCCGATTTTTTGACCTAAACTAGCATTTCAAAAATGTTCATAGAATCTAATTTTGAGATAATATTTTTGCATAGAATTCCATCATAACCTTCCCACGTAACATATAGAAAGGATCTGAAAATTTTTCGTAGCATTTTGAATAATCCTCGATTTAATTTGATTATTTGACCGAAACTAATATAAAATTGTGTATACTATACTACAATTTTTGACCAAAACTAGTATTTCAAAAACTTTCATAGAATCTAATTTTGAGATAGTTTTTTTACATGGACTTCCATCATAACCTTCCCTCTTAACATATAGAAAAGATCTAAAAAGTTTCGTAGCATTTCGAATAATTCTCGATTTAATTTGATTTTTTAACCGAAACTAGTATAAAATTGTGTATAATATACTACGATTTTTTACCGAAACTAGTATTTCAAAAAGTTTCATAGAATCTAATTTTGAGATAATGTTTTGCATAGACTTCCATCATAACATTCCCTAGTAACATATATAAAGGATGTGAAATGTTTCTTAGCATTTTGAACAATCCTCGATTTAAATTGATTTTTTGACCGAAACTAGTAAAAAATTGTGTATATTATACTACGATTTTTGGACGAAACTAGTATTTCAAAAAATTTCATAGAATCTAATTTTGAGATAATTTTTTGCATGGACGTCCATCATAATCTTCCCTCTTAACATTTAGAAAGGATTTGAAAATTTTCGTATCATTTCGAACAATCCTCGATTTAATTTGATTTTTTGACCGAAACTAGTATAAAATTGTAAATAATATACTACGATTTTTGAACGAAACTAGTATTTTAAAAAGTTTCATGGAATCTAATTTTGAGATAATTTTTTTGCATGGACTTCCATCATAACTTTCCCTCTTAACATATAGAAAGGATCTGAAAAGTTTCGTAGCATTTCAAACAATCCTCGATTTAATTTGATATTTTGACTGAAACTAGTAATAAATTGTGTATATTATACTACGATTTTTGGCCGAAACTAGTATTTTAAAAAGTTTCATAGAATCTATTTTGAGATATTTTTTTGCATGGACTTCCATCATAACATTCCCTCGTAACATTTAGAAAATATTTGAAAATTTTCGAAGCATTTAGAACAATCCTCGATTTAATTTGATTATTTGACCGAAATTAGTATAAAATTGTGTATAATATACTCCGATTTTTTGACCTACACTAGTATTTCAAAAAGTTTCATAGAATCTAATTTTGATATAATTTTTTTGCATGGACTTCCATCATAACCTTCCCACGTAACATCTAGAAAGGATCTGAAAATATTTGTAGTATTTTGAATAATCCTCGATTTAATTTGATAATTTGACCGAAACTAGTTTAAAATTGTGTATAATATACGACAATTTTTGACCGAAACTAGTTTTTCAAAAAGTTTCATAGAATCTAATTTTGAGATTGTTTTTTTGCATGGACTTCCATCATAACCTTCTCTCTTAACATATAGAAAGGATCTGAAAAGTTTCGTAACATTTTGATCAATCCTCAATTTAATTTGATTTTTTAACCGAAACTAGTATAAAATTGTATATAATATACTACGATTTTTAACCGATACTAGTATTTCAAAAAATTTCATAGAATCTAATTTTAAGATAATGTTTTGCATAGACTTCCATCATAATGTACCCTAGTAATATATAGAAAGGATCTGAAATGTTTCGTAGCATTTCGAACAATCCTCTATTTAATTTGATTTTTTGACCAAAACTAGTATAAAATTGTGTATAATATACTACCATTTTTTGACCTAAACTAACATTTAGATTTTAGAAAAAGTGGGAGACATGGAAAGATTGCCATTTATTTTTAAAACAAAAATGAAAAATGAAAGACAAGGAACTCCATGAATGAATGCAAAAACGTCAATTTTATTAATGATTATGATATTGCATCATGAACAATGAACCCTTACAATGAGTTGTTATGCCCCGGGAAAGGCATAGAGCTTACATACAAGAAAACAGAAACATAAAACTATTACTCTTCTGGTTGAGTGACAAAGATGAGTGCCTCAGCCGATCAATTGTTAAGTTGCCTCCCTGGGACACATGGCCTTATCCACTTGTCCAGTTCGCAATCACTATCAACCGTTTCTTCCTGCATTGCACGGAGGTTTTAATGATCGAACCATCCCGCACTTTTGAATGTAATTGAGCCTTTCCGACCTCTAGCGCTTTGCCCTGGTGTTGACTAACCGGGTCGGTAACCAACCCCGAACATATCCTTCTTCTGTGGGACTTCAATCATCTTTCCCCAACCCTCAATTGCGTCTCACTCCATGACTTTTAGGGCTTGCTTATAGGAGGCTATGGACGTTCTTTTCTTAGTATCCTCTGACAAGTCAGTTGACGATGATATACTTACAGGCTTGATGGGCTCAAATGCTTGGCACGGAGTTTCGACAATCTCTCCATCCATCTCTACGTACTTGAACGAGGCCAAGTGGTTGATGAAGATATCTTCTTCCCCACACACCGTCACAATATGTCCTTCCCAAAAAAATTTAAGCCTTTGGTGAAGGGTAGAAGACACTGCGCCTACTGCGTGTATCCAAGGTCATCCTAACAAACAACTTTAGGCTGGTTGGATATCCATGACATAAAAAGTAGTATTGAAGATTTGTGGTCCTAGTTTGACTGGCAGTTCCACTTCTCCAAATACTGACCTTTTCGATCTGTCGAATGCTCGGACGACCAAATCATTTGGCCTAAGCACAACCCCATCGTAATCGAGCTTAATCAGTTCTTTCTTAGGAAGTAAATTCAAAGAAGACCGCGTGTCCACAAGCACATGAGAGAGGACAACTCCTTTACATTCCATAGAAATGTGTAGAGCATGATT
This sequence comes from Lathyrus aphaca, assembly GCA_963966055.1. Taxonomy (NCBI): domain Eukaryota; kingdom Viridiplantae; phylum Streptophyta; class Magnoliopsida; order Fabales; family Fabaceae; genus Lathyrus; species Lathyrus aphaca. The sequence goes on along the minus strand of OZ014523.1, from coordinate 60,990,216 downwards.
ATGGTTGCGTCCCTCAGTTGTCAGGTCCATATCCGTAAATCCTAAGTCATGGCTGGCATTTACACTTGACATTACCGTCTCTAGCTAATTTACGGATATGTCTTGCGGCACATATGCATTATTAAAGATTTTCAATAGAGCCTTCTGGTGTGAGTCTGAACACATCAAAAGGGATAAGATCGAAATATTAGAAGGAGTTTGTTGTAGATGGTCAACAATCTTGTAATCGCTCTTCTTAATTATTCTCATAAATTCTTCTGCTTCCTTGTCAAAGGTAATATCAGGCTCTAGAGCTAACACTGGAGCATCACTTTTCATAGGTTGCTTGCCCCTGGCCCTGACCTGAGCTTCAGCGTTGTCTTTTGGTGGTAACACATTGTTTCTCAATGTTTCTGGTGCAAACAGTCTACCACTTCTAGTGAATCCTCCGACCCCAACATTCTCAACTTGGTGCGGAGATGAACTAGATGTGGCCATGTTCTGCTTTTGACCGTTGTAATAAACTTCTCCCCCATAGTTCTACAGGATAGCTTTATCACTCTGGTACAAAATTGGTCCAGAAGTAATACTGGTTACCGGTGCCACCCTTGCTGGTGATGGAACTTGTGTTGGATTATAGTAAATCATAACAATTGATACTTCGTCCTCTTTCATGACCTTGTCAAACTATATGCTTCCTTTATCCATCATTCTCTTTATTGTTGATCTCAATCGATCACAACCATCGACAGAATTGACACAGTCTGAACAACCATTCTTACAAACTAGGAATACGTTCTTCTTAGCCAGGCAAGCCTTTACAGCCAACAATGAAATCTTCAGGGTATTAACATTAGACACCGGATTCAAATATTCACCACTACCAACAGCTCCTACTGTCCTTCCATGATCAGGCATGGGGTTATGTAGCACATTCGGGGTTGGAGAGAAGTTGATCGCCTTGGAGTCTATCAAGTCCTGAATGACATGCTTGAGAGCTTGAAAATTCTTTGTGTTATGGCCGGGAGCTCCGGAATGAAACTCTCAGCGTGCATTGGCATCATAGCCTACTGGGAGCTGACCTGACTTTGGAGGCTGTAGGGTTCTCAATTGGATTATCTACAATTGAAGGAGATTTTGTAGTAACTGGGAGTACGACGTCGGAGGCTTCTCGAGATGTCTATCCTTTGGTCTGGGAGGATAGTACAGACAGGGAGCCCTATGATGTTGGTACTGTTCTTGAATCTGTTGCTGATTAGAAGGAGCAGAAATAGTGACGGGAGGTTCCTGATGATAAGCTTTCAAATTCCCCCTTTTCTTTTAAGCATATACGGCCCCGGCTTCTCCTTCCCTTCGCTTCACGAAAGGCTTCTTGACCCCAGAGGTTGACGCTTCGCCGCTATGAATCTTTCCTTGTTTCATCCAACTCTCGATTCTCTCGCCCGTTAAGATGATATCGAAAAAACCACTGGAGGAACAACTTGTCATTCTCTCCATGAAATTACCCGGGAGGTTATCCATGAAGAGGTCAACCATTTCCCTTTCCAGCAACGGGGTTGTACTCTGGTTGCGACCTCGCGCCACCTCTGTGCATAGTCTCTAAAACTTTCAGAGTTCTTTTACAACATGCTTTGTAGTTGAGTCTGGTTAGGAGCCATGTCGATGTTGTATTGGTATTTCTTGAGAAAAGCCTACCCAAGTTCCTTCCAATTACGAACAGAGTTCTTCTCCAGTTTAATGTACCACTCCAGTGAGCCCCCAGACAAGTTGTCCTGGAAGTAGTACATCCAAAGCTTCTCGTCTTTGGTATGGGCGGCGATCTTGAGATAAAAGGCTTGCAAGTGGGTCTTAGGGCAAGATTTTCCGTTGTATTTGTCGAAACCTGGAGGTCTGAATTTTGGAGGGATGACCACCCCTGAAACCAAGCCCATAACAGAAACGTCGATGCCGAGAATATCTTTGCATTCCAAGGCCCTCACCTTCTCAGCAAGCATTTGGAAGTCGTGATTGTTAGCTCTAGTACCAAACCCCATATCTTCGTTGACTAGGGTGAACTGATCTTCCTGGCGGTCCTGTACGAGGACAGGAGTAGGGCCACCAATTCTATGGAGTTGGGGGCGCATCCAAGGTGACCACCGGAGGATCTGTTTATGGTGGGTTAAGCCTTTGCATAGCAGCCCTCATCTCTTGCTTCCCCAGAGCTATACCTTGCATCATTGTCATGAACTCCCTCATCCTGGTGCGAAGTTTGTTCATCTCGGTTTGTACTATATCCATGACGTGCCTTTGATTACTGCGAGTAGCGTACTGGTGTGAAGGGATATCGTGCCTGAGAAGATGAGTCTTTAAGGTTTTCGTAATCTTTCCTGAAAGTGCAGATAAGTTAAGAAAACCTGGATAACCTGCAAAAGAAAAAATGCAAATGACATGAATGCATGCAATGTTGTGTTCTTTTCATTCTTAAGGTTTTTTACATTCCTGTTCTGGTATTTTGAGAATTCAGATAGCCCTTTCAGATTTTAGGGAAGCACACCCTGCATGACGTTCAAATAAGATGATATTCGTGGAGAATTGGTTCTTATTACCCTGTGTCAGTGAAAGAGATAACAACCAGAGATTCAAATCAAATCAAGCATATCATAAACTAAGATCTGAAGATAACAATGTCCCCGAAGGGTGCCAATTCATACATCAAGAGAATAGAAAAACAAAGTAAAGAGGAATCCCACAACAATCATGTGGGTAATCAAGGTAAAAAAGTATGAGACAAAACCCTAGGAAGCTCCATGTCTTGCAGCCTCCAGCTAAGACGCTTGACGGCCTAGAACAACTGGGCTATGTCTGGATGATTCGGCTCCTAGATGAGCTTCTGAATAAGAAGATCTCTTAGATCAAAGGAAACATGGAGTTCGTTGATTTGTTGTAGGAACACCTCTTCCCTTTCTTTGTTGGGGATCGACTCAGTCTTGAATTTCTTGACATCGGCCTGAAGCTTCAGCTCTTCTACTTCCTTATGGATGTTTCCAGCTGCTTGTTGACTCATTTCCATCCTCTGAAAGTAGTCTCTTCGTTGCTCATGGGATTTTTGGAGAAGCTCTCCCTGTTCATCCAGAGTCTCTTGAAGGCCTTTGATCTTTAGCTTGTACTCGATCTCTATCTCCTTCTACTTTCTCAGATGGTCCTCCCACTTCTCTTTCCAAAGGGTCATAGCGTTGTTGGCCTCGTCTATAGCTTTCTTATCCTTCTGGCACTGACTCGCCCTGTGGGTTTCAGCCAATATTCTCTTTTTCAAGTAGATCTCTCGTTCTTCGAAGTCTTGCTGCTTGAGCCTGACTATATCTTCAGATTGATGAGTTCTCTCTTCTAGCTTCTAATTCTGAATCATCTTCCTCTAAATGAAATTATTGGCCTCTTTATTTTCTGCTCTAAGTCGTTGGACCAAAGCCTCCAACTTCTAGTAGTCCTCCAATGGCATAGTTGCAGGAGGTGGAACTGGTGCGGAGAAATGGATTATGGAAAATTGAGCTTTCTCCCTTATCCAGGCTTCGAATTAGGGGAACACTTAATTGTTGCTCTTACCCAAGTGCTTTATACCCTTCCGTTTGACAAGTTTCCAAGCACCTGCAGCTTCTCGGACCAAGGAAAGATGATCCTTCACAGAGAAATATAAGGTATGAACTAGCTCTGATTCTTTGGGAACAGTATTGAGTGCATATCCCAATTGTCTTATCAGGAGAACGGGGTTGTAATTGATGCCCCAGCTACTCCTAAGAGTGGAACATTGGGATAACCCCCATAGCTTGAGATGATATCTTTCCCCTTTAGCTTCAAAGTGAACCATCTGTCGTCCTTGGAAGACAACTTGCTTAGCTTCTGGGCTCAGATTACCTTGGGATCAATGAAAGCTTATGTAATAGGTAGGTGGCTCATAAACCATCTGTAGAATAAAGGAGCACAACACCTAACCAAACCACCCCTCTTTTTCTCATTCTTGTAATGCGTTGAGTAGTATAGATCACCCAAGATAGTGGGTACCAGATCCTTCAGCACAAATAAGTGAATGGCATTGATATCTACAAATTTATCCATGTCAGCGAAGAGGACGATCCCATATATAGATGACGCTAGGATAGCACAAACTGAAGCCCATTGGCCAGCAACAACAAGTTCTCCAGCTCTTCTCACCAAGAACTCCAAAGGAAAGCCAAACACCCCAGCTTTGGTAGCAATCATGTTATCAGATACCTCTGATGGGCTCAAATAAAGAGTTTTGGAAATGTCAAGATGATTTGGTCTAGTCATCTCTAAGTTTAAAGGGATTTGATCTTTGAGAGGCACCCCCAAAATCTCAGCATACTCTTCCAGTAGAGGACCCAACTGGAAGTCAGAAAATGTGAAGCATTTGAGCCTAGGATCATAGTACTGTAACAAATTATGAATGACACTCCTTTGGGACCTATCCAGGTTAATTACCAAATCCAGAATGTCACCATAGCTCTCTTTGATGTACCCAAGATGACCCGGGATAATAAGAGACACCATCTGATTAAGCAGATCCACTTTGGTATCAAAGAACTTATAAAACACATTTCTCTTTCTGGCGTCTTCCATTTCTGAAGCAGAAGTATGACCGGGAACCGGGAATAGTATGAACCCTGAGAATGAAAAAGAACATAAATGATTAATGATGTCATGATGCTTATGCAATGCAAGGCATGTGATCAGTGACGTGTATGTGATGTGTCAATCATATAGTCATGTGTCTATGCAAAGTCACAACATCAATTCTCTTAATATAAATCCCGGATCTCAGAACCAAGGAACCAAAGAACCAGATCATAATACTGAACAATCTTGGCAAAGTGGGTATGTTGGAAGTTGTATGGTTCCTGCAAACCTGTAAACCCCTCCCATCTCATAGGTGTGCTACTCAGGTCAACATCACGGACTCTCAAAGCCGAATAGCAATAATACGTTCACCATTTCTGAGAAATAGCTCATGACCAAATCAGGGAATCGGTTTGGCATTATGTACTACTCAGGGAGGTCTCAACTGAGTCCAAGGAAACAAGCATCCCTCATAAGTCCCCAGCTTCAAGCACTGAATCGAGAAATAATAGTACATTCATCCTAAAGGGTATAATACTATCGTCATACGAACAATTCGCTTTGACTGAGTTCCTATGAGAGAACCAGACCATCCTACGCGAGTTCCCAGTGGGCCCTCGAATGCGAGTGGATTTGCCAACAAATGTGGTATGCCACTGTTATCTCTGGAGAGAGTTGTTTCCACTAAGGTCATCAATGATCGGTCACCAGATGCACATAACTATCAAGGTCGTACCCTGAAGTGGAGTAATCCCCACACAAAATAGTTCCAAGACGGTCGCAATCTGGATGTGAAACACATCGCCACTAATAATGGTGAGATACCATGGGAGTATAATGTCTGTCCACGCTAATCCTATGGTTCACTCAAGTCGGGTAGTTGGCTTATCTCACAGTAACTCCCACCCACAGAAAAAATGCAAACCAACACAGTCCAGTATATATGATGCATGGAAAATAAATACTGAAAGTTGTAAATAAATGTTGTAAAGTAAAAAATTGTAAATAAAACAGTAAATAAACACATTGCAGCACACAGGTAAACAACCAATGAAAGAGAAACAAACAGGCGCTAGGATTGACTCTCAAAGGGGAAACCAGAGATTCTGGGTTTGACCCCCAAAAAAGTCGCCAGATGTCGCTCCCGGGATTTTCATCCTAGTACATACGCGAAAGTGGCGCGGAAAAGGTAGTGTCGCCAGCCAGGCATTTTTATCCCGAATGAATGGGAAAGGTAATATTGCACAAACCGAAGAGAAAATGAAATGACAAGGTCCTACGAACCAAATATCTAAGTTCGGGAGCCAATTACGACCTGGGAAGGTATTAGCACCCCAGACCGTCCGACGTACCCGATGGGATCCACGCTTGTTAGTCTGTTTCAAAGGGTGAGAAATAAGATGTTGCTAAATAAAAGAACTGCTAACTATAACTGGAATAAGAGAAGGAGCTGGAAAAAGAGATCGAAAAGAAAGGGGAAAATGTAGGGAAAATAAAGAATGTGCTCGAACGGGCCCTACCCCGTTGCCTACGTACCTCATCGAGAAAATGAGGATCAGAGTCGACGTAGTTCGCCTAACTAAGGAGGGAACTATTTATTTATGTTTTTTTATGAGTTGGAACTGCTTAGGTCTATGCTCAGGTATTGCAGGCTCTCCTTGAACGAGTGCGTTACCGTTTTACAAATGAGACAAGTCGTCGCAAGTTCGCGTTGAGAGTGAATGAGGTGAGAAGAGAATTCCCGCAGGAAAAGACGAGTGTTGTTTGTTTACTGTCTTTTAGTGAAGTGTTTTCTGTTTATTGTTTGTGAACCTTCTCATACTAAGACTTGTTCATCGTGGTAGATGCCTTACACCTCACCCTGAAATAGGACGTGTATAAGTAACCCACGAAAAAGTCTCATAGCATACAAGAAGATCAACCTTTATTAGGTGTTTTTTTACTTTTCTTTGAGATGAGAAAGAAAGCAAAGCGGACCAAAGGTAAAAGTCAAATAGGAGACTAATAATTCCTAAGTATTGTCATGCATGGATGAACCTAGGTTAATGCGGTTTTCTAATCCTAATGAGAAAAAGGAAAGAAAAGAAACTAGAAAGTAACTTACTTCGTAAGGAAGCTAAGTCATTTCTAAAGTGGATTAGCATGAAGTTTTACAAACTAAACGCAAAATGCTAAAGCAAACACACTTTGAAAGCGTAAAGAATTTTAAAAGGAAAATGTTGTGTGAACATACCTCCAACTCCCTACAAAACAAAGGTTAGTAGGATAAACATGATAAAAGGAATGAGGTAAACAGCTACCAAATAAATCCTAATCCATCTAGGACCTAATCTAGACTCAATCCTAAGTCTAAGGGACCTAGAAACAATGCAAAGAAAAATTCCAGCAGCTACTACAGCTCCTATAGCACAAACAGCTACTAAATGCAATTCAAAATGCAAACAACTTATTATAGCTACCAAACAACATGCAAAATAGGTGTAAAAGATCAAAACAACATGAATGCAACATGTTTTTACAGCTCCTGTTTCTAAATGTAGTTATGGAACGCAAGACAGATTTGAATATTTTTCTTTTATGCACAAAAATGAGTTTTAATGCAAATCAAATAATGCAAAATATGCAAGTTAATGCCACAATATGCGATGAGTTATGAACAATGTGATGCAACATAATCATGCAATTAAATGATGCAAACTAAGATGATATTTGTGATTTTTATACATTATGCAATTTTCAATATGCACATGATTAAGCAAAAATGTGAATGGCTTCAAAATGCAATGCAAAAACCAGAGCTGTACACATTTATTTTCATGCTATGAAGGATGCTAAATTAACAATGGTCACAAAGTGTTATGAACATATATACAATATTTATGTACAAAAACAGAAAATAATGAAACGCATGTCGAAAGCTACCTAAACTATAGCATCATGCACCTAAAGTGATCCTAAAAATTCACTAAAAACATGATCTATCAAGCTATGATGATTAAAGAATGAGATATGCACAAACATGCCATGAACCAAGCAATTTTCTCAAAATGGAACAACGTTAACCGGTTAACGTTGGGGGTTAACCGGTTAATGGTCTTAAAACAACAACAATCAGAAATGGAAAACATGTGTTAACCGGTTAACCCCTGGAGTTAACCGGTTAACACTGAACAAAATGCTGAAAATTAATTAGGAAAAACACTTTTAGCCACCAATCTACTTCTAAAAGCTCCTAATACATTCATGTACATGTTAGCACGAAAATTATACTCAAACCTAGTCCTCTAACACCTATTAGAACCAAAAACTAGCTACAATTCTAGCTATCAACAATTAAAATGAACAAATCGCAAGCAAAATAATGAATCGATCAAAGAATGCCATATGGAGAGATAAAGTGAATAAATTAAAAGCGAAAAGCGGTTTCGGATTCACAAACCTACAAAGTGGAGGCTTGCTTTGGTGATTGTTGCGAGTCGATCGATGCACAAATGAAGAGAAAATCGTAGGCTTCAAGCTTCGATTCGCGAAATGAAAAATAAATGCAATTGATGAAGATTTTGATGAACTCTTGCAAAATCACTTCCAATAAGCTCAAATCAATCCCAAACAAAAGCAATTACTCCGATTAATCTTCAATAGACCTTGGAATCAATGTTTGGATGTGGATTTAGCTTCAAGTTCTTCAAGTTTCAATGCAAAACTTGAAGAGCTTATGATGAAGAAGCTTTTTGGTGAAAGATTGAAGATGAGAGAAAATTGGGAGAAAAATGAGAGAGATGAAGTGAAATTGTGAGAAAATTGTTGAAGTTCGAGGTTCGGAGTGAATTGAACTTATATAGAAGTTAAAATTGGGGTTAGACTTAGGTATGGAGTGAGCTTAGGGTTTAGGTTTGGAAAATGTGGTTAGGACTTAGGCTTGGAGTTAGTTAAAGTTGGTTAGGGCTTCTAGAATATTCATTGGAATATTCCTTGGAAGAGTGTGGAAGATTCTAGAATGTGGTGGGAAAATCCAAGGCAAAATGGAGTGGGAAATGAAGTGTAATACAATATGGAAAAAAAGTGGAGGGAATTGTGGAAAACTAACCATAATTTGAAATTTATTCACAAATTTCGCCCCTGTTAATAGGTTAACCCAAGGCGTTAACCGATTAACGGATGAAAAATGTAAATTTTTCTCTCCTTTAATGGATCAACTTGGAAATGAGCTGGATTATTTTTGTGATATTATTTTCCTTCTTGAGCTCCAACGATTGACAAGTATTACTTGATCAAGAGCCTCATGCACATGCAGATGATGATGATTTATTTTTTATTTTTCTTTTGAATGCAATGCAATATGGACGGATATGTAAGATGATAAAACATAAACCACTTGAGGTTGATAATAAAATAAGAGGGAAAATTTTAGGGAATTACAGATGCATTTTGAAATATCAGTTGGTTGTCTACATTATTAAGGTTAGTTTTATTTATCTACTTTTTTCTTCTCCAAGTGCAGATTTCTTGAAAGGATCTTTCTTGAAATCAACACTACAATTTTAAGTTGATTATCATGTTGTTGGCTGTAGTTTTTCTTTTATGATTACTGATTCAGTTTTTAACATGCAGAGAGTGGCAAATGGAACGATAACAACGACATCTGATTTCATTGGATTTTCTATAATTTGCACATGAATATAAATTTTATATTGTTGTATAAGTTATTGTGTTGTTACTTAATATATTTTTTTTATAAAGCAAGGAGTATATTAATGAGAGTACAAAGGGTACTCAAAACCAAATACAAGAGAGAGTTAATACAAAATCCCCCCCCCAAAGAGTAGAAATTACCCACCAATTGTACCCTTACGATAAAAAATGAAGCGGATCTTTATCAAAAACAATAAAGATCACAATTGGGTTGACTAATTTTCCCTATAAAAGACCATCTCCAAATCAAAAATTTCGCTTTCCAAACCAAATCCAAGACATTCCATTTAGCCTTCTTAAACAAAATCTCATTTCTCTTTAACCATATGGTCCAACAAATTGCTAGCCAAATGCTCCCTTCCCTACCCTCCTTCAAAGACTTCGATTTCCCGAATCGATACCACTCCAAAAAAAGATCTTTTGGCATCACTAACTCCACCAAAATAGAATCCCAACCACAACGCCATTTCTGCCCAAATTAACTTCGAAACCGAACAATCAAACAACAAATGATTTATCGTTTAGGGATACCGGTCACAAAGACAACAATTAATGCTATTGTCGGAAATGGAAATTCCACGGTGAATAATATTATCTTTCGTTGGCATTCTATTCAAAAAACACCGCCATCCAAAAGTGTTGATTTTGAGAGGAGCCGAAACTTTCCAAATCATCTCAAAAGCAATATCTTCTCTACAATTTGGACCATAAATCAAGCGGCAGCCATTAGACAATGAGTACAACAAGCTCACCGTGAAAGTAGTTTCGTGATTCCAAACGATTTTGTCCCTTACATGGTTGGATGGTTTTGAAAGATGAATGACCTCTCTTAACCCCAATGCCCTGGAATCAGCCCCGCGAGAGAGCGTTACCGGACTGAAAGATCTTGCTGAAATGTCGTCACTAATATTCACACTGAACTGGCTGCTGGAAACGCTGCCATGAACCTGCTGATGAACAGGAGAAGCATGCAGAGATGAAATATGTTATTCAATTGCTGCAATATCAGTCGTGAACTGATCCGGAACAGCACGGCCAACATCCAAAGCCCCTGCTGTAAACAACTGTGCGCCAAGACGCAACTGAGTGGTGATTGTTTCAAGCCTCATAGGTTGCGCATCGGGTTCACGAAGCGAAGGAGAGTAAAGAGATGCATTATCCATCCGTGTACCTACAGAAAGTAAAATGTTAGTGTTCAAAAACAGCTCCCCTTGGAGGCTAACAGCAGTTACTGATAACAATTCTTCGTCCCGAGACTTTATGCCAAGATATCCCCACTTCCACCTTCCTTTCGTCCAACCGCCTAAAGATGCAACTGACACATCTTTAAGAGAAGAACTAGCAAACTCTTCCGGAAACACATTGACGAAACGATCTTTTCCCGTCCAATTGCCATTCCAAAAGGAAGTATTATGGTCATTCCCCACTTGTAATTTGCAATTATCCATAAACAAATCTTCCTTGTATAACTTAATAATGGATAAAATATCCATCCACCATGTAGAGCAAGATGTCCAATTTGATTTCGATACCCGACACCCTGAAGTATGGAGGCAAATATCTCCATATTTAGCTTTCAATAATTTGTACCAAATTGCATCCGCCCTTTCCATAATCCTCCATCTCCATTTGTGAAGTAACGCTATGTTAAAATCTTCAATTCTTTTCAGATTTAATCCCCCCTCTCCTTCGGGTAACACAACGAATTCCAATTGATCCAATGCACTTTTCGCTTATCCTTAGAACTACCCCACAAAAAACCGCTTTGAAGTTTGTTAATTTCCTTCCTAGTCTTCACTGGGATCTTGTAGAAAGACAATTGGAAGATAGGAAGGCTAGATAACACCGATCTCAAAAGCGTCAATCTACCTCCAAATCTCAAAAATCTACCATGCCAACTATGAAGTCTTATTTCCACTTTCTTCATAAGAGGAGCCCAAGTAGAGATTCTTCTAGGATTGGATCATATGGGAATGCCAAGAAAGTTAAATTTTTTCCTCTCTGTTCTACAAGCCAAAAATAAAGATGTCGCTTCTAGAAACAAAGGAATGACATTAATTCCAATTAACTTACTCTTATGAAAATTGATCCCCAATCCCGAAACAAGCTCAAAGCCCCGCAAAATCGATTTGATAGCCCAAATATGTTTCTAACTCCCATCACCTATCAACAAGGTATCATCCGCGAATTGAAGGATATCAATAAAGCATTTTGTCTTAACATTAATACCCGCAAACTCGCCTTCACGCACCGAGTTTCTCACCAATCCCGTAAGACCTTCCGCCACTATAGTAAAAAGAAACGTTGAAAGAGTATCACCTTGCCTCAAGCCTCTTTCCACTCCAAATTCCTTCGTTGGACTTCCGTTGACCAAAACGGATTTTTTCTTGTAAAAATCAACGCTTCCATCCATTTCATCCATAGATTACCAAACCCCATTCTCTGCAACATGTATCTAATAAAGTTCCAACTAACTTTATCATAGGCTTTCTCGAAATCCACCTTAAAGAGGGAAACCACCTTGTTCTCTTTACTAGCAAAATCCACCAATTCGTTGGCCACTTGAACTCCATATAAAAGTTGTCTATTTGGGACAAAAGCACTTTGGAAAGGAGAAATAATGGAGTTAAGGACATTCTTGATTCTAGTAGCCAAACGTTTTGCCAATATCTTGTACAAGCAACCAACGAGACAAATTGGTCTGTAATCATCAAGCCTTAAAGGATTATCACATTTAGGGATCAAAGTTAAGAAAGAAGACGTGATTTCCTTTGATAAGACCGCACTACTATGGAACTCATTAGCAAAATTATAAGAGTCCCCCTTTAAGAACTTCCAACACTTCTTAATGAAAAGTAAGGAGAAACCATCGGGTCTGGGACTTTTAGAACCACCACAATCCCAAACCGCATTATTTATTTCATCTTCCAAAAAAGTCTTTTCTAGATCCTTCCTCTCTTCCGGGTTGATAGAATTAAACAGAACTCCCTCCAAGATTGGTCTATCTAGATTCGTTTCCAAAAACTTCAAAGCAAAGTGCCTCCTAACCTCCTCTTTGACTTCTTCCACCTCAACTAACACACCTCTATTAGTGTTAATAAACCCAATAAAATTTCGTCTCCTCCTTTCTTTCAAAATACTATGAAAATACCGGCTATTGTTATCACCATCGTTAAGCCACTTTATCCTCGCCTTTTGAATAAGGATGTTTTCTTTAACTCTCAAATTTAGCCAAAATTTGCTAGTAACCAATTTCCTCTTCTCTAGCTCTTCCTTCTGAAAAAGACCTTCTAAAGATTCAGCCATACAATCACTTAGATTAATGTCTTCCACTCCATTCTCCACTTCCAAATCATACTTCCCGAAAATCTCAACTTTCCACTTTATGATGCTCTTTTTAATTAATCGGAGTTTCTCTTTTAAAACATAATCGCTTCATCCTACCACATGAATATTATTCCACTCCTCTTCAAGAAAAGGGATGAAACTTTTTTTGTTAAACCAATCATTGTTAAATCTAAAAGGCTTTGGTCCCCAATCCGCCGAATCAACTACTAACCACACCGGGCAATGATCAGATATGTCTCTAGGACCAATGAAGTGACCCACTACTCCCCACTTTGCAATAGCACCTTCTGAAAGAATAAATCGATCAATTCTACTCATCGAAGAACCATTTCCACTAAACCAAGAAAACTTCCTTCCTTTGCAAGGAATATCCACTAAATCGCTATCTTTAATAAAGTCCGCAAACTCTTTCATTTCCATTTTACGATTATTACTCCCTCTACCTTTCTTTTCCCTAGAAGACAAGAGATAATTGAAATCTCCCCCTAAGCACCAATCACCATCCGCATATTTTATCTTCAATGTGATAAGATCTTTCCATAAAACTCTCTTAGAGACCAAGTCACACAAAGAGTAAACATTCACAATGTAGAAACAAGATTCTTTCCACCTTATTTTAACTCCCACATACCCGGATCCTTTGAAACTATATAAAACCTCCACCTTCTCGATCTTCCATAAAATGATGAGACCTCCCGAAAAACCTACATCATTATTATAAGTCCAACCTATTTTTTCATTAGACCAGAAACTTCTCGCTAACTGCTCTGATAAGTCAGAAATTTTGGATTCATGTAACAAGAACATGTCTGCCTTCCCATTCTTAATTATTTGACTAATTCTTTTTCTTTTGATCAACTTGCCTCCCCCTCTTATGTTAAAAGTACATATGATCATTTTTTAATCGATGTTTTCTCCTTCCCTTCCAACAATCTTTCTTTATCGTTCCTCTCCATGTCATTCAATCTTTTTTTGTAATCCAATTTTAAATCTGTCGCCACTATTCCCATATTTGAGATTGCTTCCCACAGTTTGCCTCCCACCATAGAGTCAAAATTTTCCTATAGCCTCATGTTGCTCCTAGCTATATCAGATTCAGCTGAGTTGTTGCTATAAAACCGCGGTGCTATTGATTCTGCCAGACTTCCTTCATTAAAAAATTGCCTCCTGAATTGATAGCATCTTTATTATTATAAAGTTTCCCTTTTAAAATATTGCACTTAACAAGATTGCCTTTAATTGTCTTTTTTCTGCCCCTCTTCTTGATCACTGGGCCACCTCCACCAATATTTTTAAAATGCATACTTTTTTATTTATAGTTGAAAGGCCTTTTGGTAATAGGCACGCCTATGTTAGGTAAGTCTTCTGCCACCTTAGCATAGCCTATGTCTAAAGTCTCATCCACTTTTTCAATGGTATAAGTAGAAGATACACTAATATCCATAGGAAAAGAAAAGGATGTATGTACTTTTTTACACTTTCTAACAGCTGCATTGAAAGTGCCACCAAGTGACTGAAACGTGGTGCTTTGACAATGACCATTCACTGATCCATCCCTGCCAACACTCAACTCCATATCTTCCTCTTCCCGAAGTGAAACCGGAATTTCATCGTCCGTCTTCTTCCTAACTTCCACCCTTGCCTCCTCCTCCATAATTTCTCCATCCTCGCTAGGTACATCATCCCTGAGACGATCGTCTTCACTACCCCAATCCTCCTCCGATCCGCTAGATCCAGAAGAACTGGTTACTTTTGGTATCTTCTCTGATCCTGAATCCATCACCGGTTCTTCCTTCATATAAATGGTAAACGATCTCCCATCGATGTCCACCCGGGTTTGGTTATGAACTTGCAAACCGGATGGAATAGTAACCATCAATCTTGCCATTTCCATTTAGTCTCCTTTCAATGTTCTGTCATCCAAGCAAACAAACATGCCAAACGAGTTTGCTAACTTCTCAAAAAAAATTGTACACCAAGCATGACAAGGTGTTCCAAAAACACAAATCCACACTGTTCTTTCTTCGCAACATCTGCCTCATCCCACCTCCGAATTTCGAAAAAACATTCCCTCCACCAAGTTGTGCCCACTTCCAACAAACCTTCGACATCACCGTCTTCCACATCCTCTAACATAACTAATGACGCTCCTAGGACTGTAGTTTTAATGGTGAAAACACCCTCGAAATCTAAATTTCGTTGTAAGTTGTAAGCCATTCCCAAAAGAATGGTTTTTTCGATAAAAAGCCTTAGATAATCTGCCTTTCATTACCATGTGTCGCTCCCGGGATTTTCATCCTAGTACAAACGCGAAAGTGGCGCGGAAAAGGTAGAGTCGCCAGCCAGACATTTTTATCCCGAAAGAATGGGAAAGGTAATGTTGCACAAACCTAAGGAAGAATGAAAGGACAAGGTCCTACGAACCAAAGATCTGGGTTCAGGAGTCGGTTACGACCTGGGAAGGTATTAGCACCCCAGATCGTCCGCCGTACCCGACAGGATCCACGCTTGCTTGTTTTGTTTCAAAGGGTGAGAAAAAATATAACTACTGCTGAACAAATGAACTGCTAACTGGAATGAGAATGGAAATGAGAAAGGAACTGGAAAAGAGAAAGAAAGGAAGGGGAAAATGTAGGGAAAATAAAGAATATGCTCGAACGGGCCCTACCCCGCTGCCTACGTACCTCATCGGGATAATGAGGATCAGAGTCGACGTAGTTCGCCTAACTAAGGCGGGAACTATTTGTTTGTGTTTTTTATGCTAGAACTGTGTATGTCTATGCTCAGGTGTTGCAGGCTCGTCTGGTACGAGTGCGTTTACCGTCTTGCATGTGAGACAAGTCGTCGCGAGTTCGCGTTGTGAGTGAATGAGATGAGAAGAGAAGTTCCCGCAGGATAGTCGCTTGTTATTTGTTTTTCTGTCTTTTAAGAGAAGTGTTTTGAATTTGTTTGTGAACTGTCTTGTACTAAGACCTATCCATCGCGGGAAGCATTTACACCTCGCCCCGAAACAGGACGCGTATAAACACTCCGCAACAAAGTCTCGTGTCGTACAAGATTGTTCGGTTTATCCTTAGATGTTTTATTATTTTCTTCATGAGATGAGAAAGAATGACTCAAATTGGAAAAGGGAAAATCTAATGGGAACTAAGACACACCCTAATTTTCATTGATTCATTTACAAGGGAGATCCTATGGTTTGTGGGGTTTTCTAAACCTAATGGAAAAAGCACCTAGAACTAATAGAATGCAACTTACTTCCTAAGGAAGATAAGTTGATTCTAAAGCTAAGGGAAAACCTAAAGCAATTGGAATATTAATCAACATAAAATTGTATGACAAAAAAGAAATCAAAAACAATTCAACTAAAGGCATGAACTAAAATAGTCCTATTTATTTATTCTAATTCTAATTAAAAAGAAATCCTAAGCCTAAATTCTAAACTAAGGTCATACCTAATATTTTCCTTCTAAAAAAACAAAATCTAAACTAGTCTAGGTCCATATTAAATTCTAAAATTAAATCTAAACTAAACCATTTTTTAATGAATTTTATCTTCATGGCCTAACTAATGGAAATTATAAGTAACAAAGCCTAAGACTAATATTCTAAAAAAATATCAAAACTTCTGGAAAAATTATGAAATTTAACCTAAAGGGTCCTATGATTACCTACAACATTGTGTTAAAAGGAATTCTGAAAAATCATATTTTAGCTATACCTACAAATTGTTTATTTTCATCTAAGAATTAACTACTAATTTCTAAGGATTACACCACTAAAACCTAAGATAGAAGGTCCTAAAAAATCCACTAAAATTACTCTAAGTACTATTATGAGTCTTCTAACTACAGTAAAAAGAATGGGCAAAAAAGGTTACTGGAAAGTAAAAATATAAAATCTACAAACTTGTATACAATTGAAGAAATCCAATAAGAACCAATTACATGAAAAATTCAACATAAAATAAAAAATAAAGCAAAAAATAGAAAAATTAAATTCTAATCAATTCTAATATGAATTAAAAATATACTCAAATTTTTATGGAATTTTTCTATTATTCTTACTATTTTTTGTAAATTATTTTGAAACTATATCAAACTAAAAAATATAAAAGAATCTAAAAGAAAGAAATAAAGATGGGAGGCTCCTTTAGAATATTTTTTAGTTATTTTCTTCTAAATGGGCTTATGCGGGGGGTGCCAGTAGCAATAATGCTTGGGCCCATGCGCAGGAAACCAGGGGAGGTGCTGGAAGTACTTTTTTTTAGTTGTTTTCTGAACTGGGCCTAAAACGAAGGGTGTTAATAGCAAACGATGCCTGGGCCCATGCACATGAAGCTGAGGGTGGTGCAAATAGAAGCATTATAATTTGTTTTTTTTAATGGGTCATTGACAGGTGGTGTGGATAGTAGAATAAAAAATAGCCTACCGGACGGTGACAAGTGTCACCGCCGGAATGGCTGGGAATCCCAAAAATCTATTATATTCTATCTGATAGAACTTCTAACGGTGGATTTATGAGACTTAATGCGGATTAAAACATAATCAAACCCCTTTAATTACTTTAATTTCCAATATACTTTCCTTAATTTCTATTAAGAGCACTAACTATTTTCATAATTAAACAAGATCAAAAAAACCTAGAAAAGAAACGAAAGGGGTGGAAACAAAAGGTCTGAAACCCTAAACTCACCAGTGCCGCTTCTTCTTCTCCACTTTTCTTCTTCCCCCTCACCGTCATCTTCCGCCGACCTCATCATCCTCATGTCTTGCTCCCGCCATTAACGTCACCATCAAAACAGCAATTTACCACTTGCCGCCCCAAAACCCTAGGCTCTACCCCCTTTCGGAACCCTAGCGCCGCCGCCATGGCCCCCTTAATCGCTCAACCGAAAAATAAGAAACCTAAACCTTATCCTTTACTCAGCTCGCTCGATTGAGAAACCCTCACTACCCCTTCTGAAACTCTTAAACAATGGCGGAGTCGAACTGAGCCAATATCAATCACTAACTATGAGGATTAAGCGATATTTAAAACGAATGCTAACCTGTAAACCGAAGAGCAATTTCAAGAGGTAAGAGCTTCGTCCCTTCTTGATTCAATTTTCTTCACCTTTCGTGATTCCGTTCCTCTATTACTTATATCTGCTTCATAACCTATTGCTTATTGTTGTTGTGAACACAGTGATCTCTCGAAGCTTGGAGGTTGAAGCACGATTGATAACGCTCTCGGAAAATTGTCGCAGTTGTGGTGAAGCAAAGGTATTGAGGCGTTACAGGGTCCCCATTCTTATTACCTTTCACTATGTTATTCTGTATTTTTCAGTTTTGAATCCTCAAGTTTGTTATGATGCAGGTTCGAATAGGTGAATGTTGAATGAAGAGAGATGAAGAGGTGAGGGATATGAAGGTGCAAAGAATTGAAGATGAGTTTTTTAGAGGAGATTGAAAGAAGATCCAAGATGAATGAGGCTATGGAGGATTCAGAAGGATTGAATTGGGGGGAGATTGAGTTCAGAGGAAAAGGCAAGATCAGTTAGAATGGTGAAGTGTGGGAAGAGAGGATTGAGAGATAGAGTTATGTAGAAGAAAAAATGAGAAAAAGGAGAGATTGAAGCATGGTGTAGGAAGATAAAGTTGTGTAGAAGGGTTTAAAGGAATGGTTGAGGAAGAGGAAGAGAAATGGTTGGAGGAGATCTTGATTTATAGAAACGAATTCGGTTCCTGTGAGAAGCTTCTCAGGTGAAGTTTCTGGACTTTTTCTGTTAGAAATCAGTTGAAAGTTTGTTATGATTTCGGTTAGATTTTGTGATTCTGTTACATGTGTAACTGTCTTTGAATTTGCAATTGAGAACTCTGTTATGAGGTCTAGTGAAATTCTGTTAGGATTTAATTTCTGTTTTCAATTTTCCCATTCACTAATCCCTGGCTCTCTTTCTCTTTGTTGCTACATGTGGAGAATAGAGATACCAATCGTTTGGTCGCATTTGCATACTTGAAGAAGACAAAGAAAGGAATAGCTGAGCCGGCATAAACTTCGGATATCTTTGGTTGTTCTTCAGCTTCGTCCTCTAAGAAATGGGTGTGAGGGAAATCGGTGGCCCGGTGAGAGTGGAGTTGGTCCATGTGTTTAGAGGCTTCACACCATAGTACCCAGAAATGAAGCACGGCAGGAGAACCACTGTTAACCACTTCATCCCACTCTCCCTTTGAATTTACGCCTGGTATAATATCCCTTTCCTTTTCTCAAAAACTTGTAAAGCTGCCTCTGAGATGCAAAAACCTCATCCTTGCTTTTTTCTATGGCCAATGCGTAGTGGAATGTCCAGAAGATTGAAACCGGTTTCCGGCACCAAGAGTCATATTTCCTCCTCTACACGCTGCCAAGGGAGGTGGTCCTCATGCAGCAGATATAACTGAAGTGTTGATTGAAGGCGGAAGGATGACGAAACCGTAGAACGGATGATGATATAATGTGCAGAAGAGCTGAAATTTATGGTTCAGGATTGATGGAAAAAATTGTTGATGATGCGATGGTGCGAACTCAGTTTGAATGAGGATGGACGCGATCGAATGATGAAGATGCGTATCGTCGGTATTGTTTCAGGTGCTATTCCTTATTCTGCTTTTACTCTTGATCTGTGGACTTATATTACCGTGAAACCTTATGATGAACATAGCTTATGAACTGAACAATTGCGACATAACTTCTGCAGGTTCTTGGTTCTGAATTAAATTGAGGGAATTGAAACTCGAGATATGATGAAGCTTACTTTCGGTGATTAGAATTGAAGGTTGCTGGCATTCCCAAAAATTCTTTCACGAACTGTCGGCATTTCTGTTGCAAGCCAATGTGCAGAGGCTGAAAACATACAAAGCTAACTTGGTTGTCTTACCAAGACGTGCACGCAAGATCAAGGCTTGTGATTTTACTCCCGAAGAACTTGCAAATACCACACGGATTTAATGTTCCTGATTGCCAATTGTGATGGAGAAGCCGGCTGTAGAACTGATTATGACTACGTATGAAATGAGGGCATTTTTAAGGCTTATTGGACAAAACAAACGCCAACTTGGTGCCAGGAATGAAGACAAGACGTGAAGGCTTCAAGAAGCCTTGGTTTTTAATTCCTCCACATGATGATTTCTATTAGACAATTTTTTTTGCTTGAATCCTCTTTATTAATGAAATGCTTAGTCTTAAACATGGGTCTCCATGGCCATTGTTATTTTGTAGACTTTGGTTGTTCCAGCTTGTTGGTTTAATCATCAAAATATATAGAAATGAATTATATACTTATTATATGCTTATTTTGAATTTAACAAAAGATGGGTAAAAATGTGATTTAATAAGGGAAAGGAATTAATATTAATGTGGACAATTTTGGACAATGGGGCTTCAGACAAAAAAAATGGACCCAAAAGGAAAAAACATGATACTCACATTTCTTGGTAATGCAAACTACTAGGTACACAAGTGCAAATAACTCTTGGGCTAAGACAATGGATTAACAGGATAAAACGAATGTGTGTGTGCAAAAACAAAGACTTAGATGACTGGTTGGGCCCCCAGAGAATGAAACGATCATTTGACTAATACAACGAATTAAAGAAAGAGAGGATAGGTGAATAAACTGAACTGAATATATAGAATAATGGAAATTGCAGTAAAATCCGAAAGTGGAATGGACTAATTAGGAACGATCGAGAATGGGACAACTGGATATGAAGTCTCGATTTTTTTAGCCCCAAAGCTTACCTTGAATTCTTTCCACAAATCTATAAACACGGCCACCTCTGAGCCACTGGATATTTTTTAGATTAGCCACAACTCCTTGAATCGTCTGAAACATGCCATGACCATTCAAACCCAGATGAATCATTGATAAATTGAGGATTCGAACCAAACTTCACACCAAACATTGTTCGATAAACGAACGAATCTCAGCACACGACAACCTGATCTTTGAATATGCACTGTCCAAAAAATGGTCAAGTGGTCCAAAACAATCTTGCAATTGCAGTGATCTTTTGACAGTTTGACCAAAATTAGGTCAAGCTCCTATCCGGATCGAAACATAACTGAACAACCACATTTGAAATGGAATCAACGTCCGGTGAATATTCTCCACCATTTCAGTCTCTGACAGATACAGATAAGGTACGAAACCCTAATTTCCCCGAGCCCTGATCACATGCCTTATGAATCCATGAAATGCACTAATATGATGTTAATGACTTGATGAGTAATGCAGATGAAAGCGAAACGATGAGCCAATAGAGGGAATAAATATGAGGGCAAATTTTGAGGTATTACAGCTGCCCCTATTCAATCATCTGCAAGCCTGAACGAATAATTGCAACGGCTTTTATACGTTCAAAGGCGTGGAGTGATTGAATACTCGAATAAACCTGAAAATTTGCACATTGTGGGTAATAAAATATGTCGGGAAGAATGCCATCCTCGAATGACAACTCACACGGGATCCTCGGGTCCATTACTAAAACCCTCCTCGAATAGAAACACAATGGTACACCGGCCGCAGGCGATAACCATCAACATAAAGACTGACCTCAGACAGACTTTGCAAAAGAGACAAACTGACCTCGATCAATAAGCTCAAAAAGTGAACTACTATCCTCGAATAATAGCCACACAAAAACAAACAAGACCAAGCGCAGAAGGACTTGAAGAAAAGAAATGCCATCCTCGAATGACAATCCAAAAGATCCTCGGATCTAAAACGAAACCATCCTTGAATGGAGACGCAAAGGTATACCAGCCTCGACTGATAACCAAACACAAAGATGACCTCAGACAGACTTTGCAAAAGAGACAAACTGACCTCGATCAATAAGCTCAAAAAGTGAACTACTATCCTCGAATAATAGCCACAAACAAGACCAACCGCAGAAGGACTTGAAGAAAAGAAATGCCATCCTCGAATGACAATTCAAAAGATCCTCGGATCTAACACGAAACCATCCTCGAATGGAGACGCAAAGGTATACCAGCCTCGACTAATAACCAAACACAAAGCTGACCTCGGACAGACTTTGCAAAAGAGACAAACTGACCTCGATCAATAAGCTCAAAAAGTGAACTACTATCCTCGAATAATAGCCACAATAGAACAAACAAGACCAACCGCAGAAGGACTTGAAGAAAAGAAATGCCATCCTCGAATGACAATTCAAAAGATCCTCGGATCTAACACGAAACCATCCTCGAATGGAGACGCAAAGGTATATTGGCCGCAGGCGGTAACCGAACACAAATCTGACCTCAGACAGACTTTGCAAAAGAGACAAACTGACCTCGATCAATAAGCTCAAAAAGTGAACTACTATCCTCGAATAATAGCCACAACAACAAGACCAACCTCTGAAGGACTTGAAGAAAAGAAATGCCATCCTCGAATGACAATCCAAAATATCCTCGGATCTAACACGAAACCATCCTCGAATGGAGACGCAAAGGTATACCAGCCTCGACTGATAACCAAACACAAAGCTGACCTCAGACAGACTTTGCAAAAGAGACAAACTGACCTCGATCAATAAGCTCAAAAAGTGAACTACTATCCTCGAATAATAGCCACAACAACAAGACCAACCTCGGAAGGACTTGAAGAAAAGAAATGCCATCCTTGAATGACAATCCAAAAGATCCTCGGATCTAACACGAAACCATCCTCGAATGGAGACGCAAAGGTATATCGGCCGCAGGTGGTAACCGAACACAAAGATGACCTCAAACAGACTTGGAAAAAGAGATAAACTGACCTCGATCAATAAGCTCAATTAATGAACTACTATCCTCGAATAATAGCCACAACAACAAGACCAACCTCGGAAGGACTTGAAGAAAAGAAATGCCATCCTCAAATGACAATCCAAAAGATCCTCGGATCTAACACGAAACCATCCTCGAATGAAGATGCAAAGGTATACCGGCCGCAGGCGGTAACCAGAAACAAAGAAAATAGGACAAGATGGAATGGGATCGTTGTACATAAACGAGAGCCCAAGCAAACAGGACCATTGTACAAAAAGGGAACCTGCGACGCGACTATTGTACCAAACAAGACGCGGAATAAGTGACAAACATCGACTTGAATAGACAAGGATGTCTGGAAAATGATATTGGTATCCTCTGTGTGGAGTACTTCAGGTTGAGAAGATGTTATAGGTCGTATGTAATATACCTCAAAACTGGCCCATGCTGGCATGCATATGTTTGAATTTATGGCGTAATGCTCCATGACGATGGAAATGCTACGCTTTGGAGGATGCAAATGTAATGATGATTACTAAATGCAAATGCAAATGAGATCTCCTGATAAGGAGACTGCAAGTATCCCAAATGTCTTGACTGGGGAGAATTTATGATCACTGCATTGATCTGGTTAGTCCTTGTGAGGAGTAGACAATTCTGCGGGGAATGTTGTTGATGATACACGGGCTCTGAACTGCCATTATTGCCAAAAATAAATTGGACTTTTAAGATTGGAGCGCCAAGACCCCACTGGAGATGGACCATTCTTGAACTCTGATGGGGAAGTGGAGACCTCCTGACTTGGATGGGAACCAGAAGCATGACATTGCTGAGGAAGCAACTTGCTGGGGAGGAAAGACACTCCTTGTACTGCTGGGTATTGCCCCTGTATCGAAGGGAAGTCTCTGCTTGGGGAGGACACCAACTTTCTGTTGCCTTGCTGAGAGAAATTTCAACTTCCACTTTATTGGGGATGATGGAGGATGTCAATGATTAAGCTTCCTGCTGAAGATAAGAGTTTAAGTCGCCCCTCGTTAGGGATGAGAGACGATGATACCCTTCTGCTCAAGACGTATCCTTCCATTTGCTACACTACTGGAGCAGGGATTGTCTAATGAGACTTGCTAAGGAATTCTGATCGATGAAGTCTGCTGATGAAACAACTCTTGAAGTACTTGTGTTGACAATGGCTTTGCTTCCAGCCTCTGGGTTGATAGATTGCATACTAATCATGAGTGAACAATGGTTCTCTGAAATTTTCAACTCGCCTCAGATTAAGGTCCATCGGAAGAAAATGTCTCAAGAGGATTTTACAGAAAACATGACATACGAAATGCCTCAGTGTCTTCAAACTCTTGAAGAGATTCGTCAGATCTCGAAATAACTGCCCCAGACTGCATGGCCTGTGCAAGAATTTTCCTCGCGAGGATTCGTGGAAAACCTCATATCACTGTGAGATATTCTGCCTCAGTATTTTGAACTTTGGATAGGTGCTTTGGATTGACTGTCTTCAGGAGAAAGTACTTCCCATTCTCTTGGGATGGCTTGCCCCGGTACGAGCCTTGAAGTGATCGCCTCTAACTGCCTGTGCTTTGAAGAAAACACCCATACCAATTGTTCTTTGAGAGATTGGATCTCGAAGTAATTGCCCCAGTTTGGCTGAAATTTGAATGCATGCCTCAGACTAATGGCTCTTTGAGAGATCTGAATCTCGAAGTGATTGCCCCAGCTTGGCTGAACTTTGGAGAGATTTCTCGACGTAATTGCCCCAAATTAGTTGGCTCTTACCACGACTGCTGGGAAAGTCCTAACTCAAGGGAGTTTTCTTGAAAAGTGAACCTCGACAGATTGTCCTTCGGAAGTTTCAGACTTCTCAACTTGGCAAGATTAAGCTTCTGGACTGAAGTTTCGTGTGTGAATTTTTATGATGCCCAACAAATATATGCAAGCAGAAAATGTTTATTCTAAGAATGAAAATTCTAATGCAAAACAGATGTTAATCTTGAAGTTTTACTGAAAAAGATGTCGCAAACCTTTGTGAGCGAATCACTGGTTAAGATACGACATTAATGTTTTTGAATAATAGAAAGCATGCACATGCAACACCAACAAAGATCTTTCAACACTACTCATAGGAGTCAGGAACGCGGTCTCGTGGTAGTACGCTCTCAAAAATAACCCTGTTTCAGTTAGGACTTTTGAGGGTTATATCGTGGTCTGGTTCACGGTTATAAAAACAAAGGATATAGGCTCGAAGTTTATTTGTGCCCACCCATCTTCGTGATGTTCTCCATTCCTATTTTCAGCTAGCTTTCACAAGCACTCACTTCTCAAAAAGGGTTTTGTGATGGTTGAGGAACCAATTACACTAACGGTTTAAGCACCACTCAGGTTGTTGTTGGGAGCCAGCCACCCCTATTGTCTTTTGTGTCTGTATCACATGACTTTGTTCTTATTCAAGGATCTTTCTTGTGTAATCCTTTTCGTCTTTCGCTTTTGCATTATTTTTTCTTATCCCTAACTTTTGCCTGGACCGATTCTTGTGAATCTTTGATTGTGAAGTCCAGCGGGATGCCCAAATTTTTGCCTAAGTCGCTTGTTTTCAAGTTTCGACTTAGCGGGCTTTCTCATCATTTTTTTTAGTTCCTTTTTTTTTAACAAATCGTGTGACACTATTTGTCTTGATTGCTTTGAAAGGGTCGTGACTGTCTCACTTCTTGGTTAATGAGGGATAACCATTGTGGTTTCCGATCTCTGGACCTCTTGATTGGGATAACCATTGTGGTTTCTGGTCATTAGACCTCTTGATTTGGTACAACGAAAGGTAATGGATCCTCAGATTTGCACTCCTTTTTGAAATTTGAACGCTCGGTCAAACTAACTGACGCCTACCCTGCCCCTGGGTTAAGTGCAAGGGTTTTTTTCATGCAAAAAGAAACTCCTACTTCAAGGCTCAAATGGGTTGGCGAGGGTCTATCTCCCTTATATCTCTGGTGCTTAGGATTTGAAACAATGCATGTACATCATCAACAGGGTCTTTCTCAAAAGCAAACAATTAGAGTTTTTGCGTTTTCATTTCGTCATCCTCCCTCATAGAGTTTGAAGCACAACAGTTGGTATTGCAATGCACATACACAAAATCATGAGTGAATACGAATGGATTACTTCAAGAAAAACACGTGCGTTATATTATGATTAACATTCAAAAACAAATAATTTTCATGCATGCATACAAATGTTTAAACAAACAACAGAAACTATAAATGAAAATGCAGTAAAGAAGCTGAACATTGCTATCATTGAGGAGACTTGACTCCGTCTAGAATTATTTCTTTTGAAGATGCCTTTGCAAATTGAGAGGTCCATTTGATGAGAAGACTTCAATATGTGAGCAACCTTTCTAGCAAGATGACCTTTGAGTCGATCAAAATTTGAACCTTGTGCCTGAACACATCACAGTTGTCAAATGGTATGCCTAAATGCCCCTGAGTGGTACTTGCATCTAGCATTTCCATCGTGGTTGCCATTATTGAGGAGGTCTGACTCCGTCTGGATTTGTTGCTCTCGGAGACTTTCAGCAGTCAGCAGTCTGGATGTTCATTCTATTACTGATTCGGTGCCATATTCCCACCTTTACCTGGTGCGAACACAATAGTCTTTGGAGTCAATCAAATTCGCGACCTTGTCTTTACCTCTGCCTCTGAAATACTCGCAATCTTCAATTAGATGGTTAGGTTCCCACAGAATGATAGTCATACTTGGCATTGAAACCCCAAAGGAAGCTTTGTCGGAGATGATCCTGATGTGACTAGCTCAACTAGCCTGAATATGAGCAAATGAGGAAACCCGTTGTGCGTACGACATAGAAATATGATCAAACTTCTTCTCAAGTTGTTTTGGCCTTTACCCTTATGCTCTGCCCGTTGGACTCTCTTGGGAAGCTGAAATTGGATGCCGAAAAATGACGTCTGGAGGGAAGAGGTTGATAAATGAAGTTGATAAATAAGGTTGCTCGCAAAGATCTTGCACGATCTCCTGCCTACGTATCTCCATTGACCAATGGAGAATCAGAGCAGCGTAGTTCCCTTCACTAGGGATGAAAATAGCTTCATTTCCTTGACACCACATTCAGGATTTCCATAACCGGCTCATCTGAGTCTTCATCTGGTTGACTTCCTCTTTCAACAATTTCTGATTCTGAAATAAAGCTTGTACCTCGGCCCTGAATTGCCCCAGTTGGGTCTTCCTTTCGGTTACCTCCACCCGGAGTTGCTTCAAATATATACCTTGATGAATGTGATTCAAGTTGTCCATTCTGATGAGAAATCAAGTCAGGAAAAGAAGTTGTCTCTGAACACCTGCCAAGAATGCAAGGATGTATGCAAATGCCATGTTCAATTATTTATGAGGAATCTATCTGTTTTGATTCAAGTTTTGATACAGAAAAATCCAATAACATGATTTAGATATGTGATCCTCGGAAATAACTGAACATGTATGCAGAAATGCTATGATGTCATGTATGCAACAGGCATGTGATCAATGATCTGATGTTAGTGCCGATGTTGAGTAATGAGTCAAGTGTCTGAATAGAACCATAATAGTAGCACCATCTCTGCATAGAACCCCATAACTGAGAACCCAATAACTGTAGAACTGGATCACATAATAGAATAGTCACTGATGGTATTGAAGATGAACAACGAGCCAAGTGTCTGTGGAGAGTCATAATAACAGTCACAATATCAGGGTCACCATGGTAATCACAGTAACAATCTCTCTGAATAGAAATCCTGGATCTCAGAATCAAAGAACCATATAGTACCA
The DNA here is from genome assembly GCA_963966055.1 of Lathyrus aphaca. NCBI lineage: Eukaryota > Viridiplantae > Streptophyta > Magnoliopsida > Fabales > Fabaceae > Lathyrus > Lathyrus aphaca. The sequence goes on along the minus strand of OZ014523.1, from coordinate 60,962,982 downwards.
AATAATATCATAAAACAACACTGGCAAAGCGGGTATGTTGAAGTTTAGGGTTCCTGCAAACCTGCAAACCCCTCCCAATCTCACGGGTGTGCTACTAGGGTCAACATCACGGACTCTCAAAGCCGAATAGAAATAATACGTTCACCATTTCCGAGAAATGGCTCATGACCAAATCAGGGAAGCGGTTTGGCATTATGTACTACTCAGGGAGGCCTCAGCTGAGTCCAAGGAAACAAACATCCATCATCGGTCCCCAGCTTCAAGCACTGAATCGAGAAACAATAGTACATTAATCCCGAAGGGTACAATACTACCGTCATACGAACAGTTTGCCTTGATTGGATTCCTATGAGAGAACCAGGCCATCCTATGCGAATTCCCAGTGGGCCCTCGGATGCGAGTGGGTTTGCCAACAAATGTGGTATGCCACTGTCATCACTGGAGAGGGTTGTTTCCACTACGGTTCTCAATGATCGGTCCCCAGCTGCACATAACCATCAATGTCGTACCCCGAAGTGGGGCAAAACCCCCACACGAGATAGTTCCAAGAAGGTCGCAACCTGGGTGTGGAACACATCGCCACCCATCATGGTGAGATACCATGGGAGTACAATGTCTGTCCACGCTAATCTTATGGTGCACTCAAGCCGGGTATTTGGCTTATCTCACAGTAACTCCCATCCCACAGAAAAAATGAAAACCAGCACAGCCAGACAGTCCAATATAATATGATGCATGGAAAATAAATACTGAAAGCGGTAAAGTAAAGCTGTAAAGTAAAAACTGTAAATGAAAACAGTAAAGTAAAACTAAAGCACACAGCAACAAACAGATAAACACCCAAAGAAACAAAACCAAACAGGCGCTAGGATTGACTCTACAAGGGAAACCGGAAGAATCAGGTTAGTCCCCAGCAGAGTCGCCAGCTGTCGCTCCCGGGATTTTCATCCTAGTACAAACGCGAAAGTGGCGCGGAAAAGGTAGAGTCGCCAGCCAGACATTTTTATCCCGAAAGAATGCGAAAGGTAATGTTGCACAAAGCTAAGGAAGAAGGAAAGGACAAGGTCCTACGAACCAAAGATCTGGGTTCGGGAGTCGGTTACAACCTGGGAAGGTATTATCACCCCAGATCGTACGCCATACCCGACGGGATCCATGCTTGCTTGTTTTGTTTCAAAGGGTGAGAAAAAATAAAACTACTGTTGAACAAATGAACTGCTAACTGGAATGAAAATGGAAATGAGAAAGGAACTGGAAAAGAGAAAGAAAGGAAGGGGAAAATGTAGGGAAAATAAAGAATGTGCCCGAACGGGCCCTACCCCGCTGCCTATGTACCTCATCCGGATAATGAGGATCAGAGTCGACGTAGTTCGCCTAACTAAGGTAGGAACTATTTGTTTGTGTTTTTTATGCTGGAACTGCGTATATCTATGCTCAGGTGTTGCAGGCTCGTCTGGTACGAGTGCGTTTACCGTCTTGCATGTGAGACAAGTCGTCGCGAGTTCGCGTTGTGAGTGAATGAGATGAGAAGAGAAGTTCCCGCAGGATAGTCGCTTGTTATTTGTTTTTCTGTCTTTTAAGAGAAGTGTTTTGAATTTGTTTGTGAACTGTCTTGTACTAAGACTTATCCATCGTGGGAAGCATTTACACCTCACACCGAAACAGGATGCGTATAAACACTCCGCAACAAAGTCTCGTGTCGTACAAGATTGTTCGGTTTATCCTTAGATGTTTTATTATTTTCTTCATGAGATGAGAAAGAATGACTCAAATTGGAAAAGGGAAAATCTAATGGGAACTAAGACACACCCTAATTTTCATTGATTCATTTACAAGGGAGATCCTATGGTTTGTGGGGTTTTCTAAACCTAATGGAAAAAGCACCTAGAACTAATAGAATACAACTTACTTCCTAAGGAAGATAAGTTGATTCTAAAGCTAAGGGAAAACCTAAAGCAATTGGAATATTAATCAACATAAAATTGAATGACAAAAAAGAAATAAAAAACAATTCAACTAAAGGCATGAACTAAAATAGTCCTATTTATTTATTCTAATTCTAATTAAAAAGAAATCCTAAGCCTAAATTATAAACTAAGGTCATACCTAATATTTTCCTTCTAAAAAAACAAAATCTAAACTAGTCTAGGTCCATATTAAATTCTAAAATTAAATCTAAACTAAACCATTTTTTATTGAATTTTATCTTCATGGCCTAAACTAATGGAAATTATAAGTAACAAAGCCTAACACTAATATTCTAAAAATATATCAAAACTTCTGGAAAAATTATGAAATTTAACCTAAAGGGTCCTATGATTACCTACAACATTGTGTTAAAAGGAATTCTGAAAAATCATATTTTTGCTATACCTACAAATTGTTTATTTTCATCTAAGAATTAACTACTAATTTCTAAGGATTACACCACTAAAACATAAGATAAAAGGTCCTAAAAAATCCACTAAAATTAATCTAAGTACTATTACGAGTCTTCTAACTACAGTAAAAAGAATGGGCAAAAAAAGTTACTGGAAAGTAAAAATATAAAATCTACAAACTTGTATACAATTGAAGAAATCCAATAAGAACCAATTACATGAAAAATTCAACATAAAATAAAAAATAAAGCAAAAAATAGAAAAATTAAATTCTAATCAATTATAATATGAATTAAAAATATACTCAATTTTTTATGGAATTTTTCTATTATTCTTACTATTTTTTGTGAATTATTTTGAAACTATATCAAACTAAAAAATATAAAAGAATCTAAAAGAAAGAAATAAAGATGGGAGGCTCCTTTAGAATATTTTTTAGTTATTTTCTTCTAAATGGGCTTATGCGGGGGGTGCCAGTAGCAACAATGCTTGGGCCCATGCGCAGGAAACCAGGGGAGGTGCTGGAAGTACTTTTTTTTTAGTTGTTTTCTGAACTGGGCCTAAAACGAAGGGTGTTAATAGCAAACGATGTCTGGGCCCATGCGCATGAAGCTGAGGGTGGTGCAGATAGAAGCATTATAATTTGTTTTTTTTAATGGGCCATTGACAGGTGGTGTGGATAGTAGAATAAAAAATAGCCTACCGGACGGTGACAAGTGTCACCGCCGGAATGGCTGGGAATCCCAAAAATCTATTATATTCTATCTGATAGAACTTCTAACGGTGGATTTATGAGACTTAATGCGGATTAAAACATAATCAAACCCCTTTAATTACTTTAATTTCCAATATACTTTCCTTAATTTCTATTAAGAGCACTAACTATTTTCATAATTAAACAAGATCAAAAAAACCTAGAAAAGAAACGAAAGGGGTGGAAACAAAAGGTCCGAAACCCTAAACTCACCAGCGCCGCTTCTTCTTCTTCTCCACTTTTCTTCTTCCCCCTCACCGTCATCTTCCGCCGACCTCATCATCCTCATGTCTTGCTCCCGCCATTAACGTCACCATCAAAACAACAATTTACCACTTGCCGCCCCAAAACCCTAGGCTCTACCCCCTTTCGGAACCCTAGCGCCGCCGCCATGGCCCCCTTAATCGCTCAACCGAAAACTACGAAACCTAAACCTTATCCTTTACTCAGCTCGCTCGATTGAGAAACCCTCACTACCCCTTCTGAAACTCTTAAACAATGGCGGAGTCAAACTGAGCCAATATCAATCACTAACTATGAGGATTAAGCGATATTAAAAACGAATGCTAACCTGTAAACCGAAGAGCAATTTCAAGAGGTAAGAGCTTCGTCCCTTCTTGATTCAATTTTCTTCACCTTTCGTGATTCCGTTCCTCTATTACTTATATCTGCTTCATAACCTATTGCTTATTGTTGTTGTTGTTGTGAACACAGTGATCTCTCGAAGCTTGGAGGTTGAAGCACGATTGATAACGCTCTCGGAAAATTGTCGCAGTTGTGGTGAAGCAAAGGTATTGAGGCGTTACAGGGTCCCCATTCTTCTTACCTTTCACTATGTTATTCTGTATTTTTCAGTTTTGAATCCTCAAGTTTGTTATGATGCAGGTTCGAATAGGTGAATGTTGAATGAAGAGAGATGAAGAGGTGAGGGATATGAAGGTGCAAAGAATTGAAGATGAGTTTTTTAGAGGAGATTGAAGGAAGATCCAAGATGAAGGAGGCTATGGAGTATTCAGAAGGATTGAATTGGGGGGAGATTGAGTTCAGAGGAAAAGGCAAGATCAGTTAGAATGGTGAAGTGTGGGAAGAGAGGATTGAGAGATAGAGTTATGTAGAAGAAGAAATGTGAAAAAGGAGAGATTGAAGCATGGTGTAGGAAGATAAAGTTGTGTAGAAGGGTTTAAAGGAATGGTTGAGGAAGAAGAAGATAAATGGTTGGAGGAGATCCTGATTCATAGAAACGAATTCGGTTCCTGTGAGAAGCTTCTCAGGTGAAGTTTCTGGACTTTTTCTGTTAGAAATCAGTTGAAAGTTTGTTATGATTTCGGTTAGATTTTGTGATTCTGTTATATGTGTAACTGTCTTTGAATTTGCAATTGAGAACTCTGTTATGAGGTCTAGTGAAATTCTGTTAGGATTTAATTTCTGTTTTCAATTTTCCCATTCACTAATCCCTGGCTCTCTTTCTCTTTGTTGCTACATGTGGAGAATAGAGATACCAATCGTCTGGTCGCATTTGCATACTTGAAGAAGACAAAGAAAGGAATAGCTGAGCCGGCATAAACTTCGGATATCTTTGGTTGTTCTTCAGCTTCGTCCTCTAAGAAATGGGTGTGAGGGAAATCGGTGGCCCGGTGAGAGAGGAGTTAGTCCATGTGTTTAAAGGCTTCACACCATAGTACCCAGAAATGAAGCACGGCGGGAGAACCACTGTTAACCACTTCATCCCACTCTCCCTTTGAAATTACGCCTGGTATAATATCCCTTTCCTTTTCTCTATAACTTGTAAAGCTGCCTCTGAGATGCAAAAACTTCATCCTTGCTTTTTTCAATGGCCAATGCGCAGTGGAATGTCCAGAAGATTGAAACTGGTTTCCAGCACCAAGAGCCGTAGCACCTCCTCTACATGCTTCCAAGGGAGGTAGTCCTCATGCAGCAGATATAACTAAAGTGTTGATTGAAGGCGGAAGGATGACGAAACCGTAGAACGGATGATGATATAATGTGCAGAAGAGCTGAAATTTATGGTTCAGGATTGATGGAAATATTGTTAATGATGCGATGGTGCGAACTCAGTTCGGATGAGGATGGACGCGATCGAATGATGAAGATGCGTATCGTCGGTATTGTTTCAGGTGCTATTCCTTATTCTGCTTTTACTCTTGATTTGTGGACTTATATTACCGTGAAACCTTATGATGAACATAGCTTACGAACTGAACAATTGCGACATAACTTCTGCAGGTTCTTGGTGCTGAATAAAATTGAGGGAATTGAAACTCGAGATATGATGAAGCTTCCTTTCGGTGATTAGAATTGAAGGTTGCTGGCATTCCCAAAAATTCTTGCACGAACTGTCGGCATTTCTGTTGCAAGCCAATGTGCAGAGGCTGAAAACATACAAAGCTAACTTGGTTGTCTTACATAGACGTGCACGCAAGATCAAGGCTTGTGATTTTACTCCCGAAGAACTTTCAAATACCACACGAATTTAATGTTCCTGATTGCAAATTGTGAAGGAGAAGCCGACTGTAGAACTGATTATGACTACGTATGAAATGAGGGCATTTTTAAGGCTTATTGGACAAAACAAACGCCAACTTGGTGCCAGGAATGAAGACAAGACATGAAGGCTTCAAGAAGCCTTGGTTTTTAATTCCTCCACATGATGATTTCTATTAGACAATTTTTTTTGCTTGAATCCTCTTTATTAATGAAATGCTTAGTCTTAAACATGGGTCTCCATGGCCATTGTTATTTTGTAGACTTTGGTTGTTCCAGCTTGTTGGTTTAATCATCAAAAAATATAGAAATGAATTATATACTTATTATATACTTATTTTGGATTTAACAAAAGATGGGTAAAAATGTGATTTAATAATGGAAAGGAATTAATATTAATGTGGACAATTTTGGACAATGGGGCTTGAGACAAAAAAATGGGCCCAAAAGGAAAAAAAAATGATACTCACATTTCTTGGTAATGCAAACTACTAGGTACACAAGTGCAAATAACTCTTGGGCTAAGACAATGGATTAACAGGATAAAACGAATGTGTGTGTGCAAAAACAAAGACTTAGATGACTGGTTGGGCCCCCAGAGAATGAAACGATCATTTGACTAATACAATGAATTAAAGAAAGAGAGGATAGGTGAATAAACTGAACTGAATATATAGAATAATGGAAATTGCAGTAAAAGCCGAAAGTGGAATGGACTAATTAGGAACGGTCGAGAATGGGACAACTGGATATGAAGTCTCGATTTTTTTAGCCCCAAATCTAACCTTGAATTCTTTCCACAAATCTATAAACACGGCCACCTCTGAGCCACTGGATATTTTTTAGATTAGCCACAACTCCTTGAATCGTCTGAAACATGCCATGACCATTCAAACCCAGATGAATCATTGATAAATTGAGGATTCAAACCAAACTTCACACCAAACATTGTTCGATAAACGAAGGAATCTCAGCACACGACAACCTGATCTTTGAATATGCAATGTCCAAAAAATGGTCCAGTGGTCCAAAACAATCTTGCAATTGCAGTGATCTTTTGACAGTTTGACCAAAATTAGGTCAAGCTCCTATCCGGATCGAAACATAACTGAATAACTACATTTGAAATGGAATCAACGTCCGGTGAATATTCTCCACCATTTCAGTCTCTGACAGATACAGATAAGGTACGAAACCCTAATTTCCCCGAGCCCTGATCACATGCCTTATGAATCCATGAAATGCACTAATATGATGTTAATGACTTGATGAGTAATGCAGATGAAAGCGAAACGATGAGCCAATAGAGGGAATAAATATGAGGGCAAATTTTGAGGTATTACACCATGGATGTGCAGAAAGAAACTCTGAGATTCTCGGGAAGGGTTTTGATCAAAGATCCGGTCGCTTCAACATGATTATTGAATGCTGACCCAACAACATCAGCAAAAGAATTGGAAGTAGAAACGAACCTCGGTTGAGCTGCGACGTTCCTTCTCAAAAAATCCCTTTTCGGTTCTTCAGGACGACGGAACCTTCCTACAGTTCTTCCTCCATCCTTCTTAGAAGAAGTTAACACTCCTTTATCATAACATGGAGGATTTGCATGAATCTTCACCCCGTCTATCAATACATTATCGAGTTTCACTCCAAGGCATCTAACATCTTCAACTTCTGTGAACCGTGCAAATCCAAACCTCTTTCCTAGGGCGTTCTTCCTTGGCGATACTACCACCTCAACAACATTGCCTAAGCACCCAAATAGAGCAAATAAATCCCTAGCAGTAGACCTTAAAGGAAAATGATATACATAAAAGGATTTCATATCAGTCGAATCCTTCCCTACACCACCTCCGAATGGAAAAATATCCCACTTTGTGCGATTGTTGTTTGAGTTCCTTCTGTTGATCGTTTGCCACGCCATTGAGAGTAAAACGAAAGAGAAAAAAGAAGCCTGTCGATACCGAGCACCAAGTTAGAGAAAGGTTGGACCTTCTCTCTCTAACATCCCTTTTGTTCTCTATTAGATAACATCCCTTTTGTTCTCTCTTAGAGAGAGGTTACTTAATATAATTTGTTCGTTGAATATAATTTGTCATTGTATAAGTTTTATATTGAATACAAGTTTTATATTGTTGTATATGTCATTGTATAATTTTTTCATTGAATATAATTTTCACATTAGTTTCATTTTATATAACAAATTGGTGACAATTACGCGGTCCACGGCGGTATCTGTGTGGACGCACGGGTAACACACCAGTACCGTGTGAACACGGGTAACCAGACCAAAATCCCTATAAAAGCACAGGTTATAACATTATTTTATACAATTAAAAAAATTAAAATTAATATATTTAAAATTAATACAAATTTTTTATTTTAAAAATATGTTTTTCATTTAAATATTTATCTTTGATTAACTTATATATTTATTTTGAATTTTTTTCTTGCTATTTTTACAATTAAATTTATTTATTTTTTCTTTAACTTATATATGTATTATAATTTAGAAACTTTTTTTTCTATTTTTCACAGCTGTTTTTTTTTATAAATTATTATAATATTTAAAAAAAAATCTTTTTTTCGATAATATTTTGATATTTTCGGATTTCTTTGAATTCACATAATTAAATGGTAACATATATGCGGTCCTCACCAAAACTCGTGTGGACGCACTGGTTTAACACGAGTTCTGGTTTATACAATTATTTTTTATTTTAAAAATATGTATTTCATTTAAATATTTATCTTTATTAACTTATATATTTATCTTTAGATTTTTTTCTCTATTTTTTATTTTTACAATTAAATTTATATATTTTCTTTAACTTATAAATCTATATATTTTGTATTTTTGTATTTTTTATTTCTTTTTTTCAATGATATTTTCTGATTTCTTTGAATTCATATAATTAAATGGTAACATATCCGCCGCCCACACTAGAACTCGTGCGTCCGCACGGGTTTCCTACTAGTTAAATACAAAATACAAAAATACAAAAATAATCAACCATAATAGGAAATGTAATATTAAAATAAGATAAATTAGAATAGAATAATAGTAAGTTAGTGTTAGGTCATGAGGGGGTCTGGGGATCATTACATTGGTTGAGCTTTTAGAAACAACCACACAAGGGAGAGGGATACCACATATTAATCCAAAACTTTAAGGAATTTGGCTTATAGATCTTCTCACTTATAAAGTTTTCAATATTCACTTTTCCATCTGATGCAGACTCATACTACACTTGATAACCAACAATCTTCCCCTTAAGTCTGAGACCGTCCATTCTTATGGTATGGTCTCCCTTAAATGGAAGATTTTTCATTCATATCTACTTGCACCATCGTTGGTTGGCCATAATATAACACGTCTTCAGAACACCTTTGTCATAAATACTTTCGATACAAGGAGCCTTGGTGGAACTAGGATCTGATAACATTGTTAGGTCATAAAGGGTCCAGGGATTATCTCATTGATCTTTAAATATATGATTTATACACCACATAGTAACTCAAAACCTTAAGGCATTAGGTTTATGAGTCTTCTCACTTATAAAGTGTTTAACATCCATTTCTTATCGAATGTGGGACTCACACTACTAATAAACGTGCATTTAACGACATCGTGTTTATAATGGATTCGTATCCCACCGTTGTAATAGGTTAAAAAAATTGCAATTGATTTATAACGCTATATATTCAACGTCGGTTAAATTGAAAATCGTTGTAATAGAGTCATATTTAACAATAATTGACTTTTAAACTATTGTAATACAAGTTGTGACAAGCATTGATTCCCAACAAGTACATTTTTTCTATTTGTTTAAATTATAAACATATATTTTATTTCAATTTTTAGTGTTAGGAGGACTTTAACCTCAAAACTTAACATTCATCTTTGTTTTTCTATTTTTAAGTGAAAGACAATATTTTAATCAAAACTTCTTTGAAATTCATCTTTGTTTTTCTATTTTCAATTAATTCATTTTTTAGTGTTAACCTCTAAACTTCATTTTAAAAAAAATGAAAGAGATATTTATATATATCAAAGAAAACACCATTATAATTCCAGAAGAGAAGAGTGTGTGTGTGTGTGTGTGTGTGTGTGTGTGTGTGTATATATATATATATATATATATATATATATATATATATATAATCAATTTTCCTAGCCCATAGCAACAAAAGCATATTCACAATCAGGGACTCTCTCCTCACTTCCCTCATCACAATTATAAAAAAGAAAGTTCTCCTATGCTTCTTTGTCTTCTTCTTCTCGTTCTTCCTCACCCTTAAGGTCGTATCCCTGACAACCAAGGATCTAGGGGGTGGTGCTTCCTCATCTTGCCGATGACGTTGTTCATTTGCGACCTCGTTTGTGATGTTTGTGTTAGCATTGTCATTTGTTGAACTCATTATTACGAAGAATGTATAATTAAGAAATGTAAAACCGTCTATTTATATGAGGTTGAAGATGAAAAGTCTTATATTTAGGTACTTGCAATGATGATAAATTGTAATGGTTGATATTCTCGAATGATCTTTTTTTTAAAACGGAGAAAATCATAAATCATTATTATATTTGGGATGATCGTTTCTCTCATCTGGGAAGAGCAAAGGTTATAATATTACAATGGTTTGTTATTATAACTATTGTGATATATTATGTAAAATTAATTAAAAAAAATTGTTGCCAAGAATCGAACCTTGTGCCATATAAAAGGGGTATCGCTACGGTTCTTATATTTAACCTTTGTGATATATTATGTAAAATTGATAAAAAAAAATTATTGCCAGAAATGGAACCGTGTACCATATAAAAGGGGTATCGCTATGGTTCTTATATTTAATTGTTATGATATATTTATAATAAAAATATATGTATCATTATAGTTGTTTGTGATAACCTTTGTAAAATATTTACCCATATAAGCGAATTAAGTGACCCATTGTCGCTATTTCATTCACAGCGAAACCCTAACACTCATTTTTCCTCTTGTGCTTCATACATTAAGGTATTCTTCTCTTCCAATAATGTATTTACATATTTCCCAATAAGATATTCCTCATTATATTTTGTTGCAAGTTATTTATTCTTCTTCTTCTTCATCCATCTTAGGAAGCAAACTTCGTGTAGTTTTAGAAACAATGAAAAGAAATACAAGAAATATGAAGCTTTTGTGTAACCTTCTTCCCTTTTATATTTCTTTTTCATTGCTTCACAAACTAGATGAACATGGTGATGATGTAAGTGTAATGTACATATTTTTTGTGTAGCTATGGAAAATAAGGTATTCTTCTACTTCAATCTTCTTGATAGATAGTTCCTATTATCCTGTTTGGTTCATGTTGTTTCAACTTAGGTTACAGTCCCACATAGGTTACAGTCCCATTTCTTAGGGTGTTGTTTCAACTTTTGCTGGTTTTGTTTTGAATACTAACTAAATTCCTTGTTTGAAATAGCTGAAGTTGAATAGTAAAGATGACACATGGTTATGATGATGGTGGTAGCAAGCATGTATGAGTTGATAATGTACATATATATATATATATATATATATATATATATATATATATATATATATATATAAATTCATTTTGATAATGTATATGAAATTTAGTTTATTATATAATATGTATATTGTTTGTTCCACTATCCTTTTATTGAAAATGCAATCATTTAAATTGACATAGAAACGTAGAATGTGAAAATTAAGATGTATTCGAAAACCAACCTATGTCAATCAATGTTTTTCGAACTGCGTCCCTCTCATTCAGCACCTTTTATGTTTATTAACTCAATATATATGGCTCAATGGTCAGTTTGCTTCAGTTCATCTATATCTACAGTTCTACTTTACCTCACCGTCATTTATCACGATGATGATTATGATAAGTCATCATAACAATCGCCATGATAAACGGTAATGATGAGGTAAACTATAATGAAAGATATCAATGTGAAGGAAACATACCCTTGAACCATTTTGTGTTAAAGAACATAAAATGTGTTGAATGAGGGGGATGCAAATAGGAAAACAGTGGTGGGTTTAAGTTGGTTTTCAAGAACAATTTAATTTTCAAATTATATATTTATTTACTAATTTAATGGTTGTATTTCCTTAATTAGGTGTATTGTAAAACAAGCAATATGTGTTTGTATATAATAAACTAAGGGTACATTTCACAACGGTTGAGACAAATAAGCATTGTGATATTCAGTATATATTACAACGATTGTTACAATTACCATTGTAATAAAATGCATGTTTTATATAATACAACAATGGTTACAGATTTGTCATTATAAGTAGCGTACTTACAATAACACTCTACATAACAACGCATTGATCTGCGTCATTATACGTAGTTTTCAACCGTTGTTAAATGGATTTTTTGTAGTAATGTCATACTCACAATTGATATACCAACAGTTAGAAAGAATAGTAAAGAATAAAATAGGAAACAAAGTGATGAGAACAAGAATTTACAACATTAAAAAATTCAAGAAGCATTTACTTATATAGGAGAAAAAACGCAAGATTAAAAGTTTTTTTTATCATGGATGATAGAATTAGAGTTTGGCCTAACTCAACCCTATAAAACCGGTTGGTAAGGTATGGGTGTCACTATATATAAACCATTTGTGAGTTCTATCTTTAACCAATGTGGGACTTGTGTTTTTTTAACACATCCCTTCACGTCCAACACTATTGGGTTTGGTGTGTGAATATAAACGGTAGGTAGCACAAATTATCGATATATGGGACTTGGTTTTTCCAATACACCCCCTTGCGCTCAACATTCTTTTTTTTTTTGCTTGGTACGCATATATAAAAGGTGTGGGTGGTCTGAATCGATAGGCTCATGATATCATGATAGAATTAGAGTTTGGTCTAACTCAACCCTACAAAACCGATTGGTAGGGTGAGGGGTGTCACTCTATATAAACCATTTGTGAGTTCTATCTTTAACCAATGTGGGACTTGGGTTTTTCCCCAAAAAAATGTTAAACCTATTTTAAGCACGTTTTTTAGGATTAAATATTTTCTGATCCCTATAAATATCTCATCTTTTATTTTTAGTCCCTATTAAAAAAAAGACATGTTTTGGTCCCTAAAATATTTTTATGCAAGCAGTTTTAGTCCTTGTTATTTTCCAAAATTTTAAAAACTATTTAATTACCCCTAAATTTTTAAATTTTTGAATAAATTTTTTCATACGTGTTCAGATTACTATAAAATATTTATTTACCAAATTATATAATTTTTTAAAATGAGAATAATTAAATATGAATTTTTTAAATTTCAAAAGATAATGATAAAAGTAATGAAAATCTCAACTAGAAATCAAATTTTGAATTCCTTTTTTTCGAGGAATTTTTTATAACATTCTAAACATATCTCCAAAATAATTATTCAAAAATACACATTAATTTAACAGTAGAGACTAAAACTATGTATATAATGATTTTGTAGGGACCAAAACACACGATTTTTCTTATAGGGACCAAAAACAATAATTAATAATTTTATAGGGACCAAAAATATATTTACCTTTTTTTAATAATAATTCTCATGTATCGAAGAAAGAAGAGAAGATGTAGGAAAGAGGAAAGAGAGGATTAGGCCAAGATCCTAACCTAAAGAATCATAAAAAAAAGACATCAATACAAAAATTACCAAAAACAAAAGTTAGGAAATTCCAACTTGTTTTTAACTAAAGAGGGGCTTAAAATGATGGGTGCATGACCCCACCAAGTGAAAACATCGGTTGACAAACCTATGGAGACAGTTTTGTAAGCATACTGATTTCCTTATTTATGGATATGAGCTATGATACAAAGCCATATCTTTAGCAAGAACCAAACAAATGTGTAATCTATTGTGAATTTTCCATAGAACTATGCTTTTTGTCTTGAAGGCAAGGGTAGCTAGCATTGAATCTGTTTCAATCCAAACGAATTTACAATGTTTTACATGTGCACTTTCAATAGCAAAAATGATGGCCATGAGCTCAACATAAAGGGGACTTTGAACACCAAGAGGGCCATCAAAGCTACTTATGAAATCAACATCTTTGTGTCAAAAATGGGTAAGCTTATACAAATTATTTTTCAACAAATTAACCTTATAATTTTAGTTGGTTAAAATCGACACTGCCATATTCATAATGAGGGTTGACGCTCCTGCCATGCATATCTTTTATTTTCTTTTTATATCTTAAAAAATCAATCCATATGATTAATAGTAAAAATCTTAATATTAAATGGTAACATGTTAACAAATTTAAAAAAGTATTATTATCTATATTTTATTTAAGTTTCCATGTGTTTTATTCATGGAAACAAAATCTCTCCAATAACTATTTTCATGCAAGGACTCTTATTTCATGGGTGTTTTACATTTATATCATTTTTTTGTTGAGATGTGGGTGTTGATCCCTTTGTCATATTTTTGACCTTGAACAAATTTGAAGCAACCTTGAATAAGGAGGATCTCAATAATTTAACATATACCTACAGATTATTGGTTTTTAGTGACAGTTTTTTAATGTCACGGAAAGTCATTTTTCTTGTAGTGTTACTTACTTTACTCTTCAACTTAGATGAGAAAATCTTAACACCTTGGCAAAATCGAAAAAAGGAAGCTATTGGGAATGCAAATAATTTAATTGAAGATCATATGGCTTTAAAGGGGTCAGCTTTTGCTTTCTTTAAAGACAAATTACAATGGGAGCATATAATTAGGTCGCTGATGGATTTCAGCCTTTGTCAAAAAGTTGAGTGAGGAATATAAAAGTATGTTGGACGCGAGTTTTTCTTCTCAGGAAATTTGGGAAGTAGTATTTGATTGCGATTCTGCTAAGTCGCTTGGGCCGAATATATGGTTTCTTGTTTGGATTTTTTAAAAATTGTTGGGACATAGTAGGCCAATAATTTGTTAATTGTGTGTTACATTTTTTTGTGAATGGAAATCTAGCTAAGGCATTTTCCTCTTCTTTCTTGGCTCTTATCCCTAAAGTGGATAGCCCATTATATTTTGGGGATTTTGGGTCAATAAGCTTAGTAGATTGTGTTTCTAAAGTTATCTCCAAGCTTCTCTCTAAAAGGCTTGCTTCTGTCATTGACGGGTTGGTTTCCTTATCTCAATCAGCTTTCATACCAGGAAGAAATCTTTTGGATGGGATTCTTCTTGCTAATGAAGTTATTGATTTCGCAAAAAGAGAAAAAAGAAAGTGCCTTGTTTTTAAAATTGATTTTGCTCAAGCGTATGATTGCATAGATTGGAATTTCTTAATCCAAGTTCTTTCTACATTGAATTTTGGGTCAAATTGGATTAAATGGATAAAAGGAGTGGTGTGTTCTAGTTATGTGTCCGTCCTCGTTAACGGGAGCCCGACAAGAGATAATGAGGCATCGAGAGGGTTGAAACAGGGGGACCTGTTAGTGTCGTTCCTGTTTGTTCTTGTTTTTGATATGCTGGTTGTTCTGGTTCTTAAAGCGCATGACATTAATCTGGTTTCGGGTTTTAATCCTTTTGCAGGATCTTCAATTCAGTTGCTTCAATTTGCTGATGATATGTTGTTATTTTTTGATGGAGATTACGCTGATTTGTGGGCTTTAAAATATGTTCTACGTGGGTTTGAAATGGTCTAAAGTTTAAAAATTAACTTCTCAAAAAGTTGTCTCTTTGGTGTTGGTATTGATGAAGGTTTTTTATATGCAACCGAATCTTTCCTCCATTGCAAGTCTAGCAATTTACCTTGCAAATTCCTAGGCTTGACCATTGGAGGAAACCATAGGAAAATATCTTTGTGGAATCCAATTCTTTGTTGCCTCAAGGGGTCGATTGAACTTGTGGATTGGTAGGAACCTTTCGATGAGAGGCCGAGTCACTCTCATTAACTCAGTGCTAGTTAATATGCCTATCCATTTCCTATCTTTCTTTAAGATTCCCATGAAAATTGTGAAAACTATTATTGCTATTCAACATCGGTTTCATTGGACTGGTTCGAAGGATAAAAAATCCAAATCTTGGGTTAAATGAAGTGACTTGTGCAAGCCCAAAGATAAAGGTGACTTAGGTGTTAAACATGTAGGTTAATTCAACAAAGCTTTACTCTCTAAATGGCTTTGGAAATTTCTTAAAGAAGGCAATGAGATTTGAAAGGAATTTTATGGTTGGTAGGTATGGTAGATTGAGTAATTGGGTGATGGATTTTGATGTGGCTCCTTACCCGTCCAAAACATCTTTGTGGATCAGAGATTTGTTGCAGATTAAGAAGTTGACTTTGGATCTATTCTTCCATCTTATTTTCAAACCAATTTTGGGATGTGGCTCCAATATTTCGTTTTGGAATTCTAATTGGTGTGGGGATTTGCTACTCAAAACGGCTTTTCCTTCTGTGTTTCAGGCAACGACAGTTAAATGTCGTAGTGTGACTGAAATTGGCTTTTGGGATCGTCATGTTTGGCGGTGGGATTTCGAAAATCTTGGGCTCAATGCTTCAGTATTGGCAGCAGGCGTGTTGATTAATTTCCAGATTTTTGTGGTAGTTGTGCAGTCGCAGCTAGGGGCTGCTGATTTGTGGATCTGGAGGCCGGACCCATCTGCTTCTTTTTCGGTAAATTATGTGTATTCTCTGCTTAATGTAGTGGCTGCTGGAAACTTTTTTTCGGAAGAGGACGGATTATTCTTGCAGGTAATTTGGAAGACTAAAAATCCTTTGAAATCTAAAGTTTTCGCTTGGAGACTTGCTTTGGACCGGTTGCCAACAAGATCCAATCTTGGTACCCGTGGGATTATCGATCTAGATTCATACAAGGTGTGTGTTTTTTGTCTACAATAGGAAGAGGTAGCTCTTTATCTTTTCCTCACTTGTCCTATAGTTAGTTTTCTTTGGAGGAAGATTTATAATTGGTTAGAAATTATCCCTTTTCAAGCGGATTCTTTAAGTAAACACGCTTTACTTTGGTTTTTGGTAATGCCGGATAAGATCAAGGAGATATAAAGTGATTCATTTGGTTTGTTACTATTTGGGGTATATGGAGTTTGCGAAACAATATCATTTTTAAGGAAGCTACCTATAATGTTGATGATTTCTTTTTCCATATAGTGTTAGTTTCTTGGAGGTGGTTGGATATAGGTCGTAGGAACTCTTGTTTATACGATTGAATGTATCATCCTCTTAATTTTTTTGTAGGATGTAGGTTTTTGGTCTCTTTTCGTTTGGACTTTTATCCTCCCTATTTTTGTAAGTATTCGGGTTTATTCCCTATATGTTTTCTCTCTTTTAATAGACTTTTGTATTGGGACGGAGAACCCCTTTTTCTCCTTTAATCAATATTGCTTATAAAAAATGAAAATATAAACAAAATAATTGGAGAAGAAGACGAGTGCATGGTGTAGCACCCTAATTTTTGCCCTAAGTTTTCTTCGCATTTCATCTGCATCTTGCATACAAACAAGATCGCATTGGTTGCTCGGTTCTTCTCGGGTGTAGGTTTATATCTCACAGGGGATCACTATTTCCTTTTAATTGCTTTATTTGTTTATGTTTACTAACCATTAACTAAAATCCAAAAATATTTTGTTTTCTTTCACTAACATTTTCAGGAAGAGGAACATTTGAAAATGCCAAAATTAGCAGTCCTGCAGCTCGAGTAAAATTTCACAGATAAAAGTCGAAGTTGATCCACAAATAATTCAAATTTATCTGATCTAGGATTTCCCAAGTTAATTTATTCATTCAAGGAATTCCAAGGTTCATGGGTTTAATTCCATGCCTTCTTCGACATACAAAAAGAATCGGGCCACAACTTCCAAGCAATCATTATGGCTGTAGTTTGATGTAATTGAGTCTCTTGTCATTCGTGGGGGTTTAGTGGCATACTCGTTGATTTTATCCGAGTTGGCGCCCTCCCCATAATGGTGTATGAGTTCATGCCTTCATTCTCATGGTATATTTGTTTGTCCATCCACTTGAAGATGAAAAATTCTCTCCACTTAATAAAATCAATTAAAACCAATCATTTTCACTATTTGTATCACGAACTATGGGGTTTTGATCTCGCATTACACTTTGTGAGTACATAGGCATGAGGTGGTAAATCTCTCCAAACACAGAAAACATTAAAAAATAATTTTTCTCTCATCCCTCCACTCTCATTTAACAAACCATTTTCAAACCAAAAGCAATAAATTTTTCAAAGGGCTCTCGTGGAGTACCACGGATATTTTGGGTGCATAAAACATTCCCATTGTGTAACCTATCCCCTTACCCGGTTCTTTCCTTGTTTCTTTTAGCTCTTTTTTCTTTTAGATTCATTAGGATTTATTCGCTCTTTTCTCCTTTTCCTTTTGGAATAAAATAAAAGCGCGGTGATGACTCTGTTTACTTTGAGGTAAGTTAATTAATAACTTACACTCATGTTTTTACTACTACACATGGAAAAGGAATGAATGGGAAAAGTCTAAAATTTAGGGTTTGTACAAAATAATATTGGGATTGACCCATCAACATAAATAATACTACAATAAAATAACTCAAAAAATAAAAACTAATAGTTAAAATAAAGCAAAAGAATGTTGATCTTAACTAGTGATCAGAACCTCAACAGCTGCTGACGTGGATCTTCGAGTTTGCTCGTGCGATGAGGAGAACGGGGGCGTACCTGCAAGGTACTCCAATCACAAAGTAAGAACGGGAAAAAGAGCTAGCAAGTACATATAAAGTGTTTGAGGAGAGAATATTCAATACCTGACCCTTCTAAATGAGAGGGTTTATATAGAGTGCCCCCATCGCGTGGCCAACGATCCCTATTTTTGGACCTGGATCGCGGATCCCCCAAAAATAGGTAACTTCCAGGAAAGGAGCGAGGACGAGCATTGTGCTCAGAAGACATTTGTGTCGGGCACGAAGCCCCCGAGTGAGGGTTGTCCTGGTCAATCCTGGACGGTCCCTGTCATAGTCGAGTAGGGACCATGGACGAGGAGGAAAAGGACGGGCAACATGGCTATGGGTCCCCTAGACGATGAGTTATTTGTCCGTTTCTGGGTCGAAAAGGGTTGAGCCATACTTAGTCATCGGTACAGTCTAGAACAAGAGCCCTCCAAGCCGTTTCTTCTGGCCGAAGAAGTGATGACTTAAGGGTGCCTTACTATCATCATGATGGAAAGATCCTCAGCGTGTTTCATAACCACGATCATTGATGGAAAGAACCTCAGCGCGTTTCATAACCATGGTCGTTGTAGCCGGGGATCCCAAACGTTTGGAGAGATTGGAGTGACATGCATGTGTCTGGGAAATTGTGTGCATTTAATGCGTAATGATAGCTAGCCTATGGTCGTCCCTAGGCAATGAGTGCGTCATTTATAAGTTTGCAGACTACACGTACTCGTGCACATGTGGGAAGGTTCTATAAATAAATCGTATGGCCTTATTTCCACACTTTTCACTTCCCAATTTTCTGATCGCTCAAGCAAGCTGCTCTCTTCCACCGTCAACAACCGTCTGCCTCCGTGATTACAGAGCATGATCGCCGACTACCACAAGAAATCTTCAACTTGTAAGTTCTGATGCCTTTTAACTTGATTTAGCTTCCAATTTTTGACCAATGAGGTAATTGCATGCGGTTAGGATAGCATTTTAGTATGATAACGCTGATTTGGGTAAGAATCCAGGGTTCCAACACGGTATCCGCCGCCTCTGTGGACGGCAGCCGGTGGCGGAATAGTTAGTGATATGTCGTTTAGGGTTAGTTTGTTGTTCGTGACGGATCTGTTCGTCCTGTCCGAACTTTAATCGGAATTCAGGGTAGAATCGTGCTCGTCCCACGAGATCCTCATGGTGACTTGTATATTTTTACCCTGGTGGTTACCTGATCGTGGTTATCCTTTAAGATTAAGGGCATTGGTCGAGGACAGTGTCCTCGCCCCATAGCGCGCCCTTTCACTAGATAAGCGGTGGAAGGATGGTTTTGTTTTTGTCATCGAATTCACGCTTGCTTTCACTGCTTTTCAGGTGCAATTATGTCTAACGACTACCGAATAAACATGGAGACCGAGGAGCTGTCCAACGAATCTGCGTCTTCTCCCGCCGAGACTGAGCAAATGTCGCCCTTGGGGAGGTGCTTGGAATCTTCTGTGGATTCTGAAGAGACTACCTCAGCCAAAGACAACTCGACTGAGTCTGAGGAGAAGGACGAGGAAGTGGAGGAGGACATTCCTGTCAGCGAATGGGTTGCTGTCGAGCCGCTGAATATAATCTGGCAGTATGCTCAGGAAGTGGTAGGACCTCCCCCTATAGTCAGGAATCCCGCGGACTGGACGGTGATGTACCCGACCTTCGACGACCTGATCTGCACTGATTTTGGCACGAACATGTTTCCCTTATATGAAATTATTTTTAAAGATATGAAGTTTAGGCTCCCTTTCACGAACTTCCATTAGAGTGTGTTCGTTCACCTGGAGCTCACACCCTCGCAAATACACCCGAACTCGTTTGCCTTCATCTAGGCATTCGAGAAGACTTGTGGTTACCACAGATAGGGGCGATGCTCCCCTTGTTCTTCCATGTCTTCCACCTGCAACAACAAGTCATGAATGGGAAGATCGGATGGGTGTCCCTGAAGCAGATGAGGAAGATATTTAAGGCATTCTCGGAACCGATTCGGGACATCAAAGACAGTTATTATCCGGTCGAACCGATCTCTGATCATGCCTGAACTCTTGCAAGTTCTGGGGGATGGATGTTGACGACCAGGGTAATGTTTTGTTGGAAGAGGATGGGAAGAAGGTTCCCCGACTGCTGCTGAAGTTTCTTTTTTCTTGGTCCCGAGGCCATTTTACCCATGGAACCGACGAATTTTTGGATATCGGCTCTGCTCTGGACGATAGCAATCAGGCTAACTATGAGGTCCTATGAGCTATGTTTCCAAGATAACGATGAAGGTGCATGTTGAAAAACATAGTCATGCTATTCTGGACAAAGATGGGGGTGCCAAGGTGACCCCTAGGTTTATTGAAGTGTCCAAGCTCCTGGCATGTGTGACGGATGAGGATGTCCGTGATTACCTTGGTAGATTTAATGTTTATAATTTCTTATGCTCATTTATTATTTGTTTGCCTCTGACTGTTTTGTTTTGTGTCCTTTCAGATTCAATGGTGAATCCTCAAGACAAGCTGATGGCCAATTTTAGCAGGAAATGGGCACCCAAAAAGTTGACGCAGACACGTTTAAGTGACAAGGTGGTCACGCATTTGGGCACTTCTTCACCGGTTTCTCATGGTTCTCTCGGGGGGACTTCTAGAGTGGGGAAAATACTCGGACCCGATAATGTTGTCAACTTGGATGGAGCCTCTCCAAAACGTTCCTTCGAGCTCCCTTCATGCTTCCTCAAACCGAACTTCTTTGAAGAGCACTCCCTCCCGGTCCAACGAGCAGATACCCTTCACCTATAAAAGACTAACCGACCGGACAGGAGCTCCTGGTTGGCGCGGGATGCTAGTTCGGTTGTGCGAGTCTTAGAGTTGGCCTCAATGTTTGTCGAAGGGACTGCCACCCAGAAGGAGGAGATCAACAGGCTGAAGGCTCAGCTAGCTGCTTCTGAGGAGTTGTCCGGGGAACGGGAAAAGTCTCTGAACAGGGCCTCTAAACGGGTTAAGGAACTGGAGGAGTCGGCGGCTTCTGCTAAAAAGGCTTCTGAGGAGGAGGTTTCTCATTTGAAGGCTGGCCTAGCCCCGGCTAAGGATGAATCCGAAGAGATAAGGTACCTGAAGACCCGTGCAGATTTGGTGGCCAAGATCGAGGAGGGATACACCGACCTTGAAGAAATGGCTGGTGTCGCTTTCAAGAACGTGGTTGAACAATTAAAAATAGTTAACCCTGGATTGACGTTCAACAAGGAAGGCACCAGTTTCATGTACATTTGTCACATTTCTTCACATGCTCTTTTGCGTCGTTTTGCATCGTAGGCCAATAGTATCCTGCCTGGAGGGCTTTTCTTGCGAGGGGTCGTCCACACAAGTTATGAGCGTTTATTCCTTCGTGGATCTCACGCAAAACGTGCGGGACTAATTCTTCCTTGACACATATTAGGAGAGGTATGGAGAACCCTCTTTGGTAAATTTTTCCTTCGACCATGACGTATGAGCACGATCGTCGTTTGACAGTGCTAGCCTCCTTTGGGTCTTCAGGAAGCTCGTCGCTGGTTAGGAATTTGTACATAGGGGTCATCCAGCAGTTGGTGTCCCAGACGACGTTGATGTCTAACGTCGCCTTTGATCCTTCGATGCTAGGTCGTGGACTGAATAACTGATTTATTTCCTCCTTTCTTCTTCGTGCTCACGAGTTTCGAGAGAATATCTGCTCGGATGTTGTTTTCGCGGGGGACATGCCTTACCTCTACGGACGTGAATTTCAAGATATTTTCCTTGACGAGGGTTAAGTATTCCGATAAGTTGTCACTTTTGACTTGATACTCTCCTTTGACCTGCATAGCCACTAACTGAGAGTCTGTGCAGATGATGATTTCGTCTGCCCCTAGGTCGTTGGCCAGCCTCAATCCTGCGAGGAAAGCCTCATATTCCGCTTGGTTGTTGGATGTTGGGAATGACAGTGTAAGGGATACTTCAATCAGAATATCTTCCTTGTTTTCCAAGATGACTCCTGCTCCGCTCCCCGTCGAGCTCGACGTTCCGTCGACAAATATGGTCCATTTTCTGGACAGACATGTCGGGCTATCCGGGGCGACCATCTCGGCTACAAAATCGGTGAGTGCTTATGTAACGCCCGTTTATTTAATTAATTATTTAATTAAAAATAAGTGTATTGTGTTGTGTTGATATTGCGGTGATTCGTGTATTTGAGTTGATTTAAGTTGATTTCCAAAATATTGGAATAATTCGTTGATGTTTATAAGTTGAATTCGAGTTGAATTTATTAAATAAGTTGATTTAAGTTGTAGATAATAATATTGATATTGAATATTTTGCGTTTATAGTTGATTATGTTGATTTGGTAGTTTGGGCAATTTATTTGATAGTCGGTGATTAGTCGGTTTAGTCGGGAGAAATGATATTCGAATTAATATTATAGAATTATGAGAATATTTATTTAAGTGGGCCTAGTTGTGGTGTGGATGGTAGAAGTCGTGGGGGATGCGGATTAGAAAGCCCAATTAAGATTGAATTATTATAATAATAATTATAATAAAAAGAAAAATAAAGTGGAGGTTAGTTTTTGAGAAGTAGCAGTAAGAAGAGAAAGACCGTGAAAATTGGGGAACGAGGAAAAGTGGAGAAAACGGTTACGAGGTGTCGTCGTCGGAAACCAAATCGGAACATCGACCGGAGATTCTAAGCGGCCACCGATTAAGGTAAGGGTGGGGTTCGAACTCTATAATCGGGATTATGATGATTAATACGTGGGATTGAGGGTTATATGATTTTCATATTGTCTGTTGTTGAATTCGTGTTGCTCCGATTTATAATGACAAAAATATATTTTTCTATGATATGATTATACAAGTGATTTGTGAATTTTCGTTGTGGATTAATCGATTGCTGGAAAAAAATGGAATTTGGGGACGAAACCCCTAGACTGAGGGTGGCGCAGGCCACCCATTATCAAAGGGGGGTGGCGCAGGCCACCCAAGGAGAAAGAAATGCATGGCGCAGGCCATACAGGATGGCGCAGGCCATGTGCCTCAACCACTCAAGTATGGCGCAGGCCATACCAATTGTGGGGACAGGGGTGGCTCAAGCCACCCTGTCATTGTGGGAAGGACCCTTCTTTTAATTTGTAGTATTTCTTTATTAGCCTTACAAATAATTCTGAATTATTTTTAATAAATAATCCTAGTAAATTATATGCTTAAAACTAAAGCATATAATTAGTAGACTTAGAAGGAAATATGATTGGTAATGAAGTTATATAATACGAACCATAAGAAGACAGTTTTAAATTAGCATTGTATTAAGCAGTTAAGAAGAAAACAGTAGCAGGTTTAACCAAAATATGAAATTTAGCAGGTAATGGTATTGCAGCAGAATTGAAGTAGGTAACAGTTAAGAGATAGTGGCAGAGAAATGCAGATATTGGTAAATTGGAATTTAAGCAGAATAAGTGGAGTTTATGAGTAGTTTTGGCAGAAAATTAAGTTGTGTCGATTTAGCCGATTTAGCCGATTTAAGCGGAAAAATTTGTTGTCCGGAATTTAACGAAAATTGACGAGTTAGTTCGGAATAATAAATAAGTGATTTTAGTCGGTGTACTTTGTTAATTAGTGTTGAATGTGTGTATTTTCTAGTATAGTTGCGTATGTTTTTTTTCCCGGTTTGGGAGCATTTTTAAGTTAAAGGTCGAAGGACCCATGTTGATTATTTGAGTTGTAGGTCGTAAGACCAATGTTGATGTTCAAGTTGTAGGTCGTATGACCAACGTTGAAAGTTGTAGGCCTATGGCCAAAGTTGAATCGGTGTCGAATTAAAGTTGCGATGTTATTTGTTGTATGTTGTTGGAGTTGATTGATGTGATGTGTTGAGTCGTTGTATCATGGAATACACTACATTTCTAAGTTGGAGCGGATGCTCACCACGTTGGCCTAGATTGGCAAATTTATTAAGTTGAAGGCTTATGCCTTGCAGATACCTCGATAACCTGGTATATTTTAAGTTGGGAGTGTTACTCCAATGGTACCACATGCATATGCACAGTCGAGTCGCATCCCGTGTCGCATTGATTATGTTGTTTGCGTTGTTTATGTTGCTCTAGTTGAATAAGTGGTTTTATGTAGATGTAAGTGGATTGAGTGGTTTAAGTGGATTATGTTGAGTAAGTAGTTCATGTTGGATGAGTTGATTATGTTGCTATGTTGATTATATTATCATGTTGGATAAGTTGATTATGTTGCTAAATTTATTATATTATTATGTTGGATAAACTGATTATGCTGCTAAGTTGATTATATTATCATGTTAGATAAGTTGATTATGTTGCTAAATTGATTATATTATTATGTTGGACAAGTTGATTATGTTGTTAATTTGATTATATTATTATGTTGGATAAGTTGATTGTGTTGCTAAGTTGATTATATTATTATGATGGATGAGTTGATTATAGGATTATGTTTCCTGAGTTGTTTATATATTTATGTTTTTAATGTCAATTATGTTGATATTGAAGAAGTTGAATATGTTGTATATGTTCGTCGAAGTTGATGAAGGTGTCTATGCTGATCTTGTAGTTAAAATTGGTTAGGTTGATATAATAATTAAGTTGATAAAACATGTTGATAGTTTGGGTGTTTGGTAAGATGTTGTTGTGGGATAGTATGAAAATTGTATGATTCTATCTAGCATATTAATTATCATACTCTTGTTTATATGGTTCGATATCTCACCCTTTCTGTTGTTAAATGTTACCTTAATTGGTAACGTGCAGGTATTCCAGTTTAGAGTTGCTTACTTTCGTAATCAAGTCGGTGTCGTTGCTCTGATACGTAACACTCGGGGGGGATGAACGCTTAATTGTTTTTGTTGTTAGATTTAGTTGTTGTTATTTTAAGCTGTCTCAATGAAAAACATGTTATTACTAAGTTGTTAGGTTGAAAAAGTTGTTAACTGATGCAAAGTTGAATATTTGTGGATCCGCTGCCTATTTGTAAAAGTTGTTTTACTTCAAGGAATTGAATAAGAGTTGACGTTATAGTTTCATCCTGTTTGAAAGTGTTATGTATCGATGTTCATGAAATTAAATGAATTTGTTAAAGTTGAAAAATGTAGCATCCTGTTTTGTTTGTTGAATTTTTGAAACTCTGATTTATGAATTTCCGCCGGGTAGATTTGGGGTATTACATTAGTGGTATCAGAGCAGGTCAGTCCGTCCGGCCAATGTTGTTTAGTGTCGTTAATTCCTTAGTACGCGACATGTGTGTGAGACACAGTCGGTACTTGTTGTTAGTCCTAGTCGTTGTCTGCAGGTGTTGGTTAGAATTAAGTGGGGGAGAAGCTTGACTCCCGGACTGTTGTTGGAACGTCGAAGTTGGTTCGAAGTTGATGTTGATTGCAATAGTGCAAGGTTGCTGAAGAGACGTCGTTGCGGACCGGCGAGAGCATGGACTCGTGAGTTTGTATCGATCGGGTTCGGGAAGTGCGTGGATTTTGGATGGAGGTTGTTTGAGGAATAAGGTTTATCCCAAATGAAAATATAAGTTGATGGATCAAGTCGGTAGATTTCTATGCTTTGAAGGTAGTTGGATTAAAGTCGAGTGATTTCGAAGTTGGATGTAGAATAAGATTTTGGTAGATCTTGGAAACAAGAGAGAGGTGGAATTTATATTCATCGACCTCAAAATTCTGATTTTTGCAATCTTGGAGCAGCTGTCACAAGAAGTGGCATAACGTTTTAACCGTGATTCGGATTGAAGCGGTTATAGACTTTTTGGAAAGATTACGAAATTCCCTATAGTTTGCATATAATATTTTTATTCAGGAGGTTTATGATGAGGGGGATAAGCGTATTTTAATAGTTGGGCCTACTGCTGATTTTTGGAAAATTCTGCATACGAGAATTTTTGACCAGTCCCATTGCAAGGAGGATAACTTTTTACTCATAAGTCGGAATTAAGCGATTCTCGAAGTTATGTAATCTTAACGAAATTCTATTCTAGTTAGAATATAATTTTGTGAGTTGGAGGTTTTTATTGGAAGAGAAAATTGTGTTTGAAGTTGAGCGTTTATTGCTGAAATTTTTGGAAAGATGAAGACGAGTGTGAAATGTTGATAGGGATAAAATGTTGGTATTATAGGGAAAGTGAAAGTATCGGAGAACGCATAGAGATGTGATTTATGTCGAGTAGGGACGTTTAAAGTGCCGATGTTAGATGATGGTTATGTTGAAATAAGATGGATGTTTGATTGGTGTTGTTAAGAATCGTAATTTGGTTGGAAGTTGTAATTGGAGCAAACCACTTTGAATGGTACTTGTTGTCGTGATTCCGGTGTTATAGGGATATTGAAAGTTGTGTGGTACTATGTATGTGTATAAGAGAAGGTGTACTGTATTTTTGGATGTTTTATGTCGTTGATGAAGTTGGAATTAAGGAGACTAAGAAGATGTTGGTAAGCCTTAGAGAGTTGACAGGGCATTATGCTTACGGACTCTAGGCACAAGTTGAAGTACACTATTATGTTGGGTAATGATGATTTATGCCACCGTTATGGTTGTCGGGTGCCTATAGACAAATTGAGGAACTAATCACTCTTAATCTATTGTTGATAGCAGACGTAATCATAATTGATGGATAGATGTGTCATGCCAACTAGTATAGTATGTACGTCGAATTGGTTGAAGTCAAGCCGAGCACTTGAGTATTGTTTGTTTTGTTGATGCAAGTTATTATATGAGAGTATAGTTAGAATTTAAGATGAAAGTATGAAGTTGCGTTTGGATTGAATTGTAATAAGAAAATTCATAGTTGAACTCTGAAGGATTTGAATGTTGTTTTGGTGATGAATTAAGTAGCTTGAGACTTAAAGTTCTCTTGATATGATTAGAAAGGAAAGTAGGTGGAAATTTGAAATGATGATTTGATAAGAATTTCAGATATAATTGAGTTGCAAGTATTAGAAGTGAAATTATAAGTTGGTTTATTAAAGAGAGGTTTTGGTTGGAATAAGAGGAGTTGTTTGGTTGTGTTGATTCAGATAAGAATCTATAAAAGGTTGTGTCGGTATGAGTAAGGATCGAGTAGTCGGCGAGTTGAATTAGTTGGAGGCAAAGGGTATGAGTTATCTTGTGGAGATTCATTGGACCCTTGTACCTTATGTTGGTGTAATGATGTTGTGTGGTTAAGATGATTGTCGAAGACGTGTTGCTAAAAGATAGTAAAGTTGTAGTCTATGTTGATGATAATTGGGAATTCATGGAAGTATATGAATATTTTATCCAAGATTTGGAAGTAGTCGCAGTTGTAATTGGTTGAATGTTTAGAGGCGTTATCTTAAGGAGCTAATTTGTAACTATTCAGTAACTACAAGAGTTAGATACCTGTTGGAATGGAATTCCAAAGGATTAAGTCGGAGGCTTTGTTGATATGTCGATTTTGGTGAGTGTAAGTTGGATTTAAACTCAGTAAAATTTGTAAATTGCAAGTAGTCAGAGTGCGCAGCGAGCGCGTGGTGTCGTCATTCGTACGCGGATGACAACGATGTTGGTAGTTGGTAGTATTAACGTTGTGATTAAGTTGTATGTTCTTGTGTTGATGTGTTCTAAGTTGTAAGTTGGTTACTCGTTGTGTTGTGTTGATGGTTGTCAAGTGTATTGCTTCATTGTTGTTTATGTTGTTGTTAACGTTGATGTTATGAATTGTTGTCTGTATTATAAGTGGGGTTGCCTTTCGAGGATGAGAGTTGATTAGTCGGAATAAATAAGTAGTTGGAGTAGTTGAATCGGATAAATTTTCGAGGACGGAAATATTCTAAGTGGGGGAGAGTTGTAACGCCCGTTTATTTAATTAATTATTTAATTAAAAATAAGTGTATTGCGTTGTGTTGATATTGCGGTGATTCGTGTATTTGAGTTGATTTAAGTTGATTTCCAAAATATTGGAATAATTCGTTGATGTTTATAAGTTGAATTCGAGTTGAATTTATAAAATAAGTTGATTTAAGTTGTAGTTAATAATATTGATATTGATTATTTTGCGTTTATAGTTGATTATGTTGATTTGGTAGTTTGGGCGATTTATTTGATAGTCGGTGATTAGTCGGTTTAGTCGGGAGAAATGATATTCGAATTAATATTATGGAATTATGAGAATATTTATTTAAGTGGACCTAGTTGTGGCGTGGATGGTAGAAGTCGTGGGGGATGCGGATTAGAAAGCCCAATTAAGATTGAATTATTATAATAATAATTATAATAAAAAGAAAAATAAAGTGGAGGTTAGTTTTTGAGAAGTAGCAGTAAGAAGAGAAAGACCGTGAAAATTGGGGAACGAGAAAAAGTGGAGAAAACGGTTACGAGGTGTCGTCGTCGGAAACCAAATCGGAATGTCGATCGGAGATTCGAAGCGGCCACCGATTAAGGTAAGGGTGGGGTTCGTACTCTATAATCGAGATTATGATGATTAATACGTGGGATTGGGGGTTATATGATTTTCATATTGTCTGTTGTTGAATTTGTGTTGCTCCGATTTATAATGACAAAAATATATTTTTCTGTGATATGATTATACAAGTGATTTGTGAATTTTCGTTGTGGATTAATCGATTGCTAGAAAAAAATTGGAATTTGGGGACGGAACCCCTAGACTGAGGGTGGCGCAGGCCACCCATTATCAAAGGGGGTGGCGTAGGCCACCCATGGAGAAAGAAATGCATGGCGCATGCCATACAGGATGGCGCAGGCCATGTGCCTCAACCACTCAAGTATGGCGCAGGCCATACCAATTGTGGGGACAGGGGTGGCGCAAGCCACCCTGTCATTGTAGGAAGGACCCTTCTTTTAATTTGTAGTATTTCTTTATTAGCCTTACAAATAATTCTGAATTAATTTTAATAAATAATCCTAGTAAATTATATGCTTAAAACTAAAGCATATAATTAGTAGACTTAGAAGGAAATATGATTGGTAATGAAGTTATATAATACGAACCATAAGAAGACAGGTTTAAATTAGCATTGTATTAAGCAGTTAAGCAGAAAACAGTAGCAGGTTTAACCTGAATATGAAATTTAGCAGGTAATGGTATTGCAGCAGAATTGAAGTAAGTAACAATTAAGAGATAGTGGCAGAGAAATGCAGATATTGGTAAATTGGAATTTAAGCAGAATAAGTGGAGTTTATGAGTAGTTTTGGCAGAAAATTAAGTAGTGTTGATTTAGCCGATTTAGCCGATTTAAGCGGAAAAATTTGTTGTCCGGAATTTAACGAAAATTGACGAGTTAGTTCGGAATAATAAATAAGTGATTTTAGTCGGTGTACTTTGTTAATTAGTGTTGAATGTGTGTATTTTCTAGTATAGTTGTGTATGTTGTTTTGTCCCGGTTTGGGAGCATTTTTAAGTTAAAGGTCGAAGGACCCATGTTGATTATTTGAGTTGTAGGTCGTAAGACCAATGTTGATGTTTAAGTTGTAGGTCGTATGACCAACGTTGAAAGTTGTAGGCCTATGGCCAAAGTTGAATCGGTGTCGAATTAAAGTTGCGATGTTATTTGTTGTATGTTGTTGGAGTTGATTGATGTGATGTGTTGAGTCGTTGTATCATGGCATACACTACATTTCTAAGTTGGAGCGGATGCTCACCACGTTGGCCTGGATTGGAAAATTTATTAAGTTGAAGGCTTATGATTTGCAGATACCTTGATAACCTGGTATATTTTAAGTTGGGAGTTTTACTCCAATGGTACCACATGCATATGCACAGTCGAGTCGCATCCCGTGTCACATTGATTATGTTATTTGCGTTGTTTATGTTGCTCTAGTTGAATAAGTGGTTTTATGTAGATGTAAGTGGATTGAGTGGTTTAAGTCGATTATGTTGAGTAAGTAGTTCATGTTGGATGAGTTGATTATGTTGCTATGTTGATTATATTATCATGTTGGATAAGTTGATTATGTTGCTAAAATTATTATATTATTATGTTGGATAAACTGATTATGCTGCTAAGTTGATTATATTATCATGTTGGATAAGTTGATTATGTTGCTAAATTGATTATATTATTATGTTGGACAAGTTGATTATGTTGCTAATTTGATTATATTATTATGTTGGATAAGTTGATTATGTTGCTAAGTTGATTATATTATTATGATGGATGAGTTGATTATAGGATTATGTTGCCTGAGTTGTGTATATATTTATATTTTTAATGTCAATTATGTTGATATTGAAGAAGTTGAATATGTTGTATATGTTTGTCGAAGTTGATGAAGGTGTCTATGCTGATCTTGTAGTTGAAATTGGTTAGGTTGATATAATAATTAAATTGATAAAACATGTTGATAGTTTGGGTGATTGGTAAGATGTTGTTGTGGGATAGTATGAAAATTGTATGATTCTATCTAGCATATTAGTTATCATACTCTTTTTTATATGGTTTGATATCTCACCCTTTCTGTTGTTAAATGTTACCTTGATTGGTAACGTGCAGGTATTCCAGTTTAGAGTTGCTTACTTTCGTAATCAAGTCGGTGTCGTCGCTCTGATACGTAACACTCAGGGGGGGATGAACGCTTAATCGTTTTTGTTGTTAGATTTAGTTGTTGTTATTTTAAGTTGTCTCAATGAAAAACATGTTATTACTAAGTTGTTAGGTTGAAAAAGTTGTTAACTGATGCAAAGTTGAATATTTGTGGATCCGCTGCCTATTTGTAAAAGTTGTTTTACTTCAAGGAATTGAATAAGAGTTGATTTTATAGTTTCATCCTGTTTGAAAGTGTTATGTATCGATGTTCATGAAATTAAATGAATTTATTAAAGGTGAAAAATGTAGCATCCTGTTTTGTTTGTTGAATTTTCGAAACTCTGATTTATGAATTTCCGTCGGGTAGATTTGGGGTGTTACAACTTACCCCTTGATGGTGGCTGTACTTTCGTATCGAATGTCGAATTCCTACAGTTCGAGCGACCACTTCAACATTCTCTCGACCATTCTGGTCATCCGAGGAGTTGTTTAATGGGTTGATTCGTGAAGGAGTTCCAGGGCCACTTTCTCAATTTTTTGATACCTGATCTCAAGCCCTTACAGGGCTTTACTCGTAAAGTAAATCGGTTTTTGGCCTTTGGGCACTTCTCTTACGAGTGCATTGCTTATGGCTTCATTTGCGACCGCGAGGTAGAGGAATATAGTTTCCCCTGCCTCAAGTCGGGACAAAATTGGGGGTTCTGATAGGGTCTTTTTGAGGTGTCTTAGGGCCTGCTCGCAATCCTCGAACCACTCAAAGGTTTCCTCCTTGCGGCGGATCTTGTAGAAGGGGAGGTCGTGTTGGGACGACTTTGCCACTAAGCGTGATAGCGATGCGAGCACCCTGTTCAAAGACTGGATGGACTTTTTAGATGTCGGCAGGGGCGTTTCAGCAAATGCCCGACATTTGTTGGGATTAGCCTCTATTCCTTGCTCGGTTAGATAGAACCCGTGGAATTTTCCCTCACGGATTCCGAACATACATTTATCTGGGTTGAATTGCATCTTGTATTTGCGCGTCTGATCGAAGATTCTTTTTAGGTGACAGGCATGATCGGTCTCCTTGTGGGATTTAACGATCATGTCATCCATGTATACTTCGAGCATTTCTCTGATTTCTGTTCGGAAGACCTTGTTCATCATACATTGATAAGTAGCACCCGCGTTTTTCAAGCCGAAAGGCATTACTTTGTAGTAATAGTTGCTCGATTCGGTCATGAACGTGGTATACTTTTTGTCGTTCACGGACATAGGTATTTGATTATACCCGGAATAGGCATCGAGGAAAGACAAAAGTTTGAAACCTGCAGAGTTATCGACTATTTTATCAATAATAGGTAGTGGATAAGCGTCTTTCGGGCATGTCCGATTAAGATCGGTGTAGTCAACGCACATTCTCCATTTTCCATTACTTTTCTTAACAAGTACAACGTTTGAGATTCAAGTGGTGTACCTGGCCTCGGTTACAAAATGAGCCTCTATGAGGTCTTTTACAGCCTGTTCGGCTACTTCTACCTTTTCCTAGGACTGCTTCCTTCTCTGTTACGCGACTTCTCGGACGACAGGGTCGATGGCCAATTGGTGACATGCTACCTTCGGGTCCAAACCGGGCATCTCAGCGGCGCTCCACGCGAACAGGTCAGCGTTCTCCCTCAGGCATGCTTTGAGCTGTTTTTTGGCCAGATCTGGGAGGTCAGCTCTAATTTTGACGCCCTTGGAAGGATCAGCCCTCATCACCACTATCTCGAAATCACTGTAGGGTGTAGGTCAAGCGGGCGAGGAGAGTTTTGCGATTGGCTGTGATTGTTCGTCTTCCTTGGTGAATATACTGTCGAGTTTGATGGAATCTATGTGAGGCAATGCCTTCTGTTCCTCGAAAGAACTGGGGAGTGTAGCCTTGACCGGCTTGAGTTTTGTGGTTATAATACTAAGACCTTTGGAAGCGGCCTCGTAGCACCTGCGAACGGCTTCAATATCTCCGTGAAGGGTAGCCACTTGTCTCGATGAAGTGTAATATTTCATCTTCAAATGTACTGTGGAGGGCACTACTATGAGTTCAGCCAGGGTTGGTCGTCCCATAATACATTGGTACAACGACGGGCAGTCTATCACAAGGAATTGTATTTTGACAGACCGTGTTGTCTCCCTTGCTCCGAAGGTGACGACCAGGTCTACATAGCCCAATGGTCGAGATATTGTCCCATTGAAGCCTTGAAGGTCAGAGCCAACGTAAGGTGTCAGGTGTGTCTCATTTAGCTGCAGGGTAGCAAACAACTGAGAATACATGAAGTCGACCAAACTTCCTTGGTCGACAAGGATTCTGTGAATGTCGAAGTTCGCCATCTGAGCATGGACCAGAAGGGGAATGCTGTCATTGGGTGCTTCTCCGAGGAGATCCTCCTTATAAAAGGAAATGGAGATGGAGCCTCCACGGGGACACGGGGCCAAGAGGGGTACAGACGCGAATGGTCGGCGAGAGGAGAAGAACACACAAGGGTGAACTCAGAAAGAAAAGAGTCGCCAGCTAGGCATTTTTATCCCGAAGGAAAGGTAATGCTGCATAAACCTAAGAAAAGATGGATAAGACGGTTGTGAACCAGAGAAACTGAGAAAGGGGGTTGGTTACAACCTGGGAAGGTATTAGCACCCAGATTGTCCGCCGTACTTGACGGGATCCACGCTTAAAAGATTTGTGTTTTAAAGGGGTAGTGTCAGTGCAATCTGTGTATCAAAGCTGGAAAAGAATGCAAGTGTCAGTGCAAAAGAAATGTGAAGTGAAATATATGAAGTGTCAGTGTAAGAAAAGAAAGTGTTGCTCAAGATTATGAGGCTAGAGGAATAATGCTGGAAGGAGGGGGAATATACAGAGACTTTTGTTCGATAACTATTAAGTTATGCCTACGTATCCTCTCGTGCAATGAGGAAGTCAGAACACCGTAGTTCGACTCAAAGAGACTGAGAGATGAATTGACTGATGAACTGCTTACTTGTCCATGCTCAAGTGTATGACCTGTCTGGCTCAGGTGCTAACTGTCTTGCATTAGACGGAAGAAGCAAGTTCTCGTTTGTGAGTGAATGAGATGAGAAAAGAATCCCAGAGGAGACGATTATTGTTTGTTTTTGGTGTTTTCAGTCTTTTATTGCTTTTTGAGGTTTGTCATAAGTTAATGAGCTTAAGCCTAAACCAATGGGTTAGTAAACTCATCACATCCTCCCTCTGATTAGGGGTAATGAGAATACCTTAAGTATGAAGTAAACACCTCACACTCAATCACCATGATGTAGGATTAAGATCATTAACCTACTTGTGATTATTTAGATGTTTTTTGGAGTTTTTGTTTAGTGTTAAGTAATGAGTTTAAGCCATAATCAAGGATTTAATGGACCCATTACACCATCCTAATAGAAGGATAATAGATGAGAACATTTAAGCTGAGAAAGACTCCTCAACTTAATCAATGATTAAGGATTAACCTCATGACAAAATAAAACCTTTATTAAATAGATTTTAGTTAATGATAAGGTTAAGAAGTGATTTTTATGGTTTGTAAGACAACTTGAGGGGGACTTGTCCATTAACACTAGGGTTAGTCCTTCTTAACCAATTAAGGAAGAATTAGAACCCTAATGCAAGGCCCAAGTTACAAGCTTGATGTCTTAGTGATTATTAGGTGAATTGATTAAAGGATTTAAACACATTAATGGTTTAACACTTAGGATTAAAGTTATACACTCCATCCTAATAGAAGGATACAGGCATAACCTTAATCACAAAGCCTTAAAACCTTTAGGGTTTAGTCCTTGATTAAGAGATGAGAAGAGAAGACTCAAAGATGACACAAAGGATAAAATCTAAATGGGGGACTAATCAAATCCTAATTGTTATCATGCTTGGTTATTCCTAGGGTTTATGAAGCTAGCAAGAGATCTTCAAGGGAGAAGCCACCAGGAAAGAAGCAGATGAAAGGAGGAGGAAGCAGAGAGAAGCAAAACAACTTGCTTCACTTAAGAAGACAAGTTGCTTGAAGGAAGAAATTAAGAGAACATGAATGAGCAAGCTCACTCAAATACACAAGATAAAATGCAGCAATGATGCAAGAAAGATGAGAAGAGATTGTGAGAAGTGAAGGCAAATTCACTTCTCAAAACAACTTACCACCTGAAAAGTTAGCCAAAAGAAATGAAATGCAATGCAAATGAGATGAAATGTCATGATGCAAACCAAAGTCAGAAGCATATTCATGATGTTAATGATGCTAAGAGAAGATGCAAACACATGACAAGATATGAGAGTGATCAAACAAGCACAAGGATGCAAATGAGGCATGCTTTGGACCATAAATGTTCATGAACGTTTATGAAATGATATGAATGCATAACATGGAAAATGAAAGATGCAATGGTCAAACATGATTCTAATATGTCCTAAGATGTCTTATGAATCATGTGGATGCACAAAATGTCATGGCAAGTCATTGGATGCAAGCAAATGAGAAATGGATGCAAAGGGAAGCACAAATTAGGGTTTGCATACAACATGCATCACAAAAACTCAAAACCAGAAGCAAATGACATGACAAAAAATTGAAAATGCAATCAAAGATACCCTAAACCTATACAAGTTCATTTCCCAAAGGAGGGGATCTAACTCTTAACCTAGTGAAAGTTATGAATTTCCTAAGTTGGCTAGGGTTTTAAGGTACCTCATCAAGAAAAATGCAAAACAAATTGAAAATGGAAGATCAATTCAAACCAAATTTATCCTATAAACTACATGCCATGAAGGATGCAATGCAAGAAGGACCATCATCAAACTCTCAAAGGTTAGGCAGAATGGATTTTTCAAAGTTTGCACAAAAATATTGCCTTAAAATGAATTTAATTCCAAAGAAAATGATCAAAATGCATCAAGAACCAAAAAGAAATTTGTTTTGAGAGTTGGATAATGTTTCTAAATGCAATGTGAATTTTTTTGTGATTTTTAAATACCTAAATGTATTTTTAATTAATTAATTTTCATTAACTAATTAAAAATAAACATTTAAATGATTTAAAAATAATTTTTAATGCAAAAAATAAAAATAAAAATATTTTTGGGTTCTAAAAATTAATGAAATGTTTGACAAAAATTTTCAGAATTTTTAAACATGATTTGCTATTTTTAATAATTCGTGGAAATTAAATATGAAACAAATGAAATTAAAATGAATTTAATAAGAAAATGAGAAAGTATGCAAATCCAAGGGCTGTGGTTCAAACTGGGACGCGCGGGAATTGACTTAGCGCGCAAATGAACGGCCAGAATTCAAACTTGCCTAATTATGTCATTAGCCCTAATCCTAACCCTAATCACTTTCAGATGACCGGAACAGTGTTCCGGTCATCTTCTCCGGCAAGCTCCTCACCCCATCTCCCTCAATACGCATCAAAACTTCACCAAAATCTCCAGAATCAATCCTTAAACATCACTGAATCTAAACCCCACCCCATAAATCATTTATTTTCCAGGAATCAGAAGAATCAAACCGAAACGCATTTCACGGGCAAAGTTTCAGAACAAGCATACATGGTTATTTCTCACTCATTTTCAAAATAAATCACATCATGATAATCAGTGAAGCATAAGGAAGCATTTAGAAACTAAAAATGGGAGTTCTGGAAAAAAAGTTCTTGAGCTCACCTGAAATGGAGCTTTCAATCCAGGAGCTTTCTGCCTGCTTCTTTGCTTCAAAATGGCTCCAATGATCCTCTTGATGAAGCTTTGAAGCTTGGTTGGAGTTTAAAGTGGCTGGTTTATGAGTTTGATGAAGTTCTGTTCAAGGGAAGTGAGAAATCGTATTTCTGTTTGAGGTGGTTTCAGGGGCAAATGAGGGTTGGGAAATGATCAGGGGAACATGTTGAATGATTCTATGAGGTTTGTTTTGATGTTTGTGTCTTGTGTGATGAGTTTCGAAGGAAAGTGCATAAGAGGAGAGTTTTGTGAACTATGGCTTATGAGATCTTTCAGCCTCGTGTGTGTTGTGTGTTGAGTTCCTTTTGGTACATGTATCAAGTTTGGATAGGTCAGAGAGTTGTTGTTGGCCTAGCTTTATTGGTATGGGTCATTTTGCATAAAGTCAACTTTTTGTGTAAGAGAGGTATGGGTCAATGGCAGGCCAAGGACAAAGGGGTGTCCTGCGCAGCAAGGATTGAGGAGAGCCATAGAATCAGTCTTGAGGCCAATTAGCAAGTGGATTAGGGTTTGTGAGAGGTTTTGCAACTTTGTGATCTTTTGGCCCTTTTGAAGTTTCTTAATGTACAAGTCATGAAAATGGACAATTCCTTGGTGCATTCTGCTTTTTAGGCATTGGTTTATGTTTGTGCAAAGGTTAGAAGTCAATTTTAAGTCACATAAAGGCTTGGCATAAGGTTTTGCAACTTTGCCTCTTTGGTGTAAAACTTGAAATTATGTGATTTTTGCCAACTTTGACAAGCCATAACTTTTGATCCAAAATGAATTAGAATGAGTTCTTGTACATTTTGAAAAGGGAATGATCCATTCTACAACTTTCATGACCAAAGTTTTCTCATTTGAAACATTTTTGAATCAATTTGAGGAGGTTGAAAAACTTTCCCAAAATAGCAAGTTTACATTATAAGTCACTTTCCCAAAAAGGCAACTTTGCAAATGGCTTGAAGTTCTTCAATTTTGTGAACTTCTAACATCTTCTATGATCAAATAAAGATAATACACATTCAAAATGATGAAGAACACCCTTTGGTTGGGTCATTGGGGGCCTCAGATGCCCTGATTTTACACTGACTTGCTCAAGAAGTCAACTCTTGATCAGATGCCTTCCCAGTGGAATTTCTTCATGAAATTGATATGCATGATCCCTATACCATATAGAGACCAATAGAAACAAGAATGACCAAAAAATTTGGAGTTATGGCCTCTGAAACCAAAACCCTAATTCTAGGCCACTTGTGCAGTTAAACCTGGCTCTGCTTCCATGCCTTTCTCAGTTCTTGTGATTCTTTGACTTTCTTGACTTTGAGAGGATATAATATGATGTTTTAACACACATGGACCCCTTTGAAGTGATTGATGACCTTTGGAGTGGCTCAAGTGGCTCAGGGATGGCTCAGATCACAAACCCTAGATGCAGATGACTTTGAATCAATGCAGTGAAACAAATATGCAATATGAGATGCTATGATTGGATTTATGCATATGAAAATATCACAAGCCATGGTGTGAATGGGTGATGGCAAATTTGGGGTGTTTACACCGGGGTTGATAAGTTGATTGAACTGTCGTTTAACCGATCCCACCATGACCTTGTTGGGACCTCCCCCAGATATTACCATTGCGGACGGAAAAGACTCCCACGGGCTGTATGTGGAGAAGTACGTTGGACCTGTATATGGTTCGGGGATGTAAAAATCTTCTGGTCGTGTAATGTTTAGCGCGACTTGAAGATTGGTTTCCGCGACCAGTGGGACATTGTCTTCAGTTTTTCGGGCTTCTTTGACCTCTTATCTAGGGCCTCCTTATTCTTGGTGAATTGCTTGTGATGGACATCCCGAATGAGTATCTCAATTGCATCCTTCAGGTGTATGCAATGGTTAGTATTATGCTCGTGGGACTTATAGAAGTGACAATACTTATTCTTGTCTGTATTCGGCTTGCTCGGTAGTTGTTTCGGGAATCTGACCCCGGCTTGGCGGAACTCGGAGTTCGGGCACTCAGATATGATCTTTTCTCGTGTCGCCGTGAGAGGAGTGTAGTCGTGGAATCTTCCCACGGGTCCTTTGTGCTCCCCCGGTTCACGAGATCGATCTTCCTTTCTTTCGTCACATCCTCGTCGTGACGTCGAGGGGCCATCGTGTTTGGAAGGCTTCGTATCCTCGCTATGCCGAGTATCCCGGGAAGTACTTGCTGCTTCTTTCTCCTTGTACTATATGTAGGCTTACACCTTAAGGAGAAAGGCGTCGAGCGTGGCCAGTGTCTTGATCCCTACAGCCTTCCTGAAGTCACTCTGAGATCGGAGTCTCGCTCCAAGAGATACTTCTTCATATCGTCTATGGTCGAAACATGGATGGCTTCTTTATTAAACCTTTCAATGTATGCTTGGAGGGGTTCTTCTTTTCCTTGAATGATTCCCTCCAACGATGCCACGGTTTTGGGATGACGTCGGGAGGCTGTAAAATGTCGGGAGAACATCCTCCCCAGTTGCCTCCACGAGGTAATGGACTCGTTGGGAAGGATTTTATACCATGCAATGGCCCTTTCCTCAGAGTCGTAGGGAAGAGACGGCATTTGATCGCTCCCCTGACTCCTCGATAATTTAACAAAACGTCGATGTTTTCGACTTGTTCGTCCGGGTCGGTCGTGCCATCGTAGGTCCCCAAAGGTGGGGGCTTTTTAAGTCCCTTTGGGAGTCTCATAAACATGATTTCTTCAGAAAAGGGGCCGCGAGGCTCATCCTCGTCTCTAAAAAATGGGATGACTGAACGGGAGCGATCACCGCGATACCTGCGGGGAGGGGATCTTGATCGATTCTTGTTATCCGTCATGCCCCCGGCTAGAGGTTCCTCTGTGTCTTCTTCATCTAAAGGGACTTGTTACGCCAAGGAGACTGACGAGTCCTCTTCTTGATAGAACCGGAAGCTTCTGGTTGTTGATCCTTCCTCTTCCTGTGTGATCTGCTGCGGGACCGGAGATGTTTCCTCGTTGGGGTAGGCGACCTGGAGCTTCTTGATTTCTCAAGGACGTCCAATCTTTCGCTCTGGCGTAGGAGCATAATGTTGATGGTGTTGGTCGCTTCGACCAATGCTGCCAGCGTTTGGTTTGTCCATCCGGAATGGGGATCAAAGGGACATCAGCGAGCGTGATGACAGACTGATGGGATGGTTCAGGGGATGGGATGTTGTCCGTCCATCCTGAAAGTGATCTGGCTCCCCGAGAGGAGGGTTGTTCAAGTCATTGTCTCGTTGCTTAACAGGGACACTGGAAAGGGCACGAGTTGCAGAGGAATCCTCTTGGTGAGCCATCGAGAATGAAATCGAGAGTGATGTTTTGTCTTTACGAATGGAGGTTGAAAATACGGGGAGACGATGTTCACACAGACTGCGCCATGTTTCTTACCTAG
The DNA here is from genome assembly GCA_963966055.1 of Lathyrus aphaca. NCBI lineage: Eukaryota > Viridiplantae > Streptophyta > Magnoliopsida > Fabales > Fabaceae > Lathyrus > Lathyrus aphaca. The sequence continues at coordinate 60,923,006 of OZ014523.1, read as the reverse complement.
TGATCAGAACCTCAATGGATGCTGACGTGGATCTTCGAGTCTGCTCATGCGATGAGGAGAACGGGGGGTGTCCCTGCAAGGTACTCTGATGCCTAAGTAAGAATGGGCACAAGAGATGGCATGTACGTATAAACTATTTGAGGAGATAATATTCAATACATGACCCTCCCAAATGAGAGGGTTTATATAGAGAGTCCCCAGCACGTGGCCAACGGTCCCTATTTTTGGGCCTGGATCGCGGATCCCCCAAAAATAGGTAACTTCCAAGAAAGGAGCGAGGACGAACATTGTGATTGGGAGACATTTGTATCGGGCATGAAGCCCCCGAGCGAGGGTTGTCCTGGTCGATCATAGACGGTCCCTGTCATAGTCGAGTAGGGGCCATGGACGAGGAGGAAGGGACGAGCACCATGGCTATGGGTCCCCTGGACGATGAGTTATTGGGCCGTTTCTGGGCCGAAAAAGGTTGGGCCATATTTAGTCGTTGGTCCAGTCCATAACAAATATACTTTAGGGTGTGATAATGAGATGTAAGAGATTTTCTTGTTATAAGAAATTGGTGGCAAAAAAATATTATTGAAATATTTTCTCAATATATATATATATATATATATATATATATATATATATATATATATATATATATATATATATATATATATATCCAATGTTATAAAAATTAATTTATCGAAAAGAATTTTTTTTTACTCAACGGTGGTTTTAAATCATGAAAATTTGTCTCTACATACTCTATATATGTGTTTTTATTTATAACAACATGGGCCACAGGCCCAAAACCACAAAACTAACCCTAAATCAAATTAGGGTTACCATCATCCATTACTCTATCCTCAACCCTTTGCTGTGTTATGGAAACCCTAGCCACCATATGAGCTAGGCGATTCATCTCCCTCCCAATATGCTGATAATCCACCGAATCAAACTCGTCCCCTATAGCCACCATCCTTCGGCAAACCAGCCTTAATCTATTGCATGGAAGACCTTCTCTTCTCCCTCTCGTGGTCTCAATCATCTGCTTGTTGTCGCTTTGGAAAATGATCTTACCTAGCTCCTTCTCCCTAGCCAGCTCCATCGCGAACAGAAAAGCCTCTGCTTCAGCTTCCACAATCGAGTCGTTTCCTCTAACTCTTTTGGTGTAACCCTCTACTTCATCTCCTTTATCAGTTTTACAAACTACCCCAATCCCCACCATTGGTCATTGTCCACCGCATCATCCGATTGGTACGAGGTAATCCTATGATCTTGACTCGTTACTTCACCTCTTTGATTATAACCGTTTATTATGTTGACTCCGATTTTGTGTTTCTTCAATCTCCATTATCTGCGAACCACCATTTCCCCTGAGACTTGTATGGGTCCCCCGTCTTTCCTCATTGATGATCAACCATGGATTTCTCATAGACCACATGCTTCTCTCTTCCTGAATCTCCAACCCATTATTGTTGCTATCACTCCACCAGGTGACCTTTGCTTTTCCTTTCTCTTTGTTATGCCTCAAATTTAATTTATGCTCCCTCCTCCCTTTTGTCTTCTGCGTATTAGTGACATTAATTCGATTATAACATGTGTGCTCTGTGTTTTCCTTCCCAGGTTTTGCCTTCAATCTCTCCTGCTCACAAGGCTCTGCTTGGGCTCGCCTCCATCTGGAACTTTCCACGATATCTTTACAGTTTCCTTTCTCTTGTCTATTTTCATTGATTTGCATTGGTATCCGCCCATCTTCCTTCTTCTGATATTTGGCGTTCGTATAGTTCTCGCGCTTAGGAGCTATTTGACTCAGGTTGTAGGCCTACACTTGTTTACATATGGCTTGAACTACTTCTTCCGAGTTAGTCACCACTCCTTCAAAAACCATTTTATTTCTGCAATACCAAATGGTGTCAATAGTGTGTATTAGCGGAGCAACCTTTTGTTCATTCCTGGTATTAATGAACCCTTCACACCACTCTCTAAACTGCATATTTTTATCACTCATGTAACCGAAGTTGATTGTAAGAGGGTTATGGAACCACACCCTTCTCACCCAGTCACATTCCATGAAACAGTGATTAAGAGTTTCAAGGTCCTCACCACATCTAGGACAAACAAAATCTATAGCAATATGCCTCTCACTGAGGTTAGATTTCACTGGGATATTGTTGTGCAGAATATTCCAGATTAGGATGATCTTTCTTGGAAGCACTTTTCTCTTCCATAAATTTCTCCACGTGCTCTCCCTACTAGAATTGTTAGAGTTGTCATTCTGATCCTTTCTCTTCCACTCAATTTGTTTCCTGTACCCAGTCCTTACACTAAAATCCCCATATTTAGTATACGCCCACCCATCAATGTCTTCATCCTGGTTACTATGAAGAGTCATTCTGCTTATGGTATGTGCATCCACTGAATAAAACACCTCTTCCAATCTTGGAATGTTCCAACACTTTGTGCCAGGCATAATGAAATCCACCATCATCAGACCTTCAGTATCATTAGTTATAGGCGTAATACTTATGAAATTGTAGTTGTCTTCTATCCAGTTATCCTCCCATCAGTTAATGGATTTTCTATTGCCTATGGTCCATATAGTACCCTTTTTAATAAGATCTATAGGTTGAGACAGACTCCTCCAAAGATAACTAGCATTATTACCTTTTTTAGCTCTCATAATGTTTGTATTCGGGTAGTACTTAGCCTTCATCAATCTAGCCACCAAACTTTGGGGATTTGTATGCAGACTCCACACTTGTTTAGAAATCAAAGCCAAATTGAAATCTTTCGACTTTCTGAAACCCAAACCCCCTTCATTTTTGTGGGAACACAAAACATCCCATCTTTTCCAATGGACTTTTTTCTCCCCCACCAATAATTAGCCATAAGCCTCTCCATCTGGGCTAAAACCTAATTGGGAAGGATGAAAGAATTCATAACATACGTAGGAATAGCTTGAGACACTACTTTAATTAAAGTGACATTTCCAGCTTTAGAAATATGTTGACTGCTCCACCCATGAAGTTTATGCCTCAATTTGTCCACTAAATACTGGAAACACCTACTCTTAGATCTGCTAATCTGAGTAGGCAGCCCAAGGTACTTAGTGATTTTGGATTGAACATTAATGTTCAGCAAGTTGGTGAAGAGATCTTGTTGAACTTCAGGGGTTTCCTTTGAGAACATAATTTGAGATTTGGCCGCATTTATTCTTTATCCAGATCTAATCTGGTACCATTGTATGATGTCCTTCAATTGTTGAGCCTCCTTTTGACCTGCATGGAAGGAAATTAAACTGTCATCAGCAAAAAAGAGATGAGTGATTTGAGGAGCATATCTAGAAATAGTTATGCCTATAAATCCAACAATATCCTTAGCCTGGTTTAGTTTATTAGAGAACACATATGCACAAATAATAAAAAAGATAAGGGGGTAGGGGATCCCCCTGGCGGATCCCCCTAGATGGAATAAAATACTCAGTAGGAGCACCATTAATAAGGATAGAATTCTTCACAGTAGTAACACAATTCACAATCAATGTCACAAAATGACAAGGAAACCCACAGTTGTCCAAAGCTCTTTTAATGAAATTCCAATCCAGTTTGTCATAGGCTTTTTACATATTCAATTTGATCCCCACCAGCCCATTATTCCTTCTCTTATTTTTGCTTATGTGGTGAAAAACCTCACTAGCAATCATTGTATTATCTGTGATAAGTCTCTTGTTCACAAAAGAACTTTGATTTTCACATAATAAAAGGAAGAATCCTTTTCAGCCTATTAGTTATACTCTTGGTAATGATCTTCATAATGACATTCCATAAGGCAATGGGTCTTAGCTCAGTAGGCTTAGCTGGCCTGGGCATGTTATGGAATCAGGGCCAAGTAGGTAAGATTATGCTCCCTAGGACTAGCCAAATTATTCAGAATATCCATCACCTCCTCCAACAATATTTCCCCCACCAAATGCCAATATGTTTGATAGAATTTTGCAGTATACCCATCTGGTCTAGGTGCAGCATTGCCCTTCAGTTGGTGCATAGTAGCAGTCACCTCATCTTTCCCAAAAGGCCTACTAAGATCCTCAAACATCTTTACATTAACTTTCCTATTAGGTGGATGATCCATAGAGTTTATCAGAGTTGGATCTTTAATGAAAAGCTTATGATAGAAATTGGTCATTATCACCTCAATATCCTCAACATCATTGGTAATATGACCATCAGAATTTTCCATGGCCTGGATCTTGTGATGACTTCTTCTCTGAGTGGACTTTTCCTGAAAGAACTTGGTATTTCTATCACCCTCCTGAAGCCAGTGGATCTTAGCCCTTTGAGCCCACCACCTCTCCTCCTGCTCCATAAGTTGCTCAATGTCAGTTTGTGTCTCAATCATGGTTTTCTTGTTATAATTTTTTATACCAGCATCATGCAACTCTTTCAGCTTGACCCCCAACTCTCTGATTCTCAATAAAGGGTTACCAAAAGTAGCATCTCCCCAGGCTTTGAGACTAATAAGAGTGTCCCTTAGTCTACTTTGCAGATACCATTTCATCTGTTTAAACCAGGCCTCAACTATGACCATTTCAGCCTTTTCATACTCAAACCAGATATGTTCCATTCTCAGTGGTCTTTCATATTTCCTCCTCCTAGTTTTCCAGTTCTATGATTGAGATTTCAGTAGTATGGGGTTATGGTCAGAGTTGAACCTGGTGAAATGTTCCACCTTAACATGAGTGTACATATCCAGCCACTCCTTAGTAGCCAAAAACCTGTCCAGTCTAGCTTCAATATAGTGATCAGCATCTTGGTTGTTACACCAAGTAACCATTGAACCTGAGAAACCAATATCATTAAGATGAAAATCATTAATAATAGACTAAATAAGATGACCAAGCTTACAATCTATAGGTCCCCCCCCATTTTTTCAGATTCATGGAACACAAACTCAAAGTCCCCAAAGACTAACCACTTGGCATTAGAATTCCTTTGGGCTAAATTATTTAACAGCTGGTAAGTTAAAACTTTTTGGTTAGTCTTAGAGAAGCCATAAATGGCAGTACCTCTCCAATCCACTTGCCTATGATTATGAGACATAATATCATTATTAGATTTATCTTCCCCCAAAATATAAAAATCAATGAAGCTTGTATTCACATCCAGAATTTCAAAGTTTACATGATATTTCCAGTAAAGAGCTAAACCCCCACCCCTCCCACTCCCATTACAAATACAATTTACCACCCTATAATTGGTTACGAGACTAATTTTAGCAAGATTTTAAAAAACATTATCATTAGAAAGTTTTTTGGTTTCAAAAAGAAAAAGCAAAGAATGATCATGAGTTCTGATTAAGTTTTTGATGACCCTTTGAGTATGGGGGTTTCCCAACCCCCTACAGTTCCAGGACAAGGTCTTCATGTCTCCTCATTTTCCTTTATAGGAAGGCCAGCCTTTAGCTTGCTTGGACACTTGGTAACTTGTATAGAAAAATTTGAGTCGTTTTCCTCCATTATCTCAATACCCTTTCTCCTCCTTTGCTTGTGTTGCTCCATCTGCATCCCCAATTCTGCATTATTATCCTTAGTCTTAGGCATCTGCTGCATCTCACTTTTGCCTTCTTGAAGCATGATATTAGAGAACCTCTCCAACATTTATTTAGGGATAGGGCTATGGAGGCCCATGCTAGGTTTAATAGTGGGGTTTTTTCTAGCCCTGATTTCTTCCATAGACAATTGTCTTCTTCCTGGATATTGAGCTTTAAGCCATGGCCCAAGAGGATTAACCTCTGTAAATCCATGTGCAGGTTTAACCACCTTACCACAGAACTCTTCACTATGTCCCATAATCCCACAGTAAAAATAGTTTTCATATTTAAACTCCACCCAAGAAAGACCATTGTCCTTAATCCCTATACGTATGCCTGGGCTGATGGGTTTAGAAACCTCATAATTGATTTTGACCTTGACTATGCTTGATTTATCAGGCATATCAAAAATTCCAGCATCCATCACATCTCCAATTTTACACCCCAGTTTCATCCCCATAGTAGTGTTCTTGACATTAGGGGGGAGACTCTAAATTTGAACCCACATTGGGTCTTTAGTAAAATCCAGCCTAAGAAGATTATCCTTCCCATTCCACTCCCTTAATATCAACCATGAATTCCTAAATAGCCAAGGGTTTCCCTTTAAGATTCTCTTGTGATCTTCAAATCTTTCCAAACTGATTTTGAAAAAATCTTTGTCTATTTCTTGAATTTGCAGGTTAGTTGGATTACACCAAATGTTTCTCAGAGCCATCTGTAGAGACTTCCTATGAATGGGTTTCTCCGTGATGATTTTTCCCACAATACAGGTAATCGGGGTTTCGTCAGCCAAAATTGCAGCTTCTTCGTTGTACAGAAAGTCTTGGCCTGTCTGCTTTTGAGTGCCAGAATTTGCAGCTCCCGAATCACAAATTCCCCTTGTTTGTAGAAAAACCTAATTGCCATATCTAACACTGTCTTTTTGCCCCTGGCCTTGATCGGGCTTTGATGCAAGAAAACTGACATTGAGTTCTTGATTTTGGAAAGAAGCAATTTGACGAACAACTGGTGTCTTTCTACCCCTCCGCTAATCGTGACTAGTACCAACATGCTCTTGAAACTCCATAACAATGAGGACGAAAGAAACAAAACCACCCAGAAAGAAGCACAGGAATAACAAAAGCCATCCAAAAATAACGCTCTCACCAGATATAAGGAGAAGACAATGAGGACAGAAGAAACGAAAACACCCAGCAAGAAGCATAAGATCAAACGAAAACCAACAAGAAAAGCTCGCACCAGATAGAAGGAGAAGACATTGAGGTCGAAAGTAATGAAAACACCCAGCAAGAAGCACAAGAACAAACAAAAGCCAACAAGAAACAGAAACCTAGCTAACAAAACGCTCACACTAGCAAGAAGAAGAATACAACTAGGAAAAAGAACCAAAGAAAAGCTTTGAAAAGGAAACATAGAAAATCTTAGAATGAGAAAGACTCATAGACACCAAAAAAGGGGAAAGATGTCTAAAATATGAGTTAAAGTTGTCAACGTGAAAAAACCTATTATTTATCTTTTCTAATAAATGTTCAATCCTTATAAAAATTTTAAATTTTTAATTAAAAAATATGAAAATGTTTTTGGTATCACATGTCAACTCACCAACTGGCTAGCCCGCTATTTAACGGGACAATGGTGAGATTTTAGGCTAAACTACCTTTATTTTCTTTGAAAAGAAAAATTAATATTAATATTAATAATGGGGTAAAATCCCAACCAATTACAAATAGTGGACAATCGAAGAAAAACAAAACATATGAGAAGCTACAACAAAAAACCGCATAAACAAAAGATAAATACAACTACAAGAGCAAAAACAAATAAGCCACTACAAGACAACTCCAGATAAGCTACCATCAAGGATTAACACTCAAAAGAGGAACAAGCTAGAGCTCAAGCCATCATAACCACCAACATCGGATCAATCCCAAGTGAAGAAGAAAAGATACACACAATCCCATCTATCAAAATCTCAATTAACTATTGGTTAATCCATAAGATATGGTTATGAAGCTAATATGTGAAGGTGAAATATTCCTCAGCTAATATTTCCAAAAACCATTTTCAAACAAAAAAAGAATCTCCTCCACATTTTTCATGTTTTTGAAAAACCAGAAAAAACAATCTCGTTTCGGGCTCTAAAAAAAGTCCAAACCACATCATGTCAGATTATAGAAAAATACCCCTTAGACATCGACCAACCACCTAAAGAAAAGAAACTTAAAAAAAGAATAGTAGGACCCCTAGGAAGAATAAACTTCTACCCCAACCAATTGAAAAATCCTATACCAAAACCTACCAACAAAGTTGCATGTGACAAACAAGTGTGAAGTTGATTTAACAAAAACACTACAAATAGGACACAAGGTCGGACCAGGGTTTTTAATAATCTTTCTATTGAAAAAATTCTCTCTAGAAGTGAATCTACCAAGAAGAAGGCGGTAAGAGAAAACAATCCCCATAGACGGTGGCCAGATACCACAAATAAGGGGGAGAGAGAAATTGACCATGGATGAGTGTTGATTTGAAAAAATTGAATAGGCCAGAAAAGAGTGATAAGTAGTGGACACCGAGAAAGTACAATCCCTAACAAGCTTCCAAACCACTTATATTTGTTCATGGAAAAAATATGCCCTCAAATGAATGAGAGGATTCTAATCGTGATTGGTTCCTCATGGATAAAGAAAGTCACTTTCCACATAAAGTCCCAAATGAGGGTCCTATATATCCACCTCTCTACATCTCCCACACTCCCATCAAGATAATAAATGATCATAAATATTTTATGGAACCTATCCTAAATGGGTATACTCTCAATCCAAGGGTAATACAAAAAATATGCTTGAAACTCTGATTCGACATTCCTAATGATACCATCCATAAATAAGTTTGAATGATATTCCAATTGAGAATCAAGAAGGAAACACCTTTCCACTAGGAGGATTAATTCCATAAGTTTGAGTCTCTACCACCTCTTAGTGAAGTGATAACAACAACACCATAATGAGCGACCATGATATCACTCCAAAGACTAGAGACACCTGAAATAAGACGTCACTTCCACTTAGCCAAAAGAGATAAGATCACCAGACGAAGATCTTTAACCCTCGAGCTAAATTTACTCTTAGGATTACACGCATCAACTCAAATGGCCTAAGGTATTTTAAAATCACCCTTAACTCCTCCCTACAGAAACCTTCTTTAAATATGAATTATTTTCCTCCAAACTTTTATAGGAATTTTAAGAAAAGACAATAATAAGATAGGGATAACATTAAGCACGCTATTAAGAAACCCCATCCCCTAAGCTAACATACATGTACTTCCAAAATTGAGTTTCTTAGATAAAAAAATAACAAGGGGTCCCAAGTAGTTACTCGTCTCGGAATAGCCCCAACTGGAAGCCCTTGATATTTAAAAGGCAAAGTCTCGATTCTACATTGAAGAAGATCACCAACAGAGTCCAAAAAAAGTAGAGTCCATATTAACCTCTATCAGATTACTCTTAAAAATATTTAATTGGGGGATAAAATCAAGGTCAAACCCCTAAGGAAAACCTTAATAGTCCAAAGGTTGTCAATAAATGGACCAACTAAGATAAGGGTACCATCCACATACTAGAGATGAGATACACCAAATTTGAGGCTCATATCCTAAAACTAGTGAGAAGACCCAACTCGAAAACCCTACTAATCAAACCATTTAACCCTTTAACCACTAGAAATAATAGGATTAGAGCTATGGGGTCCATTACTTCTGACCCATTTGAATGTTAATCTCTTGAATGGGGAAACCATTTACCGACATCACAAAATTCCCAGAAAAAAAGGCTCTTACAAACATATACTCTAGAAACTTCCAATTTACATAATCATAAGCTTTCTCAAAATTCACTTTCCTAGCTCTCTTATCCATGTCAATCATTTCATTCACAATCAATACATTGTCTATTAACATTCTACCTTTTAGAAAGGTAGATTGATTAGGGGAAATAAGTTTTTCCATGACCTCTCCAAATATTACAATTACCTTTTAACCACTAACTAGTCTAAAGAACCAACCAAAGAAATAGGCCTAAAATCACTTAAATTAAAAGAAGACTTTATCCTAGGAATTAAGGTGTCATAGTATGAAGCAAAAGAACGAGGTAATATGGCAAATCGATGATATTGATCAAACATAACCCCCAACATCTTCCTTAAACAGATTCCAAAACCTTCTAATAAAAGAAAAAATAAAAATCATCAGGGTCATGACTCTTGTTACCATAACACAAGGTAATATCACCATCTAACTCGTAAGTTGACTCAGATTGTCCCGCCCCGCTTTCCAACGGGTTTAAGCAAGGTGAGTATAAACGGGGGCGGGTATGCACATTTTTCCACCGCTACATGAGATAAACTATAGTACTCATATCAAACATAATTTAATTTTTTAATTAAACTTTTAATAAAACTAAGTTTAAAATGCATTTGATTTGCCTGAGTGTGTTAAAAAATTCAATGGGCTAAAGAATTCCTTATCTTGTCTCTATCAGGAAATGTGCACATTGACAACATAATCATTATTACATTTTAGTAGTGCATTGGGATAAATTTTAGTAGGGCTTGAGGGAAGCAGTCTGTGATCTAATTAGCTTAAATGTGTTATGAAGAGGCCATTAGAGGAAACTGGTTGGCATGAGCATGTATCACTTTATTGGAGCTTAGGTCGCTCGACTGGGGAGAATCAATGTTCATTACTAGCTAGTTTATCTCTCTAATACATAGCAGATGAGGTGTCCATGAAATGACTGGCTTGGTCAAAGATGTAAAGCAGAAAATCACTCATTCGCTATAGAAGGAAGCATTGTCTCCATATTCCCAATATTACTTGGGGAGTTGAGGGAATACTTTTCCTTCTCATTGTCTCACATATAGTTTGTGTATACCAATATCTCACACTTTAGGGATGGTAGAAGGTTCATTAATTTCACAAAGAAAATAAATATCAATTCTCATCGTATTTTCTACAAATACAATGAAATGACTAAGCCTCTTACGCGCAAACAAAATTTAATATCACAGACCAACTCCCTAACTCACTAGCCCGCAATTAAACAGAGTCGAGTGAATTTAGGCTCGACTACCTAAATTGATTTGTTAGTCTCGCCCCATTTTCAAAAGATTTAAGTGGAATGAGACTTAATGAGAATGACCTGCTCATTTTGCAAGATAAACTATGGTGCTCATATTAAACATAAATTTACTTTTTTATCATTAAATTTTAAATAAAACTACTTTTAAAATATGCATTTGATTCGAAAAACAAGAATCCTAAGTGTTATATATATATATATATATATATATATATATATATATATGTTGTACCCCAAAATTTTCCCTCATATCTTCAAGATAATATGTCTCAAGAGGTCTCCTAATGTTCGTAAGATTCTCAATTGCTCAAAGGAACACAAGGTTTCATCAGACAGAACCTACTCCTAAACAATGGATCTCAAATCAGGGTTTTGTGTTTCTCAAAGTAAATTGGACTTCCAAAGCCTCAAGTGGACTTCATGGTATCCCATATACTTCAAAGGATCCTCATGTCAAGTTTTAAGACTTGCCCTACAAGTTCGGTCAGTCAGATGCTCAGATAATCAATAATCAATTAACGTGGGTAAAAAGTCAATTGTGGTAAACATACAGTCAAACTTCAAAACTTTTGGTCAACATCAAGATTATGAAGTAATATTCATCATTTTATCAAGGGTTGATCATAATTCATCAAGAAAACCTCAAATTCATCACAAGGCAAAAGTTGCTAAATTAGGGTTTCTTAAGGAGAAAGTCAACTATACTTTGACCAGACCTAAATTTCACATGATTCATCATAAATTACCCATCTAAAGCTCATTTTGAAGGAAATTCAATTCTTTACAACTTTGTGTCTCACAAGCCAAGGCCAGAAATGCTTCATTTGAGAGATATGGGCCAAGACATTACAGGTCCTCTAAAAAGTCAACAAAAAGTCAACTTTTCAAAAGCTCGTAACTTGAACATGGAAGATTAAATTGACATGGTACCAAAAGGAGTGATTAAAGGACACTTTAAGATTTCTAAAAAGTCCAAGAGCACATTCATATGATAAAAATTGAGAAAGTTGTGCATTATTAAAGTTGAGCAAATTTGAAAAGGTGTATAAGGAAAACAATGACCAAAACTTGAATTTGTGCCAAATGGGCCTATTTTTCAAAATCCAAAATTAATCTTAAGATAGTCCACGACCCCTAAGTCATATTTTCTGATTTTTATTTATTTATTTCATATTTTATTTGATTTAATTCATTTACATTCAATTTTAATCAAAATAAATATGAAAAATCAAATATTTGATATTTGGACTATTTTAGGATCAGATATTGAGAGTTATTTACATAATATTTGATCCAAATTCGTGAAAAATAAGAGGAGAAAGATATGATGGCCAAATATGCACCAAAATAGAAAGTTTTTAACATCATTCAAAAGTGAATCAATTTGACCCAAGCCCATGATGTTTTCTGACCTAAAATGCTCTCATATACTCTTCACACCTACACCTTTAAGGTATCTTCTCTTGGTGCCTTGCGAATAAGGGTCATATCCCTTGAACGTGGGGGTATCTTAGCAAAAGACGCTTACGAATAAATCATCATAGTTGCCTACGAAAAAGATCATAGTCCCTCGATGAACCTTTGAGTTGCCTACGGAATATGATCTTGTCTCTCAATACCTACGAAAAAGATCATAGACCCTCGATGACCCTTTGAGTTGCCTTCAAATAAATGATCTTGTCCCTACGAAAATGATAATAGTTCCTTCGAATTGTTAAGGTATCCTTACATGTTGCCTTCTATGACCATTTGATGACCATACACTTGTCCCTCCAAATCCAAAGATAAGACTACTTACTAACTAATAATAAGGATAGTTTTATCCCTAAGGAAACGAAAATGACAAGAAATACCTTACAACTTAGGTTAAGAAACTCTTAAACGCTTGCTCATAACTTTCAAAACAAATACTTTTTACACCCCACCCTCTTTTTCAAAATACTTTCAAACAAGTAAAAATTTTGTATACCTTCATACGAGAATCATTACAAAGTTAAATTTTTACGAAAATATTTTAATCACACACTACACTTTTCAAACAAAGCAAGTAAAAATTGAGCTAAGCATTTAAGAGCCCATAGATAACCATGAATACAAAGGGTGCTAACACCTTCCCTTTGTATAACTTACCCCCCGAACTCAAAATATTTTTTAAAGGTCTTTCCTATTCTTTTATGCCTTTCCTAATTGGATGAAATAAAAGTTGGTGGCGATCTTGCTTACCGCAACATATTTTGCGACAAAAACTAAAATTCAATTCTCCCACCGTGTTACAGAACTGGCGACTCTGATGGGGAGAGTTTATCTCTTAAAAAGAGGTGTTACCTTAGAGTTAGATCACTTTACTACTTGCTTTAACTTGTTTAAATTGTATGCTTTACTTTAAAGGGTATTTGTCTTGGGAGATACTCGTGTGAAAGATTTTATACCCAGATCTAGTGTACCTTAGGTAAGTGGCAATAGACCAAGGAAATTGTACGGGGTATACTTCTATGGTTGATATGGTAGCTACAGTTAGTGTGACAGTTTGGTTGGTACTGATTTTCTTCAAGTCATTTGAGGATAATATCAGGCTACCATGTGGTGTCATTTACACTAACTTCCATTTAAAACCTTAATTGACCCATCTTGGCCAGTAGAAAGTAGTGAGATAACCAGCTTTGATGCAGTCTAAAGTTGGTTGATACTAGATGCTACACTCATTGAGATTCTAATCTTGGGATGTTTTGGGTTTGTGAAACAGTTGTCACACTGAAATAAAGCCTTTGAGAAGAATCAGTGATATTAAGATTCTTTAGAACCCGATTACTATTGTTAGGACAGTTTCAACCAACTAAACTTCAGTGGGGAGGGTAATTACCTATGGGCTTCATGCAAGCTCTTAAACCTAAGGCTCTTGTATGACTTGTTTGTGTTTGCCATTTGTTTGCTTTAAACATGAACATAACATCATAACATAGCATTTTCACTAACCATTTCAAGGACCAAGGGATTTATCTTTGTTCTTTGTTGCAGGTTATAGCTTCCGCTCGCAGAAACACTATCTGAATCAACTTTGTAAAGATACCTTCCAAGCTTAAGGAATTAGTCTCAAAGGTTCCTGAGAATTCTCAATTCACCGAAAGGCATGGTCGTCTACTTGGTTTGGTTACCTCGGGGTTTAGTGAAGACATGATGAGTGTTTTATTCCAGTTCTTTGATCCTAAACATCCTTGTTTCACATTTCCCGATTATTAGTTGGTGCCCACAATGGAAGAATTCTATAAACTATTTGGTGTACCTATTCTTGATCAAAAACATTTCACAAGTCTAGAGAAGGAGCTTAACCCAAAGTTATTGCAACAACTTTGCATCTGAAGAAGTCAGATATTATATTGGAAGCAAGAAGTGGAGTTAAAGGTCTTCTTGCTAAATTCTTGATAGAGAAATCTCAGTTGTTTCTAGATGTTATGAGTTACTATTATTTTTAGGAGATTTTGGCCCTATTGATTTATGGTTTGGTGGTGTTCCCTAATCCGAACCAATTCATAGATGTGCACGCGATTAATATATTTTTGACTCATAACCCTGTGCCTACCTTGCTTTGAGATATTTTACACTCTTTTCACCCTCATACTACGAAGGCGCGAGGGAATCTGATGTGTTGCATACCTCTACTATCAAGGTGGTTTATTTCACACCTTCCTCGATCTGTGATGAAGAATGAATAAGGTTTGAGGTGGTCTAGAAGGATAATGTCACTCTCTCATTCAGATATCCATTGGTGTTCCCGATCCGTGGAAAACATCACTATCATTGATCGCTGTGGGGAGTTCCCTAATGTGACACTCCTTGGCATAAGGGGAGGCATTACTTATAATCCTTCTTTGGCACTATGTTAATTTGGTTATGCTCGGAGTGACGGTCCTCATGATATGATTATTCAAGGTATTATGTTCAATTATGACAAAGATCCTCAAAGTTACCATCAAAGGTTTATACATGCTTGGGGAATTGTGAATAAGATTAATAGCAATACTCTGGAACCAAAATACTCCATCCCTATGGAGCCTTACCTCAAATGGGTGTGGTCTCGTGCTCAAACTCTTATAATGCCATATCCTGTTGTTCTACCGGTGATCATTGAGCCTATTGTTGAAGGAGATGTTCCTTACACCATTCTTTATCCAGACATGCCTATTGACCTGGAAGAGCTACAAAAATCTTGGATCCAACTGAAGGAGGAAAGGGATGCCTTTGAGGCTCAGTTCTATGCTAGCGAGGAGAAAGGGTTGAAGATGACAAGGCGACTTCACGAAGAGCGAAACCTCGGTACATATTTCAACACAAAGAGGAAACGTCCATGGGAAACTTGAGTTTTGAGTCTCAAATGTTTTTATTTTCTTTGTAACTTTTTCTTATTTTTCCTTCATTGTAAGCCCAAGGGGCAATTATATTTTGAACTTACTAATAAAAGCTTTGTTTTTGTTTTCTCTAATAAATTTAAATCCCACAAGGTCCTTGAAAACATTGCATATGCATTTACATGCCATACCATTGCATAACAGGTTTCCGTAACAGGTTTCTTATCTTCTCGCTATTTATTTCAGTTGAGATGGATCTCGAGCAGACCGTGAAAGATATCCAAACCCAGAATGCTCAATTTCAAGAAGTGATCCTAAATTTGTCCAAGGGGAAAAAAAGTTGAAATCCCCCCTAAATAAGGACAAGAAAAAATAAGAATCCTGAAGACAACAAGGATGATCAGTTGGAACAACTGTAAGCCGAGATGGTAGAGATGAGAATCCAAATGAATGTTCAGGTGGTTCTTATCCAAAACTTAGCCTATGGGAAAGAAGTGTTAAGAGTCTTCGTCAATAAACTTCAAGACAACGGAGTCGGGAATCTAATCATCAGTTAACCTCCGATGAAACAAGTTGACTTGGTTGAAAGGAAGATGAGAATAAGAGAAGGAAAGAGACATGTTACTACTGATATTCTTTCAATTAAAGGAAGAATGTCTTATAGGGTTAATCCACCTCAACACAAGAAAAATAAAAGACACTTTACCAGAATCAACACGCCAATGTCGCAAACTTTGCAATGCCTGTTAGATATGAATCTGGTTGCGTGAAGAGAACCTCCTCAGAGACCCATTACTTCCTCTCCTCTCTACGATCCTAATACAAGGTGTGCATACCATTCCAATAGTCCTGGACATGACACTAATAACTATTGGGCATTGAAGAATAAAATTCAAGACCTGGTTGACGAAGGAGTCCTCGAGGTTACGCCAGAAGACCAAATTGAATTCTTTCATCGTCCATCAAACATCAAAGCTTCTAGACATCTGGAGTGACAAGTTTAGAGGAAGAGGCTTTGAGAACATTTGAATTTTCATTTGTAATTTCTTTTGTTGGCTTAAACACTTACTATTATGTCAAACTTTTGTTTTTACGTTAATGCATTGCACATGTTTGTTTTAAATTAATCCATGAGTTTCACTATATTTAAACTATACTTCTTACTTCTCTTTTGTGATATTTAACTCTTGTTAAAGCTGTAAGCCTTTAGAGGGAGGATGACAAAGATGATACCATAATTTCATACAATATGATTTTGAACAGACTATGCTGACGATGTGCAGGCATTGTTTCGATTCCTAAACAGTGAAGATATTAGGAAGTTAATCCTTAGCCAACCCTTTTGATCCTACTAAGTAGGAGTTTTCATTCTCATGCAAATTAAAATCCTTAATCATAACCTGGGGTAGGGTAGTTCCTCGGTTAACTCAATTATACCATTTGTCCTTTTTGTACACAACTGATGATGGTTCCCTGTAATCACTAAGTCTGGCAGTCAATATCTAGCAAAAGAAAACCTCACTAAGTCAAAACCTATGATGGAGACTTAGTAAAAATTGAGACATCCCGCTGATTGTAATCTTGAAACAAACAGTTCAGGTAAAAGGAAGGGATAACAAATTCAAAATAAAAATAGGTCACTACAAATCCTCAACAAAAAAAAGATGACTGGCTTTTCAAATAAACTTCTGGTTTCTTAACCATCGCAAATGTCAGTGTTACAATTCCAAAACTCCTTTGGAGCCTCAATGCATAAGTTAACTGAACATAGGACTGAAGAATATCAAGAAGGATGGGTTGGGTGCAAATAAAATCTGAGTCTTTATTCTTTGTTTCTTAAACCGTGAACTAGGCCACATTACAACCCTTTAAAAGTCCTAACTGAAGCATGGTTAGTTCGAAAGAGTACTGCTACAAAAAGGTATCCTGACTCCTTTAGGGCTTATTATAAATCTTGAGTTAATATCACAATTCTTACAAACATTGTTTTGCTAAAATAATTCTTTTTCAAAACTTCAAGACAGACATAAGCGTTGCATTTTGAATATCATTGTTTGCATGTAACTAAGTGTTTGACAGCAGAGAAGCTTACATGATGAACATTCAATAAACCAAAGTCCTCCTGACAGAAAAAGTTACTTCATGGGCCTGACTCAGTTGGATCAAAGCCAATGTATATAAGGTGCACGGTCATTATCTTCCAATCAAGGGGGCATGCAATGTTATTGTCCAATTCATTTGGGGCAGTCAGGTCAAGATTCAACGATGCTTAATAGCCAGGGCGGATCTCCTCATCTGAATTTCCATAAGTAACATTACCGAGTTCACGATGCCAGGGGCATGTTATTATGGGGCATCTCGTTTATTTCTCTTGAGATAGCTCCTTTCAAATACTTCCATTCTGGGATAAATCATACTCGGTTAGGGGTAACGCTCTCTTTTTAAATCTAATAAGATCAAATTCAGTTGCGAGCTCCTTAATCATTACCCAGGGTGTACACGATCCACCACAGTCTGAAAGCACATTCCTCTCATTACACTGCCTTGATATCGGGTTTTAGCAAAAGCCATTGGGGAAATTAATTGTTTGTGCCAATAGTATCAGATGGTTTCAGTATCATGTCTTCGGATTCAGTCATGATAATTCATAGAAAATTACTCGGGGAAGTCGAGAATATCAGAAGTTCTTAATCCATTAATTACTTTGAATGAATATATGCTTTCGAATATGATTGATGTTTACTAAAATTCATAAAAGTACAGTAATAGAATTTACTAAGGACTCTTGGAGATTGGAATCCCCAACAAGGCTTAGGTCTAACAGATCTCCACAGATCCATCCCCACAGAGTAATCTCTACAGGTTTATTCCAGCAAAGTATTCCAAGTAGCCTCTTCCCTGAAAAAGCTTGTACTTCCAACTCTACAAAGTCACAAGCAGGATTCTCTCAAGCCTGATATCCCCAGAAGAGTTGACACTTGGTCAGATAAGTCTTTCAGAGGAATGTTCGTCCCTTTTATCCCCAGTCAGGGTATTTAGGAACTTAATCCTTCAATAAAAAGCATGACAAAAGATTAACTCTCCTCGAATGCCTTCATTTCCAAACAGAAGTCGAAGATCCCAAGTACAGTATTCTAAAAGCATACTGAAAGGATGTTTTCATCTTCCTTAGCAGTAAACAAGGATTTACTTTCCCCAGCTAACAGTTGTTATATGAAACTTCTAATATGCCCCTACTATATAATTCATCCATACATCATCTACCGCATAACATAGCATACGCATACAAAACACATGTAACATTATCATTCACATTAAGAACGTCATGCAATGCATTACATACATCATGATACTGCATATAACTAACTTTGTTTTTCTTCAGGTTCATTCCCCAGCAGACGAACATCATCAACTTATTATCCTTCAGATTAATATCTTGGTTGCTAGAAACCCCCAGGATTACATCTAACAATATCTTGGGTTGTTATAAACCCCCAGGATTACATTTACCAATATCTTGCGCTGCTATAAACCCCCATGATCACATTTACCAATATCTTGGGCTGCTATAAACCTCTAGGATTACATCTATTAACGTCTTGGGCTGCTATAGACCCCTAAGACTGCATTTGTCTCTATCTTTGGCTGCTATAAACCCCTAAGATTACATATATCAATGTCTTGGGCTGCTATAAACCCTTTAGACTGCATATGTCTCTATCTTGGCCTGCCATAAACCCCCAGGATTACATCTATCAATATCTTGGGCTGCTATAAACCCCCTGGATCACATTTACAAATATCTTGGGCTACTATAAACCCCCAGGATTACATCTATCAATGTCTTTGGCTACTATAAACCCCTAAGACTGCATATACCTCTATCTTGGGCTTCTAGAAACCCCCAAGATTACATCTATCAACATCTTGGGTTGCTATAAACCCCCA
This sequence comes from Lathyrus aphaca, assembly GCA_963966055.1. Lineage (NCBI taxonomy): Eukaryota > Viridiplantae > Streptophyta > Magnoliopsida > Fabales > Fabaceae > Lathyrus > Lathyrus aphaca. The sequence continues at coordinate 60,904,001 of OZ014523.1, read as the reverse complement.
GGATTATACCTGTCTCTATCTTGAGCTATTATAAATCCCCAGGATTACATTTACCAATATCTTGGGCTGCTAGAAACCCCCAGGATTACATTTACCAATAGTTTGGGCTGCTATTAACCCCCAGGATTACATTTACCAATATCTTGGGCTGCTACATCCCCCAGGATCACATCTATTGGCGTCTTGGGCTGCTACACCCTCTGGGACTACATCTATCAATATTTTGAGCTACTACATCCCCCAGGATTATGTCTATTGGTGTCTTGAGCTGTTATATCCCTCAGGATTATACTTATCGATATTGTGGGGTGCTATATTCCCCAGCATTATGTGTATCTACATCTTGGACTACTTTATCCTCCAGGAATTACATTCGAGAAACGTTTTCTCCAGGATCTTCGTCTCTCCACCAAATACTAATTATTCTGAATGGCATTTTTAAGCACATTCAAGCAATATAATCAACCAACAGTGTTACTTTGCGCATCGACGAGTGCAAATTTTTGGGCTTTAAGTGTCCAATCCTCTTCCACCTTCAGGTCACAAATGGCGTGTATGCCAATCTAATCCCTCGGGTTTAAGAAGATTGAACAGGGGAAGCTGTTGTACCCCAAAATTTTCCCTCATATCTTCAAGACAATATGTCTTAAGAGGTCTCCTAATGTTCGTAAGATTCTTAATTGCTCAAAGGAACACAAGGTTTCATCAGACATAGCTTCCTCCTAAGCAATAGATCTCAAATTAGGGTTTTGTGTTTCTCAAAGTAAAATGGACTTCCAAAGCCTCAAGTGGACTTCATGGTATCCTATATACTTCAATGGATCCTCATGTCATGTTTCAAGACTTGCCCTACAAGTTCGGTCAGTCAGATGCTCAGATAATCAATAATCAGTTAACTTGGGTAAAAAGTCAAATGTGGTCAACATATAGTCAAACTTCAAAACTTTTGATCAACATTAATATTATGAAGTAATATTCATCATTTGATCAAGGGTTGATCATGAATCATCAAGAAAATCTCAAATTCATCACAAGGCAAAAGTTGCTAAATTAGGGTTTCTTTAGGAGAAAATCAACTGAACTTTGACCAGACCTAACTTTCACATTCTTCATCATAAATTTCTCATACAAAGCTAATTTTGAAGGAAATTCAATTATTTACAACTTTGTGTGTCACAAGCCAAGGCCATAAATGCTTCATTTGAGAGATATGGGCCAAGACATTACAGGTCCTCTAAAAAGTCAACAAAAAGTCAACTTTTTCAAAAGCTCATAACTTGAACATGGAAGATTAAATTGACATGGGACCAAAAGGAGTGATTAAAGGACACTTTAAGATTTCTAAGAAGTCCAAGAGCACATTCATATGATAAAAATTGAGAAAGTTGTGCATTGTTAAAGTTGAGCAAATTTGAAAAGGTGTATAAGACAAACAATGACAAAAACTTGAGGTTGTGCCAAATGGGCCTATCTTTCCACAATCCAAAATTAATCTTAAGATAGTCCACGACCCATAATTCATTTTTTATGATTTTTATTTATTTAATTCATATTTTATTGGATTTAATTCATTTAAATTCAATTTTAATCAAAATAAATATGAAAAATCAAAGGTTGATATTTGGACTATTTTAGGATCATATATTGAGAGTTATTTACGTAATATTTGATCCAAATTCGTGCAAAACAAGAGGAGAAAGATATGATGGCCAAATATGCACCAAAATAGAAAGTTTTTAATACCATTCAAAAGTGAATCAATTTGACCCAAGCCCATGAAGTTTGCTGACCTAAAATGTTCTCCTATATAAACTCATGACCTTCACCAACCTCAAGGACAGAGGATAGCCTCCAAAGCTAGACCAAAAAATCTCAAATTTTCAAAAGAATAGTGCAAATCCGTGTTCCATTTTCCAGGCAGATTCAAAGCCAACCAACCCTTCCATTCAACCTCTGAGCTATCAAAGAGTAAGTTTAGATCAATAACAATGATCAACCATGCCTGAAACACGCATACCATTGAACTCTAGTTGCATCATGTTCGTGAATTTCGTATTTTAATTGTGTTTTGATTTAAAGTACTAATCACATTGTCTTCCTGATATCTAATAGAACAGGTTCAACGTATCGCATGAAACCAAAAACCCCGGGTTCGATCCCAGCCTTTTGCATTTTCATTGTTAGATTTTTTTTTCACTTTAACCAATATTTACTTTATTTGTTTGTTTTCAATCAACTTATTTAATTAGTTTTAATCTAATAAAATCATAAAACCAAATAAAAATTGAAAAACCTTAAAAAAAAATTAAAAAACGAATTTAAATTTTCTTTATCAAATTAATATTTTAGATTTCTACTTCATAAAAAAAATTTACATAGTAAAATAAAAATAATAAAAATAATTTGGTTCAGGCTTAGATTTCTTAAGTAACTAATTTGTAATTAAATTATAGCTACGTTTTTTCCTTTTCAATTAAAAAAATCACAAAAAGATAAATTTAGATTTCCTTTTAATTTGCTAATTATTTTCTTTTTTAAACACAATTTTAAAAAAATATAGTAAATTTAGTTTTAGGTTTTAGGACATAAACTTAATTTAATTAGACTTAATTTCTTTTTTAAATAACTTTGACATTTGGTTTTTTTTATTAACTATAATTAATTAATTAATTAATTTTTAATAAATAAATAAAAAATAACAAAAACAATTATCTTAGAAATTCTTAGGTTTTTAATTAATTTTCTATCAATTTTGTTTATCTTTTTTTTTATTTAAATTTCTTAGAGAAAATGTATAGGTTGCACTTTTAAATGTAATAGTGTAGTTTTTGTTTCTCGCACGATTAGATAATGTAATTGTCCAAAGCCCTGTAATAGCATAGATTTATTTTCCTCGCACCTTATATTCTTATGCTTGTATGTGTGTGTCTGTGTGTGTGTGTGTATATATATATATATATATATATATATATATATATATATATATATATATATATATATATATATATATATATATATATATATATATATATATATATATATATATATATATTCAACTGTGTAGTAATTAGGCATGTATGAAAAGACTTAAAAATTATATATATATATATATATATATATATATATATATATATATATATATATATATATATATATATATATATATATATATATATATATATATATATATATATATATATATTCAACTGTATAGTAATTATGCATGTATGGCAAGACTTAAAAAACAAACGCTAGAATAATCGTAACAACTAAGAAAATACATGAATACAACACACTCTTCACACCTACACCTTTATGGTAGCCTCTCTTGTTGCCTTGCGAATAAGGGTCATGTCCCTCGAACATGGGGGTATCTTAGCAAATGACGCTTACGAATAAATCATCATAGTTGCCTACAAAAAAAATCGTAGTCCCTCGATGACCCTTCGAGTTGTCTACGAAATATGATCTCGTCCCTCGATGCCTACGAAAAAGATCATGTCCATCAATGACCCTTCGAGTTGCCTTCGAATAAATGATTTTGTCCCTACGAAAATGATGATAGTCCCTTCGAATTGCTAAGGTATCCTTACATGTTACCTTCTATGACCATTTGATGACCCTACGCTTGTCTCTCAAAATCCAAGAATAAGACTACTTACTAACTAATAATAAGGATAGTTCTATCCCTAAGGAAACAAAAATGACAAGAAAGACCTTACAACTTAGGGTAAGTAACTCTTAAACGTTTGCTCACAACTTTCAAAACAAATATACTTTTTACACCCCACCCTCTTTTTCAAAATACTTTCAAACGAGTAAACACTTTGTATATATTCATACGAGAATCATTACAAAGTTAAATCTTTACGAAAATATTTTAATCACACACACTACATTTTTCAAACAAACAAGTAAAAAGTGAGTTAAGCATTTAAGAGTTCATGGATAACCATGAATACAAAGGGTGCTAACACATTCCCTTTGTATAACTTATCCCCCGAACTCAAAATCTTTTTTAAAGGTCTTTCATGTCCTTTTATGTCTTTCCTAATTGGATGAAATAAAAGTCGGTAGCGACTCTTGCTTACCGCAGCATATTTTACGATAAAAATCTAAAAGTCAGTTCTCCCACCGTGTTACAATATATATATATATATATATATATATATATATATATATATATATATATATATATATATATATATATATATATATATATATATATATATATATATATATATATATATATATATATATATATTCAATGGGCTGGAAAAATCATTATCATATCTCTTTGAGGAAATTTCCAAGTTGACAACTAGATCATTATCACATTCTAGTAGTAATGTTGGTAAAAAAGAAAGCCATTATATTATTTAGATTTTAAACATAAATAAAATTTGATTTAAAAATTATTTTATTTTATAATTTTGACCAAAAGTACTATTTTTTACTAACTTTTTCAATATTTGAAATATATATTTTAAGAAGGAAAATTTAAATCAAAATAAATTAGAATAAAATAATGTTAGGTTGGAAAAAGTAAGAAAGAATAAAAAGAAACAAAGTGAAGAAATATTTCCTTAAAAAAAGAAATAAAAAATGCAAGAATGAATTACTTATATGATATTAATTGTTATACACTCACAATGTAAAAAGTTTTATACTATCAATTCATTGTCATCATCCATTTGTATTATTTTATTTGTTTTTAAAATAAAAATCAAAATTGTTCCAACATCCAACGACTATGACTCACTGACAATGTAATTATATTACATTGTCAGTACATTCCAATTAAATTCTATTTATATAAGAGAAAAATACAATAATAAAAATGATTTATCGGATAAAAAATATTGAGATATAACATAACTTTAAATTTTCAAAGATAGTTTTATGATTTAGTATAAAAATAAGGATAATTCTATAGGTAAGATAATTTAACTGATATTTATTATTTGAATTAAAATTAGAATTGTTTACAATAACTATTATAAATAAATTTCTTATATTTAAAAATAATGATAATTTTGTTTTGATAAAACTTAGTATTAATGCAAATACATTGTTAATTCTTATAAATAATAACTTAAAAAAAATTTGCACATATAATAAGACTTTAAACAACACATTGTTCCTCTCTCTCTTTTTTTTTCCGTCACCTATAAATTAAACTTGAAAAATATAATCAGAAATATTCTATCGTTTTGACTCGTCTCAACCAAACATATCTTAAGAATTGTCATAAATACACACTATTAAATTAGAATTTCTTTAACTTTATATTTCAAAATTTTGGTTTCTAGAAAGAGAAGAGAAAAATGTTATTCTTACATCAAAATTATATATCTATACCGTATTTCATTGTTCGTTAATACGGTGAATAGTGAAATATTATAATAATATATATTTTTATAAATAATATAAAAAAAATTCTTTTTTAATATTTTTTTTATTTTTCTGAATATTTATTAACCAACTTTATTACTGTATTAACCAAATTTTTACATTGCATTAATCAATTTTAGTGACTGCTAAAATTATTTTTAATATCCGAACGTTATTAACTAACTTCGTTATTGCATTAACCAAGTTTTTATATTACATTAACCAACTAATTTCACTACTTTTAAAGTCATTGTTCATGGATATCATTCATATATACTGTCTATGTGTTGTACTATTCATATGATACTGTTCATGAATGATTTTACTGTTCACTGACATTGTTCATTAAAAATATTTTTTTAATTAAAAAATAAACTATGATATATGTATTGATGTAAAAAATTGAGTGTAGGAATAGCAAAGTGGTATAAATAACGTGTGTATTTTAATGAGAGAACTTTGTATTTTTTTCTGTCAATTATTAATTACTATTTCAAAATATTAAAGTCTTATCTATTACTATTAATTTTTACTAATATATTATTATGCTTATTGAAAAAATTAATCTATTATTAAAATTAATAAAATAGTTTAATAAATAATATTAATTTTACTAATATTAGTACAACTGATTGTTTCTTTTTAAAGCAACACATGATTTAAATATAATATTCTTTATCAGACAGCTTCTTCTATCAATATATTTCTATAGTAACGGTCGTTGCTTATGAGTGAATTTCAATATATATAGCAAATAAAGCATTGTCTTTTATTGACATAGATAAAGCACCGTCATGATTGAACCAAAAAAGCTCTTCTAGAAGTCTCAAAAGTGCAATAAATGTAAGTATGCATGCATCTCTCTAAAAGTAGTCAATATCTATCTCTTTAACTTGTGATTAGTTGGCATGGATAAAATAAATAAATTTTAAAGAATTCTTTTTGTAAAGTTATATTCATTTTAAAATAAATTAAAGATAAAATAATTTATGTTTGAATATATTTATATAAATATGATTTTATAAACTTTAATGTAAATTTCTGTTTAGATTCAAAATAAATAAATATTTTAATTTTTTTTAAGTTTTAGTTATAAAAAAAATCAATTTCGCTTGTAGAACCCAAACATCTTAAAATCAAGACCTAATTATATTATTTTGTCCCTCTAATTTAATTAATTTATCAAAATTAATTTTCTATTTTAAATTCAAACAGTGGTTTCTCTCACATTTATGAATTTAAAATTGACAACATATTTATTTTTAAATGATGTATAATTTATGAAATGTGACAAATTATTATTTTATAAATAAAAAATAAAAAATAATAATTTATCATAAAAATTATAATATAGATTGACTAATTTTGTAAATCATACAATATAGATTGACTAATTTCGTTAATTATATAAAGAATATGTTTAAGTCGTATCAGAATCGCATAAATACATTTATTATGTATCAGATATGCAATCGTGTAAGAAATATGTTTAAGTCGTATCAGAATCACAAAAATACATTTTACCTGTATCAAATACGCAACCATGCATTTCATCTTTGTTATTCATATCTTGAGCACTCTAAAACAAAGAGAGGAAAGTAATGTATTGAGAAGAAGTATTCCTTCCATAGAGGAAGAAAGAGAAGAATATATATATATATATATATATATATATATATATATATATATATATATATATATATATATATATATATATATATATATATATATATATATATATATATATAAAGAATTGAATTCGTTACAATGAAATGACTAGATAGATAGATAGACCTTCAATGGTGACTTTATTATGGACGAACATCGCCCTGAGTCTTTGGTCGTTGTCCTCCTCTAGGGCTCAGTAAGGGGGCGCTTATTTTCTTTAAGATGTCTTCTTCGGTCGGACAAGATATCAGAGTGTCTTGCTTTGTATTTGTCCACCAACGTGTTGTTGGATAGTTGACTACCTTGGGATGTAGCTAGAGAATGAACGTTAGAGCCTTAGGAACCCAGAGTTGTTTTCATTGTATGCTCTGACAAGGTGCACTACGCCAAAAATGGTTTTTAACAGCGCATCTTAGACAGCGCTTTTAAAAGAAAGCGTTGTCAAAGGTTAAAATTAAAATAAAACACGGAAAATGTTCCAAAAAAATAATGAAAGCGCTGTCTAAGGGGGGGTCTTAGACAGCACTTTCTAAAAGCGCTGTCTAAGACCCCCCCTCAGACAGCGCTTTTAGAAAGCGCTTTTAAATATAGACCTTAGTCAGCGCTTTTGATAAAGCGCTGTTTAAAGTCTTTAAATTAAAAAAAAAATTTAAAACCAAAAGCGCTGTCTAAGGGGGGGTTTAGAAAGCGCTTTTGGAAAGCGCTGTCTAAGGCATACCTTAGAAAGCGCTTTCCACAAAAGCGATGTCTAAGGTATAATTAAAATAAAATTTCAGACTTCTATTTTCGTTCTCTGTTCTTTTGTTTTCCCTCCTGCGAAAGAAACCCTAACAGCGAAACACAGTAGAAGCGAACTTGAACACAGTAAGTGGTTTCAATCAGTGAACATGTTTGAAGAATCGTACATTTGGGTGTTGACTTCGTTTTTCTTTCTACTGTTCTTCATTCTTGCGGTATGTTCTACATTTCTTGATTTTTCGTTTCTTGAACACAGTAACTTCGTTTCAATTAGTGTATTATTCTTGTTTAAGTTGTTTTGATTCATAAAAATTGAGTTTAGAAGGTACATTGTTGTTTTGATTCATAAAAACTGAGTTTAGTGTATTATCCTTTGTTTTAGTTGTTTTGATTCATAAAATATGAGTTTAGTGTATTATTGTTGTTTAAGTTGTTTTGATTCATAAAAATTGAGTTTAGAAGGTACATTGTTGTTTTGATTCATAAAAACTGAGTTTAGTGTATTATCCTTTGTTTTAGTTGCTTTGATTCATAAGGTACATTGAGTTTAGAAGGTACATTGTTGTTTTGATTCATAAAAAGTGGGTTTAGTGTATTATCCTTTGTTTAAGTTGTTTTGATTCATAAGGTACATTGTTGTTGTTATGTTTGATAAGTAATAATGTTGATAATAGAAAAATGTTTATAATAGAATAATGTTTATAAGAGAAAAGTAATGGAAGAAAAAGTTTGATTCTTGTAATAGAAAAAATGAAAGTGATGAGGTAATTAAAGTTGTTATGTTTGATAAGTAATAATGTTGTAATAGAAAAATGTTCTTCCTTGAAAAATGTTGTAATACAAAAATGTTTGTAATAGAAAATGTTTATAAGTATAGTTATAGGTATATTCTAATAGAAAATTAAAGTTAGTTATAGAAAAATTAACGTGTTATAGGTATAGTTATAGGTATATTGTAATAGAAACAGTTTGATTCTTGTAATATAAAAAATGAAAGTGATGAGGTAATTAAAGTTGGTATATTGGCGTATCGGATACGTTATTGAAGTTTATATTAACATTGGTTATGTATACGTTATTGAAGTTTAAAATGAATTGAACTTTAAAATTGTTAGGATATTCAAAGATACTACCTTAGTTATGTATTTTCGTCTGGATTGATTGTTTACTTTAATAAGTAGGAAAACCATGGATAAAACATGGATTTGTGCCGATCGAATGACCAAAGAGTACGAGAGTGGGGTTGCGGAATTCGTTAAGTATGTTGTTCAACACGCTGAAAACCCCAGACGAATGCATTGTCCTTGCTTGCGTTGTTGTTATATTGGTAAGGTTGACGCACATGGATTGAAATCGCATTTGCTGAGACATGGAATTGATCAAAGTTATCAGTGTTGGATATTTCATGGTGAGAAAATTAACGAGAATGTTGAATCGAGTGGAAAAAGTAATACGACCTATGCTTCATACGACAAAGACACGGAAACATACGATTGTGATCGAGTTGAAGAGATTGTAGAAGCACTGGAAGAAGATCTTCATGATTGTCCTGAAATGTTTGAGAGGATGGTAAGCGATGCAGAGAAACCGTTGTACAAAGGTTGCACTAAATTCTCAAGACTTTCTGCGTTATTAAAGTTGTACAACTTAAAGGCGGGCAATGGATGGTCGGATAAAAGTTTCACAGAGTTGTTGGCCCTTATGAGAGAAATGCTACCGGATGATAATGTTCTTCCTAATCGAACCTATGAGGCAAAAAAAATGTTGTGCTCTATTGGCATGAGCTATGATAAGATACATGCTTGTCCTAACGATTGCATTTTGTTTCGTAATGAATATGCAACGTTAACTGAGTGCCCTAAATGCGGTTTGTATCGATATAAGAAAAGATTATCTGCCGCAAAAGTCTTATGGTATTTTCCGATAATTCCGAGATTTAGGCGCATGTTTCGTAGTGAAACCGATGCAAGACATCTTACTTGGCATGCAGATGAAAGAATTATTGATGGAAAGTATCGGCATCCGGCTGATTCACCACAGTGGTCGAAGATTGATAATGATTATCCTGAGTTTGGATCAGAAGCAAGAAACCTTCGATTGGCATTATCTACTGATGGAATGAACCCACATGGTCTTCAAAGTATCTCACATACCACATGGCATGTGATTCTTATGATTTATAACCTACCTCCGTGGCTATGTATGAAGCGTAAGTACATGATGTTATCTATGTTAATCTCTGGGCCTAAACAACCAGGGAATGACATAGACGTATACTTGACACCTCTGATCGAAGATTTAAAGATTTTGTGGGAGAACGGTGTGGAGGTTTATGATGGATATAGGAAAGAAAGTTTCAATTTGAGGACGATGTTGTTTGGCACAATTAATGATTTTCCAGCATACGGGAATCTATCTGGGTATAGCATTAAAGGTCAACGTGCGTGTCCTGTTTGTGAAGACGGAACCGATACGATTCGATTGGAACTTTGCCAGAAGAATGTGTTTCTCGGTCATCGTAGATTCTTACATTCTAAACATCACTACCGTGGGTGGAGAAAAGCATTCAATGGAGACACCGAACATCGTAGAGCTCCACCCGCATTGTCAGGTGAACAAGTTTTTGAAAAGGTGAAAGATGTGCGTACTGAGTTTGGCAAGCCTTTTGCACATAAGATTGTGAAAGGTGGGTGGAAGAAAAGGTCGATATTTTTTGAATTGCCATATTGGAAGTCTTTGTACGTGAGACATTTTCTCGATGTTATGCATATTGAAAAAAACGTATTTGAAAGTGTTATCGGTACATTACTCAATATAAAAGGCAAGTCTAAGGATGGCCTTAAAGCAAGGGAGGACATGTTAAAAATGGGAATGAGAACTGAATTAGCACCCGTGAAGAAAGGAAGACGAACATATCTACCACCTGCTGCTTTTACTTTATCTAGAAAGGAGAAACAAATTTTGTGTAAGTCTCTGAGTGAAGTTAAGGTTCCAGAAGGATACTCATCAGATATCAGAAGACTTATTTCTATGAAAGACCTCAAGTTGAAGAATTTGAAGACACATGATTGCCATGTTATAATGGAACATTTTCTACCGATAGGTATACGTTCTATTTTGCCAGAAAAAGTAAGAAGTGCCATAACTAAATTGTGTTTTTTCTTTAGGTCAATCTGTAGTAAGGTGATCGATCCCGAGATCTTACCAACACTACAAAAAGAGATTGTAATTACCTTGTGTGAGCTTGAAATGTATTTTCCTCCGTCTTTTTTTGACATAATGGTTCATTTAGTTGTCCATCTTGTGAAAGAGACACAGTTGTGTGGACCAGCTTATATGAGATGGATGTACCCTGCTGAACGGTATATGAAAATATTAAAAGGGTACGTGAAATCCCGAAGTCGACCAGAGGGTTGTATTGTTGAACGATACATTGTTGAAGAAGCTGTTGAGTTTTGTACTGAATATTTGTCTAACGTTCAATCGATTGGACTCCCCAGAGCTCAGATTTTCGAAAAAATGGAAGGTAAAAAATTAATTGGGAATAAAATTGTGACAATATCAAGGGATGAACGGGATCAAGTTCATTTGTATGTTCTGCACAATAATAATGAGGTTGAGCCATATGTTGAAATGCACAAGGATGTACTCCGAAGGTTAAATCCGAACAGAAATGAAAATTGGATAGTTATAGAGCACAATCAAAGTTTCATACAATGGTTGAAGGATCATATTTATTTGAAGCGCTCTTCAGATCCTTCTTCGGTAATAGAAAGGTTGAGATGTTTGGCATATGGTCCAAGTTTGCATGTGTTTTCTCATAGCGCATACTCAATTAATGGATACACATTTTATACCAAAGAACAAGATGATAAGAGTACTATGCAAAATAGTGGTGTCACCGTGCTAGCTGAAGCAATGCATATATCAAGTATGAAGGACTTAAACCCCAAATATGCAAATTTGTCATATTTTGGAGTTATTTAGCACATTTGGGTGTTTGATTACGAGAAGTTTCAGATTCCCATCTTTGGTTGCAAGTGGGTGAATAGTAGTGGCATACGAATGGATAAGTCTGGATTTTTGCAAGTTGATCTTACTAGGGTGGGGTACAAAGATGAACCTTTTATTCTAGCATCTCAAGATAAACAAGTGTTCTATGTGAATGACCCGAAGAGTACAAAATGGTCTATAGTGCTTTTCTCTAACAAAGTGACTGATGATAGCGGTGTCGATCAATGTGATATTGATGTTGAGAATGAGTCATGCATTAGACGGAATGAGTTGAATATAAATGATGAAGTTGAGGATCTTATACCGGATGAGTCATATATAAGAAACGATCATAATGAGGGAATTTGGATCAATTCATCCGTACGCATTGCTAAGAAACAAGTGATTAATATTCCAACAAAGAAAAGAAAGAGATGTTAGTGACTGAGGTAAATTATGCATGGTTTCTTTATTTTTTTGTTTTCAATTGCTTTGATTATAAGTTATATCTGATAATGAATGATTTCGTTATATTTTTGTTTTCAATTGCTTTGATTATAAGTTATATCTGATAATGCATGATTTCTTTATTTTTTTTGTTTTCAATTGCTTTGATTATAAGTTATATCTGATAATGCATGATTTCGTTATATTTTTGTTTTCAATTGCTTTGATTATAAGTTATATCTGATAATGCATGATTTCGTTATATTTTTGTTTTCAATTGCTTTGATTATAAGTTATATCTGATAATGCATGATTTCTTTATTTTTTTGTTTTCAATTGCTTTGATTATAAGTTATATTTGATATTTGATGGTTTCCTTGGTTTATTAAAGGTTAGACATGGCTGATGACCAACATGAGGAAGTTAGTAAAAAAGTATCCGCGGAAGAAGAAATTCGAAGAGGCATCACAGTAATGAGAAGGGTGGTCCAAGGAAGATCTCGAGGCATCATACTAGATGTCTATTGGAGCAACCAGGGACAGCTTATAGAACCTAATGGGCATACCTTAACTAGTTTTATCGGTGCACTAGTAAGGAATGAAATTCCCATTACATGTGATGATTGGAGAAACAAAGAGCTGAATGACTCCAAAGAAAAAATTTGGAGTGAGATAAAGGTACAATCATTTGGCCCTTAATTATACGGTATCAATTATGTTTTTTCAATTACCGATACTAACTATCAATCTGTATGTTTTTCTTAGAGATGTTTTAACATCGAAGAAGAAAGAAGAGGTTTTTGTATGAAATTGGCCGGAAAGCTTCTAAGAGGGTTTCGAACATTTTTATCATCCAAGTTCCTTAGGGATGCGGATGGTAATTATGTGGATGCGGAGCTTCCTAAAAAATATGAAAGTTTGATATCAGCTGAAGAATGGGAAGCTTTCAAATCCAAAAGACAAGACCCGGTTTTTCAAAGAATAAGTGCCACAAATCGGGAAAGAGCATCAAGTCCCGCATATCCGTACCGAAAAGGACGTGTCGGATATGGACGCTTAGAACAATCCATGGTAAGTATTTATAAATTGCGATAACAAATTTGTTCATCATATATTAGTTTTATCTGATCAAATTGTATGACTTAATGTGTAGTTGCAGAAGAAGAAAAGTTCAGAAACATCTCTTCCTGCACATGTTTTGTGGAAGGAAGCCCGTGTGGGCAAATCTGGAGTTCCTCAAGAAGAAGTTTTACACGTATACCAGAAATGTGTAAGTATAACATTTTTTCATTAATTGAATAACATTTTTATACACAAATATTTGACAAGTATACGGTATTCATCTGATTTTTCAGGAGGCGCTATCTCAGTCTTTATCTCCCGATGATACTAGGAGCATACTTAGTCGGGCATTAGATGTCCCTGAGTATTCTGGTCGGGTGAGGGGTAAGGGATTTGGAGTCACTCCGACCTCCCTGAGTATTAAAAAAGGAAAGGCTCCTAGTAATCGGGAGCTTCATGCAAGATTGGAAGTCATGCAAGCTGAGCTTGATGCATTGAGGAGAGAAAGAGAGGCTAGCGCCTCAGCATGTTTCAAAGATGGTTCGGACAAAGACAATATCAACTGTACCTTTCAGCCGAACATTCCAGAGGTAATTACATATAATTGTCTTAAATTGAACTATTTGCTTAAATTATGTATTTGACATATATACACATTAACAATTTCTTGTTATTATTGGTTTTAGGGCATTTCCCATTGTCAGCTATATTTGTCGTCACCATACTATCGGATGGTTGGCAAGGGAAAAGTGCATAACGTTAGCGGAGTATTACTCCACACTAGAGAGCTCCCTGCTGGATGTTTGAAGGTTTCGGTTGATATTGCAGTTGAGCCGAATGCATCATTACCATATCCTAGCGATGATTCGGATGCAACAACGGTGCACGAAGCAGTAGGTTCGTTTGTTGCATGGCCGACAAACCTCATATGCGTAGGATATGAGGTATGCTTAAAACTTATGTTAACTTTAATGTGTATATTCAAATTTTTTACGTGCATTTTACGTACATATTTTCCTTGGTTATGTTAAATAGACTCCCACAAAATCCAAATCAAAAGATAATGCGATTCCGCGGCATACCGAGTCCGTGGTTTCAAGAAAAGAGGTAATATACAATTATATGACATATATTCATGGAAGTTGTTACATTCTTAATTTGATCTAACTATTTATATGACATGTAGCTTCAAGAAAATGAGGTTAGCAATGCCTCCGCACAACAAAAAAAAGGAGGTTAGCAACGCCTCCGCACGGGTAAAAAGTTCTGGTGCTAAGAAGACCGTAGCTAGGAAAAAACCTACCACCAAGTATAGGTCGTGCCTCAGGACATTTCTAGAGATGACCGATATACCGACCGGAGGTGTTCGGACTGTACATATGGAGGTAGGGATTTTCGACTTTGATTACGACCAAATGATTGGTAATGAAGACTTCATGCAAGTTTTTGGTCGTGAAGAAATCGGCGTCACCGTTGTCAATACATATATTAGGTAAATCCGGTCTACTTTGTTTTATTAATTGAACAACTTATGTTAATGATGTTTACTTTATGTTAATCCGGTTTACTTTATGTTTCAAAAGAGGTGTGTAATGTTAATGATGTTTTTATATTAGGTTTTTGTATGACAAATTGATGCGCCCCAATGGTTTGGATGTGTCATTCGGATTCTTACCACCCGCGACCGTCAACTTAGGTTTAATCTTAAGTAGACCGGATACCGTGACAGAGTACGTTCTTCGGATCCTCATGGACAATAAAGATGCGGAAAAGTTATTTTTTATACCGTTTAATACCGGGTTAGAATTTCATTCTAAATTCATCTATTATAATTTTTTTCCAAGTTACCATCTAACATTTGCCTAATCATTATAGTGGACATTGGTTGTTGCTCGCAATCAATCCTATCCGAGAAATTGTGTATTATCTTGACTCGTTAGGAAATGATTGGAAAACATACCCGGATATGAAGGTCCTAATTGACACGTAAGTGAGAATGTTCAAAAAAAATTTTAGTTTATGTGAATTGTTCTAATTGCTTCATTTTTATTTTATTAGCATCCTACAAGCTTTTCGGGCCCAACGAGATATCCAAACCTCAAGGAGGGGCGCCAACTCCATTACATGGATTCAAGTGGCGGTATATTTTTAATTATCACATTTTTTATTATAGTGATGAAACTTGATAAAACTTAGGATTTATAATCCATATTTTTTTTTCATATGTAGTATCCTCAACAACGTAATCAAATAGATTGCGGGTATTTCATGTTGAGGTTTATGCGAGATACTCTTGTTTTGGGCCGATTAGAGATTCCCACCGATGTATGTATTTCTAACTTATGAGTTATTTTTATATTTACACATATCTCATATAATTAAATAGTTGAAATTAATTCAAACTATGTTATATTATTAAGTAGTACTTTGATGAATTCAAGTGTGCATTTTATACAAAGGATCAAGTGGACGAAATCAAAGAGGAGTGGTGTCAATTCATGATAGAGCTCAATGTTTGTACATAAATTTGTGTAATTATATTGTACATTTGTAGTATATGTAATGACTTGTAAATGTGTACATAAATTTGTATATATTTTGATACATTTAAGGCAAAATTGGTTTGAATTGGTATATATATATATATTTGTTAGCCAAAAATTGGTAGAAAAAAGGCCAAAATGGTTTGAAATGGCATATATAAAATGTGATATTTGTCTGCCAAAATTTGGTTGAAAACAGGTAGAAATTCTGGTTTATAAACCTGGAAAAAATGTGGTTTAAAACAAAAGCTGCAAAAAATTTCGTATACCTTAGACAGCGCTTTTGGAAAAAGCGCTGTCTAAGGGGGGGCTTAGAAAGCGCTTTTGGCAAAAGCGCTGTCTAAGGGGGGGCTTAGACAGCGCTTTTGAAAAGCGTTGTCTAAGGTATACCTAAAAAAATTAAAATAGGAGGGGCTTAGAAAGCGCTTTTGGCCAAAGCGCTGTCTAAGGGGGGGGGCTTAGACAGCGCTTTTCAAAAGCGCTGTCTAAGGTATACCTAAAAAATTTAATATAAGAGGGGCTTATAAAGCGCTTTTGGCCAAAGCGCTGTCTAAGGTGGGGGGGCTTAGACAGCGCTTTTAAGATTTAAAAAAGCGCTGTCTAAACCTTTAGCAGCGGAGGTTTAGACAGCGCTTTAAAGCGCTGTCTAAGGTCTTGTTTGGCATAGTGGTGATTTTTGAGCATCGGGAACAAAACCTTTCAACTTATTTCTTACTCTATAGTGGATATCTACCTAAAGTAACCCACCGGTTTCCGATGGTCTGGGTTTACCATTGTGGTGATTATCTTCTCTTGGACCTGGTATGATAGTCATATGCAAACAACACTCCTTGAGAGACTCGCCTCTTAGACCTCTGTGTGGGGAACAAACTGTTATTCTCGTCAAGTATTTCCTTTGAAACACCGGAGCCGAGTGGTGGTCAGAGGTAGTTGCTAGAATTTGGGGTGCCCCCCCCCCCCCCCCGAGCTTATAACTAATGAGTCACATTCAACCTTATTGGCATGATAATAGGGATGTGATCATTTCCTTATCTAGGCTAGAAGATGTAACTCGGGAGATGGTGTTTTTGCACCTGAATGCATATATTCCCTATATGATGCCCCCGATCTGACTCTCATGGAAATGACTGAACCAAGCGATAAGGAGAATACCATATCCATCCTGACGATGGCTCTTCCACTGGCCGGAGATCCTTTGGTACCTATAGAAAGTACCCCAGAACTTGATTTACGCCTGGCGTTAACTATGAACTCGATGTATGACGGTGTCATTAAGTATGAACTCGTTGTATCTTCAATGTCACCTCAGTAATCACCCTGATAGCGGAAGAAAGTACGAGCGACATTAGATTGGAAGGTGGATTATGAATCTTCGGCGCGACCTTGATTGAAATTTCCTTCAGCCCTGACATAAACCTAGATCTGGATCTAGGATTCTCTCTTTTGTTGCTTTGCGAAGTTTTCGAGAGAACCAGAGATCAGGAATTTTAGGGAATTTGAGTGAAGACGGTGATTGGTTGGATTTATTATGATTAAACATTATATACAATTTAAAATTTTCTTCATTCGGTGACCTAAAGAATTGACGAACTGGGAAATCAGAGATTTGAATTTGAAATCGTAGGAATCCAGGTCTAGAACTTCTATGTTCGCTCGATGGAGTTGGAAGTGAACGTGAATTTGTGGAAATTATGATAATCAGAAGTCAATTCCTACAAAATGTGCCACTATTCAGTTCACATACCATAAATGGATGCAGTTGAATAACTGATTATCTTGAACAATGGCGTTGATCTCTTTTACGGTGACACGAAGTGGATCTGCATGGTTAGCACTCCAACGCCCAAATCAGTTCAAGATTCAAGATGAGTGTAGTGAAAAGTGGATATCAAAGAATGTCCCTTATTGTTTGCGTGCGAATTGATTTTACTCTTTGGGTCAAGTGGAGTGAATTTGAGAAGAATTAAACCTTAGTCATTTGGTCGGCTCAGAACAAGTTCTTTATGATAATTTCATCACAAATTACACCATTTAAAAAATGACATGTAGTTAACTTTAAATGCAAAAATGCGAGAGAAATCACAACTATTTGAATTTAAAATAAAAGAAATAATTTAATGGTTCGATTAAAATAAAGGTACAAAATGTAATTAAGTTTTGACTTCAAGAAGTTTGAATTTTATGAGCCAAAATGATTTTCCTTTAAAACTAATTCTAACTAAAAATTGTTTTGATCGTCCTTAGGTCTGTGTCACTGCGAATACGAGGTATTTTTCACTTGGGTGTGAGAATCCTCACGAATCTGTCCTTTAAAAAATGCACCTTGTTGAGTTAAACAATGTGAGTGTTGTATATAAACTATTTGTAGTCTCGATTCTCAAGCAATGTGAGACTATTTTGATCGGTTTGAAATAATTGTCTCCCACGATTCTTAAGAAATGTGGGACTATTTTGGCCAATTCAAAATAGTTGTACCTAGTCGAGACTAAGGGCAAGGTGCAGACATACCAGTCTGACCCTTTCTTCTAATACCAATATTTCGGTCAATCGTAAGTCCATGTCACTGAGGCTATGAAATATTATCTGCTTTAGGTGTAGAATCCTTAAATTAGAGAGTGTGAGAATTATATATAAACTATTTTTAACTTATTCTAAAAAAACAAAACAAACAATTTATCATACTAAACAAAAAAATAAATAAAAAATTATCATCCTAAAACAAAAACAATTTTTTTAGTCTATACTTAATTCTATACTAAAATTTATCGTTGAATTCATTTTAATATAGATATATTCAAAAACATAAATTACTTTATATCAACTCATTTTTAATTAAAATGAATTTTATAGTATCAATTCTTTCAAATTTAATTGATAGATATTGATTACTTTTAAAGAGATGCATGCCTAGTTGCCTGCGGACGTTTATTGCACTTTTAAAAGGAAAAAAAAAAACGCTCTTTTGGGTCAATCTTGACGGTGGTGCTTTATCTAAGTAAGAAAAAAAAAGACAATGCTTTATTTGCTATATATTGAAATAAAAAATAAAAAATATTGAAATAAAAAAAAAACGCTCATTTGGGTAATCTACCGTTAATATAGAAATATATATTCCTTATTGAAAAATATTAACATATTATATATGGCAAGGGGAACGGGGACGCGAGGGAAACGAGAAAGGGGAATGCCACCAAATGTGATGTCTTTGGCGCCGAAAAACTCCAATTCTCACTCGACACCGCTTAGTGCGACGACTATTCCCACTGTAGAAGAGGTCACTCAACCGGAAGTGATTCTTGACACTAATGAAGAAGAGGAAGATGACATGGCAAAAAATATAGATCTAGATCGCGAGCTTGATAGTGAGGCTGATTTAGGGATCAAACCGAAGATTGAGGATCAAAAGTTGTGAGTGGAGATGTTATCTGAGAATCGTAATCCTGCTAAGGGAATGACTATGCATTATGTTGCTCCTAAATTGATAGATGGTGTTGTAAAAATTGAAATCGAAGATGATGATATTGCGTCGGAGGTTGCTTTTCGGGAAACATCGTTAATCATGTATGTGTTGGGTGAGGATCTCAGTATGAATGCTGTGAAGAATTATATGATTAAGATGTGGAATTTTGTGAAGCTTCCACAACTGTACTATCACGATGATGGTTACTTCATCATTCGATTCAATTCACATGAAGATTTTGATTTTGATTTGAAAGATGAAAGGTCCCTATTCAATCAGAAATATTCCTCTGATGCTGAAGGAATGGAAATTAGATTTTGATTTGAAAGAATATATGCTTCGTACTATTCCACTCTGGGTGAAACTACTGAAACTCCCTTTGCAACTATGGGGTAGGGAAATCTGAGTAAGATAAAAAGTGCCATTGGTGTTCCTCTAGTAACGGATGAATGTACAACAAGAAGATTACGGGTCTCCTATGCAAGGATACTTGTTGAAGTGGACATCACTAAGGAGCTGGTGAAGGAGATTCAAATTCAAGATATTAAAGGGAATGAACTTATGCAGCCTGTTGAATATGAATGGAAATCATTGTGTAGCGGTAAAAACATGAGTATAAGTTATTGGTTAACTTAACTCAAAGTAAACAGAGTCGCCACCGCGCTTTTATTTTATTCCAAGAGGAAAAGGAAAAAAGAGCGAATAAATCCTAATGAATCTAAAAGCAAAAAGCTAAAAGAAACAAGCAAAGAACCGGATAAGGGGATATGTTACAAAATGGGAAGGTTTTACGCACCCAAAATGTCTGTGGTACTTCACGGGAGCCCTTTGAAAAATTTATTGCTTTTGGTTTGAAAATGGTTTGTAAAAGAGAGTGGAAGGATGAGAGAAGAATTAATTTTTTTATATTTTTGTGTTTGGAGGGGTTTACCACCTCATGCCTACGTACCCACAAAGTGCAATGCGAGATCAAAACCCCGTAGTTCGTGGTACAAATAGTGAAAAAATTAGTGTGTTAGATTGATTTTAAAATGTAGAGATAAGTCGTCATTCTTTAGCGAATAATTCCGCTAGAAAGAATGAATCATATCTAAACATGTGAAAAAGTTTAAAAGAAGAGTGCACAAAGGCACAAAAAGAATTAAATGAGTTTTTGTATTTTTTAAAGTCTTTTGAAAAAGGTTTTAATATGCTTATGTATTTTAGCATTTTATTAAGAAAAGAAATAAAAAGAGTAAAACTACTTGACCTAAGTCAAGGTTTGATTATGAAAGCGGTTTAAATTTGAAAACAAAGAAGATTTTGGAACAAGGGCGAAGTTTTGAGAATTAAAGAATGGGAGGAGATGAAGAGACGACTATCCTAAAAAAGAAAATAAAGAGATAAAGGAGGAAAGATCTAACCAAACTTGATGATGCTTCCCTTTATGAGCACAAAAATTTCATCCTTATATGCTAGCAAGTGGCCAAATAAAGGCAAAAATACCAACTCCCTGAAGATTAAAGCAAAGGGAAGGTGTCCTAAAATCAAAGTCCAAAATCTCCATTCCAATGCTTAGGATAGTAACCAATAGTCCAAGATCAAGATCACAAGTTTTTTAGATATTTAATCCTTTATTAATATTTTTGTGTCCAAATGGACAAAAGGAAAATGAACACAACAATAATAAGAGCAAAAAATATAAACATGATAATGGATGAATAAAGCATAATAAAATAAAAGCAATAAAGGTGCAAGAAATTAAATGTTAGTAGTAAAAGCAATTAAAATGCAAGAACCTAAAATATTAGTAATAGTAATAGTACAATAATATACATAATAGTGGCATGGTGAACTTAATCATCCACAACCAAAAGAGTAACCAAATCGAAAGGCAACCAGATCCGCTTAGTATCTTACACTATAGTGATCAATCAAGGAAAATAGGATCAAATTCAATGAAATTTGAAAGGAGATTGGGAGACCCAAAACACCTACGCATCAAACATTCATAAGTCTTGGTTCTTAATGCAAAATGATCAATCACTTTAGGATTACGCGACCAAAGAGGTCCGGTCCACGAAAGTGCAAGTATCCAATTGAATTTTTTATTCCGAATTCGGGACACATTTAGGTCTATGTTAATAAATCGCCGAGTAATTTACGAAGTAATTAACCTACAAATGAGGTCATCCACCACCAATTAAGGTGAACAATGTTAGTGCTAATGTATGCGAGATAAACAATATGTAAATCTCTATCCGAACGCAATACTGCACAAAACTAAAGATGAATACCAAATTGAGTTACACTTATGGTATTCTTCCATCTTTAAGTTTAATCACTCATTTTGGTGGATTCAAGCATGAAAAAGTATCACTAATGCAAAGTACCTTAAATGAATTAAATAATTCATTTAAAGGTAGTTTTGTATTAATGAACATTAACTACTCTAATCTACACCCAAAGTCCATTGAAATTAAAGAGATATTACTCTCAAAAGTGCTCCCCAAGGTAAAAAATAAAAAGGAGTGAGAAGAAGAAGAAAGAGTAACCAAAAATAAGTTCAAAATAAGCCAAAAACAACTTCTGGTCTTGTGTTAACCGGTTAACCAAATAGGTTAACCGGTTAATGCATAACATTTTCAAATCTTGCGCCAAATAACACTGCTTAAACAGTTAACCAAAATACATTGGGAATGGTTAACCGGTTAACACTGTACCAGTGGCAGAAAAAATGTTGAAATTCAGCATGATCCATTTTCAAAATCTTTTTTCAAACACTTGATGATCATGATCTGAATTTGCACGAATTTTAAAACCAAAATACAGTGAAATCCCTGAAATCAAACAACAATATAAGATCCAATGAATCTAGAATCAAAGGCACCAAAGATCTACATCTTGAATATTTATGATGAAGATGGAATCATGGAAAGAGTGAATTACCAAAAGCACTTCTTCAAATTGGACCAAATAAAGCTAGATCTACTGAAATTGATGAACAAGAAAAGAGTAGGATGAAGGTTTAGCTCAAGTTGTTCAAGAATTCAATGTGAATTCTTGATAACTTCAAAAGAAAGAAAGAAGAGCTTTAGTGAAATTTGGTTTTGGGGGATTTTGCAAGAGATTTGGTTGCTTCAAGAAATTTTTGCAAGGTGAATTTGACTCTCAAAAGCTTGTTGAATGAATGAAATTAGGGTGATATTTAAAGACTTTAGGTATGGGAATTGGTGGAATGGAGCTTGCTTTGGTAATTCAAATTAGGCTTGGTAATTGAAATTTTGGAGGGAAATGGAAAAGAGTGGTGATTAGTGAGGGTTTATGGTAGGAAATGATCAAAGTGATGTAGAGAATTCAGAGGGAAATGGATCTAGAATATTCCAAATGAGATCAATGATCAAAGTGTGCTGAATTTGAACAAAATATTCAAATTTGGCACTGGTTAACCGGTTAACACATAGGGTTAACCAGTTAACCAAGCTAAAATTTGAATATTTTATTTAAATGTGATTGATTGGTTGTTGTGGCCCGATTCTTTTGTGCGTCGAAGAAGGCATGTAAATAAACACATGAACCTTGGAATTCCTTGAATAAATCAATTAACTTGAGAAATCCTTGATCAGATAAATTTGAATTATTTGCGGATCAACTTCGACTTTTATCTGTGAAATTTTATTCGAGTTGCATGACTGCTATTTTTGGCATTTTCAATTGTTCCTCTTCCTGAAAATGTTAGTGAAAGAAAACAAAATATTTTTGGATTTTAATTAATGGTTAGTAATCAAAGACAAATAAAACAACTAAAAGCAACAGTGATCCCCTGTGAGACATAAACCTGCACCCGAGAAGAAATCGAGCAACCAATGCGATCTTGTTTGTATGCAAGATGCAGATGAAATGCGAAGAAATATTAGGGAAAAAATTAGTGTATTACACATTGTTTTGCACAAAATGTCAAAGAATTAGACATATGTGTAACGCTAATGGTCCCAAACAGTGGGAGCCCAAAGCAAAGCCCCCTGATAAGAATGAGATGGAGGTAAAGCATAAGGAAGATAATGACAACCATAAGAAAGAGAAAGTAGTACAAGAAAATGCTGAATTTGAAGGGATATGGACATTGGTGAATTCAGCTACCAAAGATAAAGGTAAGAGGATTCTTGTAGGTTTCCCCTCAAGGATTAATTGTGTGAATGGATTTGAGGCACTAAGGGTTTTGAATGACCCTGTAGTGACCTTAGATAGGGGCTCATGTTAGTCTCTTAGAATGTTAGGGGGTTGAATAAAACTGGTAAAATCATGGAGATTAGCTCCCATCTCCAATTGATGAAGCCAAAAGTTGTGATTCTCATTGAAACTAGAGTTAAGCAAGATACAACAACTAAGATAATAGAGAAGATCAAGTTGTACAAGAATTATATTGACAACTATCAATATTATGGTAATGGTAGGCTTTGGATATCTTGGGATGATAATAGAGTGGATGTTATAGTGGTTAAGGCTACTGATAAGCTAATTCATTGCAAGGTCATGGATAACAATGGTGGTCTTAAGTACTGGTTGACTACTATATATGGGCACAACAAATTTGAAAAGAGGAAAAGTTTGTGGACTGATATGATAAACATGCAGCCTAGTAGTCCAAGCCCTTGGTGTGACGTGGGGGATTTTAATAATGTGGCAACCTCTAATGATAGAATTGGAGTAAAATTGGTTACTGAAGTTGAGTATAGTGACATGAAGGATATGATGGATATTGTTAGCCTCAGTGAGATGGATAGCCTAGGAGACCACTTTGCATTGTGTAATAACCATTATGTAGGAACTATCTATTTTAGGATAGATAGGGTTCTAAAAAATATGGAGTGGTTTAGAGGAAATATAGATATGCACCTCTCTATTAAGCACCATAGTGTATTTGATCATGCCTCGATGCATATAGAAAATAAGTATGGAATTAAAAAACAGACCAAAAGATTCAGATTCTATAATCACTTGGTGGATCTGGTGGGATATGAAGAGGTGGTTAGAAGAAGTTGGAATCTTCCTATCAATGATACTCATATGTATGTGTTGCGGCATAAGTTGAAAAGATTAAAGCCTGAGTTGAATAAGTTGAGTAAAGAGTACTATGGGTTGCATCAACAGGTCATCCAGGCTAGGACTGAGTTGGAGGGGGGCCAACATGCCCTGAACTTGAACAAAATGGATAGGGATTACATGGAAAATGTCAAATTGTGTACTACTAAAGTGATTCAGTTGAATGAGATGGAAGAAAAAATCCTTATGCAAAGACCCAAAATTGATTGGCTTAGAAAGGGGATGAGAATAATGCTTATTATTTTGCTTCAGTAAAAAGTAAGAACTATAACAAGAGTATCAAGAGTCTATAGAAGGATGATGGGAGCTTGGTGACTGAACAAGGAGACTTACAACAGGAGGTTTTGTAATTCTATGCCAACCTTATGGGGAGAGACGGGCAGAATCTTCACCATATTGATGTGGAAGCTATGGGCAAAGGAGCTCAAGTCAGCTAAGCCCATGGAGAATATCTAACTATATAGATTACAGAAGAAGAGATTGTCCAAGCTTTAAAGGATATTGGTGATCTTAAGTCCCCTGGAATAAATGGTTATGGCGCCAAGTTCTTTAAGAGTAGCTGGAATATAATCAAGGCTGATGCGGTGGCTGCGATTCAGGAATTCTTTATTAAAGGCAATTTGTTCAAAGCCTTTAATAGTACCATAATTACTTTGATTCCAAAAAATGAGAGTGCTAGAGATATTAAGGAGTACAAGCCAATTGCAGGATGCACTATTATCTAGAAAATCATTTCAAAAATCTTGACTAAGAGGCTCAGTAGGGTGTTGACTGAAGTGATACATCAAAGCCAGGCTGCTTCATGCCTGGACAAGTCATTCATAACCATATTTTTTTGGCTTTTGAACTTCTTAAAGGGTACAATAGGAAGGGGCCCCCAAGGTGTATGATATAGGTGGATCTACATAAAGCTTATGATATGGTGGACTGGAGGGCTTCGAGAACTGTTTTAACATGGATTGTCATCCCCCACAAATTTATAGGCTGGATCATGAAGGGTGTTAGGACTGTCAGCTATAGATTTAATGTGAATGGAGACTTGACAAAAATTTTACAGGCTAAAAGAGGAATTAGACAGGGGACCCCATCTCCCCCTTGCTTTTTGTTATCATGATGGAGTATTTGAATAGAAAAATCACAAAGATGCAATTGAATCCTGATTTCAATCACCACATGAAATGTGAAAAACTGGCCATAACACACATCGGCTTTGCTGATGACATACTGTTGTTTAGCAGAGGGGACATGATTTCTTTGAAACTTATGTTGTCTGCTTTTACTAAATTTTCTAATTCTACAGGATTGAAGGTGAATCCCAAGAAGTGCAAGATATTTTGTGGTAGAATGGAGCCAGAGATAGTGCATGACATTAAAAGAATGACTGAAGAAGGCCAACTTCACATAAGGTATTTAGGAGTTCCTCTGTCTGATTGGGTATTAGCCATTTTATTCCTTTGGTGGAGAGGATTACCAGCAGAATAAGACATTGGTCTTCCAAATTGTTGAGTATGGAAGGTATGATCCAATTGGTAAAAAGTATATGTATCTCAGTGGTTCAATATTGGATGGCTTGTATCCCTTTTCCCAAAAAGTGTGATAAAGATTGTTGTTATCTGCAGGGGGTTCATATGGACTGGTAAGGATACACCCAGCAGAAAGAGTCTATTAGCTTGGACTATGGTGTGTAGGAATTCCAAACAGGGGGTTGAACATTATTTATCTGGATGTGTGGAATAGGATTGCAATGATGAAATACCTCTAGAACATTCATATGAAGATGGATAACCTATGGGTTCGATGGATCCATAACTATTATATTAAAGGTCAAGACATTTGGGCAATACCTATAACACTGAATTGCACTTGGATTTTTAAGAATATTATGGCTAGTAGGGAGGATGTCTAACAGAATCAAGGGTTGTGGCAGAACATGATCAATAAGCAGAAGTTCACCATGAGCAAACTCTACCATCAAATCAGAGCTGATCAGCTGCAGGTAGATTGATTCCATTTTATGTGTCATAATTTTGCTAGGCCAAGGGCTTCTCTATATATGTGGTTGTTATGTCGTGGTAGGCTGACTACTAAAGATAGATTGAATAGAATGGGGCTTGTTCAAGACACTAGGTGTGTTATGCGTGGTGTGGAAGAGGAAAGCAATTATCATATCATGTTCAAGTGTCACAAAACTGAACTGATTTGGACTGTTGTTTTACAATGGATGGATATTGTGAAGAGAGTGGGCAAATAGATATTGATTGGATTAAAAGGAAGGCCAAAAGCAAAGGGTGGAAATCTGGGGTGTTTAAAGTTCTGGTTGTTGAAGCAATCTATGGAATATGGAGGCTTAGAAATAGTAATATTTTTTATGAGGATAGTGAGAAAATTGGTATAGATAGCATTATAAATAGTATAATTGATACTATTGTATATAGGGGCCGGATGAGGCTTAAATATAGAGGTGGTATTGCTAATTTGTTAATGTAAGTAGTTATAGTAGGGTTCCTTGGTTGAGTACCAAGTGGTTTGTATTGTTTACTTTTTGAAAAATATCAATCTTTTATTTCAAAAAATAATAATAATAACATATTATTGAGAGAAGTTGTCTCATAAAAAATATTATATTTAAATCGTGTGGCTTTTTAAAGATATAATTAATTACATTAATTTTAAAAATAAAATCAATATAATTTATTAAAATATTTTATTGATTTCAATAATAAAGTGAGACATTTCTTTTCAAAAAGCATTATATATTAGTAAAAATTAATAATATATATAGTACATTAATATTTAGAAATAGTAATCATGGATGGACAGAAAGAATATAAATAAACATTTTTATTAAACAAAAATAGTTCTCTATTAAATATGCAATTTTTATGTTAATAATATTTTATCCACTTTCAATTTTTATTTCTAAAAGCAATTGGATTAAAAAGAATACACAGTGTATTCAATCCTTACAAAAGCCAACTAAAAGAATTTTCAATCAACTCAAACCTATGCTAACACTCCAAGGCTCCATACAAAAAGTCAAAAAATTAGTTGGAGTAAGGAATTTCTCTTATACTATAACACTTTCAAACATAAAATTTTACATTCCAATAAATATCATTAAAACTACACTCTGCATTACGAAAACTAAAATTGTTTCTTGCCATCCAAAGGATCCATATGGTTGTCATCCAAATCGAACCAAGTCTCGTATTACCTTTTCTATTCAAATTCGGCCCACATCAATCCAAAAAAACTTCCAAAAACAACCTGCATAAATCTACCACAGCCACACCAACTTCCCATCGAATTCCAAATATTCATAGCCAAAGGAAATTCAAAGAAAGAATGAAATAACGTTTCCATCATTACCAAAACAAAAAATACAGTTTGAATTAGGAAGTTGTATTCCTCTTTTCGATAAAAGCTCCATCGTCGCTAATCTAACCTAAAACAATTTCCATCTGAACAACTTGATTTTTCCCGGAACGTTAAGCTTCTAAAGAAAAGCAAAAGAACTATACTAATCTGGATGAATAAGCTGATCAGTAGTGCAATCCTTCAAGCATTGGTATACTAATCTAACACTGAAATCTGTCGTGTTCACACGGTTCCACACCACAGTATCAGCAACGTCTTTCACTGACTGAGTCGACATTAAAACCTCCTGAAGCTGAGCAAAAGAATCTAACTCCAGGCAAGGACAGTCAGCCACAAATCCCAGCGCAATCCACCTCCAATTGCCATCGCACCAATAACCCATAGAACTCACCATAGCTTCCTTGGAAGGGCTGATGTCAAATAAATCATAGAACAACTCTGCAAGCATCTCTTCGTAGCCAAATTGGCTCTCCAAAAAAATGTGTTATTTCCTTCACCGATAGCATGTTTGATTGAACCTGCAAAGAAAATCCGATGTTAGTAGTAACCTCCTCACTTCTTATTAAATTCTTCCACCAATACGGCGTCGCTCCGTTTGATTTATAATCCTCACACAACAAGTTATTTTCAACAGTCCCATATCTAACTATCAAAATATCCTTTCAAGCAACCTTTATCTTCCAAAAGTTTCCATCTCCACTTCAAAGAAGAACGAGAGATTAAACTCCTTCAAACTTAAAACACTCAAGCCACCCTTTTTAGGACGATACACAATATCTCAATTAAATCAATAAATTCTCAATTTTGCATCACACATATCCCACAAAAAACTATTATACATTTTATCAATCCGAGCCAACACCGTTGGAGACACTATATCCTTTTTCATTAAACCAAAATTTAAATTTTGAAATATAATGGTTTTCTTTCTTACCAAAATTACTACTAGAATGTGATAGTTTTCTACCAAATAATAAATAATACACATAACAGTATTAGACAGCACAACAATACAATATAGTATTTTATATTTTATTGTGTAATGATTAGGCACTAGTGAATAATTTTTGTGTACTATTCTTGATATATCTACATATTAAATAATATAAAATAATTTTTATTTTATATATATATATATATATATATATATATATATATATATATATATATATATATATATATATATATATATATATATATATATATATATATATATATATATATATATATCACTTGTAAAATTAGACTTTAGCAGTTATCATCAAGGATATGAGGTTCAAGCTTTTTTCCAATTCTCCCATGGTGTCTTGACATCTCAAAATTAGATGGCTCAATTAAATACATCTCACTAGATCCATGAACTTCATTCATTGTCTCTCGCATCTTTCGAGAAAGGAACCACAATGTTGACAAAGTAGCTACTTTAAGTGTGACTCTTTACAGGTAAGCCTTAGTTTGGATTTCTGGAGAAACAAGTTGCACATTATTTACTTTATAGAGATTTTGCACTTAATAAAGTCCCCTAGCCCTTCATTTTGGAATATTTACCTTGTCAGATTACTAAGAGAAACATGTCTTGTTCACTAAAGAGAGGCTTGAGGCTCCTACCTTGCATATCTTTTGTTTTCTTTCTATATATTAATAAATAATTTATTCATATGATTAATAGTCGAAATCCTCATATTAAATTGTAACATGGTAACAAATTCAAAAACTAGTATTATCTTGATTTTATTTAGATTTCCATGTGTTCCATATATATGGAAACAAAATAATTCAATAAACACTCCCATGCAAGGACTATATAAGCCAAGGTCCACATGCATGTTTTCAACTTTAATCATTTATTTCATCATCTTAGTAAGTTGTCCTAAGATTCTTAGTAAGTTTAGCTAGCCAAATATCTCTTCAACTCAGACCTTTAAAACAACTCTCATAAAAAATAGAAATAAAAAAGATATAATGAATAAAGATTTAGATTTGATATACAATCAATCTTTTAAAATTGGATATTATTTAAGATCGAATTTATGAACTTGCATATTAGAAAAATGTACATTTTGTTGTGTGTATCCTTGCTAATCATTTAGCCAACATACCCCCGACTTTATTATTTCTTATTGTTCACTCCCTTTTCTTCCCTTGATGGTTAATGTTGATGTCTCTCTATCTAAGTGTAATGGTCATAACAACCATCAAATGATGTTCTTTTGTCTGAGCTTAACATTCATAAGGGTCATTAATGTAGTTGCCTCCTTGTATTCCAAAATCTTATGTATGTTTAAAATCTTATGTATGACCACGTATGGGTTGTTTGATATCGGGCTTGGATCCCGCCTTTAGCTTAAGTTAACCACGAGACTGAGGGAGCTTATTTTAGTGGTATGGTCCATTGATGGTTAGAAAATTAATATTATCGAATGTATCGAAGTTAGAATCGTGAACGAAATCACTTTCCTTAAAAGTATTTCAAGCACTTTCAAAATTGTCTTAGAGTTGGAACACATGAATACCCAGAATAATTCAGTTTCATATTGAATTTGCGCTAGACCGACGAAAATTCAATTATGTAGCGAAAAATGTTTGGAATTTGTACAAGAGGATTTCCGATATGAGATTATTTTCTGAATTTCGGAATGAGATATTTATAGGTCATACATGTGTTGTTTCACAAGGTTGCGACCCTTGATGAAATAACATCTTTTAATCAAAAGTTGCATTGTTTCCAAGCATTACATATATTCATTCCAAAACAACATTTCAAAAAGTGTTGTATATTTTGAATTCGAAATTCAAACTTTCAGTAGCCCAAGACAAATTTAACTACAACTTCTATCAGTGGATGTTTAATGCAAAAACTGATCAAAATTCCTTCAGAGAAATTTAAAGGTAAATTCCACCGGTGGATGTTTAGTACAAAATCTGACTAAAAAAATTTCAGACAGATTTGAAGGCAAATTTCACTAGTGTCTATGGGACACTTATATCTTTTTTAACTTTGTCATATTTGAACACACTCATGGATATTAATTGTCCATTAATTCCAACAATGTTCTAATGTTATCAGACCCTTAACTTAAGTTAATCACGAGACCAGAAAAACTCGCCACCGCTTATAAACAAATAGCTATAATGGTTCTCTCAACTCTTTTCTCTGAGTCTTCTCTGGTCTCTATGCATAGAATGTAGAGATTAGCTGATGTAGAGTTGATCTTGAGTCGATATGAATATATGAATTCACAGTATCTCAAGCACAAGATGTGTTAGGGTAAGTTCTTTGACTTATAAAGAAACTAGATATACAGAGATTTATTCATATTTATATTCATATATCATTAATAGATAGTATATGTGATTCTAAAATCTTTTAAAATATGTATATTCGACTAAAATAAAATAACTTACGGTATTTCTTTATATAAAATAATTTATTCATATTGAAATTTGTATGTTGTTACCGCACAAAACTTATAAATAATTGTCATGGTTATATCGTGATAAAATAGATTTGTTTTTTTACCGTTAAATTATGACTAATCTACACGCTTTCAATAACTTAAGACAACTATGATAATATAGATCGGTTAAAAAAATTTAAAACACATATGATTGATTAAAATAAATCAAATTTTGTTATCTTTTTAGTTAAATAATTAAAACATAAAATAAAATAAAATATAAATATTATTAGAATATATAAAATATAAATTATTAAAAATAAAATATTTTTAAATTTTGTATATTTTTAAAATAAATAAAGATATGTTATCTCTCTAATCAAAATGACTTTTAAATGATTTTTTGCATATTTTTATATTTTGTACATAGTGGAATTCTGAAAAAGAGAGGTCTTTGCACAGGGAAATCTAATGTCTCCCCTACTTTTTGTGATAGCAATGGAGTACATGAGAAGATGTATGGAGAAATTACAAAAGGTTATAAATGGAAGAAGATCTTGTTCATAAACCATGCTAGACCTTGATTAATCTTCACTTTATGGCTAGCTCTTCATGGTAAGCTCCCAACAAAAGACATACTAGATAGAATCAAATTCATAACTGATGGAAAGCATAGTTTTTGTACTAAGGTTGAAACTTTGGATCACCTTTTGTTTGAATGTAAAACTATACATGATATTTGGAAAGGCATCTGAGATTGGATTGGTTGTAAGGGATCCCACAGGTTAGTCAAATGAGAAGAAATAACTCATCCTTGAAACAAAAAAAGAAATGGTTGAAGCGTAATTTGCTTAAAATTGCAATAGCTGAAATAGTTTATTGCATATGGATAAGGAGAAATGAAAATATATTTTCTCAAAAGAAAATAGACACACATTTGAAAGAAAATATTATGGGTTAATTATATGAAATAGGGCGAGTTTTGGTTTTTTTTCCTGAAGTAATTTTTTTGTGAACGTCCCCTTATAAAACAAATAATCCATTTTTACCACACATATCCCTTGTTTGGGTGAGTGTGTATCATGTTGTTTTCGATGTGACATTGAAGTTTTCCATGTGGATTGCCTATGCGGTATAATTTTTTATTACATATACAGATTGAATAAAATCCCTCTAATCTAGGGTTTTTCTTCCCCTTCCGTTGTTCCATTGTTCCTCTAATCTAGGATTTTCCTTCCCCTTCCGCCATTCCAATTTTGCTTCCCCTTTTGCGTAGTTCTTCCACTTCATTCGTTCATCCCATAAATTGGAATCATGTATTTTGGAAGCTACGTTAACCTAGTCTCATTTCCAAGTTTACTCAGATGTGGTTGTGATAGAGCAATGAAGATGTAGGTCTCCAATACAATTAAAAACCGTAATTGAAAGTTCTAGAAATGTCGCAATGATGGGGTAAGTATGTTTGTAGATTAATTGGTAAGATTTGATAGCAAGTTTTGATTTTTTATTAACTTTAGCAATTGTGGAAATCGTATTTTGTAGACTGAGAATGACTGTGAATTATTCTTATAGGATGACGAAATTGGAGACTCTATCAAAGGGAATAATGTTATTCAACCATTTTGTAAGAAGTGTGAGATACTAGAAGTAAATTTTGAAACAATAACAAAGAAATTAGAGAAGTTGAAGATGAAGCTTGAAGCTCAGAGAATGATTAATATGAAGCTCAAGATAGCAATTGTTATGTTTTGTTTGATTATTGCTATATTGTATAACTTTATGTAATTTTAAGTTGGTTCACTAGTTAATTTTTTTTGGTTAGCAGTAATATGTATTTTGAAACTTCTATATATCAATGTAGAAACACCACCCATGTAAATCGTCTCTCCATCACTTAGCATTATGAACTCTCCTCCATGGCGAAAAACAATGTTAAATAGTTCATTTTTCTGAAATTATAAACTTAATGTAAGGAAAAAAAACCACAATGCATGTTTGATTAAAGTAATGGAGCAAGAAATTGAAAGTCACTTGAGACGAATCGCCCAGAGCTTCGCAGTTCCCAACCATGGCTCCGTTGAACCTTTCAATTCGTCTTCTTCGTTGAACCCTTGAATTCGTCTTCTCCCTTCGCAGCTTCCAACTATGAACCCTAAAAATTTCATGGGGGTAAACATGAATGTATATATGTGTGTTTTCAAAATCACAGTCACATAGAAAAAGTGATACACAATCGCATAGATAACATGATACACAGTTACGCAAACAAGGGATAGGGTAAGGTAAAAATGAATTTTTTGTTTTTATAAAGAGGCGTTCTCAAAAAAATTATTCCAGGGGAGCAAAACCAAAACTCGCCCTAATGACAAGGGATCATATAATTAACCCAAATATTATTCAAAGTATAACAGTTGTCACACATTTGAAAAAAATATTATTCAAAGTATAACAGGGAAATGCAATATACATTGAATGCTAAATAGTCATATTAATACCAGGACATTAAACATAGAATAGTTTTGTTGGTTGGTCTTGTCTATTTCTTGAATCTGTTGGGATCGAAGTGTAATTGTTGTTTTGATAACTACATAAGCATAAAAATCTATTTATGTGTCTTTATGCACATTTCAGTTGTAGCTTCGATCATTACTCTTTTCGTTCATATTTATAAGCAAATTTTAATTTTTTAGATTTATTGAATAAATGATGTATTTGGACTACATATAAGTTATATACATCAATTATTCAATAAATTATAAAAGTTAAAATTTAAATAAATAATGTATTTAAGTTACAAATAAGCTTAATAAAATGGTCAATATATAAACAATAGTCTTTAGAATGTTAACTAGTAGAGTCTCCCACATGATTTTATGTTGGTGTGTGACAAATGCCACACAATATAAAACTTTTTTAATATAATAAATTTGAATGAATTTTTTAAATTAAAAATTATATAAAAAACTAGAATCCAGCCTAATTTATAGAATTTGGTGATCCTTTGGTTTTGACTGATTTTTTAAGTTTATATATGGTTCCACCATCATTTTTCCTGTTTTGGTGCAGATCAGTGATGGTAAGAATTAAAATATATAATATATTCTTAGAAATTTTGAAGAGATAAAGATAAAATAGAGATAAAGTAGAATTATATTTTAATATAATAAGATATTAGTGATAAAGAAAAATACTATCTAGAAGAGTTTCCATATAAATTAATCAGTCTTAAAATGACTGATTTAGTTAATCAATTCATTGCATATAAAATGAAGAAATTCTATGAATACAAAAGAAATATAATAAATTAAAAGTGATATGAATAGATTAATAAGAAGGCACAATCAAATAAAATGCCTAATATATTTTACGATATTTATTTTAAAAGAATCTAATAATGAAAAACATAATTAAAATTAAATATTAAAGGTTAACTTACAATTTTGATTCTTCTATTATGATTTTGGATCATGCTAACATGTGTCCTAAGACACATGTTTAGCATACTATAATTAGTAAATATTAAATGCGATGAAATTATATTTAAAATTTTAAAAAATTAAACACACAAATTTCAAGAGAATATTTCTATAAATAGATTATTAATATTTTCCTATGATTTTTTTTTTATGAAATCAATCCTCTTATTTTATTTTTAAACCGTTTTAGTCTCTCTTACTTATTTTTTATCCAAAAAAAGGGTGATGTGTAATTAGTTTTAATGGGTGACATTTATTTAATGATATGATTCCACTTGACCAATCTTTATTTAGATGTCATTTTTTATTTGTTATATTTATTGAATTAAACTAAAATAATTTTAATATCTAATAAAATTAAAATTAAAATTTCTAAATTAAATTTATAAAAAAAAAAGTATCACTCTCTAATAGATCGAATGACTTTTATTTTTAATTTTATTAGATTTTAAGAATATTTTAATTTAACTTAGTAAATAAAATAAAAAATGACATACAAAATGAGGTGGGCCAAGTGTCCATGTCCACGTCACTAAATAAATGTCACCTTTTAAAAACAATAAAACATCATTTTTTTCTTTTACCAGAAATAGATAAGGGGATCAAAACTGATTAAAAATATCATAAGGAAATTGATTTCGTAAATGAGTCAATAGTGTGATCAAAACAATAATTTAGTCAATATTTAAAGATATATTTGTTATAAAAAATACTTATTTAAAAAAAATTATTTAAATAGAGAAATAGTAATACCAAATTAATCTATATATATATATATATATATATATATATATATATATATATATATATATATATATATATATATATATATATATATATATATATATATATATGCTAAAATAATTTTTATGCAGTGTTACTATGTTTTTTTCATCATCAAATCT
This sequence comes from Lathyrus aphaca, assembly GCA_963966055.1. NCBI lineage: Eukaryota > Viridiplantae > Streptophyta > Magnoliopsida > Fabales > Fabaceae > Lathyrus > Lathyrus aphaca. The sequence goes on along the minus strand of OZ014523.1, from coordinate 60,868,458 downwards.
GATTTGGGATTAATTTAGGTATCAAGTAATTTTAATCTCCTTTCGATCATAATTGTGAGGAACAAATCATGATTATCCCTGTTAAGTTCTACATCAATCACTGTTGGACCAATTAATTATTATTAATTAAAATAGAAGTCAAACAATATATAAATTTTGACCATTATAATTAATTGACAACATAAAATAAATATACAATGTCAAGGCATACGAGTCAATGTTTTCTTCGATTCTTTCTTTTAGCATATTTGATGCATGCAATTCAGTTTGAAAGGAGATATAAACTAAATTTTAATTCAAAAAAATTCTTACATTATCCCTTACATTGTCTAAGAAAAAGTTTACCAGACAATAATTTAATTTTTTTAATAAGCTCTAATCATGACTAATTTCATTGTATTTAAACAAATATATAACATAATTCCATGTGCTCTATAGGTGAAGTTATGGGTGTTTTATGGTGCAGGTCGGCTCGCGAATCTACCGACTTAAATTGAAGAGTTGTTGAAAGATGAAGATAAAGTGTTTGCAATGTTTTCTTGTTTGTAGAGAGTCAAATAGTAATTGAAGGGTTACCAGTGGTATGTGAATTTTCGAAGGTGTTTTCAAATGATATTTCATATTTACCGCCATAGAGATGTGAAGTTTGTTATTATCTTGTTCTTGGTACTAGACATGTTTTTATGACACCATACAAAATGTCAGCGTCAAAGTTGGGAGAACTGAAGAATCTTATGGGAGACTTACTTGAAAAGAAATTTATCAGACTAAGTGTGCCACCTTGGGAAATTCTAGTATTGTTGGTAAGGAAGAAGAATGGTAGTATGCGGATGTGTGTTGATTATCGACAGTTAAATAAAGTGACGATTAAGAACAAGTATCCACTTTCGAGAATCGACGATTTCATAGACCAGGTGGTATGAGCTTATGTGTTTAGAAAAAATAATTTGAGGTCAAATTACCATCAGATTCGAGTTAAGGATGAAGATATTCAGAAGACGGAGTTTAGAAGACGATACGATCATTACGAATATTAAGTGATTCCTTTCGGAGTGTCAAATGCACTCAGTATATTTATGGAGTATATGAATCACATTTTTCATCCTTATCTTGATCGGTTTATCGTAGTCTTTTATCGATGATATTATGATTTATTCTAAATCGAATGAAGAACACGCAAAGCATTTGAGGATTGTATTATAGGTGTTAAAAAAGAATAAGTTGTTTGTGAAGTTATCAAAGTGTGAGTTATGGTTGCAAGAGGTAAGTTTCCTTGGGCATGTTATTTTTAGTAATGACATTGCATTGGATTCATCCAAAGTAGACATAGTGATACTATGGGAGGCTCCTAAATTAGTTATAGAGATCAGAAGTTTCATGGGGTTGGCAGGTTATTATCACAGGTTTATCGAAGGGTTCTAAAATTTAGCCATTCTGTTAACTAAGTTGACTAGAAAGGGTCAGACTTATGTGTGGGATATTCATTGTGAAAAGAGCTTCAGAGAGTTAAAGAAGAAGTTGACTATAGATCCAATTTTTATTTTGCCAAATCCTCATGAACCATTTGTAGTATACTGTGATGCTTCTAAAATGGGTTTGGGTGGCGTGTTGATTCAAGATAGTAAAATGGTGGCTTATGTTTCATGATAATTGAGGGTACATGATATGAATTATCCTACTTGTGATCTAGAGTTGGCAACAGTGGTATTTGTGTTGAAAATTTGGAGGCACTATCTTTAAGGATCAAGATTCGAAGTGTTTAGCGACCATAAAGATTAAATATTTGTTTGACAAAAAAGAGTTGAATATAAGGCAGAGAATAACGTTGAAATTTACAAAGGAGTACGATTTTGGCTTAAATTATCATCCAGGTAAAGCTAATATTGTGGCTTATATCGAAAGTCTCTACATATGTCACTATTGATGGTTAGAGAGTTGGATCTCATTAAGTAGCTTAGATATTTGAGTACGGTTTGTGAATTGACACTAGGAAGTGTGATGATGGTATGTTGAAGGTGAATAATGAACTCCTTAATGAAATTAGGGAGAATCACTAGCTAGATGTGAAGCTGGTAGATTTATTCTCTTCAGTGAACCTAAATGAAGAAAGTGACTTTAAAGTGGATAAGCAGTGAGTGTTGAGGTTTCGAGGTAGAGTATATGTGTCTGATAATTTTGAGCTAAAGAGGAAGATTTTAGAGGAAAGGCATAGAAGCAGTGTAAGTATTCATCTTGGGGACACTAAAATGTATCAGGACCTCAAGAAAATATTTTGGTGGCCAGGAATCAAGAGAGATGTGACACAATTTGTGCATGCAAGTTTGCCTTGCCAGAAGTCAAAGGTAAAGCACGATAAACCTAAGGTTTTGATGCAACAATTAGATATTCCATAGTGGAAATAGACTAGTATTTTGATGGAATTTGTGACCTGATTATCGAATACACTAAGAGGGTTTGTCAAAAGAATTTAATATTGTGTACATAATATGATTCAAATCTAGAAGGTTAAAATGAATATTCACACAAAAATTAATATAAATATATATATATATATATATATATATATATATATATATATATATATATATATATATATATATATATATATATATACCCAACCCATTACGGATTGAATAATTTAATGGATATTCACACAAAAATTAACGGATATTTAATTATTTGTTTTCTTACGGGAATGAATTCGGATTTAATGGTATCCGTATCCGCAAAAATTTATATCCGTTAATAATTAATAAAATTACTTAAATATTTATTTATTTAATCTAAAATAATAATTATTATTATTATTATAATTATTATTATTATTATTATTATTTTATTAAATATGAAACTATTTTTATTATTATTAACATTATTATTATTATTATTATTATTATTTTATTGAATATAAAATTATTATTATTTTATTCAATCTAATATATCCATTTGATAAAATAAAAATAAAATAAATGTGATTTACTTTTTATTATTATTATTATATTTAAATTTGAAACTAATTTAATTTGTCTTTAAAAGAGATTAAATATTTAATTAATTATATTATTTTAAAAAGTTAAATAATACTAATATATATATATATATATATATATATATATATATATATATATATATATATATATATATATATATATATATATATATATATATATATATATATATATATATATATATATATATATATATATATATATATATATATGAATATTAATAAATATTCGTTGGTATCTTAAAGTTCACGAATATTCGTATGATAGATACCAACAACTCAAGTATGAGACTAGGGATAGAAATATGTCTGACTTACTAATTGGGGTCTAAGGCCTATCCTACATAGGTCAAGGTCATGTCAATTTGTTTTTAATAGAAAAGGTCTAGGTTTTTTTATTAGTCTACTTAATTAAATATGCTAGATCGCATGTCATAGAAAAAACCTTATAAGCCTATCAGACTGACCTATTTATTAAATATGAATGAATTTATTGTTTTTATATTGTATTTTATTATTTATATTAAAATACAAGAGTAAAACTTAGTTATATTAAAAAATTTATGAAAATTAGTTGAAAGAAATCCTATGAATAATGTTATAAGGTGTTTTTATAAGTTCTCTCAAACAAATCATCTCACAAAAGTCACACAAATATTTAGTTTCATTATAATTTTGATTCTCTAGTCTATTTAAATATTTGTTGAATTTCTTATTTACACATATTTAAATAATATAAACTTTTTAAATAGATTATTAGATCAATTAGACCTTCGAAAAGATCATGTTCAAATCAAAATATAAGTTTTTGTTTGGTTATAGATCAGACTTAGATTTGAATTTTCTTAACAAGTTAAATCCAAATCTAACAAAGTATAGCTCGGCTCAGCCTATTATTATCATATATGAGACGGAAAAAAAAATAAAGGTAGAATCATTTTTATTAAGTCTGACCTTTTGTTTGGTTACAGGTCAGACTTAAATTTGAATTTTTTTAACAAATCAAATTCAAAGTCCGGTAAAACATAGCTCAGCTCAGTCTATTATCATCCCTATATGAGACGCAAAAGAATAAAGGTAGGAACATTTTTATTAAATGAGATGTGGATAGAGAAGGATTAGTACACATACCATGGATAGCGCATTGTCATATGAGTGTCCTTGAATTCCCAATTTGAATTTATGAAAAGGAAAGTTGAACTGCCACTATATCATAAATTATTTTTTTATCCATAAATAGTAACACAAGTAGTAGAAGATAGAGAGGAGACACAATTATTCTGTTGTCCCCATCTCTCTCATGCCTACCAAAACCATGTCATCTCTCTCGTTAAAGAATTAAAGTGATTAAAATGTGCTTATTTTTTTATTAGTCTTTGAACACGTGATACAAACTTACAACTAAATTCATGTGTAAACTGTAAACATAAAACTTCAATATTCACCTTTTTTTTTTGGGATGAAGACACCAATCCACTTTTCCATTCTTCCTCCTCCTTTGTAATGTACTTTTAATCAGTTTTAAAATAAAAACTTATCTAATTAAAAGATAAAGTTATATGTAGTTCGATTTAATTTTTGATAACTAATTGAAAAAAAAATTGATTTATCTAATTCAAAATGGATGTTTGGTTCTACTCAAGAAGTAAAAGTAATTCCACTTTTTTTAAAAAAATATATGATATATTTAATCAAAATCAATTTCAAATAATAAATTTATTAAAAATTAATTTTGTACATTGTATAAACTAAACACACTTATTTAATCAAAATCAATTTCATATAAATAATTTATTCAAAATTAATTTGTATCACCACATAATCAAAGATATGCTTAATGCAATTTACTATGCATCAATTTTTGGATATCAAGATGAGCTTAGTTGAGTTTTAAACGATAGCAAAGGAAAGAATTGGAAAAGTAAAATTATGAAGTGTGTATTTGCAAAAGCGATCTATGAATTGTGGAGATATTAAAATCAGATTTACTTTATGAAGTGTGCTTTTTATTTTTTAAAAACTGATATTACCTGTCTTACATTAAGTGCACTAACTTTAAATCCATTAAAATAATTGATTAAATTAAAATAATAAGTATTATAAAAATATTTATAATTAATAATTAATAAATTAATGAAATATATTATACTGATAAAATATATGTATATAATTTTATACAATTCAATCTCTCACTCAAAGCATCTCACTTAGGGGTGGCAAAACGGGCCGCCCGCCCCGCCCCACACCGCCCCGCCTAAAGCCCGCCAAAAAACGAGCGGGGCGGACATGTCCGCCAAGTTGAAATGGGCATAAAAGTTTAGCCCGCCCCACCAAAGTGGAGGGTTGGCGGGCGGCGGGCTTTGCCCGCCTTCATTATTTATTTATTTTTTTCTATTTTTTAAAATAAATTAAATGATTTTTTTTTAATTTCAATAAAAAAAACATCATACCAACATTTTGAAAGCATAAATGGCAAAAGACTAAGTCCATCAAGTATTAATCTTCAATAAAAAATAGAACTTTCAACAAGCTTTCACCTAAATTATAAGCAAAATATAAGGAAAAATATTTATTTCATAGGTGCGGCGGGCTTTGGCGGGTGGCGGGTTTTGGCGGGCGGGCTTTGGCGGGTGGCGGTCTTTAGCGGGGCGGGCTCTGGTGGGCGGCGGGCTCGAAATCCCAACCCAACCCACCATTTTTAGACGGGTGCGCGGGCCGGACCGGCGGACCACGACCCGTTTTGCCACCCCTAATCTCACTCATAGAGACCTCAGTACGTTCTAATAAATTGGACCAAATTTTTAATTTTATATTTAGAAAAATTTTACCCCAACAATTTTAAAAATGTTAATTTTTTTCTTTTATTTTTTATTATTTTTTATTTTTTATTTTTTATTATTCATGTCAATTTTTATTTATCGGAAGACTTGTCGAAAATGTACCAAAATACTTAGGTCAAGAGTTCCGGTCTTAATAATATGATTTGGAGATATTATTAAGATACTGGAATATTTTTTGGAATATTTTTTGAAAGTATTCTGGTTAAAAATATTTCTAAATGAGTTTCAGCAACGGTTAAAAATCGTGGCCTAAAGTAACGAATATCATTCTGGGACACTTTAAAAATATTCCGGTTAAAATAATTTCTAAATGAGTTTCTGCAACTGATAAAACAGTTGCCTAAAGTAACAAATATCATTTGGTTCATTTTTTAAAGTGTGGCGGCATGATATTCGTTATTTTAGATCACGATTTTTAACCGTTAAAAAAACTCATTTAGAAAATGTTTTAACTGAAACACTTTTAAAAAATATTTTGGTGTCTTAATAATACATCTAAATGGTATTATAAAGACCAAAAATTTTGGTCTAAATATTCCGATACACTTTCGACAAATTTTTCGATGAATAAAAATTGATACGAACAATAAAAAATAAAAATTATAAGAGTATTGATATAACTATAAGGATATGTAATTAAAATTTCTAAATATTTAGGATTGATATAGCCCAGCCAAACTTTCAACCTATCCATAAAATAAAATCAAGCTAAAATGTTAAAAGGTTCAAACTTTCAATTAATTTTTAATCATAATTAATTTTAAATAATCAATTAACTTAAAATTATTATTTTTCACCGTGTAATCGAACACACAAAATTAACCAAAATAAATTTAAAAATAAAATAAAAATAGTTAAGTCAAAATCAAATTTTAACATTGCAGAATCAAACATACTTTAATTCAATTTATTATGTATCAACTTTTAGATGTTTAAATTTAAAATTAATTAATTAATTAATATAATAAAAAACATAATAAAATAATATATATGATGCACAATATAATATATTAAAAATTGATTAAATTAAGGTAATTGATTAAATTAAAACAATAAATATTTTAAAAATCTTTAAAATTAATAAATAATAAATTAATGGAATATATTATTCTAATAAAATATATGTATATAATTTGGTACAATCGAATCTCTCACTCAAAGCATCCTGCTCTTTGTGACCTCATATTTGCAGGACTGCCTACATTCTAATAAATTGGACCAAATTTTTAATTTTTATTCAGGGTTGATATAACCCACCTCAACTCTCAACATAGGTCGCATTTCATCGGTCTCTCAGGCAATTAGTTCATTTTTGAAAATTCCCTTTAGTTTTCGAAAATATATTTTCGGAAGTATTTTTATTATTTAACATTGATTTTTTTCGAAGATGCATCTCCAGAAACACCATAAAATATATATTTTATTAGTTTTTGAATCAGATCCCTAAATTTACAAACAAATTATTTCCTTAGATATATCTACAGAAAAGTTCCTTAAATATACATCCAAAAATAATTTTTCTCATAAAATATTAAATATACATTTCAACCAATAAAGTGTTATTTATATATTAATTAAATAAAATATTATTTATATAAAAATTATTTAATTAAACATTTTATAATATATTAATTAAATAAAAATATATTAAATAATAAAATGTTATTTATATAAAATTTATTTAATTAAACATTTTATAATATATTATTATTAGTTTGAAACTAAAAATTAAATATTTTATATAAATAATATTTTATTTAATTAATATATTTTTATTTAAAAAAATTATAATATAAAATAATTTATTAAGTTATTGTTCTCAATTTTATTTAATTTTTTTAATAAATATAGTTGTACAATTATATTTGATTTAAATAAAATTAAAATTGATACTATTATTCTACTATTAAAAAATATGATAAAAAATTGTTTATGGATGTATATCTAAGGAACTTTTCCGTAGATATATCTGAGGGAGGAAACAGTTTATTTGTAAATTTTGGATATGACTCAAAAACAAATAAAATATATGTTTTATGGTGCTTCTTGAGATGTATGTCAAAAAAAATTAATGTTGAGTAGAAAAATATGTTTCCGGAGATATATCTCAAAAAATGAAAGGTATTTTCAGAAACGCGTCAGGTGCCTAAGAATTTCATAAGGTGAATTAAGAAATTCACTAAAGATAAAATCGAGCTAAAATGTTAAAAGGCCTGAATTGATCAGATCAATCGAGGATTGACGCGAAACATCGAAATAGGAATTAAACATTACATTTGAAGCGGCTTGATGACCATAATATCTTGATAGGAGACAAATGAGCAATAAATATTAGAGTTAAATATGTTTTTGGTCCCTATAAATATCTCAATTTTTATTTTTAGTCCTTATTAAAAAAATAATAAATTTTAGTCCCTAAAACTTTTGTATGCATGCAATTTTAGTCCCTGTTGTTTTCTAAAATTTTGAAAACTATTTAATTACCCTTAAATTTTTAAAATTTTGAATAATTCTTTTTATCCATGTTTAGAATACTATAAAATATTTATTTACTAAATTTTAGAATTTTTTAAAATGAGAAGAATTAAATATGAATTTTTTAAATTTCAAAATATAATGATAAAGTACTGAAAACCTCGACTTAGAAATCAAATTTTGAGTTCTTTTTTTTTCGAGAAACTTTTTATAACATTTTAAAGATGTCTGCAAAATAATCATTTAAAAATACATATTTATTTAACATGAGAGACTAAAACTATGTGCATAATAATTTTGTAAGGATTAAAATATCGTATTTTTTTAATAGAGACTAAAAATGAAAACTGAGATATTTATAGGGACTAAAAACATGTTTAACCCTAAATATTATGGCTATCAGGACTTTGGACTTTATAATATAAGGAGACTTTATAATATAAGGAGCCTAATCGCAAATAGAATTAGGGTTGGAATAAAAGTGTACAATTAACATAGGCTTATTCAGTAAAACAAAATAGGTCTTTGACCATATAAAAAGTATTTTAAATTTGTTAGGTCAATGTATTTAAATAAATATGAATTATTTAAATATTATTATATATTGTTTATTATATTATGAATTTAAATATAAAAATAAAATTTATTATCTTAAACAATTTATTGGTCAACTTAAACGTGCCAAAACCTAACCCAATTTAGCATATTCCTATCTCTAGATAAAATGAACATTGTGTTCATACGAATCACACAAACAATTATCCATCACTCTTATTGACTTTGTTCCTGTGAAGTTATCAATAATGTACTCAATATGTACAAGTTTAATTCAATTTAACCAAAATAACATTTATACACATCAAATATTTAGTTTTACCATTTTCATTTTTTAATAAGTTTACCATCTTAATATGTGTCGATTTTGTTGAGAATATAAATTCAAGTGTGAGTTAGAGTCCTATAATAATTATAAATATGGTGTCTCTCTTACTTGTGTTTCTATTGCCCCAACATATATTAGTTTATTAGGAGGAGTATCAGGAGTATCAACATTGGACAAGAACAACACATTGGGTGAATATTGATATTTCTTTCACTTGTGTTGCTCTTTCTCCAATGTTGATGATCCTCCTCGTGACTCAACACATGGTATTATGAGTCTTTAGTTTGAGAAAGTGACAATCTTACTTGTATCGAAATGCCCAGAAAGAGGTGTCCCGTTGAAATCGAAATACCCAAGAAGAGGTGTATCGAAATGCTCAGAAAAGTGGTGTTTGTCAACGGCGATACAAGTGTATATGGACAAAAGAGTTTCCACTTGGGGGAGAATTGTGGACCTCACACTTGAGAGAAACTGTTGAGAATAATAAATTCAAGTGCGAGTTGGAGTCATACATTGATTATAAATGTTAAGAGTTGAACATTTATAAGTGAAAGAATTCATACACCTATCACATTAAAGTTTTGAGTGAATATGTGATGTGTCTCTCACTTATATTACTATTCCAATGTTGATGTTTTTCCTCATGACCCAACACATTTAACATATGTTTGGTTTTATGTTGGACCATCCCAAATTGATTATATAATGAAGAATTGATTTTAATATATTTGATTGATCTCGAGTAAAATTAATTATATTTTTTAGTCATAAATATAGATTTCAACTCACTTTATAAAAATTCATCTAAATATACATTATTTTACTTTCAACTCACTTTTAATTAGAATCAACTTTATAAAATCAATTTATTCAAAATTAATCTTCTTTACCATAGAATTAAACACTTGCTAGATTTTAACAGTCATAATTATTCTCGATCCAAAATTTAAAAAAGAAAAGAAAAGAAAAAAAACAATTGCTTCAAAATGAATTACTTTATCAAAATTTCCAATATTTTTTTCTTCAAATTATATCTCTTGTGAATAGTTTTCATTGCTCCGAATTCAATAAAAGAAAGGAGAGATTTAAAAATACTATAAAAAAATTAGGGTTAAATATGTTTTTGGTCCTATAAATATCTCATATTTTATTTTTAGTCCTTATTAAAAATAAAGATTTTTTGGTTCCTAAAAAAATTTTATGCATTTTTAGTCCTTTCTATTTTCTAAGATTTTAAAAACTATTTAATTACCTCTAAACTTATATATTTTTGAATAATTTTTTTCATACGTGTTTAGATTTCTATAAAATGTTTATTAACCAAACTATATAACTTTTTAAAATGAGAATAATTAAATATGAATTTTTAAAATTTCAAAAGATAATGATAAAAATAATGAAAATCTCGACTTAAAAATCAAATTTTTAATTATTTTTTTTTCGATGAACTTTTTACAACGTTCTAAACATATCTCTAGAAGAATTATTCAAAAATACACATTGGTTTAATAGTAGGGACAAAACTACGTGCATAATAATTTTGTAGGGACCAAAACACGTGATTTTTTTGTAAAAACTAAAAACAAAATTTAGTAATTTTATAGGGACCAAAAACATATTTAACCCAAAAAATTATTTAAAAAATCTAGAACAATTTAAATAGAAATATGATTTTGATAGAATGGTAAAAGTTGTCTATATAACCGATCCCACTTTTAATGAAATAAAATTTGATAATTATTTTTTAATTTATAGTAAAAAATAATTAAATATTATAAAATAAAAACATTTTAGTTAAAATACTTTTTTTTTCTTTTATTTATATATATATTTTTAATGAATAAAAGATAGTCAACTAAATTAAATATTATAAGATTACAATATTATAATATTAAGGCTCTTTTTGATAAGATACATTTTTGAGTTTATAGTTAGCTTTTAAGTTCATGACAATTTATATCTTATTTGGTAACGGTCTTTTTATCATGAGTTTATAGTTTATTTTTCTAATTTATAATTATAATTTATATTTTAGACGTTATTTAAATAACGTTTTAGTTTATAGCTTATTATTCTTTCTTTTATTTTTACTTTTATTGTTTTAATAAAAATTCACTTTTATCCTTTTTAATTTATTTTAATTTAAATAAAATAATATATATTAAATATTTTTATGTTATTTTACATTTATAGGTTAGTTTTACCGAACACTTCAATTAACTTATCAGTTATTAGTTATCAATCATAAACTATCAACTATAAACTATAAACCATCAGTTATAAACTATAAACTATCAGTTAACTTATCGATCAATTATTATTTTTATCAAACAAAACCTAAGATCCTAGTACTATCTTATTCATCAATTCAACATTGTCGCAATTCGATATCATCTAACTTGGCCAAGAAAAATTACATGTGAGCAATTCCTCGAGTAAAAAAAAATACTACACAATTTAACACATTTGATAGATTTTTATGTCTTATTTGTTAGAGAATTCGATCTCTCACTTGTGCATATAAAATCATATGTTTTTATGTCTTATTTGTTAGAGAATTCGATCTCTCACTTATGCATATAAAATCATATAGTAAAGGAATTAATTGTTATGCATTATCAGTGTAATAAAATTTATACCATCAATTCATCACAACTATTTATAATCATTATTTTAAATATAATTAAAATAAAAATCAAATATAAATATAATTTTGGATCTGACGATTATCATTCCCTGACAGTGTATTACACTCTATGTATTAGTGTGTTCCAATTAAATTCTATATTAAAACTCATTAATCCTTTAACTAAATCCTTATTATCTTGAAAGATTAATCTCCACATAATACCCACACAAAAAAAAGATTGTGCAGAAAACACTCCAAACTACACAATGACAATGACAAAATGACAATCAAAGCTTCCCAAACAAAATCCATTTGTTATTATTAATTGTAATGAACATATAAAATTCCCAGATAAACATTGAAAAACTACTACAAAGTTTAGAACAAAATTATGGGAATTTAGGAAGAGGAGTCTTTGTAGTAGTAAAACTAAAACCGAAACCAAATGAAAAGAAAACATCCTAAACTGGCTTGCTAGCTAGCTAGAACAACAACATATTACAACAAAACACTCAAAATATGAGTGTAATGTCGTAATTATAATTCCCAAATTTTAATAAGGTGGTGGAGGGGGACGCCAGAACATATCATGTCCGTGTCCATGTCCCACATTGTGTCCACCACCATTCAGCAAATTCGGATTCATATTGAATTCACCTAATCCATGAGATGTTGTTGCACCACTTCCACTTGCAGAACCAGTAACAGACACAGAACCAGAAGCACCACCATCATTGTTGTTGTTGATAATATTAACCTCTTGTCCCATGTTTTCCTCTTCTGCTTGTTCATCTTCCAGAGGCAGCCTCTCATAAGTAGCATTAGCAAAAGTAGCAGCAACAACCATAACAGGTCCGGACGCAATCAGCGTCCCGACCACTAATCCTCCGACAACCTGTCCCTGAACTCCAGCGAGATACACTGTCAGCCCCGTCGCCTCCGGTGGAGATGGCGGAGGCAGAAAAGCACCGGAGAGTGACAGAATGTCATACCTCCCCGGAAGAGCAATCATACCTCCCGGAGCAGTCGGTTGCCGGAGAGTCACATTGGTAACAACGCCAGTACCACTGAGAACCGAAACACCGCGGTGACGACGGTTAGCAAAAGTGGAAATACTCTCAGAAACATCGCTTCCGTTGGCGATTTCCAAGATGTGGCTACGAAGAGCGTTTGGTGTTTCCTTTGTTATCACCACCGGCGGTTTCGGTTTGTTCTTCGAACCTGGAGGTCGGCCGCGTGGACGGCGTCCGCTTCCGGTGTTCTGGTCGTCGCCGTCACGGTCATTGTTATCATCTTCGCCGTTAACGTTGACGGTGCTGTTGTTACTCATCGTCGGAGTAACGTTACTGTTACTGTTGTTGGTGTTGCTTTCCATGAACTCTTGCTCTCTTCGCAACAGAACCCGGTTCGAACCGGTTTGGTTCTCTCCTTCAACCGGGTTTGGGTTTGGGTTTGCTTCCGGTTGTCTTCCATCCCACCACCGATTCGCCATCTTTCTAAAATCAAAAAACAAATAGACTTTTTCAGAACCCAGAAAATAATTAATCAAATGAATAAACAAAAAATAAAACTTTACTTTATTCATTTTTCATTTTTGTATATTCAGATCTCACCAAAATATCACAGCCACAGAATCAATTGAACTAATATAATGAATAAATAATTAAATAAAGAAATAAATAAAAAACCTTATCCAAGATTATAAACCAGCTTAGACACAAAAACAAAAATAAATAAACTTAAATAAAAAGAAACCTTGCTAAGACACAAGAGAAAAACAAGATCTAGTTGAAAAACTTGAAATGTTTTTTGGATGTTTTGTAAAAAGGGAAAGAAGAAGGTGTTGATGAGTATTTGAAGGTACTTTTGTTTGTGTATTTGTGTGTATATTGTACGGTTGTTTCTTTTGACTTACAAGCAAAAACAGATTTTGTGTTTATGTGTGTTGTGATAAATTTCAAGATTTTGAAAAAAGACAAAATATATGATGACCCTACCACTTGTTATTATTATGCCACCTAACAAAATTACCTTGGAATTATTCAAAAAAGGGAAAAATGATTTAGTGCAAGTTGCATAAATGGGAATGATTGTGAAGAAATGAAAAAATGGGCCATAATAAGGGATGGGAGTATGAGGATGAGTTGAGGTGTGGCAGTGTGTGTTTGTTGTGGTTGGATTGTTTCATTAATGATGGAATCCAAGAAAAATAAATAGCTTGCTCGAGCACCTCGTGGTAGCTCTATCAAAGATAGCTTGCTCGAGCACCTCGTGGGAGCTCTATGAAAGACAACATCTTGAATTTCACTATGATACTGGGATATAGAAATACTAAGAAATCGATAATAATTTAAAAAATAAATAAAATAAAAGTAATTACTTGATATTGATATTGATATAGACACAGACACAGACACTTTCTTTTTATCAGAAATGTCAGTGCTATATAGCTGACAAAAGATATGAATGCATAAGAAAAATAAATTATCTACTGAGCGAGAAAAATTGATTTAGAATAAAATAAGGTGAAAATCACCGAAGTTATGAGTAGCTAAAGTCACCAAAATCTGGTCCCGCTGTTTGAGAATGTATATGATATTGTGGGAGCTTATTTTTATAATGGTGAAAAATATTATTTTATTTATTATAATTTTATAATTTCTATAAAAGTATTTTTTCTTAATATTATAAATTGACTAAATACAAAAAAATATTATTTTATATTTAGTAAATTTAATATTTTTATATCATTTTTAAATATTTTCAACATTTGTGTTGAGTAAATACTTTGTAAAATGTTTTATAATTTATATCATTTTAAGTACAAATTTATTTATTTATTTTTTATTACTATTTTTTCAAGTCAAAGACGCGTGAATTCTTTTTCATTAAAAAAATCAAAACTCGTAAAAATTAAATTCCGTTACCATTAATTTTGATTCGTTAGGTAAAAATGCAATTCCGTCGACATTTTAATTATATGTATTTTTTTATTAAAATTAATTTTCTTAAATTTAATTTCTATGGGATCATTATTAAATCTCTAGAAAACAAATTTTGTTCTTTAAATTTTCCGGATTCGAAAAATTAATCTCTATAATTAGGGATAAAAATGCATAATTTATATTTAAAATTAATTCATTGTACATGTGACACATTACTTTTATGCTAAACTAGTTATCAATCCATCATTAAATAAAAGATGTTTCTTTTCTTTTTTTCTTTTTTTTTACACTTTAAGACTAAGTTGTGATTAAGTAAAGAAAAAGTTAACCATTTAGAATAAAATAATTGAGTTTATTGTGTTATGTTATTAATAATAATTTCATATTTCAAATTAAAAAAATAATAATAATTCATTGAATAATAAGAAATTCTGGAAAAACTATATAAAATAAAAAATTTACTTAATATTTATTTACCAATTTAGATGAGTCAATTCAAACAATCTAGTAATCAGTCGTCGGATGTCTTAAAATATAAATTTATTTTTTCTTTATTTGAATAATTTTTAGACAAATTATTTATTCAAATCCTTAAAAAGAAAATAAGTTTATTTATATAATATTTAGTAAATATTTGTGTATTTAAAGGTAAGGATAATATCGTATCGTTTAATCTATTATTACTTTAAAATCGCGTTGATTCGATATTTTGGAGTTTATAATACTCATACACAATGTGTATTAATCATTTGTGCTAGATTTTCGACAATATTAAGTTTGATTATTTAAGATTTATTAAACATTTATGTATTAGAGTTAAATTACAATTTTAATCCTCCGGTTTTACTTGATTCATAGAATTAATCATTTTGTTTTAGTTTCTTTACATGACTAAATCTGCGTACAAAAATAATTTTATAGAGACTAAAACTCGACCTTTTTTTATAGGGACTAAAAACCAAAATTGAAATATTTATAAAGACTAAAAACATATCTAACCCTTAATAATATAAGAATATTTTTACACTATCGATATATATCAATTAAATTCAAATAATTACTAATACAAATGATTATTAATTTTTATATTTAAAATAAGTAATAATTTCTTAAATCCTATCTTCCTATCTTGTTAATTTCTATCCCAACTCAAATTGAAGATAGAAATTCCAACTAGAAAGCCAAAATAAGTTAAGTTTTAAGATGAGTGAGTGACATAGCTTAATTGGCATGAGTTAATTAAATTAAATTAAATGAATATAAACTGTTAATTGGATATGATATAAATTTATGATTTATGGTTCAACAGTAATATTTATTTATATTTATATTTGTATATAAATATAAATAAATTGTTAATATTTATAAATTAATAATTAAAAAATAAAGTTAAATTGTAAGATTACCATGTCATCTAATTGTTAGATTAAAATATGATATACAATTATCTTATATTTAGTAATGTTTTTATTTATTTTTGGCTAAATAACAGTTTTGATTCCTCTATTTTCACAAATTCACGAAATCAAAATCAGTCTTTCTATTTATTTTTTAAATAGTTTTGGTCCCTCATGTCCATTTTTTTGTCCAAAAAACGTTGTTGTGTAGTACTTTTTAGATATATGACATACTTTTATTGACTTTTTATAAGAAAAATTAATTATTCGTTGCATTTTCGACGACGTTTTATTCCTTCAGTCGTCTTCGCCGATCGTCTTCTTCATCTTCTTTCTCTCTCGACTTATTCATTCGTCTTTTTCGTTCACCAAAAAAATACTCTATATGTTCTCTCTCGTTCAGAAAGTATGTCATGTATACGAATTCAACGTTTTTTAGAGAAAAAATGGACATGAGACCAAAACATTTTAAGAAACAAATAGGGGGACTGATTTTGTGAATTGGCCAAAATAGGGGGACTAAAAATGTAATTTAGCCTATTATTAATTAATCCTATCGTTAAATTTTTATAAGGGTTTGATTTTTATGTTAATCTCATATAAAGTACTATCTTTAAATGATTGTGATCAATCGACTAAGTAAAACTTTTTACACTAACAGAGCATATCAATTATCTATAATTAATTTATCGAATTTAGAATATATATATATATATATATATATATATATATATATATATATATATATATATATATATATATATCAATTATATATATATATATATATATATATATATATATATATATATATATATATATATATATATATATATATATATATATATATATATATACTATTATAAATTTTAATATAAAATTTTATATTAATATATCACATATTATTCTTTTGAAATTAGAATTAGATTTAATAAGTTAAAGAGGAATTTCAAACAAGTGAAACTAATCTTTATTACGGAGGCGTGAGATGGATCTGCATGGTTAGCACTCCAAAATTCAAGTCAATTCAAAATTCAAAATGAGTGTAGTGAAAAGTGAAGATCGAAGAATGTACATTACTTTTCGTGTGAATTGACTTTAGTACCTTGGGTCAAGTGGAGTGAATTTGAGATGAATTGGGTTTCAACTATTTGGGCATTTGTCTTCCCTAGGAAAAAAGTGATTGAACTGGTCTTCGACCCATAGAATAACCTTAGTTGCAGATGGATTATGGACTTCGCAGACCGCAGTCGTTCGTGTTAGTCCCTCTTTTGCGTGGATCGCCCTTTCGGATTTTCAATCCACCGGGATACTCTTTTTTGCCTGAGTTGTCCGATGTGGCTTTTCAACTCAGCGGGTGTACATTTTTTCCAATATTTCCCTAATTTTTTCCCGGGCCTTTTATTCTGTTTTTGGCTCGCCAGGATGCTCATTTTTTCCTGGATCTTTATTCTATTTTTATCCAGCGGGTCTTTTTACACGAAGTATTTTCTTACTGCGTCTACGTTGACAGGTGATAACACTAAATTTCACCGTATTTCTGACTCCGATTTCGCATGCATTCTTAGCTTTTATTGTTATTTCGTTATGTTATTACTTTGTTTTCTTTGTTTTCAGGTTTTCTTTGTAATCGGGGCCTAAATCAAGAAAAGGAGCGAAAAAGGAGTGGAAACGGACGAAAACCAAGAAATTCAGCGTTTTACACTTACGGCATCCACCATGGCGGGCGCCATGGGGTCTGCCATGACGTGGCCACGTCTCAAGACCACTCCACAACTGCCAAGACCCACGATCCCTACTCTCTCATCCCACATTAGTCTCATGGCGGGCGCCACAAGGCAAAAACTTTTCCCTCCACTTTTTAGTGGAGGGGGCATCCTGGTTTTTTCCTGCTTTTTGTTTTCCTATAAATAGGACCTTAGATTTTCGTTTTCAATCATCCATACTTAGAATCTCTTAGGCATATATCAGTTTTAAAGCAGTTATCATTCCACATCGGGGTGTTACTGCAATCGAGTGATCGAGTCTGTATACGTCTGTGTGAAAAAGTTTTGGAGCACTCTGGGAGGAAGTTAATCCTGCCGCCATTTTAATTCCAGTTCGTATTTTACTTTTCCGCATTGCTTTACTTTATTTATTTCCCGCACTCGCTTTACTTTATTTATTTCCTGCACTCGCTTTACTTTTATTTATTTCTCGCACTCGCTTTAAATACCTTTATTTCTCGCACTACTTTTATTTACTTTCCGCACTCGCACTAAATTACTTTTATGAAAAATTATAAAAAGAACTTTTACTTTAACATGTCTAACTAAATCTATAAAGGTTAGAATGTAAGGATCGTAATTAAACCAGTAATCCGTACAATTGTTCGTGGAAACACTTAAGGGCTATTTTATCTTTCAATTTAAGTAATTATTTTTAACTATTTCAAAAACAGCCAAAAGCGCTTTGTCTAGTTCATTAGGAGTTTTTAGACTAAAAAGAAAAGAGATTTTAAAACGATTTTCGGACGCGTTATGAAGTTTAGAGTCTGGTTCGTGAGAACCTCTTTTTGCTAAGAAATCCAGGTTAAAATACTTTTCAACTTAGTTAAGATACTATATTTCTTAAAAATAGGTTTACTACTCTAACGCAGTACGCACCTTTCTATCCGTGACAATAGGAGGGGTTGATTAGGGAGTACAACTCGGTTCTGAATACGCGAAAGCGACAGTTCCTGTTAAATTAGTTCTTTTCAAAGGAGAAAACACTGCCCATAAGTTGTTCTATTAACAAGTACCGGATTATCAATTGATTATGTGAATTACATTCGAGCCTGTCTTTTATTAATTGTTTAAAATTATTATTTTATTTACCATTGCACTCTCCTTAAAACCATTATATTCAGTTGCCTTAGATACACACCATAACAACAGGTACGATAGATTGACACTTGGTCTCTGTGGATTCGACAATATTTTATATTACTCTGACGTGTTCGTACACTTGCGAAAAGCACGCATCAAGTTTTTGGCGCCGCTGCCGGGGACCAATTTCGTCAAATTTCATACCCTGTAGTTATACCGTTTAGACTAAGGTTGTTACCCACCGGTCAATGCGAAAGACTCGCAGTGCCGGAAGTTTAGTAGACCCTCTAGCTGAACCTGAACGTTACGCTCGCGCACGTTTGTTTTTCCATAGGAATAGGAGAGCTATGTCGAAGATCAAAACCGAAGACCTCTTAAGGACTTCGCCCAACCATCAAACGAGGAACCTAGTTCCAGTATAGTAAACCCCGCTATCCCAGCCAATAATTTTGAACTTAAACCATCCCTGCTGCAATTAGTGCAACAGAGACAATTCGCAGGTCTTGCTACTGAAAACCCAAACCAACATTTAAAAAACTTTCTTCAGTTAGCAGACACCTTTAAAACCAATGGAGCTCCTCCTGAGGCGATACGCTTAAGATTATTTCCATTTTCCCTCAGAGATAAAGCTCTATCTTGGTTAGATTGCCTTCCACCCAATTCTATAACAACTTGGGAAGACCTTAGAAAAGTTTTCCTTGCTAGATATTTTCCCCCAAGTAAGACCACTCTTCTTCGAAACCTAATAACCAGATTTACCCAACACCAAGGAGAGTCGTTGTTCGAAGCCTGGGAGAGATATAAAGAGCTATTAAGAGCATGCCCACATCATGGCTTAGAGAATTGGCTAATCATTCAAACCTTTTATAATGGACTTCATTATAACACTAAGATGACCATCGACGCTGCCGCTGGTGGCGCACTGATGAACAAACCTTACCCTGAAGCTAGTGCCCTTATCGAAGATATGGCCCAAAACCATCAATCATGGGGAGTAGAACGAGCGACAGTGGAAAAGAAGGAAGCCCAAGGAGGAATGCATGAGCTAAGCTCTATGGACATGATGCAAGCTAAAATGGACGCGTTGCCCCTTAGCGTCGAACATATGTGTACAACTCCGAATACTGTAGCCGCAGTTTCGCCGAATTGTAAGATATGTGGGACGCAAGGACACCAATCCGCCGAATGCAATTTGTTAAATGAGACCAACCCTGAGCAAGTGAACTACACCCAAGGAAACCCATTTTCAAACACATATAACCCTGGATGGAGGAATCACCCAAACTTCTCCTATAAAAATAATAACCCTATCCAAAATATCGCACCTCCGAGACAACAAGGTTACCAAGCCCCAAGAACAAATCAACCTATGCAACCGGTACCACCAAGTCCGAGCCTTGAGAAAATTGTGGAAAATTTTATCACCGCTCAAACACAACAAAACAAAGAGTTCATGAACGAAAACTTCCATGCTAACGAACTAATTACCCAGTTAGGAACCAAGGTTGATCAAATTATTACTCATAATAAGATGCTTGAAACCCAGATCTCTCAGGTAGATTTAAACCAAGCCCCTCAGACTACACCTGGAGGACAGTTCCCTGGACAACCTCAACAAAACCCAAAAGGGCAAGCAAATGCCATTACTCTACGAAGTGGAACCGCTTATAAGGAACCTTCTAACCCTAGATTAAGTGAGCCCGAAACTTCTGAGAGAAATGAGGAGAAGGAACCAGAGGAATCTGAAAACCCAGAAAGTCAAGAAAAAGGAGAAGAACCTAAAAACAAAACCTATGTACCACCACCGCCATACAAACCACCAATACCATACCCTCAAAGATTAAAGAAAACCCAAATCGATAATCAGTATCAAAAATTCGTTAAGGTTATAGAAAAACTTCTCGTAGAAATCTCCTTTACAGAAGCCATTACCCAAATACCTTCTTACGCTAAGTTTCTCAAAGACATACTTACAAATAAACGTAGGCTTGAAGATCCGAAACCCGTGGAATGTAATTCTATTTTCGAAAATAGGTTAGCAAAGAAAGATAAAGATCCCGGAAATTTTTCCATTC
This sequence comes from Lathyrus aphaca, assembly GCA_963966055.1. Taxonomy (NCBI): domain Eukaryota; kingdom Viridiplantae; phylum Streptophyta; class Magnoliopsida; order Fabales; family Fabaceae; genus Lathyrus; species Lathyrus aphaca. The sequence goes on along the minus strand of OZ014523.1, from coordinate 60,847,361 downwards.
CTTGTGTTTTGGGGAATCATGTCATCGAAAAAGCTTTTCTAGACTTAGGAGCTAGTGTGAGCTTAATGCCTTTAGCAGTTTGTGAGAGATTAAACTTAGGAGAATTACAACCTACTAAGATGTCACTTAAATTAGCCGATAGATCCGTTAAATACCCTATAGGCATACTTGAAGACGTCCCTGTTAGGATAGGTCAGCTGTTTATACCTACTGATTTTGTTGTCATGGACATTAAAGAAGATGACGACATACCAATCCTCCTAGGTAGGCCGTTCTTATCGACTGCTGGAGCCGTAATAGATGTTAAAAAAGGGAAATTAACCTTTGAGGTAGGTGACGAGATAAAAGAATTTATACTTTTGAAATTTCTTATGGCACCTGTAATAGGAGATGCTTGTTATGCCTTAGATATCATTGAAGAATGCATTAGGGAATTAGACAAGAAGAAGAAACTGAATCTATAAAATTGCCATCAACCCTTATTTTGGAAGATGACAATTATAAAAAACCCTACATTGATGATAACCTTCACGAATGCTTATCTCTTACCCCAGATCCTATGCCTTGCCCTATAAAACCAACCGTAAAACTTAAGGAATTGCCTAAGAACCTGAGATACGAATTTCTTGATGAAGAAATGAACCGTCCAGTTATAGTCAGTGCTACCTTAGACCAAGAAGAAACAAACCAATTATTAGATGTTTTACGAAGGTACCCCTCAGCCTTAGGATATAAGATCTCAGATCTAAAAGGAATAAGCCCATCCGTATGCATGCATCGGATTTTGTTTGAAGAAGATTCAAAACCCTCCAGAGAACACCAACGAAGAATAAATCCTATAATGAGTAATGTAGTTAAGACTGAAGTTCTTAAATTACTAGAGGCAGGTATAATATATCAGATCTCGGACAATAAATGGGTGATTCATGTGCATGTAGTACCTAAAAAGGGAGGCATCATAGTCGTGCAAAACGAGAAGGGCAAACCTGTAGCAAAAAGAACCGATGGAGGTTGGCGTATGTGCATAGATTATAGAAAATTAAATAAAGCAACTAGGAAGGACCATTTCCCATTACCATTCATAGACCAAATGTTGGAGCGTCTAGCCAAACACTCTTACTTTTGTTACCTAGATGGATATTCAGGATTCTTCCAAATACCTATTCACCCCGAAGATCAAGAAAAAACTACCTTTACATGCCCTGTTGGAACTTTTGCCTATAGAAGAATGCCTTTTGGACTCTGTAATGCTCCTGCCACTTTCCAACGCTGCATGATGTCTATCTTTGCAGACTACTTAGATGGAATCATGGAAGTATTTATGGACGATTTCTCAGTTTGTGGATCTGATTTCAAAAATTGTCTTATCAACCTTGAGAAAATCCTGGAAAGATGTGTGGAGGTAAACCTTGTGCTAAATTGGGAAAAATGTCATTTCATGGTCACCGAAGGGATTGTTTTAGGACATATAGTTTCCGAAAAAGGTATAGAGGTAGATAAAGCTAAAATAGAAGTCATAGAGAATCTAAAACCGCCGAAGACTATCAGGGAGATAAGAAGTTTTCTTGGACATGCCGGATTTTACCGACGTTTCATCAAGGACTTCTCCAAAATAACAAAGCCCTTAACTGGTCTTTTAATGAAAGATGCTGAATTCATATTCGATGAAAAATGTACTGAAGCATTTAATCTTCTGAAGCAAGCTCTGATTTCAGCACCTATAATGAAACCCCCTGATTGGTCAGAACCGTTTGAGATAATGTGTGACGCTAGTGACTATGCTGTAGCAGCCGTTCTAGGTCAGAGAAAAGATAAAAAGTTACACGTAATTTTTTATGCCAGTAGAACCCTAGACGCTGCACAGCTCAACTACGCAACAACCGAAAAAGAGTTCCTAGCTGTAGTTTTCGCCATAGACAAATTTAGATCTTATCTAGTAGGAACCAAAATTATAGTTTACACCGACCATGCTGCCATTCGTTACTTATTAAGTAAAAAGGATGCCAAACCTAGGTTACTTCGATGGATTCTATTACTGCAAGAGTTTGATTTAGATATCTGTGATAAGAAAGGCACAGATAATGTAGTGGCTGATCACCTTTCTAGGCTAGAATACCTGAAGCCTGACTCAGTACCCATAAATGACGATTTTGCCTATGATAGACTGATAGCCCAACTAGAAACTATTGAAGATGATAACCCAGACCCACATGAGCATTCTCATAAATCCTTAGCTATAAATAATACACCTTGGTATGCAGACTTTGTTAATTACCTAGCCACTGACATCATGCCCCCTGATCTAAACTACCACCGGAAGAAGAAGTTCTACAGTGATGTGAGAAACTTCTATTGGGACGAACCATTTCTTTTCAAGAGAGGTAAAGATGGCATTTTCCGCCGTAGTGTTCCAGAATAAGAGGTACATAATATAATTGAGCATTGTCACTTTGCACCCTATGGTGGACATGCAAGCACATCTAAGACCTACGCCAAGATTCTTCAAGTTGGCCTATTCTGGCCTACTATGTGGCGTGATGTCCATGCTTTCATTGTCAAGTGTGACAGATGCCAACGCACAGGAAATATTTCAAGACGTAATGAAATGCCTCTGAGAAATATCCAAGAAGTAGAACTCTTCGACGTATGGGGTATAGACTTTATGGGACCGTTTCCACCATCTTTCGGAAATCAGTACATCTTAGTAACTGTTGACTACGTGTCTAAATGGATTGAAGTTATCGCCGCACCCACGAACGACACCAGAGTAGTCATCAAATTATTCAAAAACTATATATTTCCCAGGTTTGGAACCCCCCGTTTAGTCATAAGTGATGGAGGATCACACTTCATATCGAGAATATTTGATAAACTTTTAAACAAGTATGGAGTTAAGCATAGAGTAACAACACCATACCACCCACAAACCAATGGACAAGTGGAAGTATCTAATAGGGAGATCAAACAAATTCTTGAGAAGACTGTCTCTATATCTAGAAAAGATTGGTCGCAGAAACTTCAAGAAGCGTTACGGGCCTATAGAACCGCTTTCAAAACCCCTATAGGAACAACCCCTTATCAACTGGTGTATGGAAAATCATGTCACTTACCTTTTGAATTGGACCATAAGGCCTATTGGGCCATCAAAACTTTGAATTTGGATTACTTGACTGCTGGTGAAAAACGTATCCTTGATATCCACAAATTAGAAGAGCTCAGACAATCCGCCTACGAAAATGCCATCATATACAAAGAAAGAAAAAAAGCTTGGCATGACAAAAGGATCATAAGAAAATACTTCAAAATAGGCGATCATGTTCTTTTGTTCGATTCTAGGTTACAACTTTTTCCAGGAAAGCTTCGTTCGAGATGGACTGGCCCTTTCGAAGTATCTAAGATCCTAAGATCTGGTGCTATCGAAATCAAGAACCAAACATGTAAATCGTTCATCGTCAATGGATAGAGGTTGAAGCCCTACGAAGGAGGCGACATCCCAACAACATACACCTGCCATACTCTGAGTGATCCACCATATCCTTCAGATGATGTATAAAATCCGGTCGTCGAGCTAATGACGTTAAACAAGCGCTGCATGGGAGGCAACCCATGGTTTTCTTATTTACGTACTTTTTATTTATTTTTACTTTATTTTTATATGTTTACTTTATTATTATGTCAGGACTAACGATTGAATGTTTTATGTGATTTCAGGACTTGTTTGTTAACCTTGTGCAGAATGCAGAACCCCGATGACATGCACGTGGACTTTAGAGACGACGCACAGAGAGAGCGTTACTATGTCCACATGAGACGCCCTATGGCTCCTACCAGGTACCTTGACCATGACTGCATGGATGCCTTGGGGATAGAGCCAAGCGTCAGATTCTTATGCCATCAACTCCAGTGGGACCAGTTTGACGATAGGAACAACACTTACAGGAACTTGACTCTAGAGTTCCTCAGCTCGTTTCATTATGATCCTTGGGTTGGACCCGATGGATATGTTGTTTTCAGGTTGTTCGGGATTGACTACTCCTTCTCTCACAAAGAGTTTGGTGATTTACTAGGTTTTCAGACTACTCTTGATGCTATTCCAGAGACACCGATGGGGTATTTTATGAGCAGAGAAGTGGAAAAGTTTTGGTCTAACATCTCAGGTGGAGGGAGCCAAGATCCTTCCACTCAATTTTCTCAGGTAATCCACAACCCTGCGTTAAGGTACTTCCAGATGATTATGGCACATTCTTTCCTAGGTTTGCCAGATACAGAGACCCTGCTAAGTGAAGAGGAGATTTTTCTACTGTTTTGTGCAACTCAGTCACGCCCAGTTTCTTATGGCAACTTTCTGTTGAAGGGCCTTGCTAGTGTTTCCAGATCATCTGTAGGCATTATACATGTCGGTGGGATTGTTACACAGATAGGTACTGCATTGGGTTTGTCTCGCAAATTATTGCACCTCAGGACCTTCTGCTGCTACACCACCTTGGATGTTGACTTTTGTCTTGACAGATGACTGATGAGGAGGGCCTCTTTTGAGCCCAACACGTTTAGATTGCTGATCGACGGTGAAGTGATACATTACTTTACATTACCAGACCCGCTGATGACCAATGTCCACGGCCCTGCTAATTGGATTTATGCTTTAGAGGTTTATGGAGAGACTGTCGAAGAGCCAAAATCACCTCCCACCGCTGAGTACACTCTTACACCTTTTTCTCCCCGAATCACTGTTATGTCTAACAATATGTCTTTGCAGCCGCCTGATCTTCAAACTCAGATTTATGAGCTCCGCAAGGAGACTGCCCTGCTCAAGCAGGAAGTAGCGAACTTGGAATTACAGATTCAGGTATCTGATCTCACTCATGCCTCAGAGGCCGATGCTCTATATCAGGAGATTGAAGAGCTTCGGAGGGAGATAGTTGAGATTCGTGGATCAAACCAGGAAGAGAAGCCTACCACATGATTCGTTTTACACTGACGTTATTACCCTAGTATTTGATTTCTTTTTCATGCTTTATTTTATTTCTCGCATCTCCAGACATATCTTACATTATTGCATCTATTACATTTTCTTTTTTCATGTACTTTGAGTTTATCTTATATATATATATATTATTTCGTGCACTAATATCATTTTTTCTCTTTTCTTTTGATTTTTATTTTATTTTATTTTTGTCGAGCAAAGAAAAAAAATATAAAGACAAAAATATATTCATTTTTGTCTTCATAAAAAAATATGCAAGCCTCATGCCTTGGAAGAGAGAAGAAAACGCTATCCGGACCACCCCCCCCCCCCCCCCCGAAGACCGAAGGTGCAAGAGGGCCCAAAAGAAGATTTGAAAATCCAAGGCCCAACAGGAAATGGCCTTGTGGCGGGCGCCATACCCCCTGTGGCGGGCGCCACACCGTCCTCATCAAATACGGGGTTGATTCCCCATTTCCTCCATTTTTACACCTTCCAACCTCAAAAACCCATTTTTCCAACCTCAAAAACCCCATTGAACCCCATTAAAGCTCCCCCATTTCCAAAATATTCACCATCTATAAAACCTATCCAAAATCCATTTTCATTTTCATCCACCACAGACCATAAAAATCAAACCTTTATCATTTCTCTCATAAACCATTTTTACCACTTTTTCACTTCTCAAGGAGCAACAACAATGGAGTTCAATGGATTTCTTCTTCGCGATGGAAGACCGGGTGATAGGCAAAGGAATATTATTCAAAGGCTTCGGAGTCGAGAAATTCTCTCGACTAGGTACGTCGATGATAACTGTCTTTATGCTTTGGGTCTGTATCATAGTGTTTTTCATTTATTAGATTTTTTAGGCTTGCATAATATTTTTGTTAACCAGGAACCTACCTATGAGAGGCTGACAGTTGAGTTTTTAAGTTCATTGATATACACTGTCAGTCCTAACACTGCTAGCACAGTCGGTACTGTTAATTTTAGACTGTTTGGAAATGAATACGAATACAGTATCGACGAACTAACAGGCTTGTTAGGAATCCCTCAGAGGGAAGGTGCGATTTGTGAGGCACCTTTGGATGCGGAATGGTTAACCGAGGTATTTTCCTTCTGGCAGAGACTGTCAAGTACTTCAATAAATTCTTTTGAAGGAATACTTACGTCGACCATCCATAACCCGGCCATAAGAGTTTTCAGATATCTTTTGGCATGTACTATTTTTGGTCGGGAGAGTCCAAATAAGGTAAACGCTAGAGAACTCCTATTTTTGCAAGGATGCCTCATTAGTACCCATATCAATTCGGTCCCGTTTATTCTTGCACACATGGCTTTACTTACTAATAAAACAGGACCGATTGTTTTTGGAGGACTTGTTACGTCTATTGCTCGGGCTCTTGACCTGAACAATGCGATAGCTACACTTGAACCACTACCTCATCGCACAATTAATTTAAAATTTCTAAAAGACATGAAATTGTGTCGAACAAGGAGAGAAGGTGGTTATGAGTTGATGGTTCATGGGGTAGCTATCTCATTTGTTGCTTTACCTTGCAGTAGACGTACTGATGTACGTAATGAAAGGAACTGGACCTATGATCTGAATGCTCCACCTGTTTTGGGTCCACTTCCTCCTAATATTCCTGATGGGGAGGCACATGACACTAATGAAGAGTATGTTCGGAGAGAGCAGTCTCTCATACCTCACATGTCCCCCCCAACGTCCTTCACAGTCACACACCGCACCATCTTCCTCTAACCCTGTTGCAGGTGCTGCTCCTGGATTCTATGTCACTGAGGAGATATGGCGTTATATGACGGCTAGAGAGGAAAAGCGAGACAACCTTCTCTCTACAATTTCACAACAACTGACGGATAACATGAGCTTCATGCAACAATCGCGATCGGTTTCGGATCGTGCTTACAGCAACGTTTGTCGTACCTTGAACGATATCACACCAGTGCAGGCCCGTTAGAGAGAAGTCAATCGTCGGCACTACCAGCTTATGGAGGCCACTCTGGGTTCCATCTTAGGTAACCTTCGAGAGGTCCGGGGTGCCCAGGCTGCCTTATCGGCACGACTTGACCGGAGGAACCAGCGGCGCAGTAGATCCCGTCGTTCCAGACCATCACAGCAGGACGGCGAGGGCACCAGTGCTCCTCCGCAGTATTTTTCCAGGTTACCCTCCTTATCTTATTTCGAAACATTGGGGACAATGTTTGATTTAAGTGTGGGAGGGGATTTTATTGCTTTCTGTTATTTCCCTTTCTAGTTATTTATTTGCTTTCTGTTATTTCCCTTTTACAGTAAGTTATTTAGTTTAATTTTCTTAGATAATGCATGAGTCTGACGAGTCACCAGTATAGTGTATTTTTAGTTCATCCTCATTTTTTTCCCATTTCCTTAGCCTTACCAAAAAAATTTAAAAAAGAAAACAATGTTGTTTCACATGTTTTTTGGGCTTTGAGACAGGTTTGGATTAGGATGTGGTGACTTAGGTCAACTTTTTGAAACATCAGTTCCCTTTTAGCTCCATAGACCTCTTGAATATAGGAATCATTCCTAAACCCCACACCATGGCCTTTATTATCATTCAAAAAATTGTCCTAAGTAGTTTATTCTAGAAGTCAGCTCCGGCCTAAGCATGCTCTACGTAGAGGGCCGATGAACATAAGTGAATGATCCAGTGCTAATAAAAAAAGAAAAAGGCAAACTCTGGGATAGGTGACCCTCACAAAGTCATTTAAACCGAAAAAAGAGAAGAAAAAAAAATTTCCACAAAAAGAAAAAAAAATTGCAGTCACCTATTGTTAGTTGGTTCAAAGGTATCTGGCACTGAACTTGGTAGGGCGGATTACGATCCGATCCCCTGCAGCTACAATTAGGTCAAATAAAACAGGTTTACACATGCTTATGTGCCAAAAACCTTATGTTATGGATCAGAATCACTAACCGGTCACTCTACTATGAAGCATGTACGGACAACGGGCTTAATGTGATTGCGCCTGAATGAAAAGGACCCAAATAGATGAGAATATAGGCCTAGGTATTGTGGGATGACATGGGGTGGTTAATATAGGATTGAAGTTTGTGTTTGTGTTATTATGGTACCCTTGGTTCACTTAGTTAGTACATGTCACTGCATCCTGACTTGAACTTAGAAGCTCTTTAGCCCAAATCACGTGTTGACACCATTTTTTCTTCTTGAGCTTTAATGTTTGCTTGAGGACAAGCAAAGGTCTAAGTGGGAGAATTTGATAACACTAAATTTCACCGTATTTCTGACTCCGATTTCGCATGCATTCTTAGCTTTTATTGTTATTTAGTTATGTTATTACTTTGTTTTTCTTTGTTTTCAGGTTTTCTTTGTAATCGGGGCCTAAATCGAGAAAAGGATCAAAAAAGGAGTGGAAACGGACGAAAACCAAGAAATTCCGCGTTTTACACTTACGGCATCCACCATGGCGGACGCCATGGGGTCTGCCATGACGTGGCCACGTCTTAAGACCACTCCACAACTGCCAAGACCCACGATCCCCACTCTCTCATCCCACATTAGTCTCATGGCGGGCGCCATGGCCTTGTGGCGGGCGCCATGGCCTTGTGGCGGGCGCCATGGCCTTGTGGCGGGTGCCACAAGGCAAAAACTTTTCCCTCCACTTTTTAGTGGAGGGGGCATCCTGGTCTTTTCTTGCTTTTTGTTTTCCTATAAATAGGACCTTAGATTTTCGTTTTCAATCATCCAAACTTAGAATCTCTTAGGCATATATCAGTTTTAAAGCAGTTATCATTCCACATTGAGGTGTTACTGCAATCGAGTGATCGAGTCTGTATACGTCTGTGTGATCGAGTTTTGGAGCACTCTGGGAGGAAGTTAATCCTGCCGCCATTTTAATTCCAATTCGTATTTTACTTTTCCACATTGCTTTACTTTTATTTATTTCTCGCACTGCTTTACTTTATTTATTTCCCGCACTCGCTTTACTTTATTTATTTCCCGCACTCGCTTTACTTTTATTTATTTCTCGCACTCGCTTTAAATACCTTTATTTCTCGCACTCGCACTACTTTTATTTACTTTCCGCACTCGCACTACTTTTATTTACTTTCCTCACTCGCACTAAATTACTTTTATGAAAAATTATAAAAAGAACTTTTACTTTACCATGTCTAACTAAATCTATAAAGGTTAGAATGTAAGGATCGTAATTAAACCAGTAATCCGTACAATTGTTCGTGGAAACACTTAAGGGCTATTTTATCTTTCAATTTAAGTAATTGTTTTTAACTATTTCAAAAAAAGCCAAAAGCGCTTTGTCTAGTTCATTAGGAGTTTTTAGACTAAAAAGAAAAGAGATTTTAAAACGATTTTCGGACGCGTTATGAAGTTTAGAGTCTGGTTCGTGAGAACCTCTTTTTGCTAAGAAATCCAGGTTAAAATACTTTTCAATTTAGTTAAGATACTATATTTCTTAAAAATAGGTTTACTACTCTAACGCAGTACGCACTTTTCTATCCATGACAATATGAGGGGTTGATTAGGGAGTACAACTCGGTTTTGAATACGCGAAAGCGACAGTTCCTGTTAAATTAGTTCTTTTCAAAGGAGAAAACACTGCCCATAAGTAGTTCTATTAACAAGTACCGGATTATCAATTGATTATGTGAATTACATTCGAGCCTGTCTTTTATTAATTGTTTAAAATTATTATTTTATTTACCATTGCACTCTCCTTAAAACCATTATATTCAGTTGCCTTAGATACACACCATAACAATAGGTACGATAGATTGACACTTGGTCTCTGTGGATTCGACAATCTTTTATATTACTCTGACGTGTTCGTACACTTGAGAAAAACACGCATCAACAGGGGACTGGAAGTCTTCTCCCTCCATGGTTGTTAACATCAGAGCTCTGCCTGAGAAAACCTTTTTAACCACGAACGGTCCTTCATAATTGGGTGTCCATTTGCCCCTGTGATCTTTAAGAGGAGGAAGAATCCTTTTCAGCACTAGGTCACCTGGTATGTACCTTTGAGGCCGTACCTTCTTGTCGAAAGCCTGTTTCATGCATTGTTGATACAATTGTCCATGGCATACAGCAGTTAGGCGTTTCTCTTCAATGAGGCTCAGTTGATTGTATCTGGATCGGAGCCACTCAGCTTCATCTAGCTTAATGTCCATCATTAACCTCAACGAGGGGATCTCCACTTTAATTGGTAGGACTGCCTCCATACCATATACCAATGAGAACGGGGTTGCCCATGTTGAGGTACGCACTGACGTTCGGTACCCATGTAGCGTAAATGGTAGCATCTCATGCGAGTCTTTGTATGTCACAACCATCTTCTGCACGATATTCTTGATGTTCTTGTTGGCCGCCTCGACGGCGTCATTCATCTTCGGGTGATATGGCGAAGAGTTGTGATGCTCTATTTAGAAATCCCGACACAAGTCAGCCATCATCTTGTTATTGAGATTAGAACCATTATCAATAATGATTCTTTCGGGAATTCCATACCGGAAAATGATGTCTCTTTTGATAAACCGTACTACCACTTGTTTAGTAACATTGGCATAAGACACCGCTTCGACCCACTTCATAAAATAGTCTATAGCAACCAGGATGAAGCAGTGACCGTTGGAAGTTGTTGGCTCAATCTTGCCAATCATATCAATGCCCCACATGGCGAACGGCCATGGTGAAGACATGACACTCAAAGGATTCGGAGGTACATAGACCTTATCGGCATAAATCTAGCACTTGTGACATTTACGAGAGTATTTACAGCAATCGGATTCCATGGTGATCCAATAATATCCCGATCTCTACAATTTCTTGGCCATAGCATTTCCTCCAACATGGGTACCAAAGGATCCTTCATGAACATCTTGCATCAACAAGTCTGCTTCGTGTCTATCCACGCATCTGAGCAAAACCATGTCGAAGTTTCGCTTGTATAGACCACCATCCTGATTCAAGAAGAAACCACCTGCTAGTCTTCGGAGGGTGTTCTTGTCTTTAATGGATGTCCCAGTCGGGTACTCTTGAGTCTTCAAGAAGTGCTTGATATCATAATACCAAGGTTTTTTATCTTCACCACTGTCAACTGCAAAGACATAGGTAGGTCTTTCAAGATGGGAGACCATGATTCGAGGCACGAAATTCTCTTGACAAACTTTAATCATAGATGACAAAGTTGCTAGAGCATCAACGAACTGGTTTTCATCTCGAGGAATATAATTCAGCTTGACTTTGGTGAAGAAAGTTAGCAGCCTCTTGGTGTAATCCCTGTAAGGAACCAAGTGAGGTTGATGAACTAACCATTTTCCACTGACTTGGTTTACCACCAGAGCAGAATCTCCGAAGATCTCGAGGTTCTTGACTCGCAAGTTGATTGCCTCTTTAATCCCCGTGATGAAAGCTTCATACTCTTCCTCATTGTTAGTGCATTCGAAAGTCAACCGAACAGCTAAAGGTGTATGGACCCCTTCTGGTGAGATGATAACAACACATACTCTGCTTCCGTTCATGTTTACAGCTCCGTCAACATCAACTTCCGTTTGGATTCAGGGTCTGGCCCCTCCTCCGGAAGTGGTTCTTCACAGTATTTCAACTTGAGGAACATGATGTCCTCATCTGGAAACTCGAATTTCATGGGTTGATAATCGTCAATTAGCTGCTGAGCCAGGTATTCTGACAATACACTCCCTTTGATTTCTTTTTGCAAAGTGTAATGAATATCATACTTCGTTAGAATCATCTGCCATCGGGCTACCCTTCCTGTTAGAGCTGGCTTCTCGAAGATATATTTCACAGGATCCATCTTAGAAATCGGGAAAGTGGTGTGAGTTAACATGTACTGTCTTAGCCGGCAAGCAGCCCATGCCAAAGCGCATCAAGTTTTCTCGAGTAGTGAGTAGCGTGTCTCACAATCGGTAAACTTTTTGCTAAGGTAATAAATGGCATGCTCTTTTCGACCAGACTCGTCTTGCTGACTTAACACACATCCCATTGATCTTTTAAGCACCGTAAGATACATAATTAAGGGTCTCCCTGACACTGGAGGCATGAGAATGAGAGGCTCTAATAGGTATTCCTTGATTCGGTCAAAGGCTTGCTGGCAGTCTTCATTCCATGTGATAACCTGATTCTTTCTCAAAAGTTTGAAGATAGGCTCACACGTAGCCATTAGGTGTGAGATAAACCGTGCAATGTAGTTTAGTCTCCCTAAGAAGCCGCGCACTTGCTTTTCAGTTTTTGGCTCAGGAATCTCTTGGATGGCTTTTACTTTGGTTGGGCCAACCTCAATTCCCCGCTCACTAACAATGAAACCCAGTAACTTGCCGGAACGTGCCCCAAAAGTGAACTTGTTCGGATTCAACCTCAATCTGAACTTCCGGAGTCTGTCAAACAACTTTGCTAGATTGACCAAGTGCTCTTCTTCTGTTTGGTATTTTGCTATCATATCATCAACATAAACCTCAATTTCATGATGAATCATGTCGTGAAATAGCGTTACCATTGCCCGTTGGTAAGTGGCTCGAGCATTCTTAAGACCAAACAGCATGGCCTTATAACAAAAAGTGCCCCAAGGCATGATGAAGGTAGTCTTTTCCATATCATCATGAGACATCGTAATCTGGTTATAACCTGAAAACCCGTCCATGAAAGAGAACACAGAAAATTGAGCAGTATTGTCAACAAGCACATCTATATGTGGCAGAGGGAAGTCATCTTTAGGGCTGGCCCGGTTCAAATCCCTGTAATCTACACACATTCTGACTTTACCGTCTTTTTTAGGGACCGGTACAATATTGGCAACCCACGGAGGGTAACTAGTCACAGCCAACCAGCATCAAATTGTTTATGTACTTCCTCTTTGATTTTGATTGCCATATCAGGGCGTGTGCACCTCAACTTTTGCTTCACATGCGGGAATTCTTCTCTCAAAGGCAACTTGTGCATGACAATATTCGTGTCTAAACCAGGCATGTCTTGGTAATACCAGGCGAACACATCAACATATTCTCGAAGCATGGAAATTAGACGAGTCTTAATAAATTATTCTAACGCAGCCCCGATCTTAACTTATTTCTTATCCTCCTCGGTACCCAGGTTTATCACCTCAATAGCCTCTTCATGCGACTGAATCATCTTTTCCTCCTGTTTAAGTAATTTGGCTAACTCTTCAGGTAGTTCGCAATCTTCTTCACCTTCCTCATCGGCTTGGTAAATCGGATTGTCAAAATCATACTTAGCCATAGCAGGGTCGTTATTGATAAGATCTGGTGAAGAGCACCTGCATGAATGATGATTCATGCAAGGCTTTAGAAGGAGTTTGAAAAATGAAAACATTGCCACCTTTTAAAACTTTTCTTTCTTTCTTTTTTTTGAAAACAAAAGCAAAAATGAAAGACAAGGAACAACATGGATGAATGCAAAACGTCAGCTTTATTAATGATTATGTATTGTGTTAGGAACAAAAGAATCCTTACAATAAGCTACTATGCCCCGGGCAAGACATAGTGCTTGAGTACAGGAAGGACAAAAGCAAAAATCATTACTCTTCAAAAGAGGTGACTGAGATGAGCCTTTCAGATGACCAATTGCTAAGTTGAGTCTCTGGAGCACAAGGTCGGATCCACTCGTCTAAGTCACAATCACTATCAACTATGTCGTCTTGCACTGCACTGATATTCCCATAATCAAGCATTCTTGTACTTGTGAAGGTAATCAGGCCTTGACGACCTCTAGCGTTATGTTCAGATGATGACTGCCCAGGATGGTAGCCAACACCAAACATATCCTTCTTTTCTGATACTTCCACTGGACTGCCCCAGCCTTTTCGTATTCCTGAGTCCACTACCTTCAGAGCTTGCTTATAAGAGGTTATGGAAACCCCTTTCTTTGATTCTTCAGAAGAAGCTGCTGATGAAGATGCCAATTCAGTCTTCAGGGGCTCAAAAGCCTGACACGGAGTCTCAACTATCTCACCGTCCATCTCTACATATTTAAATGAAGCCAGATGACTGATAAATATATCCTCTTCTCCACAGACCGTTACGATTTTCCCTTCCCAGATGAATTTCAGTTTCTGATGAAGCGTGGACGATATTGTCCCTGCCAAATGTATCCATGGCCTCCCCAGTAAGCAACTATATGCAGGTTGTATGTTCATTGCATAGAATGTGGCATTGAATATTTGTGGACCTATTTTGATTGGTAAGTCCACTTCCCCAAACACTGATCTTCTCGATCTATCAAACGCTCGAACCACCAGGTCACTGGGCTTCAGAATCACTCTGTCATAATCCAACTTCATTAATGCCTTCTTGGGAAGAATATCCAGTGATGATCTTGTATCCGCCAACACATGAGATAACATTGCACCTTTACACTCTAAAGAAATATGCAGTGCCCGATTGTGAGCACGACCCTCAGATGTTAGATCCATGTCAGTAAAACCCAATCCATAACTGGCATTGACACTGGATACCACAGTTTCTAATTGATTCACCGAGATATCCTGAGGTACATAGGCCTTGTTCAGGATATTCAAGAAAGCTTTTCTGTGAGAGTCAGAACACATTAACAGAGACAAGATGGAAATCTTTGATGGAGTCTGTTGCAAATGGTCCACGATCTTATAATCGCTCTTTTTGATGATCCTCAAAAACTCCTCAGTTTCTTTGTCAAATGTAATGTCAGGGTCAACCATAGGTGTGGGCTCATTAGCAATTACTGGTTGCTTCCCTCTGGCTTTGGCTTGGGCTTCTATAGTGTCTCCGAGTGGTATTACACTATTTCTCAGTGTCTCCTGCGCGAACAATCTTCCACTCCTAGTAAAACCTACTACTCCAACATTCTCTACTTGAGCTGGAGATATACTAGGTGTGGCCAAATATTGCTTCTGGCCGTTACAATATACTTCACCTCCGTAATGCCAAGGGATGGCCTTATCACTTTGGTACATCAATGGCCCTGCAGTAGTGATAATTATTGGTGCTACTCTGGCTTGAGGAGGAACTTGGGATGGATCCTAGAAAATAGTTACTGTAGAAACTTCTTTTTCTTTTAAAATCTTGTCAAACTGCAAGACCCCTTCATCAATCAAGCTCTGTATCCCCTTTTTCAACTGTTCACAACTATCAGGAGCTTTAGCGCACTCTGGACAATCATGCTTACAGCCTGGAAAGATACCCTTCGGTGCCAAGTGTTGCACCCCAAAATTTGCCCTTCCCAAGACAATACATTGTGTACTAAGAGGTTCACAAGTTTCACAAGACATCTCATGAGGTTCACAAGGTTCACAAAGTTCACAATTAGTCAGAAAGTTTGACAATTCCCTCAGACAATGCATCCTCCTAAGCAATGCATCTTAAATTAGGGTTTTGGCTTTTATCAGGCTAAATGGACTTCCAAGACTTCAAGTGAGCTTCATAGCATCCTATATGTGTTCAAGAATCCCCATGTCAAGTTTCAAGACTTTCCCAAAATATTTGCTCAGTCAGATGATCAGATAGGTTAAAATCAGTCAAAGTAGTTAAAAAGTCAAACTGAGGTCAACTGTGGTCAAACCAAAGTCAAACTTCATGATTTTTTGCCAACATCAAGTATATGAAGTAAAATTCATCATTTGATCAAAGGTTGATCATGATTCATCAAGGAGATTTCAGATCATCAAGAATCAGGAGTTTCTAAATTAGGGTTTTCATAGGAAAAGTCAACTGAACTTTGACCAGCCATAACTTTCACATGCTTCATCAAACATTTTCCATCCAAAGTTCATTTTGAAGGAAATTGAATTCTCTACAACTTTTTGTCTCACAAGCCAAGCCCAAAAATGCTTCATTTGGAAGGTATGAGCTAGGACATTATAGGTCCTTTTAAAAGTCAACAAAAAGTCAACAACTTCCAAAGAGCATAACTTGAGAATGGTAAAAGATATGGACATGAGACCAAAGAGGTTGGTTATAGGATTATTTAAGCTTTCCAAAATGTCCAAGAACACCTTCACAACATTAAAATTGAAGGATTTGTGCTCTTGCAAAGTTGGGAAAGTTTTGGGAAGTTTTTGAAGCAAATGAGGCCTTAAAACCATTTTTTGCTAAATGAGCCCACCAAATTGCCATCCAATCTTTATAATATCATCAAGCACGACCCAACCCACACCTTTTCTGATTTTTTACATTTTATTTAATATTTATTTGAATTTTATTCATTAAAATACAAATTAAATTAAAATAAAATATGAAAATCATATATTTGAAAGAGATTTTGATTCTAGAAGGTCTTAATGTTCATTTAAAGGTGATTGGTACCATATAATTTCAGATCATACAAATATAGAAAGGTAAGATCAAAGAAATTCAAAGTTTTAAAGACAAATCTTTTTCAATCTCATGAGGTCCAAAAGTCCAAAGGAGTGATCAAATTTTTGACCTAATTCTGATGTATCCTATATATACAACATAAAGCAAGACATTAGGGACGAATTGGCAGCCTCAAGAACAACTTTCAAACTTCAAAAATTCATCAAAAAATTGAAATTCGGATTCTTAAGTTTTGTAGTTTTTTAGGTGATCTAAGGGCAGCAAAGCATTCCTTGATGATCATTGAACATATTTGCACCATTATCATCATCAAAAACTTCATCATATGACCAAACCGAATTCATATTTCTCTTCTTTTTCAATTTTTCGGTTTTGCTTATTTATACATGATAAATTGATTATGATTGCATAACTATGTTTGTTTGATGTGTAGAATGATTCTGGGTGAATCAATTGGAGTTTCAATGCCGTTTTAGCAAAACACCATATTTAGGGTTCATGAGCTTCGAATTGGGAACAGTGATCAAAACGTGATTTTGTTTGAAATTAATTGGATAATTGAACTTAGGACCTCTTGTCTAATCTATTTAAGTCATTAGAAGAAATTTATTTGGTGTATTTCGCATGTTTGATTTTGCAGGTTTTGTAGTGACACTGAAAAACCGTCACTAAAAGCTTTAGTGACGGACAAACCGTAGCCATAAGCTAACTGGACTGATGAGTGAGGAAGATGAAGGCTGGCGCGAAAAACTAATTTCAATTTTTTTTTTGTTTTTATATATTATTTGTTTCATTAGGTTATCACAAGCGCGCGCTTGGTTCAGTTGGTAAAGGCTGTGATGCTGGCAAACTCAGTACCTGGGTTCGAATCCTAGGTTCACCCAATTTTTTTCACAATTGTTTTCTTTTGCAGGCTTATTATTTAATCATTGGGAGTCATATGGATATCACCAGCGCGCGCTGGCCTGGTTGGTTTTGTGTCACGCATGTGAGGTAAGAGGACCTGGGTTCAAATCCCAGGTCCTTACTTTTTGGCCATTATCTTTGTTTTTTTTCTTATTTTTAACATATTTTCTTAATTAATTCCATTTTATTTATTTTAATACTTATAAATTATAAAAACTAATTTCTAAATAACATTATACTATTTTCTTTATGTTCTTAAAAAAATTTATAATTTATTTTCTTAAAATGTAAAATTGTTTTATATTTATTTTGTAATATATTTATATTAGTATTATTGTATATATGTTTGTAAATAATTGGATTTATATTAATTAACCCTAAAATCAAAACCCTAATTTTTTTTCATTTACCCTAATTTTTATTAACTTTAACATTTAATATAATTAATTTTTTTTTAATATCTAATTAAATAATTAATCATACTTTGTAAATAATTATTATATGGTTTATTATTATGCTCATCATCTTATTTTCTTTTTAAAAAAATTCTTTAAAATTGATTATTTAATTTAAAAATATTCTCTTAACTTGTATATATTTTGTATATTTGTGCTAACCTTTTCTTCTTATAATTATTTTATCACTAATCTTTTAGTTATTATTTATTTTATTATATATTTATTATTCAATCGTTTTTTTATCATAATGTAACTGCAAAAGCCTTGTAATAGTCGTAGTTTATTATTGTTTTATCGTTTATAAATTTTCTTGCCATGGTTAGTAATTATAGGGAGTGATAACATGTTTGTAAATTAAAATTAATTTAGAATGACTTACTTAATAAGATAAATATATGAATATGAACACTCACACACGTAAGTCGATCTTTGATCGCCATCTCACACTTTCTAAGGTTACTCCTCAAGTTGCTTAATTATATGGTCAAGTAAGGTGTCTTAAAGCAAAGTCCCTTCCTAAAATATCATCAAGTCCCTTAAAGTTTATAAGATCAAGTCCCTTCGAGGTTGCCTACGGAATAATGATCTTGCCCCTTCGAATAAAAGATGATAAGTCCCTACGAATTGCTAAAGACACCTTACAGTTGCCTAAATACAGATGTCCCTTCACATGTCCCTTATCACATCCAAGGTAATGACTACATATTCCTTAATAATAGGGATAGTCTTACCATTGAAAGAACACATAAGAACAGTAAAGACATAGCATAGGGTAGGTTCCTCTTAAGTACTTGCTCACTTTTTCTTCAAATACTTCATTACACTTCACATTTCAAACAAATTTTCAAAACAAAGCCTTTATATACATCCATACAAGGATCATTATAAAGTACTTAAGAAAATTTTTAATCACACACTACACTTCTCAAAACAGTTTAAAGTGAGCTAAGTAACTAAGAGCCCATGGATAACCATGGATATAAAGGGTGCTAATACCTTCCCTTTGTATAACCTACCCTCCGAACTCAAAATCTTTTTAAGGTCTTTCCTGTTCTTTTATGTCCTTTCCTTATGGATAAAATAAAAGTCAGTGGAGACTCTTGCTATCCGCAACATTTATAGAAAAGTCAGTTCTCCCACCGTGTTACAGAACTGGCGACTCTGCTGGGGAGTTAATAAAAGAGGGGTACCCTTAGGAATTAGATCACTTTAAACTTGTTTGCTTTGTTTGCTTTACTTTACTTGTTGGTTGCTCTTATGTGTGAAAGATCATAACCCGGATCTAGTGTACCCTAGGTAAATGGCAATAGACTAAGGAAACTGTACGGCGTATACCGATATAGTTGATCTGGTGGCCATAGTTAGTGTGACTTCTTGGTTGGTGCTTATGTTCCTTAAGTAAGTTAAGGATAATATGAGGCTGCCATATGTTGTCAATACACTAACTGACTTTTAGAACCCTAGTCATCCCATCTTGGCCTTTAGAAAGTAGTGAGATAGCCGGCTTTGGTGAAGACTGAAGTTGGTTGATATTCGATGCTACACTCATTGAGATCCTAAACTTGGAGGGTTTTGGTTGGCAAGTAAGTTGCCTACTGAACAACCACCCTTGGGAAGGATCAATGATATTGAGATCCCTTAGAACCCGGTTACTTTTGTAGGACAGGATGAACCAACTAACTTCAGGGGAGGGTACTTACCTTTAAACCTCATGCAAACCTCTAAACATAGGGCTATTGTGTGACTTGTTTGTGTGTGCCACATGTTTGTGATTGAACATAACATCATAACATCATCATGCATCATAAGCATATCATTTTCACTAACCATTTCAAGGACCAAAGGATTTATCTTTGTTCTTTGTTGCAGGTCATGGCTTCTGCTCGTAGGAATACTATCTGGATCAACTTTGTAGGGATACCTCCTAAGCTTAAGGAATTGGTCTCTCAAGTATCTGAAAATTCTCAATTCATCAAGAGGCATGGTCACCTACTGGATCTAGTTACTTCAGGGTTCAATGAAGACATGATGAGTGTTCTATTTCAGTTCTTTGATCCTAAACATCATTGCTTCACATTCCCCGACTATCAGCTGGTTCCTACAATGGAAGAGTTCTCCAAGCTTCTGGGTAT
Source organism: Lathyrus aphaca (assembly GCA_963966055.1). Lineage (NCBI taxonomy): Eukaryota > Viridiplantae > Streptophyta > Magnoliopsida > Fabales > Fabaceae > Lathyrus > Lathyrus aphaca. The sequence continues at coordinate 60,827,555 of OZ014523.1, read as the reverse complement.
ACCTATCCTTGATCAGAAACCCTTCACAGGCTTGGAAAAAGAGCCTAAACCTGAAGTCATTGCTGCAACCCTACATTTGAAGAAATCAGACATTGTCCTAGAAACAAGGAGTGGAGTTAAGGGTATTCTTGCTAAGGTATTGATGGAGAAATCTCAAGTGTTCCTGAAGGCTATGAGTTATGATGCTTTTGAGGAGATCCTAGCCCTATTGATCTATGGCCTAGTGTTGTTCCCCAATCCAGACCAGTTCATAGACGTACACGCCATCAACATATTTTTGACTCGCAATCCAGTGCCTACATTACTTGGAGACATCTTACACTCTTTTCATACTCGTACTACGAAGGCACGAGGAACTCTAATGTGTTGTATACCTCTATTGTCTAGGTGGTTTATTTCTCACCTTCCTCGATCAGTGATGAAGAATGAACAAGGGTTAAGGTGGTCTAAAAGGATCATGTCACTTTCTCATTCAGACATTCATTGGTGTTCCAGATCTATGGAGAATGTTACTATCTTTTACCGTTGTGGAGAGTGTTGCACCCCAAAATTTGCCCTCACAATACAAGACTTTGTGTGCTAAGAAGGTTCACAAGGTTCACAAGATTCACAATGCTTACAAGACCTTTAATGAGGTTCATGAAGTCTAAAAGTCACTTTATGAGGTTCACAAGGTTCACAAGACCTCCCATGAGGTTCACAAGGTTCACAAGACATTTTATGATGATTCACAAGGTTCACAAGATTCACAATGCTTACAAGACCTTTCATGAGGTTCATGAAGTCTACAAGTCACTTTATGAGGTTCACAAGGTTCACAAGACCTCCCATGAGGTTCACAAGGTTCACAAGACATTTTATGATGATTCACAAGGTTCACAAAGTTCACAATTGGTCAAAAGAGTTGACAATTCCCTCAGACAATGCACCTCCTAAGCAGTGCATCCAAAACTAGGGTTTTGACTTTAATCAGGCTAAATGAACTTCCAAGACTTCAAGTGAGCTTCATAACATTTTATATGTGTGTAAGAACCCCCATGACAAGTTTCAAGACTTTTCTCAAAAGTTTGCTCAGTCAGATGATCAGATAAGTCAAAATCAGTCAATGCAGTTAAAAAGTCAAACTGAGGTCAACTGTGGTCAAACCAAAGTCAAACTTCATGATTTTTTGCCAACATCAAGTATATGAAGTAAAATTCATCATTTGATCAAGGGTTGATCATGATTCATCAAGGAGATTCCAGATCATCAAGAATCAGGAGTTTCTAAATTAGGGTTTCCTCAGTAAAAGTCAACTGAACTTTGACCAGCCATAACTTTCACATACTTCATCACCAAGTCTCCCCTAAAATCTCATTTTGAAGGAAATTGAATTCTCTACAACTTTGTGTCTCACAAGCCAAGCCCAAAAATGCTTCATTTGGAAGGTATGAGCTAAGACATTATAGGTCATTTTGAAAGTCAACAAAAAGTCAACAACTTCAAAAAGGCATAACTTGAGATTGGTAAATGATATGGACATGAAACCAGTGGGGTTGTTTAGAGGACTCTTCAAGATTTCCAAAATGTCCAAGAACACCCTCATAGCATTAAAATTGAAGGATATGTGCCCTTGCAAAGTTGGGAAATTTTGAGTTGGTTTATGATGAAAAAGGAGGTCTAGAACCAATTTTTTCCAAATGGGCTTGTCAAATTATGATCCAATCCATACACTATCATCATGCACGACCCAAATGATTAAAAATCAGAATTTTTATTATTTTATTTTTATTTATTTTGATTTAATTCATAAAAAATCATTTTAAATAAATATAAAATATGAAAATATGATATTTAATGGAGATTAAGCTTCTAGAAAGTCTTAATTATTGATTTAAGTTGAAGAGGAAAGAAATCATGAGATTTGTCTTAAAATAGTAAGCCTTTATGCAAGAATATTGAACTTTTAAGACATGATCAATATGAATCTTTTTGAATCAAAATTTCCACATGATCAATCAATGTTTTGACCTAGATTCAATCTTCTATAAGTACTAAACATAATGCAATCCTCAAGCCACGAATTCTTCTGCCCTAAGAGTAAGTTCACCAAATCAAAAATCCTCCGAAAAATTCACATTCGGTTTTCATCCTCCAGGTCATTTGAAGGTAATTTGAGATCATAGTCATGATCCTTGACCTTCTCTGAGTGAAAACCAACCTTCACTTGCAACCAAAACACCTCATAATGCATGATCCGCATCATTCATATGCTTCATAAATTTTGTTTCGAATCATCATATTTGCTAATTAATAATGAATTTTGATCACATATTGATGTTTGTTGATAGCTATAGATGGATTCTGGATCATTTGGTGAAGTTCCATAGCCTGAATCGTGATTCACCATACTTAGGGTTTACGACTTCAATTAGGGTTTTGTAATCCAGCCAATATAAATGGATTATAAGAACGTGGAATGATTGGAAAGCTTGTTAGAAACTTAATGGCATAATCAATTTCATAAAACCATGTTGTTTTGTCATTGTTTGAATTTTGTAGGTTTTGCTGCAATTTAAAAATCGCAGGTAAGTTTGTATGTGAAATCGCAGGAAAATTCGAAGGGCATGAGGAAGAAGACGACTGGTTTGGCGCGGATTTCATGTTTAAATTTTTGATTTAAAATATTATTTTAACATCCTGTTTGTTTATCACAACAGCTGTGTTGGCCCAGTGGTGGGAGGCTTGTGCGTGTAACCTGAGGGCCTGTGTTCGAGACCTGGCTGCATCATTCTTTTTTCTTATTTTTCAATATAATTGGCAATTGTATTATATTATGCATTGTTGTTGATTTATAACCAGATAGGCTCTCCCAGCCAGGTGGTCATGCGCGCTGCTTGTATACAAGAGGTCCTGGGTTCAACACCACCCCAGGCCTTTTGCTTGTTCATTATTTTCCTGATTTTTTCAAAGACAAGGCACAAAACAAAATTGATCCATTCTATTATCAACAAAGCATGGCTGGCCTGGTGGTACGTTTTGGTATCTGCAAGCATGAGGACCTGGGTTCAAACCCAGCCAAGGTAAGTTTCTTTTTACTATTTTTTCTGTTTTATTTTATTTAATTAATTGGCTTAAATTGTTTTCTTATTTATCAATTAAAAAATAAATTATATATATATATATATATATATATATATATATATATATATATATATATATATATATATATATATATATATATATATATATATATATATATATATATATATATATATATATATATATATATATATATATATATATATATATATATATTTAAATGTTTAAAAAACAACACTTATATTTTCTAAAAATTCTAAACTCTTGTTTTCTCAATTTAAATTTTTATTATTATTCATGTAATTAAATTATAATATGTGTATATTAATTAAAATAATTTTATATTAAAAACTCTTAAATATTTTTTTTTCTAACAAACCCTAATCTTGTAAAAAAAAAAAACCTCAATTTATTTTCTAAATAACTATTAAAAACCTAATTTTTATTTTCTAATTTTTTGTACATATTCATTTAGTATAATTAATTTTAATAAATATAAATATAATCAAACTTTTCTTTATGTAATTATAAATTGTCCATAATCTAAATTTTTATTCTTTTAATGTATATATGTTTAGAAATAATTAAATTTATGCTAATATTATAATTACAATTTTTATGTTTGGAATTAATAAGTTGCACATAATTTTAAGTTTTATAATTAAATTGTTTGTATTTTCTTAATAATGTCTAATTCTTATTTGCTATTTTGCTTATTATTATTTCACTAATCTTATATATTTTTATTATTATTTCTCTAACCTTGTTTATTTTTATTACTAATCATATTATTTCTAATTTCATTTATTTTATTATTATTATTTCACTAACATTATTTAATTTTTCATTATTATTTCACTAACCCTATTTTCTTTTAATTATTGCTACTAACCCCTATTATTGCTTATTTATTCTTACTTATTCATTTATATTTATTTACTATTTATTTTAATTGTTTATTTCAATTATTGTTGTAAGTGCTCCTTGGATGTAATTTTGTATATACTTAATTTATTTAAATTTTATGCTATGGTTAGTAATTTAGGGAGTGCAAACATGTATTCTATTTTAAAATAAAATTTAGATCATTTTAATTATAAGATAAATATAAATTAAACACTCACACACGTAAGTCGATTTTTAATCGCCATCTCACTTTCTAGGGTTGCCTCTCAAGTTGCCTAAATCATAAGGTCAAGTGGGGTGTATAAAGCAAGTCCCTTAAAAAGAAAAATCATCAAGTCCCTAATGGTTGCCTTTAAAGATCAAGTCCCTTTTCGAATAATGATGATAGTCCCTCCTAAATCCTTAATACACCCCACAGTTGCCTTCACTCAACAGATGTCCCTCACATGTCCCTTACATCCAAGGTAATGACTACCTATTCCTTAATAATAGGGATAGTCTTACCACCTTAAGGATAAAGAACAGAAAAGACTTAAAACTTTAGGGTAGGTACCTCCTAGTTGCTTGCTCACTTCATTCAAAACTTTTCAAACTTTTCACAATTTCAAACAAATTTTCAAACACAAGTTTTTACGCATCCGTACATGGATCATTATTAACTCATATGAAAATTTTCTATTCACACACTTCACATTTTCAAAAACAATTCAAAAGTGAGCTAAGTAACTAAGAGCCCATGGATAACCATGGATGTAAAGGGTGCTAACACCTTCCCTTTACATAACCTACCCCCCGGACCCAAAAATATCTCTTAAGGTATTTCCTGTTCTTTTATACCCTTTACTTTTGGATAAAATAAAAGTCAGTGGCGACTCTTGCTATCCGCAACATAACTAAAGTCAGTTCTCCCACCGTGTTACAGAACTGACGACTCTGCTGGGGATTTAAATTTAAGAGGGGTACCCTTAGGAATTAGATCACTTTAAAATTGTTTGCCTTGTTTGCTTTATATTATCTTGTTGGGGTGCTCTTATGTGAGAAAGATCCTAACCCGGATCTAATGTACCTTAGGTAAATGGCAATAGACCAAGGAAACTGTACGACGTATATCGATACGGTTGATCTGGTGGCCATAGTTAGTGCGACTTCTTGGTTGGTGCTTATGTTCCTTAAGTCAAGTTGAGGATAATATGAGGCTGCCATATGTTGTCAATGCACTAACTAACTTTTAGAACCCTAGTTATCCCATCTTGGCCTTTAGAAGGTAGTGAGGTAACCGGCTTTGGTGTAGACTGAAGTTGGTTGACACTCGATACTACGCTCATTGAGATCTTAAACTTGGAGGGTTTTGGTTGGCAAGTAAGTTGCCTTCTGAACAACCACCCTTGTGAAGGATCAATGATATTGAGATCCCTTAGAACCTGGTTACTTTTGTAGGACAGGATGAACCATCTAACTTCAGGGGAGGGTACTGACCTTTAATCCTTATGCAAGCCTTTAAACCTAGGGCTATTGTGTGACTTGCTTGTGTGTGCCACATGTTTGTGATTGAACATAACATCATGACATCATCATGCATCATAAGCATAGCATTTTCACTAACCATTTCAAGGACCAAAGGATTTATCTTTGTTCTTTGTTGCAGGTCATGGCTTCTGCTCGTAGAAACACCATCAGGATCAACTTTGTAGGGATACCTCCTAAGCTTAAAGAGTTGGTTTCTCAAGTGTCTGATCACTCCTAGTTCATCAAGAGACATGGTCACCTATTGGATCTAGTCACTTCAGGGTTCAATGAAGACATGATGAGTGTTCTGTTTCAGTTCTTTGACCCTAAACACCACTGCTTTACATTCCCTGACTACCAGTTGGTTCCTACAATGGAGGAGTTCTCTAAACTTCTGGGTATACCTGTTCTTGATCAAAGACCATTCACAGGCTTGGAGAAGGAGCTTAAACTAGAGGTTATTGCTGCAGCTCTACATCTGAAGAAGTCTGGTATTGTTCTAGAGACGAGAAGTGGAGTCAAGGGTATTCTTGCCAAGGTGTTGATAGAGAAGGCTCAGTTGTTCTTGAAGGCCATGAGCTATGATGCTTTTGAGGAGATCTTAGCCTTGCTGATTTATGGCTTAGTATTGTTCCCCAATCCAGATCAGTTCATAGATGTTCATGCCATTAACATTTTCCTGAGTCACAATCCAGTGCCTACATTGCTTGGAGACATCCTGCATTCTCTTCATACCCGTACTACAAGGGCAAGAGGAACTTTGATGTGCTGCATACCTTTGCTTTCTAGGTGGTTTATTTCTCACCTTCCTCGCTCCGTAATGAAGAATGAGCAAGGGTTCAGATGGTCCAAGAGAATCATGTCACTTTCTCACTCAGATATCCACTGGTGCTCCAGATCTATGGAGAATGTCACCATCATTGACCGTTGTGGGGAGTTTCCTAATGTGCCACTTCTAGGCATAAGAGGAGGCATCACCTACAACCCCTCTCTAGCTTTACGACAGTTTGGTTATGCTCGGAGTGATGGTCCACATGACATGTTGATTCAGGGCATTGTGTTTGATTACGACAACGATCTTCAGGGTTACCGTCAGAGATTCATACGAGCTTGGGGAAAGGTAAACAGGGTTGACAGCAAGACACTGGAGCCTAAGTACACTATTCCTATGGAGGCTTATCTCAGATGGGTACGATCTCGTGCTCAGACTCTCATGATGCCATATCCTGTCGTCCTACCAGTTATCATGGAACCTGTTGCTGAAGGAGACACAGCTTATACCATCCTTCACCCAGACATGCCTACTGATATGGAAGACTTGTAGAGATCATGGATCCAACTGAAGGAGCAAAGGGATACTTTCGAGGCTCATTACAAAGCAAGCCAAGAGAGAGTCCTGGAACTAACAAAGCAACTTCACGAGGAACGGAACCTTAACTCATACCTCAATACAAAGAGGAAACGTCCATGGGAGACTTAAAACCCCATCTTTTGTACTTATTTTATTTCATTTTTTGTAAGCCTAAAAGGCAAAACAAAGTTATTACTAATAAAAGTTTACTTTCTTGTTTGTCTAAGCAAATTTAAATCCTGCGGTCCTTGAAAACATTGCATATGCATTCCCATATCATTTCATTGCATCACAGGTTTATAATTGTGCACAGGTTTCTCATCTTCTCGCTGTTTATTTCAGCAATGGCTCTTGAGCAATCAGTTAAGGATCTCCAGGCACAAAATGCGCAATTCCAAGAGCTGATCTTGAACCTGTCCAAGGGACAGGATGAATTGAAGGCACTGCTGGCCAAGAAGACTAAGAAGACTAGAAGGTCTGCTGGTTTGATCAACATGGGAAGAAGGTTCAAAGGTCTTGCCAAGACCAAAGAACCAGCTGAGGACTATGAATCTGAGGAATCTGAAAAAGAGGGAGGCAGTCTCCACAACACTATGGGGGACTCTGATTCTGAGGCTAATTACTACCATGAGCCTAATGAAGACAAATTCAAGATGCTGGTGGATAGGATGGATGCCATGGAGTTGCAGAAATCATCTGGGCTGGATTTTGAGGATTTGAGTCTGATATCTGGGGTAGTCATACCCATTGGTTTCAAGGTTCCTACATTTGTTGTTTATGACGGGGTCTCTTGTCCCAAGCTGCATCTGAGGTCCTATGTCAGAAGAATTCAACCCCACACTGCTGATAAGAAGTTGTGGATCCACTTTTTTCAAGAGAGCTTATCTGGAGCTCAATTGGAGTGGTATTATCAGTTGGAGAGTGTCAACATCAGAGACTGGAATGATCTTGCAGAAGCTTTCTATAAGCAGTATCAATACAATGCTGACTTAGCCCCCACTCGCATGCAACTTCAGAGCATGTCTATGGGTGCCAAAGAAAGTTTTAAAGAGTATGCTAAGAAGTGGAGAGATTTATCCGGAAGAGTTCAACCCCCTTTGACTGATAGGGAATTGGTTGATATGTTCATGTGCACGCTGAATGGTCCGTTCTGCAGTCATCTCATTGGAAGCTCATCATCTGGCTTCACTGAGTTGATCATGACAGGAGAGCGAGTAGAGAATGGTATAAAGAATGGTAAGATCCAAGTGGGTACTTCCTCATCAGGTGCTGCAAAGAAGCCTCCCACTGGGAAGAAAGAATCCAATGCTGTTTATGGTCAACCTGATCGTAACAGAAGGCATCAGTCTGTTAGTGCAGTTCATATTTCAAATCCAACTCCTGCAACAACAGAGCAGCCACAGGGCAACCAACAGAGGGCTAGAAGACAGTTCACGAAGATCAACATGTCAATGGCTCAGGCATTGCAACATTTGTTGAAGGCTGAACTCATTACCTTGAAAGAGGCTCCTCAGAATCCTAATGTTACCTCTCCCAGGTACAACCCCAATGCACGATGTGCATATCATTCAAACTGTCAGGGACATGATACTAATAACTGCTGGATCTTGAAGAATAAAATTCAAGATATGATTGATGCTGGAGAAATTGAGTTTGATCCTCCGGGTACTCCAAATGTGATTACTGCTCCAATGCCAAATCACGAAAAGACTGTCAATGCCATTGAGGAAGATCTGCATATCCATTCAGTTGATGAATTGACCACACCATTGTCTGTCATCATAAAGAAGTTGGTACAAGCTGGGTTCTTTCCGGGTTGTCGTGAAGATTGTGTTTATTGCGAGTATAATCCAGAGAAGTGCTTCAGGTTGAAAGACGGAATTCAGCGTCTCATGGATAAGTATACTATAGTGTTTGAAAGAAGACCGTCTTCTGTGGAGAGTATGGTAGATCATATTACGCAGGGTAAGAAGACTGAAGAGGTTGACATGGTTGACAAAGTACCAATAAGAATCACTTCAAAGGGCCCCATTAAAATCACTCATCAGGGTCCAATCAAAATTACTGCTGAAGGTCCCGTGAAAGTTGTTGCTGAGGCCAGAGTAGCTCCTGTGGTCATTACTACTCCTGGTCCTATCCCGTATACGTCTGACAAAGCTGTGCCTTGGCATTATGGGTCTGATGTTTACATCCATGGTGTTAAGCAGGAGCCTGTAGCTGATGTGCCTGTTGATGTTGACAATATTGCTGGATCTAGTAAGATCACACGTAGTGGAAGAGTCTTCTCTCCTCCAGTTACTTCCAAGAATGCAGTTACTCCTGCTGCTACTTCCACCACTGATGCTCGGGGCAAAGGTCCTGTTATTGAGCCTGTATCTACTGATGTGCCAGCTGCTGATGACCTCTCTATGCAGATGGAAGAAGTATTGAAAATCATTCGCAAGAGTGATTATGACATTGTTGATCAGTTAGGGCATACTCCCTCGAAGATTTCTATGCTATCCTTGTTGTTATGTTCTGAGGCTCATGCCAAGTCCTTGATCAAGTTTCTGAAGACTGCTCATGTACCCAGTGCAATTTCTGTTGACCAATTTGAGAACTGCGTTGCCCACCTGACCTATGACAATGGGTTAGGATTTTCTGATGCTGATTTGACCCCTGCCAAGAGAGATCATAACAGGGCCTTGCATATTTCAGTTGAATGCAGGGGCACTACCTTGTCACATGTGCTGATAGACAATGGTTCCTCTTTGAATGTGTTGCCTAAGGAAGTCCTGAACAAGTTAAGTCCTGAAGATGCTGTGCTAAAGCCTAGTAATATTGTGGTAAAGGCTTTTGATGGTTCTAGAAGAGTAGTACATGGGGAAATTGATCTTCCAATCAAAGTTGGTTCCCAGGTGTTTACTGCTACATTTTTTGTGATGGATATTCGTCCTTCGTACTCTTGTCTGCTTGGTCGTCCCTGGATCCATGGGGCAGGTGCTGTAACCTCTACATTGCACCAAAAGTTGAGATATCCGGTGAATGGAAAGGTTGTTACTGTCTATGGAGAAGAAGAATACTTTGTCAGCCATGTAAACACTTTCAAGTATCTGGAAATGGAAGGTGAATACATTGAAACTCCGTGTCAGACATTTGAAGTGGTTCCCTGGGTTGTTAATGATTATGTAGCTCCTCCTGTTGTGAAGAAAGTTCCTGTGGTCACCAGAAAACCTCCAACAATGGCAATGGCTTCCCTCAATGATGCTAGAGCTGTGGTGGATGAAGGTGGTTGTACTATTTGGGGTCAACTTCCTGATATTCCATACAAGTCTGACAAGTTTGGTTTGGGTTTCACTGTAGAGTCCCAGAAGGCTGTTCGTCGTGCTCGTGCTGCTCATATCACTAATCAAGGGGTTGTGAAGAACCAAATCAATGTTGTGGGATATCATGATGAAGACTACAATCTGGATGCTTGGATTTTTCCTACTGTGGGTGCTGGACTCAATAATTGGAAAGCTGAAGATGTTATCCCTATCTCCTTTAGTCAGGAGTAAATACTATTACTGTGTTATTATATTTTAAATTTGTAATTTCTTGAACAATAAAACTTTCAAGCCATGTGCCTTACCCGGGGCACAATGGTGTGCTTGTTACGGGCTGTCATTTCATTTGCATACTTCATTCAATAAAATCAGTGGACGTTTCGTTTTCGTAAATATTGTGTTCCTTGTCTTTCTTTTCTTTTATTTTTGTTTTATCAGCTATGTGTTCTTACACACACCCACATCACTAAAATGCAGATCCTCATCCACTCTGGATCCTGTTGATAACAGTTCTACTATTGCCAATTATAATTTCGAGAATCCGATCTATCAAACTGAAGACGGAAATGAGGACGATTGTGAAGTACCTGTAGAGCTTGATAGGTTATTACAACAAGAAGAGAAAGCTATACAGCCACATGAAGAGCCAGTCGAAGTTGTGAATCTGGGAACTGAAGAAAACAGGAAAGAGGTCAAGATAGGGGCTGATTTAGAGGATAGTGTCAAGAGCAGGTTGATTCAGATGTTACGTGACTATGTGGAGATCTTTGCTTGGTCTTATGAAGATATTCCAGGGTTAGATACAAACATTGTGGTTCATCGTTTACCAGTAAAAGAAGATTGTCGTCCAAAGAAGCAGAAGGTTCGTCGTATGCGTCCTGAGATGTCAGAAAAGATCAAAGCAGAGGTAATGAAACAGTTTGATGCAGGGTTCTTAGCAGTGACTTCTTATCCTCAGTGGGTTGCAAATGTGGTACCAGTTCCTAAGAAAGATGGTAAGGTACGTATGTGTGTAGACTACAGAGATTTGAACAAAGCTAGCCCCAAAGATGACTTTCCACTTCCTCATATTGATATTCTAGTAGACAACACTGCTCAGCATAAGGTATTCTCTTTTATGGATGGTTTCTCTGGTTACAATCAGATCAAGATGGCACCTGAAGATATGGAGAAGACAACATTTGTGACACAGTGGGGCACCTTTTGCTATAAGGTAATGCCATTTGGTTTGAAGAATGCAGGGGCAACATATCAGCGTGCTATGGTGGCTTTGTTTCACGATATGATTCATCATGAGATAGAGGTATATGTAGATGATATGATAGCCAGGTCTCAGAATGAAGAGCAACATCTTGATCATCTGCACAAGTTGTTTGAGAGGTTGAAGAAATACAAGTTGAGATTGAATCCAAACAAGTGTACTTTTGGGGTTAGATCTGGAAAGCTCCTGGGTTTTATTGTCAGTGGAAAAGGTATTGAAGTGGATCCTGCAAAAGTGAAAGCTATACGAGAGATGCCAGCTCCCCGTACTGAGAAGGAGGTTAGAGGTTTCTTGGGACGATTGAATTACATTGCAAGATTTATTTCCCAATTAACTGCCATCTGTGAGCCAATTTTCAAGTTGTTGAAGAAAGATCAGGTGATGGAATGGAATGATGAGTGTCAGACTGCCTTTGATGAAATCAAGAGATATCTGCTAGAACCACCAATTTTGATGCCACCAGTTGATGGAAGACCCTTGATTATGTACTTAACAGTGTTAGACAATTCAATGGGGTGTGTATTGGGGCAACATGACGAGTCTGGTCGAAAAGAGCAGGCAATATACTACCTTAGCAAAAAGTTTACCGACTGTGAAACAAGATACTCACTGCTCGAGAAAACTTGTTGCGCTTTGGCATGGGCTGCTCGCCGACTAAGACAGTATATGTTGACTCATACTACCTTATTGATTTCGAAGATGGATCCAATCAAGTACATATTTGAGAAACCTGCTCTCTCCGGAAGAATTGCAAGATGGCAAATGATCTTGACAGAGTATGACATACAGTATACTACTCAGAAGGCCATTAAAGGAAGTGTTGTTGCTGATCATTTGGCTCATCAAGAAGTGGATGATTATCAGTCAATGAGTTTTGAGTTCCCTGATGAAGACATTATGATTATTACCAAAGAACCTGGACAATATGACGGACCTGAACAAGGATCCCGATGGACTATGGTTTTTGATGGTGCCTCTAATGCACTTGGTAATGGTGTTGGTGTTGTGATTAGTTCCCCTGAAGGTTGTCATACCCCGATTACTGCGAGACTTTGTTTCTATTGTACCAATAACATGGCTGAGTATGAGGCATGTATCCTGGGTATTAAAGCTGCTATTGATATGAAGATTCAGTTCCTTGACGTGTATGGAGATTCATCCCTGGTAGTTAGTCAGATCAAAGGAGATTGGGATACCAAGCATGATAACCTCATTCCTTACAGAGAGCATGTGTTGTCTCTAATCCCACATTTTAAGGAGATTACTTTTGGACATATTCCACGGAGAGAGAATCAGTTGGCAGATGCATTAGCCACCATGGCATCTATGTTTGAGATCAGTTGGGATGATGAAGCTCCCAAGATTACTATTGATAGATTTGAAAAGCCTGCATACTGCAATGAGATTGATACAGAAGGGGCAGAGGAGAAGCCTTGGTTCTATGAAGTGAAAAGATATCTTGAAGCTCAGGAGTTCCCTGAAGGGGCATCTGTCAAAGATAGGAAGTTTCTGAGAAGGTTTTCTGCTAAGTTCTTTTTGAGTAATGGCATTTTGTACAAGCGCAATTATGATTCAACTTTGCTTCGTTGTGTGGATAAGAAGGAAGCAACTGAGATTATGGAGGATATGCATGATGGGATCTTTGGCACTCATTCTAGTGGACATACCATGGCAAAGAAGATATTGAGAGCAAGTTACTATTGGTCTACCATGGAAGCTGATTGCTATCAACACTCCAGAACTTGTCACAAATGTCAAATCTATGCTGATAAAGTCCATGTACCTCCATCACCATTGAATGTGTTGACTGCTCCTTGGCCCTTTGCCATGTGGGGAATTGATATGATTGGTGAGATCAAGCCTACTGCTTCTAATGGGCATCGTTTCATACTGGTTGATATTGATTACTTCACGAAATGGGTGGAGGCAGCTTCATTTGCATCTGTTACCAAGAATGTTGTGGCTCGATTCATTAAGAATAATCTTATATGTAGGTATGGCATCCCTGAAAGGATTATCATTGACAATGGCTCTAATCTTAACAACACTATGATTACTGATCTCTGCACGCAGTTCAAGATTAAGCATCACAATTCTTCTCCGTATCGTCCAAAGATGAATGGGGCAGTTGAAGCTGCTAATAAGAACATTAAGAAGATTGTACAGAAAATGACTGTTACTTACAAAGATTGGCATGAGATGTTACCATTTGCTCTTCATGGTTATCGTACCACAATACGTACTTCAACAGGGGCAACCCCATTCTCCTTAGTCTATGGTATGGAAGCAGTTTTGCCCATTGAAGTTCAGATTCCCTCCTTAAGAATTATGAAGGATGCAGACTTGGATGAAGATGAGTGGATTCAAACTCGACTTGACCAGATAAATTTGATTGATGAGAAGAGGTTAGCAGCAGTTTGTCATGGCCAGATGTACCAGAAACGAATGATCAAAGCTTTTAACAAGAAGGTTAAGCCAAAGGTATATCAGGCTGGTGACTTGGTAATCAAGCGTATCATATTACCACAGGGTGATCCTAGAGGCAAGTGGACTCCAACATACGAAGGACCATTTGTAGTCAAGACAGTGTTCTCAGGAGGTGCCATGATACTCACTACAATGGATGGTGAAGATTTTCCACAGCCTGTAAACGCAGACATAGTTAAAAAATACTACGCATAAAAAGAGACCCGCTAGGTTGACTGACCTAGGCAAAAATAAGGGCATCCCGGCAAACCAAAAGGGTTTGGGCAAAAATTAGGGATATATATAAAAAGATGTACACCCGGCAAGTCGAAAACCTGAAAAGGCGGCTTGGGCAAAAAAGGGTATCCCGGTGGATTGAAAACCTGAAAGGGCAATCCAGGCAAAAGTTAGGGATTAAAGCGTATAACTGTGTCTCGTTTGGATCACCCATGAAACTGCAACCAGTTGTACTACTTACTCAAGTTCGAACAGATAAAGCTCAATCCAGTCGTTTCCGTCTGAACAGCAGAAGATGAGATACTTGAAGATAATGGCAATAGTAGAATTGAAACTCAATAGGATTGTTTCCCACATAGCTGATTCTCTTTGTTTTGTAAAAACTTTATGACAAAATCCTCTTACTAGGGTTTATGTCTCCTTGTACTAACTTACCCGTGTATGGGTCACTTTTTGATATAAATAAATTCCATCTTTTGAATCCAGATTTACTTTTACCCTATTTACATAAGCGAAACATCCATTGGTATTGTTTGAATGTATGTATGTTTTTGAATATGATTGATGTTTACAAGAAATGCGTGTATGCTTAATATGATTGATGTTTACCAGAAATGCATAAAAATGCAGTAATAGTATTTACTAAGGACGAACGAGGGAAGGATTTCAACAAAGCTTCGCCGATTTATCTTTACAAGAAAACTACAAAACCCTCAGTAGGACGAATCCATCTTCACAAAGTCTTATCTCCCCTGGAATTTATATCCATCTCTTTTATCCTCATACGGATATTCGGGAATCTACTTTCCAATAAGGGTACGACGAACGAAGACGGGAAGTTATATCTACCCTACCATCAAACGAAGACGAAGGTTATGTATACCTTATTATCCCCAGCATACGGGAGATGATATATACCTTACTATCCCCAGCATACGGGAGATGATATATACCTTATTATCCCCAGCATCCGGGAGGTTATCTATACCTTGCCATCCCCGGCATATGGAAGGTTATGTATAATATATTCTTCAACAACGAATCGGGATTTATTTTCCCTGGCCAGCAGTTGTTATAAGACATCCAGACACTCCCGGCAGTGTCATATCATACATACATCATTTACATCATATCATAACATACATATCCATAAATACATAATATATTTACTTAGGTGCATCATACTATGCATGCATACATATAACATAAACTAACATTCTCCTTGCAGGATAGTTACATGCAGATAAAACAGCATCAACAATTTACAACAGGTCAGAAATGATCCATACACTACTCAAGATGTCCTCGAATAGCAGGCAAACGGTCTGTAAAAAGATCCATTCCCTGGTTCAAGACATCTTTCAGAAGGACAAATCCTGACGTTCTTTTGACCCTTAAGAGCAAATCCTGACGCTCTTTTGGCCCCTTGTTCAAGATACTTTTTCAGAAGAACAAATCCCGACGTTCTTTTGACCCTTAAGAGCAAATCCTGACGCTCTTTTGGCCCCTTGTTCAAGATACTTTTTCAGAAGAACAAATCCTGACGTTCTTTTGACCCTTAAGAGCAAATCCTGACGCTCTTTTGGCCCCTTGTTCAAGACTCTTTCAGAAGAACAAATCCTGACGTTCTTTTGACCCTTAAGAGCAAATCCTGACGCTCTTTTGGCCCCTTGTTCAAGACTTTTTCAGAAGAACAAATCCTGACGTTCTTTTGACCCTTAAGAGCAAATCCTGACGCTCTTTTGGCCCCTCGATCAAGACTCTTTCAGAAGAACAAATCCTGACGTTCTTTTGACCCTTAAGAGCAAATCCTGACGCTCTTTTGACCCCTGGTTCAAAACATTTTACTCAGAAGAACAAATCCTGACGTTCTTTTGATCCTTAAGAACAAATCCTGATGTTCTTTTGGCCCTTGGAGAATAGGCAAACGGTCTGTACAAAGATCCATTCCCTAATCCAAAATATTTCCAGAAGAGATAATCATCACAAGATTTATTTCTACTGGTCCACCCAACAACTCAAATCATGTTGCATAAATGATTCAGAGACGGCCTATACGAAGACCTAGTACTGAAATCCAGTATCAACACAAAGCTATCATCACATCCAGTTCTTTAGATGGCATCTCTAAGCCCATCTCCCGTTTTTCCAAGTGGCATCTTTAAGCCCACTCAAGCATATACAACCAACCATTAATATCACTCTATGCACTGGTGAGTGCAAATTTTTGGGCTTTTGTGTTCAATCCCCTTCAACCTTCCAGGTCACGACTGGCAAATGTACCAATCTAACCCCTCAGGTTTCAGAAAATTGAACAGGGGCAGCTGTTGCACCCCAAAATTTTCCCTCACAATACAAGACTTTGTGTGCTAAGAAGGTTCACAAGGTTCACAAGATTCACAATGCTTACAAGACCTTTCATGAGGTTCATGAAGTCTACAAGTCACTTTATGAGGTTCACAAGACCTCCCATGAGGTTCACAAGGTTCACAAGACATTTTATGATGATTCACAAGGTTCACAAGATTCACAATGCTTACAAGACCTTTCATGAGGTTCATGAAGTCTACAAGTCACTTTATGAGGTTCACAAGACCTCCCATGAGGTTCACAAGGTTCACAAGACATTTTATGATGATTCACAAGGTTCACAAAGTTCACAATTGGTCAAAAGAGTTGACAATTCCCTCAGACAATGCACCTCCTAAGCAGTGCATCCAAAACTAGGGTTTTGACTTTAATCAGGCTAAATGAACTTCCAAGACTTCAAGTGAGCTTCATAACATTTTATATGTGTGTAAGAACCCCCATGACAAGTTTCAAGACTTTTCTCAAAAGTTTGCTCAGTCAGATGATCAGATAAGTCAAAATCAGTCAATGCAGTTAAAAAGTTAAACTGAGGTCAACTGTGGTCAAACCAAAGTCAAACTTCATGATTTTTTTGCCAACATCAAGTATATGAAGTAAAATTCATCATTTGATCAAGGGTTGATCATGATTCATCAAGGAGATTCCAGATCATCAAGAATCAGGAGTTTCTAAATTAGGGTTTCCTCAGTAAAAGTCAACTGAACTTTGACCAGCCATAACATTCACATACTTCATCACCAAGTCTCCCCTCAAAGCTCATTTTGAAGGAAATTGAATTCTCTACAACTTTGTGTCTCACAAGCCAAGCCCAAAAATGCTTCATTTGGAAGGTATGAGCTAAGACATTATAGGTCATTTTGAAAGTCAACAAAAAGTCAACAACTTCAAAAAGGCATAACTTGAGATTGGTAAATGATATGGACATGAAACCAGTGGGGTTGTTTATAGGACTCTTCAAGCTTTCCAAAATGTCCAAGAACACCCTCATAGCATTAAAATTGAAGGATATGTGCCCTTGCAAAGTTGGGAAATTTTGAGTTGGTTTATGATGAAAAAGGAGGTCTAGAACCAATTTTTTCCAAATGGGCTTGTCAAATTATGATCCAATCCATACACTATCATCATGCACGACCCAAATGATTAAAAATCAGAATTTTTATTATTTTATTTTTATTTATTTTGATTTAATTCATAAAAAATCATTTTAAATAAATATAAAATATGAAAATATGATATTTAATGGAGATTAAGCTTCTAGAAAGTCTTAATTATTGATTTAAGTTGAAGAGGAAAGAAATCATGAGATTTGTCTTAAAATAGTAAGCCTTTATGCAAGAATATTGAACTTTTAAGACATGATCAATATGAATCTTTTTGAATCAAAATTTCCACATGATCAATCAATGTTTTGACCTAGATTCAATCTTCTATAAGTACTAAACATAATGCAATCCTCAAGCCACGAATTCTTCTGCCCTAAGAGTAAGTTCACCAAATCAAAAATCCTCCGAAAAATTCACATTCGGTTTTCATCCTCCAGGTCATTTGAAGGTAATTTGAGATCATAGTCATGATCCTTGACCTTCTCTGAGTGAAAACCAACCTTCACTTGCAACCAAAACACCTCATAATGCATGATCCGCATCATTCATATGCTTCATAAATTTTGTTTCTAATAATCATATTTGCTAATTAATAATGAATTTTGATCACATATTGATGTTTGTTGATAGCTATAGATGGATTCTGGATCATTTGGTGAAGTTCCATAGCCTGAATCGTGATTCACCATACTTAGGGTTTACGGCTTCAATTAGGGTTTTGTAATCCAGCCAATATAAATGGATTATAAGAACGTGGAATGATTGGAAAGCTTGTTAGAAACTTAATGGCATAATCAATTTCATAAAACCATGCTGTTTTGTCATTGTTTGAATTTTGTAGGTTTTGCTGCAATTTAAAAATCGCAGGTAAGTTTGTATGTGAAATCGCAGGAAAATTCGAAGGGCATGAGGAAGAAGACGACTGGTTTGGCGCGGATTTCATGTTTAAATTTTTTATTTAAAATATTATTTTAACATCCTGTTTGTTTATCACAACAGCTGTGTTGGCCCAGTGGTGGGAGGCTTGTGCGTGTAACCTGAGGGCCTGTGTTCGAGACCTGGCTGCATCATTCTTTTTTCTTATTTTTCAATATAATTGGCAATTGTATTATATTATGCATTGTTGTTGATTTATAACCAGATAGGCTCTCCCAGCCAGGTGGTCATGCGCGCTGCTTGTATACAAGAGGTCCTGGGTTCAACACCACCCCAGGCCTTTTGCTTGTTCATTATTTTCCTGATTTTTTCAAAGACAAGGCACAAAACAAAATTGATCCATTCTATTATCACCAAAGCATGGCTGGCCTGGTGGTACGTTTTGGTATCTGCAAGCATGAGGACCTGGGTTCAAACCCAGCCAAGGTAAGTTTCTTTTTACTATTTTTTCTGTTTTATTTTATTTAATTAATTGGCTTAAATTGTTTTCTTATTTATCAATTAAAAAATAAATTATGTATATATATATATTTAAATGTTTAAAAAACAACACTTATATTTTCTAAAAATTCTAAACTCTTGTTTTCTCAATTTAAATTTTTATTATTATTCATGTAATTAAATTATAATATGTGTATATTAATTAAAATAATTTTATATTAAAAACTCTTAAATATTTTTTTTTCTAACAAACCCTAATCTCGTGGTCTCGACCTAACCTATTACACTTTTCTTACTCTTGTAACAAAAAGGTTAATTTTTATAATAAAAAGTCACAGCCAGAATTTTAGTTCTTAATTGTTTTAGCTTAGATTTGATTTTACCGAGTTGGTTTATTTTAATTACATACCGCCTAATTGGTTTAGCTACTCATATTTGTTGTACCAGACAGATGCAGAAACAGATAAATATAAATAAAAACATGCATTATAAAATAATAGAAATAAATTCTTAACATATATAAATAAATAAATTAATATAAATGCGAAATTATAAAAACCTGAATAAAAATCGTAATACTCCTTCTTCCACAAATTGGTAAGCTCGGAGTGCGGAACCGGAATTGAAAAAATAAAATTAAACGAGTTCTGAAGGCTTGAAAAGAAATTAATAATAACAATTTCCTAATGTTGGAAATTTTTATTTAGTTTGGTTTGGATATAGAAGCAGAAATTAAACAAGAACAATTGCTGGAAAAAATAAAATAAGGGTGCAACAAAAATAGGGCAGAGCTTCCGCGAAAATCTAAAAATAAAACTCTGTGTCTTCTAATTAGTAACTAGGCTATTTATAGAAAATAATATTGGGCTTGGGCAGTTGAAATCCATTGCGTGGGTATCGTTCCGTTGAAGAGAGAATCTAGGAGAAAATGCATACTGGGTTGAGAAATAATAGGAATGACTTTTGACTTCACGTTGCACGTCTTCATGACCAATTCAATTCAATTAACCCTATTTTCCTTTGTCACGTTCGTGACAAAGGTGTCACGCTCACTTTTTGCATTTAAAGCGTGTCACGGTCGTGACACTTGAGTGACGATCGTGAGTGTCCCACGTTGAGCGTCACGGTCGTGATGATGTGGTAACGACCGTGACTGTTACAAATTATGCAGAATTACAGAATTCCTTTCTTCTTCTTCTTTTCATGCTTGTTTTTGTTCATTTCATCTTTGGCTCATGATTTAGCTCTAGAAATGTTATACCTGCAATATGACATAGAAAAACTCGAAGAATCGGGTGTTAATAGGATAATTGTGCGATAAAACGGACTTGAAACATAGTAATAAAACGATACGATTTCTCGTTATCAAACTTCCCCAAACTTAAACCTTTGCTTGTCCTCAAGCAAATAGTCGGTTGAAAAATGATCGGACAATTTTCATCGGACGCATACACATAACAAACCATACAAGGAATCATTTAGCTAGATAAACCGGTACTAGAATAGAACACTAACGATACACTAATGACACAAGCAACAAGCTAAGTCGTCGACTTCCCGTTAAACGAAACATTCGGTAATTGCATTACGATTCTACCTAGAGTCTTTCGATCTTATTTCACCCGGTTTCATTCTAGCGCAATCACATTAAGCCCTTTGCCTTAGCACGCACGTAGTGGAGTAGCCGGTTAGTGACTTTGATCCTTTATAAGCACGGGGTCTGGTACACGAATGTGGCAACCCTATATATTATCCAAATTGGAGGTTGTGGGGGATCGAGCCGTAGCACGCCCTACCAAGTTCAGAACCAGGTACCTCTGAACCAACCCGCAAATGGACTTCTTCTTATATTTCTCGTTTCTTATATGCGACCGTGTACTTTGGTGCAATTTATTTTTTGGCATCGAGATATGAAGGATCATTTATAGATTAGGCATCAAACACTTATGTTCATCGGCACCCCACGTGGTTTGTGTTCAGACGGTGTTGACTGCTAGTATAAACTACTAGGGGTTACTTTAGAACTGAAACTTAAGGTGTATTCATAACAATTATCGGAACGGAATGCTTAAGTAGGAAGTCTAAGGTGTCAAGACTGTATTGATCTTGTTGGATCTTGCTCAGCTTCCTAACTATGATTTCATAGGTAAGTCGGGTAATGCGAAGATAAAACAAAAATTTTCGGTATGGCTAAATAAACGGGGAAAATTCGAAACTGAAGAAATAGCACAAATATTACTTTGTTTAATTGAAATACGGAAAGGGAAATACAATGAAATGGAAAATGCGGAAAGGGAAAGGTATCTCTCCCACACTATATCAGACATTGTCCTCAATGTTGTGATATAATAGCGGGGAAAATACAATACAAAAATCAGAAATGCGAAAAACAAAAACATAAACTAAGGCTGCTGACGACCACGGCCCCGGCTTCTGGTGCGGGAGCGTCTGGTCGGAGTCCCTTCTGGATCAGAACCGGTGGTGGTGAGAGCAGTGATATCTATACGCAAAGCCTCTAGCTCGCTAAAAATCTCTCCGAGCTTCTCATCTGTCGTCCTCTGGTTACTGGAAACAACTGAAAGTAGTGCATCATATTGCTCTTTTTGCCTTCGCTCGAGTGTGGCATTCATCTGATTCTGCTGATGAATGGCACGGAGGACGTCTTCAAGTGTGATGTCGGGTAAAGGTGGCTGCCTGGTGGAGGACTCAGGGATGTCCTGTACTAGCTCAGCAGCATCCATGGTATTCCGCATCTCGTCCACAGGTGCATCAGTCTGCTCATCAATAATCGGAACGTGGCCTGCAGCATCCGGTAAAGAAAATAGCCAATTGGCTCGGTTCGATGGATCGATGCGGTCACGGCAAGGCAAGACGATGTGATGACAAACCGTGCCTTGGATAACAGGGTTGAACCTGCCATCCTCTCTCTGCGATATCAAATGGGCGGACTTGCAATAGCTCTTTGTAAGCAACTCTGCGGCTCTGTGAGGCAAATGAGTAATCTGGTCACCAAGCTCCAGCTGAATGGCAAGGGTGGTGACGATCCCGCCAATGTAGAAGGGGGTTGCGCCTCGATGCGCTACAGACTAGATATGGGCTAAAAGGAACGGGGCAGCATTGATGCGTTCCTCATTTAAGGCACAGTGCAAGAACAAGAGCTCTTTGGTGTTCAGCTTGTGATTGCTCTCTCTTGCGAAAATAGTGTTGCAGATGATGCGATGGAAATACCGAATCGCCGGATTATGGATGTGGGTGGCATTCAGACTCTGATAAGCGGTAGCACGACTGTTAGTGATGTCGTGCCACAAAGTGAAAGCAGCTTCGTTGAAGTTGTCGGGCACGCGGAGATGAGCATCATCGCCGTGATCAAAACCTAACAGTTCAGCGATCCTTGTTTGTGTGATTTCCAACTCTCTTCCGAGCATTCTGAACTTTGCAATGCCGGTGAGTTGACTTGTTGAATCGGGAGGTGTAAAATACTGAAACGAACTCAGAAATTCCAAGGTGAGGATTTCGAATGTCGGTTGTGGTTGACTGCACAAGTGCCACAAACCAACATGCTCAAGCAGTAGCTTCACGCCGTCTAGCAGTCCTAACTCCCTCAAGCAGTCAAGGTCGACATACCGAGTGGGTTGGATGCTACGGTTCTGAAACCTGATAAACTTCTGTCTTTGTGCTTCTCCTTGGTCACCATCTCTAAATTGGATATTCTCCATTGCATGCAAGTAAGGTAAATGAGAGATAAGAGTTTTTGAGGTTTTGTGAGAAAATGAAGAAAAGTGAAGAATTTGTTCGGATTATAATGAAATGAGTGAATGTGAGAAGTTTGGAATAAATGGAGAGGTTTAATGGGTTAATGAAATTGATTGAGAGTAATGGGAGGTTACGGGAGAATGAGGAGATAATGGGAGGTTTTCGTTTTTGTGAAAATGGAGTTAGGGGTTCTGTGAAGGTGAACGGTTATGTTTCTTCAGAATTCATAAAATAGGGTTGTCACGGTCGTGAGGGAGGTCTTACGGTCGTGACGCGCTAAATAGCTCGTCACGATCGTGAGTGATGAGTGACGACCGTGATGACTATAAAACTAGTAATTTTTCACAAAATGCATTATCTCACTTCAGTTCAATGCAATTTCTTATCACTTTCAATTAATTCTAACATAAACAATATATATAATATTGGATCAACATATATTAGCAGTAAATTTCATCACACGGGAATTCATAAAATATCAAGCAATTTAAATATAACAGTAGATAATGAAAAGCATGGAAATTGATTAAATTAGAAAGTTGCAAAACTAAAAGTACTTTGCTTTTGACATAATAAAAGGAAAATTACATTGATAAAAATAAGCTACGAAATGTTTGCAAAATATTAAAACTAACTAGAAACAAAAGCGAAGAGTAAAATAATTTAAATCACTACAGCATTTTCAAAGTTGCTTCTTCAAATCTTCAAGTGTGGAGTTTAAATGGTAGAATTGTTCACATGTTATGTCAGTTAAACCTATAACGTCCAATCGCATGCTTTTAACTTCATCCTTAACAGCATTAATATCGGCTTGGTAAACTTCAAGAGTATTCATAATTTTCGTTAAGTTGTCAGCATATCCTACTTGATTTACTTCAGGGGTTTCAATCACTTCATCAGTGTGGTCGATGTCTTGGTAACCAGGAGGTGTCTCAGGGTCACTTTCTACATCAGTCATTATGTCATCCCTAATTTTGTAAGATTGAGGTGTTTCGGGTGTAGATGGATAGTCAGGAGGGGTAAGCTCATAAAGCCAATTATCTTTATTGTGAACACTGACTCTAGCATGGTTCGGTAATGTGAACAGGGTTACTACTTCATTTCTGATTAGGTACTCGTAAGGTGGTTGTCCTAAGTTTCTTATAATTTGGCGGTTAAAGCAAAAGTTCAGATTCATAGGACGGATGGTTCCTAAACGGTTGCACTTGTGTAATTGGTATCTAAGTCCTAGGGCATCAGCAATCATGGTGACCAGGCCTCCTACCAATATGGGTAGATCAGGTTCCTCTTGGATTCGGGTAAAAGTTTGCATCATGAATGGTACACCATTAACTGGTTGTCCATTGGTCAGACAGGACATAATGAATATCTCATCTTTAGATACTCCAGTGAGGTTTTCTTCCTTTCCAAAGAAGGTGTGGGCAAGGATCTTATGGAAATAGCGGATAGCAGGGTTATGTATTTCATCATTGTTCATGTTATCCGGCTCAGGATGGTAATTTCCGGTTAAGGTTCCCCAAAAGAAGTCTAGCTCAATATCCATTAATTCTACCTGGGTGGTAGTAAAAGCAAAGGGTCCACTAGGGAATCCTAATAAGTCAGCTAGTTCTTTTGTTTTATGAGAGCATTCTCCCATCCAAGTTGGTTAAACAGGTATAAGATGCTATCATGTATACCTAAAGTTTCCATAGTCAGATCATCCGGGTACAGAGTCAAATCCATTGGTCTCTGTGATAACTCTTCAAATTTCATTCTTTGGTTCCTACCTCTAAATTTGGTTTCCATAATGTTTCTCGGTTGGTTAGCCATAGTTAGTGTAAATGTGGAGGAAACAAATCAGGGGGAAAAGGAAAGTGGAAAAGACTTTAGAAAATCTGTAAAAGTGATTTAGAAAATAAAAATTAAAATAAAGAAAAATAAGAAAATAAATGCATAAATAGAATCAATAATGATAATAATGAAATAAAACAATAAAAGGATAAAAGGATAAAAATGATAAAATGATAAATTGATTAAAATAATAAAATGGGTTGCCTCCCACTAAGCGTTGTTTTTATCGTCATAAGCCTGACGTAATGCTTAGGGGTAGATTAATCAGGGAAATTAGTGGACAACTCTAAAAGCTTTAGACTATTTGCATAATCTCTATTTTCAATTTTATGGTAATGTTTTAATCGTTGTCCGTTTACTGTGAACGGTTCACTATTCTTACCCTTAATTTCTATTGCTCCGCTCGGGAACACTCTAGTTATTTCAAAGGGTCCTGACCATCTAGATTTTAGTTTTCCAGGAAAGAGCCTAAGTCTTGAATTAAAGAGTAGTACAACGTCTCCCACACTAAATTCTTTCCTAGATAGGCGTTTATCGTGCCATCACTTAGTTCTTTCTTTATATATCTTAGCATTCTCATAAGCATCTAATCTTAACTCTTCTAATTCGTTAATGTCGAGGATTCGCTTTTCTCCAGCGGAATTGTAGTTTATATTGAGTGTTTTAATCGCCCAATATGCTTTGTGTTCTAGTTCTACCGAGAGATGACAAGACTTTCCATACACTAATTTGAAAGGTGTAGTTCCTATGGGTGTCTTGTAGGCTGTCCTATAAGCCCATAAAGCTTCATTAAGTTTAGATGACCAATCTTTCCTAGATATGGCGACAGTCTTTTCTAAGATTTGTTTAATTTCTCTGTTTGAGACTTTGACCTGTCCACTTGTTTGTGGATGATATGGTGTTGCCACACGATGTCTGACTCCATACTTAGATAGTAATTTGTCAAATATTTTCGAAATGAAATGCGAGCCACCGTCACTTATGACAAGTCTAGGCACACCAAATCTCTGAAAGATTATATTCTTGAAAAGCTTTATTACTACTTGTGTGTCATTTGTAGGAGAAGCTATAGCCTCAATCCATTTTGAAACAAAATCGACAGCTACGAGTATGTAATTATTACCGAAAGATGATGGGAATGGTCCCATGAAATCTATTCCCCAGACGTCAAAGACTTCTACTTCTAATATTCCTCTTTGAGGCATTTCATCTCTTCTTGAAATATTACCGGTGCGTTGACACCGATCGCAATTTATAACAGCGATGTGGACATCTTTCCATAAATTAGGCCAAAATAGGTCGGCTTGTAAGATTTTTGCACAAGTCTTGGAAGTGCTTGCATGTCCACCATAAGGAGGTGAATGACAATGAGCAATGACGTCTTCTATTTCTTCTTCGGGAATACATCGACGAAAGATTCCGTCGGGTCCTCTTTTAAACAATAATGGTTCATCCCAATAGTAATGTTTGAGATTGTGAAAGAATTTCTTTTTCTGCTGATAGGTTAAGTCTGGTGGAAGTGCTCCTGCAGCTAAGTAGTTGACAATGTCAGCGTACCATGGCAATCCTACGGTTGTTTGGATTGTTTCCACGGGTTCTGGTTCATCTATGTCTAACTGAACTGGGTCGCTTCCTATTTGTGCTATCAGCTGTTCATACGGAAAATCGTCGTTAATCGGCACTTGTTCGGGTTTAATACCTTCTATTCTAGATAAATGGTCCGCTACGACGTTTTCAGTACCTTTCTTATCTTTTATTTCGAGATCAAACTCTTGTAAGAGTAAAATCCACCTCAAGAGTCTTGGTTTTGCATCTTTCTTGGTTAATAGATATCTGATAGCAGCGTGGTCTGTGTAAACGATTATTTTCGCTCCCACTAGGTAGGAACGGAATTTGTCAAGCGCAAAGACAATTGCTAACAATTCTTTTTCAGTAGTGGCGTAGTTCATCTGAGCAAAATCTAAGGTTCTACTGGCATAGTAAATTGCGTGAAGTTTCTTGTCCTTCCTCTGTCCTAGAACTGCGCCTACAGCATAGTCACTCGCATCGCACATGATTTCGAAAGGTAATCTCCAGTCAGGGGGTTGCATGAATTGTGCGGTGATGAGGGCTGTTTTTAGAGTTTCGAATGCTTTAAGACAATCTTTATTGAATATGAAATCAGCGTCTTTCATTAATAAACCGGTAAGAGGTTTAGTGATTTTCGAGAAATCTTTGATGAATCGTCGGTAGAAATTGGCGTGTCCTAAAAAGCTTCGTATTTCTCGAATGGTCTTAGGGGGTTGAAGATCTTTTATGACTTCTATCTTAGCTTTATCAACTTCAATTCCCTTGTCAGATATAACGTGTCCTAGTACGATTCCTTCTCTGACCATAAAATGACATTTCTCCCAGTTAAGTACGAGGTTTACTTTTACACATCTTTCTAACACCATTTCTAAATTTGATAGACATCCTTCAAAACTTTGCCCGCATACAGAGAAGTCGTCCATGAACACTTCCATGATGTTGTCTATGAAATCTGTGAAGATTGACATCATACATCTTTGAAAGGTTGCAGGAGCGTTGCATAATCCAAAGGGCATTCGTCTATAAGCGAACGTTCCATAAGGGCATGTGAATGTAGTCTTTTCTTGATCATCTGGGTGGATAGGGATTTGGAAAAATCCTGAGTAACCATCAAGATAACAGAAATATGAGTGCTTGGCTAATCGTTCTAACATTTGATCTATAAAAGGTAGTGGGAAATGATCTTTTCGAGTGGCTTTGTTTAGTTTACAATAATCGATGCACACTCTATGTCCGGTCACTACTCTTTGTGATATCGATTCGCCTTTAGCGTTTTTCACAACAGTGATACCTCCTTTCTTTGGTACTACATGTACTGGACTAACCCATCTACTATCATAGATTGGATATATTATTCCAGCGTCTAGTAGTTTCTTAACTTCTTCCTTTACTACAGTGCTAAGGATTGGGTTAATTCTTCTTTGAGATTCTCTCGAGGTTTTGCAATCTTCTTCTAGCAGAATACGATGCATACAGATTGAAGGGCATATTCCTTTGAGATCAGATATGTTATATCCTAATGCAGTTGGATATTTCTTTAAGACATCTAAAAGTTTCTTTGTTTCAATTGTTCCTAAACTGGAATTGATTATAACTGGTCTTGTACATTCAGTGTCTAGGAATTCGTATCTTAGGTTCTTAGGTAAAGTTTTTAACTCTAATGTAGGTTTATTCTTACTTGGCATGGGATCCGGTGTAAGTGCTAAACTTTCGCTTAGACTATCATCCTGATATGGTTCACGCCAATTGTCATCTTCGAAAATCGGAGGGATTTGAATTTTCATAATTTCAGAATAGGTAGTTTCTTTCATTTCCATTTCTCTTACACATTCGTCAATTACATCCAATAAATAGCATGTATCCTCTATAGCTGGTGATTGTAAGAATTGTGTTAAAATAAATTCAACTTTCTCTTCACCTACTTCAAAGGTTAGCTTTCCTTTCTTTACGTCTATAATAGCTCCGGCGGTAGCTAAGAATGGTCTTCCTAGTATGATAGGTGTAGTGGAGTCTTCAGAGATGTCCATGATTATAAAATCAGTAGGAATGTAGAATTGTCCTATACATACTGGGACGTTTTCTAGTATGCCTACAGGATATTTAATAGAGCGATCGGCTAGTTGAACAGACATTTTAGTTGGTCTTAGGTCTCCCATGTCTAGCCTCTTGCAAATTGTTAAGGGCATAACACTGATACTGGCTCCTAAATCGCATAGAGCTTTGTCAATGACGAATTTTCCTATTACACAGGGTATAGAGAAACTTCCTGGATCTTTTAGCTTAGGAGGCATATTATTTTGAATTATTGCGCTACACTCAGCAGTAAGTGCAACGATTCCATTATCCTCTATCTTTTTCTTATTGGATAAGATTTCTTTTAGAAACTTAGCATACGAGGGCATTTGAGTGATAGCTTCTGTAAACAGAATAGTAATATTCAGCTGTTTCAGAAGTTCAAAAAATTTCTTGAACTGTCCCATCGTCTTAGAATTGGTTAATCTCTGAGGGTACGAAATTGGTGGTTTATAAGGTGGTAGAGGCACATAAGGCTTTTCTTTCTCCACTGCCTCTTGATTATTATCTTCCTTTTCTTCTGGTTCATTCACCATTTCAGTCGGCTTATCCGGTTTTTGGTACATGGCTGGATTGTCAAGTCTTGGATCGGTAGGTCCGTCAAGTTCCTTGCCACTTCTTAATATCACAGCATTGGCCTGTTCTTAATATCACTACCTATTCCTTAATAATAGGGATAGTCTTACCATTGAAAGAACACATAAGAACAGTAAAGACATAGCATAGGGTAGGTTCCTCTTAAGTACTTGCTCACTTTTTCTTCAAATACTTCATTACACTTCACATTTCAAAAAAAATTTCAAAATAAAGCCTTTATATACATCCATACAAGGATCATTATAAAGTACTTAAGAAAATTTTTAATCACACACTACACTTCTCAAAACAGTTTAAAGTGAGCTAAGTAACTAAGAGCCCATGGATAACCATGAATATAAAGGGTGCTAATACCTTCCCTTTGTATAACCTACCCCCCGAACTCAAAATCCTTTTAAGGTCTTTCCTGTTCTTTTATGTCCTTTCCTTATGGATAAAATAAAAGTCGGTGGCGACTCTTGCTATCCGCAAATTTATAGAAAAGTCAGTTCTCCCACCGTGTTACAGAACTGGCGACTCTGCTGGGGAGTTAATAAAAGAGGGGTACCCTTAGGAATTAGATCACTTTAAACTTGTTTGCTTTGTTTGCTTTACTTTACTTGTTGGTTGCTCTTATGTGTGAAAGATCCTAACCCGGATCTAGTGTACCCTAGGTAAATGGCAATAGACTAAGGAAACTGTACGGCGTATACCGATATAGTTGATCTGGTGGCCATAGTTAGTGTGACTTCTTGGTTGGTGCTTATGTTCCTTAAGTAAGTTAAGGATAATATGAGGCTGCCATATGTTGTCAATACACTAACTGACTTTTAGAACCCTAGTCATCCCATCTTGGCCTTTAGAAAGTAGTGAGATAGCCGGCTTTGGTGAAGACTGAAGTTGGTTGATACTCGATGCTACACTCATTGAGATCCTAAACTTGGAGGGTTTTGGTTGGCAAGTAAGTTGCCTACTGAACAACCACCCTTGGGAAGGATCAATGATATTGAGATCCCTTAGAACCCGGTTACTTTTGTAGGACAGGATGAACCAACTAACTTCAGGGGAGGGTACTTACCTTTAAACCTCATGCAAGCCTCTAAGCATAGGGCTATTGTGTGACTTGTTTGTGTGTGCCACATGTTTGTGATTGAACATAACATCATAGCATCATCATGCATCATAAGCATAGCATTTTCACTAACCATTTCAAGGACCAAAGGATTTATCTTTGTTCTTTGTTGCAGGTCATGGCTTCTGCTCGTAGGAATACTATCCGGATCAACTTTGTAGGGATACCTCCTAAGCTTAAGGAATTGGTCTCTCAAGTATCTGAAAATTCTCAATTCATCAAGAGGCATGGTCACCTACTGGATCTAGTTACTTCAGGGTTCAATGAAGACATGATGAGTGTTCTGTTTCAGTTCTTTGATCCTAAACATCATTGCTTCACATTCCCCGACTATCAGCTGGTTCCTACAATGGAAGAGTTCTCCAAGCTTCTGGGTATACCTATCCTTGATCAGAAACCCTTCACAGGCTTGGAAAAAGAGCCTAAACCTGAAGTCATTGCTGCAGCCCTACATTTGAAGAAATCAGACATTGTCCTAGAAACAAGGAGTGGAGTTAAGGGTATTCTTGCTAAGGTATTGATGGAGAAAGCTCAAGTGTTCCTGAAGGCTATGAGTTATGATGCTTTTGAGGAGATCCTAGCCCTATTGATCTATGGCCTAGTGTTGTTCCCCAATCCAGACCAGTTCATAGACGTACACGCCATCAACATATTTCTGACTCGCAATCCGGTGCCTACATTACTTGGAGACATCTTACACTCTTTTCATACTCGTACTACGAAGGCACGAGGAACTCTAATGTGTTGTATACCTCTATTGTCTAGGTGGTTTATTTCTCACCTTCCTCGATCAGTGATGAAGAATGAACAAGGGTTAAGGTGGTCTAAAAGGATCATGTCACTTTCTCATTCAGACATTCATTGGTGTTCCAGATCTATGGAGAATGTTACTATCATTGAACATTGTGGAGAGTTCCCTAATGTGCCACTCCTGGGCATAAGAGGGGGCATTACCTACAATCCTTCCTTAGCTCTACGTCAGTTTGGTTATGCTCGAAGTGATGGTCCTCATGATATGCTTATTCAGGGTATTGTGTTTGACTACGACAACGATCTGCAAGGTGATGGGCGCGAAGACGCGATATGTGTCTAGCGGTATCTGAACTGCAAGCGCACAGCCTATCGAAGTAATATAAAAGATTGTCGATCCCACAGGGACTTTATAATCACTTAGTGCTAGAGGGTCTACTAGTTTAGCTAAGGTGGATGTTTGTCACGATTTTGGTTTTAAGGATTAGAACGGGAATTAAATTTTAGTTTTAATAAAATAATGAGAAGGCGGTCGGTATGTAATTATGTTAACCTATGCGGGTCAGTCTAACCTAAGCTTATAAGGATGGTTCACTTAAATTATTCTGTAGAGATTATCAGTTTAAATACCCTCGACTCACACTCTCGTGGTCTTATCTCAGATCTTACTCCTAAAGCCTTATGCCTGCTCTCGCTAGCCCATAAGTGTTTAGAAAATAATTTTTGAAAACTTAATAAGTCTAATTCATTTTAAAGCGCTCTCGTTGTATTTAAATCAAATGCCTAACTTTAGCTATCCGGTTAAAATCTCACACTCTCGTGGTCTCGACCTAACCTATTACACTTTTCTTACTCTCGTAACAAAAAGGTTAATTTTTATAATAAAAAGTCACAGCCAGAATTTTAGTTCTTAATTGTTTTAGCTTAGATTTGATTTTACTGAGTTGGTTTATTTTAATTACATACCGCCTAATTGGTTTAGCTACTCATATTTGTTGTACCAGACAGATGCAGAAACAGATAAATATAAATAAAAATATGCATTATAAAATAATAGAAATAAATTCTTAACATATATAAATAAATTAATTAATATAAATGCGAAATTATAAAAACCTGAATAAAAATCGTAATACTCCTTCTTCCACAAACTGGTAAGCTCGGAGTGCGGAACCGGAATCGAAAAAATAAAATTAAACGAGTTCTGAAGGCTTGAAAAGAAATTAATAATAACAATTTCCTAATGTTGGAAATTGTTATTTAGTTTGGTTTGGATATAGAAGCAGAAATTAAACAAGAACAATTGCTGGAAAAAATAAAATAAGGGTGCAACAAAAATACGGCAGAGCTTCCGCGAAAATCTAAAAATAAAACTCTGTGTCTTCTAATTAGTAACTAGGCTATTTATAGAAAATAATATTGGGCTTGGGCAGTTGAAATCCATTGCGTGGGTATCATTCCGTTGAAGAGAGAATCCAGGAGAAAATGCATACTGGGTTGGGAAATAATAGGAATGACTTTTGACTACACGTTGCACGTCTTCATGACCAATTCAATTCAATTAACCCTATTTTCCTTTGTCACGTTCGTAACAAAGGTGTCACGCTCACTTTTTGCATTTAAAGCGTGTCACGGTCGTGACACTTGAGTGACGATCGTGAGTGTCCCACGTTGGGCGTCACGGTCGTGATGATGTGGTAACGACCGTGACTGTTACAAATTATGCAGAATTACAGAATTCCTTTCTTCTTCTTCTTTTCATGCTTGTTTTTGTTCATTTCATCTTTGGCTCATGATTTAGCTCTAGAAATGTTATACCTGCAATATGACATAGAAAAACTCGAAGAATCGGGTGTTAATAGGATAATTGTGCGATAAAACGGACTTGAAACATAGTAATAAAACGATACGATTTCTCGTTATCACAAGGTTACCGTTAAAGGTTCATATGAGCATAGGGTAAAGTGAACAAGGTTGACAGCAAGACTCTGGAACCCAAGTACACTATTCCTATGGAAGCTTATCTCATATGGGTGCGATCTCGTGCTCAGACTCTTATGATGCCATATCCTGCCATCCTGCCAGTTACTATGGAGCCTGTTGCTGAAGGAGATACTTCTTATATCATTCTTCATCCAGACATGCCCACTGACATGGAAGAGTTACAGAGGTCCTGGATCCAGTTGAAGGAACAAAGGGATACTTTTGAGACTCATTACAAAGCAAGTCAAGAAAGAATCCTGGAGCTAACAAAACAACTTCACAAGGAGCGGAATCTCAACTCATACCTCAACACAAAGAGGAAACGTCCATAGGAAACTTAAAACCGCATTTTTGTATTCATTTCATTTTTATTGTAAGCCCAAGGGGCAAACAAGTTTATTACTAATAAAAGTTTACCTTTTTGATTGTTTAAACAAATTTAAATCCTGCGGTCCTTGAAAACATTGCATACGCATTTACATACCATATCACTGCATCACAGGTTTCTTATGTACAGGTATCTTATCTTCTCGCTGTTTATTTCAGCAGAAATGGCTCTTGAACAGACTGTTAAAGATCTCCAGGCTCAAAATGCACAATTCCAAGAGTTGATTCTGAATTTGTCCAAGGGACAAGATGAGTTGAAGACACTGCTGGTTAAGAAGAATAAGAAGACTAGAAGACCAGGAGGCTTTATTAATCTGGGAAGAAGGTTCAGAGGTCCTGTCAAGACCAAGGAACAGGTTGATGATTATGAGTCTGAAAATTCTGAGAAAGAGGGAGGCAGTCTCCATGATACTGTGGGAGATTCTGATTCTGAAGCAAACTATTATCATGATCCTAATGAAGATAAGTACAAGATGCTGGTAGACAAGATAAATGGCATGGAGTTACAAAAATCTTCTGGGCTGGATTTTGAAGATCTGAGTTTAATATCTGGAGTGGTTATACCTATTGGTTTCAAGGTTCCTGCTTTTGTGGTGTATGATGGTATCTCATGTCCCAAGCTGCATTTAAGATCCTATGTCTGGAGGATTCAACCATATACTGCTGATAAGAAATTGTGGATTCATTTCTTCCAAGAGAGCTTGTCTGGAGCTCAATTGGAATGGTATTATCAATTGGAGAGTGTCAATATCCATGATTGGAATGATCTTGCTGAGGCCTTCTATAGGCAATACCAATACAATGTTGATTTAGCACCTACTCGCATGCAGCTACAAAGCATGTCAATGGGTGCTAAGGAGAATTTCAAGGAGTATGCCCAAAAATGGAGAGACTTGGCTGGCAGAGTTCAACCTCCCCTGACTGACAGGGAGCTAGTGGATATGTTTATGAGTATGATGAATGGTCCTTTCTATAGTCACCTTATTGGAAGCTCATCATCTGGTTTCACCGAGCTGATAATGACTGGAGAGCGTGTGGAGAGTGGTATAAGAAGTGGTAAGATACAGGTGGGTGCCTCTTCATCAAGCACTGCAAAGAAGCCCCCTAGTGGAAAGAAGGAGTCTAATGTTGTGTATGGTCAACCCAGCCGTAACAGAAGTCACCAATCTGTGGGAGCAGTTCACATTTCCAATCCTACTCCTGCAGCACCAGAGCTACCACAAAACAATCAGCAGAAGCCTAGAAGACAGTTCACTAAGATCAACATGTCACTGGCCCAAGCCTTGCAACACATGTTGAAAGGGGAACTCATTACTTTGAAGGACCCTCCTCAGAATCCTAATACTTCCTCTCCTCGGTACAATCCTAATGCACGATGTGCCTATCATTCTAATTGTCCGGGACATGATACCAACAACTGCTAGATATTGAAAAACAAGATTCAAGATATGATTGAAGATGGAGAGATTGAGTTTGACCCTCCTGGTACTCCAAATGTGATTACTGCTCCCATGCCCAATCATGAGAAGACTGTTAATGTCATTGATGAAGTTTCATATATTTCCTCAGTTGCAGATGTGACTACTCCATTATCCATTATCAAGAAGAAGTTGGTACAGGCTGGATTCTTTCCAGGTTGTAATGAAGATTGTTTTTATTGTGCCTACAAACCTGACAGTTGCTGGAAGTTGAAAGATGGTATTCAACGCCTCATGGACAATTACACTATATTGTTTGAGAGGACACCTTCTATGGAAAGTATGGTTGAACATCTAACTCAAGGTACGAAGGTTGAAGATGTCGACATGATTGATAAAGTGCCAGTGAAGATTACCTCCAAAGGCCCTGTCAAGATCACTTCCAAGGGACCTATCAAGATTTCTGCTGAAGGTCTGGTGAAGACTGTTGCTGAAGCTAGAGTGGCTCCCATGATTATTACCACTCCTGGCCCTATTCCATATACTTCCGATAAAGCTTTACCCTGGAATTACGGTTCCGATGTTTATATCCATGGTGTTAAGCAGGAACCTTTAGCTGATACACCTGTTACTGATAAAAACCTTGATGTTGATAATATTGCTGGATCTAGTAAGATCACCAGAAGTGGAAGAATTTTCTCTCCTCCGGCTACCACAAAAAATACAGTTACTCCAACTAATACTTCCACTTCTGAGCCAAATGTTGATGCTCGGGGCAAAGGTCCTGTAGTTGAACCTGTGCAAGCTGAGGCACCAGCTGCTGAGAATCTTTCTAAATAGATGGAAGAAGTGCTGAAGATCATTCGCAAGAGTGATTACGATATTGTTGACCAGTTGGGGCATACTCCCTCCAAAATTTCCATGTTGTCTTTGTTGCTGTGTTCTGAGGCTCATGCTAAAGCCTTGATCAAGTTCTTGAAGACTGCTCATGTACCAAATGAGATTTTTGTGGATCAATTTGAAAATTGTGTTGCACATCTGACTTATGATAATGGGTTAGGTTTTTCTGATGCTGATTTGACTCCTGCCAAGAGAAACCATAATAGAGCTTTACATATCTCCATTGAATGTAGGGGCACTACCTTGTCTCATGTGTTGATAGACAATGGCTCTTCATTGAATGTACTTCCCAAAGAGGTTATGAACAAGCTCAGTCCTGAAGATGCTGTGTTAAGACCAAGTAATATAGTGGTGAGGGCCTTTGATGGTTCAAGAAGAGTGGTGCATGGAGAAATAGATCTCCCAATCAAAGTAGGCTCTCAAGTCTTCAATTCTACCTTCTATGTAACGGATATTCATCCTGCGTACTCCTGTTTGCTTGGGCGCCCCTGGATCCACGGGGCAGGTGCTGTGACCTCCACTCTACATCAGAAGTTGAGATATCCAGTGAAGGGAAAGATCGTCACTGTTTATGGAGAGGAAGAATATATGATCAGTCATGTGAATACATTTAAGTATGTTAAAGTGGAAGGTGAATATGTTGAGACTCCTTGCCAAACATTTGAAGTAGTTCCTTGGGTTGTTCCTGCTACTGAAGCTCCTCCTGTTGTTAAAAGAGTTCTTGTGGTTACCAGAGTACCTCCTACAATGGCTTCCCTCAAAGATGCTAGAGTTGTGGTTGAAGAAGGTGGTTGTACTATTTGGGGTCAGCTTCCTGACATTCCTTACAAGTCTGACAAGTTTGGTTTGGGTTTCACTGCAGAGTCCCAGAAGGCTGTTCGTCGTGCTCGTGCTGTTCGTATCACCAATCAAGGGATCATGAAAGATCAAATCAATGTTGTGGGTGACTATAATGAAGACTACAATCTGGATAACTGGATTTTTCCTACTGTGGGTGATGGGCTCAACAATTGGAAGACCGAAGACGTTATTACTATCTCCTTTAGTCAGGAGTAAATACTATTACTATGTTGTTATTTTTAAGTTTTTAATTTTGAACAATTAAACTTTATCAGCTATGTGTTCTTACACACACCCACATCACTAAAATGCAGATCCTCATCCACTCTGGATCCTGTTGATAACAGTTCTACTATTGCCAATTATAGTTTCGAGAATCCGATCTATCAAGCTGAAGATGGAAAGGAGGAAGATTGTGAAGTACCTGTAGAGCTTGCTAGGTTGTTACAACAAGAAGAGAAAGCTATACAGCCACATGAAGAGCCAATCGAAGTTGTGAATCTGGGAACTGAAGAAAACAGGAAAGAGGTCAAGATAGGGGCTGAATTAGAAGATGGTGTTAAGAACAGACTAATTCAGATGCTACGTGATTATGCGGAGATCTTTGCTTGGTCCTACGAAGATATGCCAGGGTTGGATACAGACATTGTGGTTCACTGTTTACCAGTAAAAGAAGATTGTCATCCAAAGAAACAGAAGGTTCGTCACATGCGTCCTGAAATGTCAGAAAAGATTAAAGCAGAGGTGATGAAACAGTTTGATGCAGGGTTCTTAGCTGTGACTTCTTATCCTTAGTGGGTTGCAAATGTGGTACCGGTACCTAAGAAAGATGGTAAGGTACGTATGTGTGTGGATTATAGGGATTTGAATAAGGCCAGCCCCAAAGATGACTTTCCACTTCCTCATATTGATGTTCTGGTAGACAACACTGCTCAGCATAAGGTATTCTCTTTCATGGATGGTTTCTCTAGTTACAATCAAATCAAGATGGCACCTGAAGATATGGAGAAGACTACATTTGTTACACAGTGGGGCACCTTTTGCTATAAAGTGATGCCATTTGGTTTGAAGAATGTCGGGGCAACATATCAGCGTGCTATGGTGGCTTTGTTTCACGATATGATTCATCATGAGATAGAGGAATATGTGGATGATATGATAGCCAGGTCCCTGAATGAAGAGCAACACTTGGATCATCTGCATAAGCTGTTTGAAAGATTGAAGGAATACAAGTTGAGATTGAACCCAAACAAATGTACTTTTGGAGTTAGATCTGGTAAACTCCTGGGTTTCATCGTCAGTGGAAAAGGTATTGAAGTAGACCCTGCAAAAGTGAAAGCCATACAAGGGATGCCAGCTCCCTGTACTGAGAAGGAAGTTAGAGGTTTCTTGGGACGATTGAATTACATTGCAAGATTTATTTCCCAATTAACTGCTACCTGTGATCCAATCTTCAAGTTGTTGAAGAAAGATCAGGTAATGGAGTGGAATGATGAGTTCCAGACAGCCTTTGATGAAATCAAGAGATATCTTCTAGAACCTCCAATTTTGATGCCACCAGTTGATGGAAGACCCTTTAT
Source organism: Lathyrus aphaca (assembly GCA_963966055.1). Classification (NCBI taxonomy): domain Eukaryota; kingdom Viridiplantae; phylum Streptophyta; class Magnoliopsida; order Fabales; family Fabaceae; genus Lathyrus; species Lathyrus aphaca. Next base: position 60,789,801 of record OZ014523.1, on the reverse strand, counting down.
TATGTACTTAACAGTGTTAGACAACTCAATGGGGTGTGTGTTGGGGCAACATGACGAGTCTGGTCGAAAAGAGCAGGCAATATACTACCTTAGCAAAAACTTTACCGACTGTGAAACAAGATACTCACTGCTCGAGAAAACTTGCTGCGCTTTGGCATGGGCTGCTCGCCGACTAAGACAGTATATGTTGACTCATAATACCTTATTGATTTCAAAGATGGGTCCAATCAAGTACATATTCGAGAAACCTGCTCTCTCCGGACGAATAGCAAGATGGCAAATGATCTTAACAGAATATGACATACAGTACACTACTCAGAAGGCCATTAAAGGAAGTGTTGTAGCTGATCATTTGGCTCATCAAGCAGTAGATGATTACCAGTCAATGAGTTTTGAGTTCCCTGATGAAGACATTATAATTATTACCAAAGAACCTGGACAATATGACGGACCTGAACAAGGATCCCGATGGACTATGGTTTTTGATGGAGCTTCTAATGCACTTGGTAATGGTGTTGGTGTTGTGATCATTTCCCCTGAAGGTTGTCATACCCCAATTACTGCAAGACTTTGTTTCTATTGTACAAATAACATGGCTGAGTATGAGGCATGTATCCTGGGCATCAAAGCTACCATTGATATGAAGATTCAGTTCCTGGATGTACATGGAGATTCAGCCTTGGTAGTGAGTCAGATTAAGGGAGATTGGGATACCACGCATGAGAATCTCATTCTTTACAGAGAGCATGTGTTGTCTTTGATCCCATATTTTGAAGAGATTACCTTTGGACATATCCCACGAAGAGAAAATCAGTTGGCAGATGCATTAGCCACCATGGCATCTATGTTTGAGATTAGCTAGGATGATGAAGCTCCCAAGATTACTATTGATAGATTTGAGAAGCCTGCATACTGCAATGAGATTGACACTGAAGAAGCAGAAGGGAAGTCTTGGTTCTATAAAGTGAAAAGATATCTTGAAGCTCAGGAGTTCCCTGAAGGGGCATCTGTCAAGGATAAGAAGTTTCTGAGGAAGTTTTCTGCTAAGTTCTTCTTGAGTAATGGAATTTTGTACAAGCGCAATCATGATTCAACTTTACTTCGTTGTGTGGATAAAAAGGAAGCAACAAAGATTATGGAATACATGCATGATGGGATTTTTGGCACTCATTCTAGTGGTCATACCATGGCAAAGAAGATATTGAGAGCAGGTTACTATTGGTCTACCATGGAAGCTGACTGCTATCAACATTCCAGAACATGTCACAAGTGTCAAATCTATGCTGATAAAGTACATATACCTCCAGCTCCATTGAATGTGTTGACTGCTCCTTGGCCTTTTGCTATGTGGGGCATAGATATGATTGGTGAGATCAAGCCTACTGCTTCTAATGGGCATCGTTTCATCCTGGTTGCTATTGATTACTTTACAAAATGGGTGGAGGCAGTTTCATTTGCATCTGTTACTAAGAATGTTGTGGCTTGATTCATTAAGAATAATCTTATATGTAGGTATGGCATACCTGAGAGGGTTATTACTGACAATGGCTCTAATCTGAATAATACCATGATTACTGATCTCTGCACGCAGTTCAAGATTAAGCATCACAACTCTTCTCCGTATCGTCCGAAGATGAATGGGGCAGTAGAAGCTGCTAATAAGAACATTAAGAAGATTCTACAGAAGATGACTGTCACTTATAAAGATTGGCACGAGATGTTACCATTTGCTCTTCATGGCTATCATACTACAATACGTACTTCAATAGGGGCAACCCTATTCTCCTTAGTCTATGGTATGGAAGCAGTTCTGCCCATTGAATTTCAGATCCCCTCCTTAAGGATCATGAAGGATGCAGGCTTGGATGAAGATGAGTGGATTTAGACTCGACTTTACCAGATAAATTTGATTGATGAGAAGAGGTTGGCAGCTGTTTGTCATGGTCAGATGTACCAGAAACAGATGATCAAGGCTTTCAATAAGAAGGTTAAGCCAAAGGTATATCAGGCTGGTGACTTGGTAATCAAGCGTATCATACTACCACAGGGTGATCCTAGGGGCAAGTGGACTCCTACTTATGAAGGACCATTTGTGGTCAAAAGAGTATTCTTAGGAGGTGCCATGATGCTCACTACTATGGATGGTGAAGACTTTCCACAGCCTGTAAACGCAGACATAGTTAAAAAATACTACGCACAAAAAGAGACCCACTAGGTTGACTGGCCTAGGCAAAAATAAGGGCATCCCGGCGAACCAAAAAGGTTCGTGCAAAATTAGGGATATATATGAAAAAATGTACACCCGGCAAGTCGAAAACCTGAAAAGGAGGCTTGGGCAAAAAAGGGTATCTCGGTGGATTGAAAACCTGAAAGGGCAATCCAGGCAAAAGTTAGGGATTAAAGTGTATGACTATGTCTCGTTTGGATCACCCATGTAACTCCAACCAGTTGTGCTACCTAACTCAAGCTTGAACAGATAAAGATCAATCCAATCGTTTTCGTCTCAACAGCAGAAGATGAGATACTTGAAGATAATGGCAATAGTAGAATTGAAACTCAATAGGATTATTTCTCACATAGCTGATTTTCTTTGTTTTATAAAAAAAAAAAGTTTCACGACGAATTCCTCTTACTAGGATTTCTGTCTCCTTGTACAAACTTGCCTATGTATAGGTCACTTTGTGATATAAATAAAATTGCATATTTGAATCCAGATTTACTTTTACCCTATTTACATAAGCGAAAACGTCCATTGGTTGTGTTTGAATGTATGTATGCTTTTGAATATGATTGATGTTTACCAGAAATGCATAAAATGCTTGAATATGATTGATGTTTACCAGAAATGCATGAAAATGCAGTAATAGTATTTACTAAGGACGAACGAGGATGGTAGTTCAACGAAGCTTCGCCGGTTCATACCTATAAGACAACTACAAATCCCCAGTAGAGCAAATCTATCTTTATAGATACTTAGAGTTACATCTCCCCTTGAATTTATGTCCATCTCTTTTATCCTCAGTCGGGATACTCAAGAACTTATTCCTTCAATAAAAGTACGACGAACGAAGATGGGAGGTTATAAATACTGCACTATCAAACAAGACGGGAACGAGTTCCCCATATTCTTCAGCAACGAATCGGGATTTATTTTCCCTAAGCCAGCAGTTGTTATACGAAGATATCCAGACGCTTCAGGCTGCATGATTCATACATACATCATTTACATCATACCATAACATATCCATAAATGCATAATACATTTATTTAGATGCACCATGCCATGCATGCATACATATTGCATAAACTAACCTTTTCCTTGCAGGATAGTTATATGCAGATAAAACAACACCAACAATCCACAACAGGTCAGAAAAGATCTATACATTACTCAAGATGTCCTTGGATATTAGGCAAACGGTCTGTACAAAGATCAATTCCCTAGTCCAGGATATTTTCAGGAGATTTAATCCTGACACTCTTTTGTCTTCGGATATTAGGCAAACGGTCTGTACAAAGATCCATTCCCTAGTCCAGGATATCTTCAGGAGATTTGATCCTGACACTCTATTTGTTCTTGGATATTAGGCAAACGGTCTGTACAAAGATCCATTCCCTAGTCTAGGATATTTTCAGAAGATATTCTTTTGTCCTTGAATATTAGGCAAACGGTCTGTACAAAGATCCATTCCCTAGTTCAGGATATTTTCAAAAGATATTATTTTGTTCTTGGATATTAGGCAAACGGTTTGTACAAAGATCCATTCCCTAGTCCAGGATATTTTCAGGAGATTTGATCCTGACACTCTATTTGTTCTTGGATATTAGGCAAACGGTCTGTACCAAAGATCCATTCCCTAGTCCAGGATATTTTCAGGAGATTTGATCCTGACACTCTATTTGTTCTTGGATATTAGGCAAACGGTCTGTACAAAGATCCATTCCCTAGTTCAAGATATTTTCAGAAGAATTAATCCTGATATTCTTTTGTCCTTGGAGAGTAGGCAAACGGTCTATACGAAGATCCATTCCCTAATCCAGGATGTTTCCAGAAGAGATAATCGTCACGAAGATTTATTTCTACTGGTCTATTCAACAATTCAAACCATGTTGCATAAATGATTCAGAGACGGCCTATACGAAGACCTAGTACTGATATCTAGTATCAACATCAAGATATTATCACCTCCTGATATTATGGATGGCATCTATAAGCCCATCTCCAGTTTTTTCCAAGTGGCATCTTCAAGCCCACTTAAGCATATACAACTAATCGTCAATGTTACTTTACGCACCGGCGAGTGCAAATTTTTGGGCTTTTGTGTTCAATCCCCTTCAACCTTCCAGGTCACGACTGGCACATGTACCAATCTAACCCCTCAGGTTTCAGAAAATTGAACAGGGGCAGCTGTTGCACCCCAAAATTTTCCCTTACCAAGACAAAAAATTGTGTACTAAGAGGTTCACAAGGTTCACAAGTTTCACAAGACATCTCATGAGGTTCACAAGGTTCACAAAGTTCACAATTAGTCAGAAAGTTTGACAATTCCCTCAGACAATGCATCCTCCTAAGCAATGCATCTTAAATTAGGGTTTTGGCTTTTATCAGGATAAATGGACTTCCAAGACTTCAAGTGATCTTCATAGCATGCTATATGTGTTCAAGAATCCCCATGTCAATTTTCAAGACTTTCCCAAAAGATTTGCTCAGTCAGATGATCAGATAGGTTAAAATCAGTCAAAGTAGTTAAAAAGTCAAACTGAGGTCAACTGTGGTCAAACCAAAGTCAAACTTCATGATTTTTTTGCCAACATCAAGTATATGAAGTAAAATTCATCATTTGATCAAAGGTTGATCATGATTCATCAAGGAGATTTTAGATCATCAAGAATCAGGAGTTTCTAAATTAGGGTTTTCACAGGAAAAGTCAACTGAACTTTGACCAGCCATAACTTTCACATGCTTCATCAAAAAATTTCCATCCAAAGCTCATTTTGAAGAAAATTGAATTCTCTACAACTTTGTCTCTCAAAAGCCAAGCCCCAAAATGCTTCATTTGGAAGGTATGAGCTAGGACATTATAGGTCCTTTTAAAAGTCAACAAAAAGTCAACAACTTCCAAAGAGCATAACTTGAGAATGGTAAAAGATATGGACATGAGACCAAAGAGGTTGGTTAGAGGATTCTTTAATCTTTCCAAAATGTCCAAGAACACATTCATAGCATTAAAATTGAAGTATTTGTTCTCTTGCAAAGTTGGGAAATTTTTGGGAAGTTTATGAAGCAAATGAGGCCCTAAAACCAATTTTTGCTAAATGAGCCCACCAAATTGCCATCCAATCTTTATAATATCATCAAGCACGACCCAACCCACACCTTTTCTGATATTTTACATTTTATTTAATATTTATTTGAATTTTATTCATTAAAATACAAATTAAATTAAAATAAAATATGAAAATCATATATTTGAAAGAGATTTTGATTATAGAAGGTCTTAATGTTCATTTAAAGGTGATTGGTACCATATAATTTCAGATCATACAAATATAGAAAGGTAAGATCAAAGAAATTCAAGTTTTAAAGACAAATATTTTTCAATCTCATGAGGTCCAAAAGTCCAAAGGAGTGATCAAATTTTTGACCCAATTCTGATGTATCCTATATATACAACATAAAGCAAGACATTAGGGACGAATTGGCAGCCTCAAGAACAACTTTCAAACTTCAAAAATTCATCAAAAAATTGAAATTCAGATTCTTAAGTTTTGTAGTTTTTTAGGTGAACTAAGGGCAGCAAAGCATTCCTTGATGATCATTGAACATATTTGCACCATTATCATCATCAAAAACTTCATCATATGACCAAACCGAATTCATATTTCTCTTCTTTTTCAATTTTTCGGTTTTGCTTATTTATACATGATAAATTGATTATGATTGCATAACTATGTTTGTTTGAATGTGTAGAATGATTCTGGGTGAATCAATTGGAGTTTCGATGCCGTTTTAGCAAAACACCATGTGTAGGGTTCATGAGCTTCGAATTGGGAACAGTGATCAAAACGTGATTTTGTTTGAAATTAATTGGATAATTGAACTTAGGACCTCTTGTCTAATCGATTTAAGTCATTAGAAGAAATTTATTTGGTGTATTTCGCATGTTTGATTTTGCGGTTTTGTAGTGACACTGAAAAACCGTCACTAAAAGCTTTAGTGACGGACAAACCTTAGCCATAAGCTAACTGGAAGGATGAGTGAGGAAGATGAAGGCTGGCGCGAAAAACTAATTTCAAATTTTGTTTTGTTTTTATATATTATTTGTTTCATTAGGTTATCACAAGCGTGCGCTTGGTTCAGTTGGTAAAGGCTGTGATGCTGGCAAACTCAGTACCTGAGTTCGAATCCTAGGTTCACCCAATTTTTTTCACAATTGTTTTCTTTTGCAGGCTTATTATTTAATCATTGGGAGTCATATGGATATCACCAGCGCGTGCTGGCCTGGTTGGTTTTGTGTCACGCATGTGAGGTAAGAGGACCTGGGTTCAAATCCCAGGTCCTTACTTTTTGGCCATTATCTTTGTTTTTTTTCTTCTTATTTTTAACATATTTTCTTAATTAATTCCATTTTATTTATTTTAATACTTATAAATTATAAAAACTAATTTCTAAATAACATTATACTATTTTCTTTATGTTCTTAAAAAATTTTATAATTTATTTTCTTAAAATGTAAAATTGTTTTATATTTATTTTGTAATATATTTATATTAGTATTATTGTATATATGTTTGTAAATAATTGGATTTATATTAATTAACCCTAAAATTAAAACCCTAATTTTTTTTTCATTTACCCTAATTTTTATTAACTTTAACATTTAATCTAATTAATTTTTTTTTAATATCTAATTAAATAATTAATCATACTTTGTAAATAATTATTATATGGTTTATTATTATTCTCATCATCTTATTTTCTTTTAAATAAATTCTTTAAAATTGTTTATTTAATTTAAAAATATTCTCTTAACTTGTATATATTTTGTATATTTGTACTAACCTTTTCTTCTTATAATTATTTTATCACTAATCTTTTAGTTATTATTTATTTTATTATATATTTATTATTCAATCGTTTTTTATCATAATGTAACTGCAAAAGCCTTGTAATAGTCGTAGTTTATTATTGTTTTATCGTTTATAAATTTTCTTGCCATGGTTAGTAATTATAGGGAGTGATAACATGTTTGTAAATTAAAATTAATTTAGAATGACTTACTTAATAAGATAAATATATGAATATGAACACTCACACACGTAAGTCGATCTTTGATCGCCATCTCACACTTTCTAAGGTTACTCCTCAAGTTGCTTAATTATATGGTCAAGTAAGGTGTCTTAAAGCAAAGTCCCTTCCTAAAATATCATCAAGTCCCTTAAAGTTTATAAGATCAAGTCCCTTCGAGGTTGCCTACGGAATAATGATCTTGTCCCTTCGAATAAAAGATGATAAGTCCCTACGAATTGCTAAAGACACCTTACAGTTGCCTAAATACAGATGTCCCTTCACATGTCCCTTATCACATCCAAGGTAATGACTACCTATTCCTTAATAATAGGGATAGTCTTACCATTGAAAGAACACATAAGAACAGTAAAGACATAGCATAGGGTAGGTTCCTCTTAAGTACTTGCTCACTTTTTCTTCAAATACTTCATTACACTTCACATTTCAAACAAATTTTCAAAACAAAGCCTTTATATACATCCATACAAGGATCATTATAAAGTACTTAAGAAATTTTTTAATCACACACTACACTTCTCAAAACAGTTTAAAGTGAGCTAAGTAACTAAGAGCCCATGGATAACCATGGATATAAAGGGTGCTAATACCTTCCCTTTGTATAACCTACCCCCCGAACTCAAAATCTTTTTAAGGTCTTTCCTGTTCTTTTATGTCCTTTCCTTATGGATAAAATAAAAGTCGGTGGCGACTCTTGCTATCCGCAACATTTATAGAAAAGTCAGTTCTCCCACCGTGTTACACCAAGCAAGCTTTGACAGTACTCAATGGAGTTTGCAGGTCACTGACATCACGCACCAAATTCATATTCTCTCTGTCATCAATTGCCCTAACTGTACCTCCGTGAGAAAGCATGGGGTTTTGTATCACATTCGGAGTGGGAGCGAAGTTAATCTCTTTGGAATCTAACAGGTCTTGGACTACATACTTCAGGGCTTTGAAGTTTTAAGTGGTATGACCAGGGGCTCCGGAATGGAATTCACATCAGGCATTTGTATCATAACCTTCGGGGAGTTCCCCCGGCTTCAGAGGTTGTAAAGTTCTGAGCTGAACCATTTGGAATTGGAGAAGATTCTTCAAAAGTTGTGTGTAAGACATAGGTGGAGTTTCAAAATGCCTTTCTCTGGTCTTCTGAGAATAATAGGGACGGGGAGCCCTCTGTTGCTGATAACCTTGTTGGTGTTGCTGTTTCGGCTGTTGAACTTGTTGTTGATTAGGCTGAGCTGAGATAGTGACAGGGGCCACTTGCTGATAAACACCTCTATTACCTCCACCTCTCTGTGCATACACTACCCTAGTCTCTCCTTCCCTCTTCTTCAAGAAAGTTTTCTTGATACCGGAAGTTGAAGCACCACCATTTTGAATATTTCCCTGCTTAATCCAGCTCTCTATCCTCTCGCCAGTAGAGATAATATATGAAAAACCGCTTGAAGAACACCCAACCAACCTTTCCATGAAATTCCCAGGAAGGGTGTCCATGAAAAGGTCCACCATTTATCTTTCTAGCAAGGGTGGTTGTACCCTGGCAGCCACTTCACGCCATCTCTGTGCGTAATCTTTGAAGCTCTCTGAATTTTTCTGTGTCAAACTTTGGAGTTGAGTGCGACTAGGCTACATATCGATGTTATACTGATATTGTTTAAGAAACGCTTCTCCCAACTCTTTCCAGATTCTTACAGAGCTTCTCTCCAACTTCATATACCAATCCAAGGATCCTCCGGAGAGACTATCCTGGAAATAGTACATCCAGAGTTTATCGTCCCTAGTATGGGAAGCAATTTTTCAGTAGAAGGCCTGCAAATGAGTTTTAGGGAAGGAGCTACCATTGTACTTATCTAAAGCAGTTGGCCTGAACTTGTGAGGAATAACCACCCCTATGACTAAGCTCATGTCAGATACATCTATCCCAAGAGTGTCTTTACACTCAAGGGCTTTGACCTTCTCAGCTAGCAGCAAAAAGTCTTGAAAATTTCCTTCCACACCAAATCCCATATCATTGTTAAATGGAGGAAACTAATCCTCTTGTCGGTCTTGCACAGGGATGAAGGTTGTTGTGCCAGGCTCTGGAACTGGGGGTCCACATGTTCCACTTGTTGTCCTTGGGCCATCCCTTGCATCATAACCATGAATTCCCCCATCCTGGTGTGGAGTTCATTGAGCTCAGTTTTCATAGCTTCTATGACGGTCCTCTGGTTGTTGCGTGTTGCGTAACGATGAGGAATATTCAGTCTGAAGTGTCGGGTCTTGGCAGCTCGCGCAATCTTTGCATGAAATGCAGATAAGTTAAGTAACCTGGAGAAACCTGCAAAAACAAATAAAAATTTAAATGATATGTATGCAATGCAATGTGTTCCCTTTATCCTCAAGGTTTTATTTACTTTCCCATTCCGATGTGGAGAAAAGAAGACCTCGTGTGACATTCAGATGTGAAGTGGCAGTATTCAATATCTCGTGTCCGTGCAACAGATAATCAACCAGAGTCCTCAGGTGAATCAAAAGAAAACAGGAATATCAAAATCCTCATGGGGTATAAGTTCATACATCAAAGAGAAAAAGTACATCAAGAGAGAGGATTCCCACAATAAGCCCGTGGGTAATCCAAATCATATGAATACAAGACTAAAGCCTAATAAGATCTACATCTTGCAACCTCTAACTAAGGCATTTGACACCTTGCAGCAGCTGAGTTATATCTGGATGTGATGGTTCTTGTATGAGCTTTTGAATCAGGATGTCCCTAAGGTCAAAGGAGGCATGCAATTCCTCAATTTTTTGTAGGAGCACCTTTTCACTTTTCTGGCTTGTGATGTAATTAGTCTTAGTTGTCTTGACATCAGCTCTCAGCTTCAACTCTTCCATCTCTTTCCGATCTTCCTTCACTGTTTGTTGACTCTTTGTTATATCTTGGAGGTGACCCTTCTCCTGGTGATAGACCTTTTGAAGGAGTTTTCCTTGTTCAGCTAAAGAGTCTTGAAGGCCTTTGATTTCTAACTTGTCTTTGACTTCCAGCTCTTTCTGCCTCTTCAAGTTGTCTTCCCATTTCTCTTGCCATAAGGTGATAGCTTCATTAGCTTCATTCAAGTCTTTCTTATCTTTTCGACGCTGGCCTGCCCTGTGAGTTTCAACTAATCCCCTTTTCTTGAAATAGAGCTCCCTCTCTTGAAAATCTTGCTGCTTGAGCCTGACCATTTCTTCAGATTTGTGAGCCTTTTCTTCCAATTTCTGGTTTTTTATTTTCAACTTCTGGCATGAATTGTTGGCTTCTTGATTCTCCAACCTGAGTTGTTTAACCAAAGCTTCCAATTTTTGATACTCCTGAAGAGGAACTGAAGTTGTGGGTGCTACCTCTTTAGGGTAGAGAGGTGGTTCCCTAGAGAATGGGAGCAACAAAGTCTCTACACGATCTTCCAACCAGGTGGCAAAAGGATCATAAGTCTTGGGATCTACCTTCCCAGAGTCTCTCTTCCCTTTCATCACTCCAACCTCCCAAGTTTGGGATACTAGCAAGCTCATCTTCAGGTTACCTTCTGCTGGAAAGTATAGTGACTCATTCACCTCTTCAATCAAATGTACAACTATTAGAGGATAACCAAACTGTTTCCTGGATATGATAGGATTGTAGCTAATTCCACCTTTTCTTCCTATCAAGGGAACATTTGGGAAACTCCCACAACTGACCAAGATTTCTTTGCCTATAAGATCCCCATTGCATCCCCAAGAAATGCCAACTGAGGTTAAGTCCATCAATCTTTTGGACCACTACCAAGATTGTTTCAAATCCTGGAAAGGCCCTAATTTAGTGAGTTGCCTTACAAACCAGTCAGCAAACAAGGGAGCACAACAATTCACATGTCCCCTCTTCTTTTCATTCCTGTGGTGAACCCCATAATAAAAGTCACCCAACAAGGTAGGCATTGGGTTTCTTCTGACAAATATGGCAATAGCTTCCATGCTGATTAGCCTTTTCTCACCTGGAAACAAGTTGATCCCATACACTATCAAAGCAAGCAAGGTATTGAACTTAGCCCATTTGCTTTCAGAGGCTAGACCCTGAGCTTCTTGGATAAGAAAGTCTAAGAGAAGTCATTTACCTTTGCTGGCATCCAGCCCTTTATTGACCTTGGATAAATCCAAATGAAAAGAATCAGTTATGTCTTTGCATGAAGGCACCTTCTCTAAGCCATAGTAAGGAACACCATCCTTGATGGGTATCCTGAGGATGTGGGATATATCTTCTAATGTAGGAGCCAATATGTAATCAGGGAAAACAAAGACCCTTAGTTGTGGATCATAAAATTGCAACAGAGAATGCAGGCTATCCCTCTGGTCAATTGTTGGTTTGCTCACATAATCCAGGTTTTTTCCAAACTCCTTTCTGAAATCATCAAGAACTTTGTCACCCATCAAGCTAATCAACTTCTGAATACCCTCTTTCTCTGGTTATGGGAAAGTATAGTGGACATTTGTTCCTTGGATCCTCCATCTTGAAGCAGCAGTATGACCAGGAATAGGAAGTAATATGGACCCTGAGAATAAAAAGAACACAAATGATTAAGGATGTTATGATGTTTATGTAAGGCAAGGCATGTGTTCAGTGATGTGTTTGTGTAGTGAATCAGGTAATCAAGTGTCTGTGCAAGGTCACAACATCGTCACAAGTATCTTTCTGATCAGAGGTTCAGATCTCAGAATCCATGTGTAACAGAACAAGATCATATCACCGAAGCATGTTGGTACAGTGGGTATGCTAAAGGTTAAGGCTCATGCAATCCTGTAAACCCCTCCCAATCTCACAGGTGTGCTACTCGGGTCAAACATCATGGACTCTCAAAGCCGAATAACAATAATACGTTCACCATCTCCGAGAAATGGCTCATGACCAAATCAGGGAATCGGTTGGGCATTATGTACTACTCAGTGAGGTCTCAGCTGAGTCCAAGGAAACAAGCATCCCTCAGAAGTCCCCAGCTTCAAGCACTAAATCGAGAAACAATAGTACATTCATCCCGAAGGGTACAATACTATCGTCATACGAACAGTTTGCCTTAATTGGGTTCCTATGAAAGAACCAGGCCATCCTATGCGAGTCCCCAGTGGGCCCTCGGATGCGAGTGAGTTTGCCAACAAATGTGGTCTGCCACTGTCATCACTAGAGAGGGATGTTTCCACAAAGGTTCTCAATGATCGGTCCCTTGACTGCACATAACTATCAAGGTAGTGGATTTCCCCAGAAAGATTCTGGCATCAATACATTTCCGAGAAGGTCGCAAGTCAAGGCGTGGAACTCACTAATACCAACATAGCAAAATGCCATGAAGCCAAAGTGGAACCACTCTAAGTCCTAGGTGCACTGAAGCCGAGTATTTGGCTTCTGTCACAGTAACAAAATCCATCCCACAGAAAAAATGAAACCAACACAGTCCAGTATATGATGCATGTGAAAATAAATACTGAAAGCAGTAAATAAAGTTGTAAAATAAACTATAAATAAAAAACAGTAAATAAACACCACAATACACACATATAAACACCCAAAGAAACAAAAACAAATAAGTTCTAGGATTGACTCTACGAGGGAAACCATAGATTCTGGGCTCTCGTCCCCAGTAGAGTCGCCAGCTGTCGCTCCCGGGATTTTCATCCTAGTACAAACGCTAAAGTGGCGCGGAAAAGGTAGAGTCACCAGCCAGGCATATTTATCCCGAAGGAACGGGAAAGGTAATGTTGCACAAACCTGAGGAAGAAGGAAAGGACGAGGTCCTGCGAACCAAAGATCTGGGTTTGGGAGTCGGTTACGACTTGGGAATGTATTAGGACCCCAGACCGTCCGTCGTACCTGACGGGATCCACACTTGCTTGTTTGTTTCAAATGGTAAAAGAATATAACTGCTACTGAACAAATGAACTGGAATAAAAGTGAGAAAGTGAACTGTAAAAGAGAATGGAAAGGAAGAATGGGGAAAATGTAGGCAAAATAAAGAATGTGCTCGAACGGGCTCTACCCCGCTGCCTACGTACCTCATCGGGAAAATGAGGATCGGAGTCGACGTAGTTCGCCTAACTAAGGCGAGAACTATTTGTTTGTGTTTTTTATGGCTGGAACTACGTATGTCTATGCTCAGGTGTTGCAGGCTCATCTGGTACGAGTGCGTTTACCATCTTTCAAATGAGACAACTTGTCGCAAGTTCGCGTTTTAGAATGAATGAGGTGAGAAAATAAGTTCTCGCAGGAAAGTCGCTTATTGTTTGTTGTTTGGTTTTTAAGAGTTTTTTTATGAATTTGGCACAAGGGAGTGAATTCAAACTCTTTTCCATGGAATGTGTACTTGTTACTACATTCCAATATGGAATAATAGAACAAGCACACCAAGTAAGGAGAATTTATCCAAGACTTGTTCCCAAGGATTAAGGTTTAAGTTCACTAGCTTGTTGAACTTATTACATGTTTTTGTAGTTTGTGTGAAGAAATGTCTTTTAGATTTTTCTTTGTGAAAAAACCCCTTGATAAGACTTGTACATCATGCTAGACAATCCTACACCATTCCAAGATGGAATGAATGTAAGTGCCCCATGGAATAAGGCTATACACAAGGGATCCTTTCATGAATTTATTAAGTCTTTTTGGATTTGTTTGAAGATGAGAAGAGAAAGACTCAAGAGGCAAAGGACAAAGCTAATGGGGGACTAACACATAACCCTAAGTCATCTTATTATGTACAAGGTGTGGTCCTATGGTTAATGAGGTTTTCTAACCTAAGGAAAAGGAAAGCAAGTTAGAATTCAACTTACTTCCTAAGGAAGTTAAGTTGAATCTAAAGAAAAAAAAGGAGCCCTATGAACAAAGCACCAAGGTGCTAAGGCAAAAACAAATAAATGCATAAGAGATGAGGAATGAAGTGATTACCTCATCTTCTACCCTACAAAACAAATGTTAGCATGATGAATAAAAATGAACAATTAAGATATGTCAAACTTTCTCAAACTAACTACACTAGCTAAAGAAGAGTGTTAATGAACTCCTAAGGTTAGTACCTAGGTCTAAAGCATCCTATAAGGTGACACACTTAAAAAGTCAGTATCTAAATCAATTCACAAGCAACTAAAGGGATTAATTGAATTAAGTTCAAACTATACCCTAAAGTGTGCTTAAACCCTAATGGAACCTAAGGAAAAGTCAAAAGGGAAACCTAAGTGTTTTATCATGTTAACAAACCTCCTAAAGTCAAAGGTGAGTTCAAAGTCCAGAACTTAATACCTAATGAAAGTGTATGATCAAGTTAACTCACATGAAAAGAAAGAGATTCAAGTTAAGGATATTAAAGCATGTGAATGAAACAAGGTAGAATGAATATCTACACATGGTTTTAGAAATGGAACAAATGCCTCAAGATGAAAAATTAAAAGGGACCAAAGAGGCTTGAACTCCCTATAAAAAAACCATAGGCTTGATGGAAAGTTAAATTTAAAATTAGATTTACAAAAAATATGTCCCAATGAAGTGATAAGAATTGTCTTAAAGCTAAATGTCACAAATTAGGGTTTTTGGATCTTTAGGTAACAAATGAGACTCAAAGAAGCACAAAACTTAAACACTTGAAGTAAACACATGGACATGGTCAAAGTATATTTAAGATACCCAACACAATGATTGAACCAAGTTATCTTATGCACAAATGGAAATTTGAATGGTTGAGATGAAAGATAAGATGAAATTAGGTCAAAAGTGGAGCATGAATGACTTATGGCTCAAGAAAACCCTAAAATAAAAAGACAAGGACCTAATGAATGTACTCAACATTTAAGGACCTATAATATGACCTAAAATACTCAGAATCAAGACCTTAGATCAATAGCATGAATGCTTTATTCAATTAGATTAAAGGAAACCTATAAAAGGGACCAAAAATGGCTTAAGACCCAAGCAACTTGAAAAAAATATCAAGTGACTTAGAAAAATTATGAAATTTAATATTGAACATAACAATCCAAAGAATTACTTATGTACAAAAAATATCACAAAGATTCCTATTTTTGGATGGTCAAATGAGTACTAGAATTGGACTAGGCTTTATATGGACCTATGCGAAATAATGGACTCAAAAGGGCCTAAACATGACCTAAAAATCCAGAGAAAAATATTTTGAAGAATTATGATGAATTATTAAGAGGATGCAAAATGAATGGGACATTTATCATTTTTAGTTTAGGAGAATAAAAATGGACAAATTGCTTGGTCTAAAATGAAGAAATTATAAAATAATTAAATGGAAAATTAATACTGGTTTCAAGATTAAACAAAAATAAAATCTAAAAATATGGAAAACTATAGAAAAATGTAAAGAATGCTCATGAATTTAATTGGAATTTTTGGATTCAATTTGGTATTTTTAATAAAAGGAAACGAAACTGGATAAAAGGGAAAAAAGAAATAGAAAGAATTAATTGGACTGACTTGCTCATTGGGCCTCGGGGTGTCAAACACAATGAAAACAACTAAAATGGACTGAACATCACACGTTGGGGGGTGCCAAGAGTACACTAAAGAAATGCTTCACAAAATTTCCACGTGCAATGCACGTTTTCATTAATGCGCTGGCTACACTGTGGGCGTTGGATCAAGACTAATTAATGGCTGTGACATGTTCTTGCATTAAATTTTAGGGCACTGTTCAGATGAACGGAGATGAATTCCGGTCATCTTCTCCGGCCAAGCTCCGGTAGGGAAAGCACAAATCCTCACCAAAATGAAAACTAAAACCATCAATGGATTCGTCTCTCTTCACTGATCACGAATATGGCCTCACAATCCATTTAGGGTTCCTAAATCTCATGAATTAAAAGCAAGAAGATCAACCTGGAAAATTGAATCTAAGCACCTAGAGTGCATATCAACTAGCCAGTCATCCAATAGCTTCTATCAAGCTTCAATCAACATGAAACCACTGGAAAACATGCAATTCGAGAGAGTGAAATTTCAGGACATACCTGAATTGTAGAGAGATCAAAGTGTTGCTAGAAGACCAGAGAGGAGAATCCTTAGATTGCTTGATCTTGATCTTGATCAAAGAAAGTGAAATAAACACTCTGGGAGCTATGAATCTTGAGTTGTTAATGAAAATGCAGTGAAGATCAATGTTATGCAGTGTTGAATTCTTGGTGGTTCAAGCTGTGAATTCCATGGATCCTATGCTTGAGATGATGTTGATGATGGATTGAATATGAATGAAACCAGATTGATGCAATTTGAGGAGTTTGAATCCAAAATTCAATGAAGCTTTAAAATGTGCAATGCTTGATCCTTGAAGTTTCAGGGTATGCAATCCATGGAGATTGTGCTTGAGGTGATGGAAATGATGAATTGAAGAAGAATGGATCTAGCTGATTGAAGATGAATTCTCCTCGAAGCCAAATGCCGTGTGAAAATTAAGAGAGAATGCTTGAGAATTTTGGTGATTTGTGATGAAATGATGTTGAACCCTCAAAATGCAGTGCTAACCTCACTTTATAGCCTCTATAAACCATGGTTAAAGGGCCTTGAGTTAACTGAGTGAGGAGAGTTAACTGAGTGAGGTTGTTATGGCAATTATGCCAGCTGGATCTTCCAGAAACTTACACATTCGAGTTCAATCTCATGTGAATTGGAGCATGATAATTTTGGTGAGATCAAGTAGAATCATGTTCATCTAGCTTAATCCACTCATGACTCAATGTTTGCTTTTGCTTAATGCATGGTGTTTAGGGTATGGATGCCTGCAGACAATTGCAGCTCAATGTGTTTGAATTAAGTGACTCAAAGGCATTTGAATCCAAGGTACCTATGATGGTGGTGCATTGTAATGCAACCTGCACTGCTATACACTTGATTTATGTCCATTGGCTTGAGAGTGAAGGAAGTTACATGGTAGAATGAGATGAACCAGCATTCAGGTGATTGTACACTCTAAACATGATGGATTTTGCAATGCATTGTACTCTGAACTGACTTAGATCAAGATGCAAACCAATGGCTTAAGTGTCAAGAAAACCAGATGCATCATGGTGATCTTCTAAGGATGGTGCTCAATTTGAAGTTGATCATGTGTAGATCATGTTTGATGTTGAGGCCAAAATGAGACAAGGCCTCTAAATGACTTAAAAATTGCATTGAAGTCTATGGAACCAAGCTGCACAGTTGGCTTGAGGTGTGTGGCAAAACATGTTCCCAAGGCTAGTGAAGCCTGCAGTGTCAACCCCCTTACTTCGCCCTTCAATAACTTTCAATCATTTGATCAAATGGAAAGGGCATAAAAGAACAGGAAAGACCTTAAAAAGATTTTGAGTTCGGGGGGTAGGTTATATAAAGGGAAGGTATTAGCACCTTTTATATCCATGGTTATCCATGGGCTCTTAGTTACTTAGCTCACTTTAAACTGTTTTGAGAAGTGTAGTGTGTATTTGAAAAAATTTCTAAGTACTTTATAATGATCCTTGTATGGATGTATATAAAGACTTTGTTTTGAAAATTTGTTTGAAAATGTGAAGTGTAGTGAAGTAATTTGATGAAAAAGTGAGCAAGTACTTAAGAGAAACCTACCCTATGTTAAATCTCTACTATTCTTAAATGTTCTTTCAATGGTAAGACTATCCCTATTATTAAGGAATAGGTAGTCATTTCCTTGGATATTGTAAGGAACATATGAAGGGTCATCTGTGTTTAGGCAACTATAAGGTGTCTTAGCAATACGAAGGGACTTATCATCTTTTATTCGAAGGGACAAGATCATTTACCGTAGGCAACATCGAAGGGACTTGATCTTATAATCTTAAAAGAGACTTGATGATATTTCATGAGAAGGGACTTTACTTTTTAGACACCTTACTTGACCTTTTGATTTAGGCAACATGAGAGATAACCTTAGGAAGTGAGAGAAGGCGATCAAAGATCGACTTATGTGTGTGAGTGTTCGTATTTATATATTTATCTTATTAAGTAAGTTATTCTAAATCAATTTTAATTTACAAACATATTATCACTCCCTATATTTACTAACCATGACATGAATATTTATAAACAATAAAACAATAATAAACTACGACTATTACAACGCTTTTGCAGTTACATTATAATAATAAAAATAATTAAATAATAACTATATAATAAAATAAGCAATTTAAATAAAAGGTTAGTGATAAGATAATTATAAGAAAGAAAGGTTAGCACAAATATAAAATATATACAAGTGAAGATAATATTTTTAAATTAAATAAACATTTTTGAAGAATTTTTGAGATGAAAATAAAATAATATGAATAATAGTAATAAACTATAAAATAAATAAAAAACATGATTAATTATTTAATTACATATGTTAGAAAAATTTATCAAGTTTAATATTTAAGTTAAATAAAAATTAAGATTAGAAATTAGGGTTACATATTTAGAAAATAGAATTAGGGTTAGAATATTTAATTAATATATTAATCAATTTATTCACAAAATAAACTATATAGAATAATAATATGAACATAAAAATAAAAATAAATTATATTTGAGAAAATAAAAATATTGATTTAAAAAAAAATTATTTTATGAAAACATATTATATTATTATTTAAAATTAACTTATTAGATAATATATAATTAAATAAAAACAAAAAGGAAGAAAAAATAGAAAAAGAAATTAGGTTAAAAAATAATGGGGAGGCCTGGATTTGAACCCAGGACCTCCCCTGTACCTGGATAAAGGATTACCACTGGGCTGTGCTGCGTATGGTGACGTCTAAGAGTCACAATTGATTATATGAAAAACCTGTAAAAATAGAACAAAGTAAAAAAAAAAATAAAGCAAGACCTGGGAATCGAACCCAGGCCTCTGGGCTTGCACGCGCGTTCTCTTACCACTACACCATCAGCATCATTCATGAATTATAATACAAACACAAATATATAATATATATTCAAATTTTGAATTTTGAATTCGCGCGCAGCTTCTTCTTCCTCCTGACCTGCGAAATTTCCTACGAGCTTTCCTGCGAACTGATTTTCGCAGGGATTCCTATGATCCTTCAACGGCCATGAAACCTGTAATTTCTTTCAAAATTGAACACACCAATTCAATCCTCACATCAATTACAGTCAAACTACTTTATCAAAATTCATTTATGTTAGCTTAATCGTTAAACCCTAATTTCGTCCTTAAAACCCTAACAATGGCGTTTGAGCATCCGTGTATCAAAACTTCAATTCACCTGCCCAGAAATCATCCTTATGCAATAACAAACAAGATTATAGGCACAAAAACAGTTTATAATGAACGAATGAATGAAATCGAAAATAACAAAAAAACAAGAACAATGTCCATTCGGTTTATGCGAATGAGAGTGTTTATGATGCTTTTGAGAGTTGGGATAGGTTCAGTGATGTCGAAGGATCCTCTCCATGTCCTTAAAATACCTTTTATTGCCTTGCAAGGGTGAATCCGAATTTTAGTTTTTTGAAGAATTTTGTGAAGTTTGAATATGGTTTTTTAGGCTGTGAATTCGTCCTTTGTGCTTGCAATGTGTTTATGTATATACATGTATTGAATTAGGTCAAAAAGAATGGGCTTTCTTCATGGATTTGGAGTTGCTTGATGTGGAAGAAATCTCATCACCATAATTGTCCAAAAATCAAATATTCTTTTGCTATTTTTGCCTTACACTAATTTGGACAGCATCTAATCATGTTAAATGGCTTTGATGATTTTCTAGAAGAAGAATCATGTCTAAATATTGATTTTTTGATTTTATTTTGATTTAATATGTATTTTAATGAATAAAATTCAAATAAATATTAAATAAAATGTAAAAAATCATAAAAGGTGTGGGTTGGGTCGTGCTTGGTGGTATTGTGAAGATTTGATGGCAATTTGGTGGGCACATTTAGCAAAAATTGGTTTTAAGGCCTTATTTGCTTCATAAACTTCCCAAAAATTTCCCAACTTTGCAAGGGCACAAATCCTTCAATTTTAATGCTATGAAGGTGTTCTTGGACATTTTGGAAAGCTTAAAGAGTCCTCTAACCAACCTCTTTGGTCTCATGTCCATATCTTGTACCATTCTCAATTTATGCTCTTTGGAAGTTGTTGACTTTTTGTTGACTTTTAAAAGGACCTATAATGTCTTAGCTCATACCTTCCAAATGAAGCATTTTTGGGCTTGGCTTGTGAGACACAAAGTTTTAGAGAATTCAATTTCCTTCAAAATGAGATTTGGATGGAAATTTTTTGATGAAGCATGTGAAAGTTATGGCTGGTCAAATTTCAGTTGACTTTTCTTGTGAAAACCCTAATTTAGAAACTCCTGATTCCTGATGATCTGAAATCTACTTGATGAATCATGATCAACCCTTGATCAAATGATGAATTTTACTTCATATAATTGATGTTGGCAAAAAATCATGAAGTTTGACTTTGGTTTGACCACAGTTGACCTTAGTTTGACTTTTTAACTGCCTTGACTGTTTTTAACCTATCTGATCATCTGACTGAGCAAATCTTTTGGGAAAGTCTTGAAACTTGACATGGGGATTCTTGAACTCATATGGGATTCTATGAAGCTCACTTGAAGCCTTGTAAGTCCATTTAGCCTGATGAAAGTCAAAACCCTAGTTTAAGATGCATTGCTTAGGAGGATGCATTGTCTGAGGGAATTGTCAAACTTTCTGACTAATTGTGAACCTTGTGAACCTCATGAGATGTCTTGTGAACCTCTTAGTACACAATTTCGTGTCTTGTGCAGGGCAAATTTTGGGGTGCAACAGCTGGCCTGCAAGTTGCCTCGCCCATGACTTGCACTTTGCCCTACTTTGCTCAAACTTTGCAAGATCATATCTCTCTCAAATTTAATGCTATCAGTGAGTTCAACCTATGGATTTTAAGCTCAAGATTCCCTCTTTAATTGGATCAAGGTATAATTTTGATAGTCCTTATATTTTGGGAGAAGGCCTCTCTTGAAGTGGCTGCAAAAATGGCCAAAACTTGCCATTTTTGGAAACCCTAATTTTCCAAAAATGGTATGTTTTGGTTTTCTTGATTTCTCTTGATTCCTCCATCATTTCTTGATAAAATTTGAACAATAGGATCCTTGGAACCCTAATTTCATGACTTTGATCTCAAAAAGTCAGGAGTTGACTTTTTCTTCAGCATGGTTGTCTTTTCCCCAAATCCCTAATTTTCAATCATTTGGCCAATTGAACCTCTTCCAAAATGTTTCTATGGATGAAATTTGAGCCCTAGTCACTTGACATCATACATAAGACAATGGAATACCCTTTGAATCAAAATTTCATGGATAAACCCAGTATAAGTGAAACCCTAATTTGGCCCTTTTCATCAGAGATGCCACACTACTTGCCTCTTCTGATCAATTCAAATCTTTCCATGGCTTGTGGCTTCAAATGAAAACTTGTGGGATATTGTGAACCCATTGAACAAGGTTGAGAAGCTTTGTGGCCCCTTGATTGCCTTTGTATAGCCTTCAATTGCTCCAATCATTGATCACATACCTATGCCTCAGCCATGATGAATATGATGCAATGTTGTTGGTTATTTTATGAATTTATGTATGCAAAATGTTGAGGGAATGAGAGGGAAAATTTTGAGGTATTAAAAACATGATTGAAGGCAATCATCTCTTTATGCTTGCATTCAGATATTGCATGCCCAGTCTTACCACAACGGAAACACCTCTTCACCTCAACATTACACACATTATTCTTATGACTATGTTTCCCATATTTGAAACAAACAATACCATCAGAAGCATCTCCCCCATTAGTTTTCTTACTATCAGCCATTCTCTGTTTACCTTTCCCAGCTGGATCATCATAAGGCTTGCCACGATTTTGTTGGTACTTGCCCTTCCTCTCAATAATAACTTGTAATAAGCATTGTTATCCTCTTCATAAATCCTACAGTTATCAACCAAATCAGCGAAGACACGAATCATCTGATATTCAACTTCCTTCTTAATCTCTGGACACAACCCATTCTCAAGCTTGATGCACTTTGAAAATTTAGCATTCGCCTCATTATAGTGCGGGTAAAACTTAGTCAACTCGACAAACTTTGCAGCATAATCAGTAACCGACATGTTACCTTGCTTCAGATCAAGGAACTCAATCTCCTTATTTCCACAAAAATCCTTTGGATAATACTTTCTCAGAAATTCCCTATGGAACATAACCTAAGTGATCTCTTCACCTGTAGCGTCCAATCTCTGACGAGTCTCTAGCCACCAGTCATCAGCCTCGACTGTCGGCATATGAGTCCCATACCTAACCTTCTGCGCTGGAGTGCAACCCATCACACGAAATATTTTCTTGAACTCTTTCAACCAAGCCAACACTGCATCAGGATCATACGTACCCTTGAAGGTAGGAAAATTCACCCTCTGAAAAGTCACCAAGCTCTGAGATTCAACATCCTTTCCAACATTCGGCAAATTTTGCACAACCTGAGCCATTGCTTGCATAGTAGTTGCCATTGCAGCATCGTTCCTTCTAGCCATGTTAACTTAATCACTACAACACAAACACAAATTAGAACTAACTAACAGTACTCGATTGTTAAACGACTACGACTCGACAACTTGGCCGGACGGACCGACCTGCTCTGATACCACTAATGCAACACCCTATTTTTACCTAATAATTAATAATAAAATCATAGTTTAGAAATTTCAACAAACAATTGAGATAATAAATTTTAAACTTAAAAAACAACATTCAAACCACTGATTACTCTTTAAAACAAAATACTTTCATTACTATGCAGCGGATTCATAAAATTAAACTTAAATAACACAACTTGTGTTCAGCATCAAAACAACTTAAAAGCAATAATCTTTATTGAAACAACTTTAAAATTCAGCAACATAATAAAATCCAACATCAACATAAAACATGTGTTATCCCCCTGAGTGCTACGTATCAGAGCGACAATACTGACTCAAATCTACTGAGGTAAACAACTCTACTCTGGATTACCTACACATTATCGACATAGGGAAACATTCAAATAGAAGGGGTGAGATACCGAACAATATAATCAAATATATGATAAATACATATTAAATTAGATTATATAAACCACCACTTCACAACTCACAAACAATTTCACATCTAACTTCTGAGCTTCTCTAATACTATCTAGAAAATCATTGTTAATCTTCAACATTCCAAACATAACACTCTTTGGTGTCATTTCTAAAACTACTCATATCCCTGAACTATTTAACTAGTTCCAACTCTTTAACCACCATCGTTAACATATTCAATGTTATCCGACTTAAAGTGTCATCTACAACATTAGCTTTACCTGGATGATAGTTCAAACCGAAATCCTAATCTTAATTTGATCAATAATTCTAACCACCTTCATTGCCAATCAAACAGATACTTTAAACTCTTATGTTCACTAAACACTTCGAATCTAGAACCATAAAGATAATGTCTCCAAATCTTCAACATAAAAACAACTGCAACATATTTTAAATCAAGCGTAGAATAGTTCTTTTCATGAGTTCTTAATTGCCTTGATGCATAAGCAACCACCTTATTATTTTGCATAAGTACACCTTCTAAACCCATCAGAGAAGCATCACAATATACCACAAATGGTTCTCCTGAATTCGGTAATGTCAAAACCGGATCCGACGTCAACCTCTTCTTCAATTCCGTAAAACTTTCTTCACATCGAACGTCCCACATAAAAGCCTTAATTTTACAAGTCAACTTATTTAACGGAAGTGCCAACTTAGAAAAAACTTTGATAAACCTTCTATAATAACCAGCTAGACCCAAAAAGCTTATAATCTCAGTAACCAACTTTGGGGTTTCCCACTGCAACATAACTTCTACTTTAGATGGATCCACAACAATGCCACTACCCGAAATGACATGCCCAAGAAAGCTAACATCCTTCAACCAAAACTCACACTTAGACAACTTTATATACAACTTCTTCTCTTTCAAAACTTGCAATACAAGTTTCAAGTGTTCTGCATGCTCTTCTTCCGACTTAGAGTAAATTAATATATCATCAATGAACACTACTACAAAACCATCCAAATAGGTATGAAAGATATGGTTCATGTACTCCATGAACACTCCCAGCGCATTAGTAACACCGAAAGGGATCATTGAATACTCGTAATGTCCATAACATGTTCTAAACTCCGTCTTCTGAATATCCTCATCTTTCATTTTAATCTGATGATAGCCCGATCTCAAATCGATCTTGCTAAACACACGAGCACCTACAAACTAATCCATCAAATCATCTATTCTCATAAGAGGGTACTTTTCTTAATCGACACTTTATTTAATTTTCTATAATCAACACAAAGTCTCATGCTTCCAATCTTCTTCTTGTCGCTCCCGAGATTTTCATTCTAGTACAAACGCGAAAGTGGCACGGAAAAGGTAGAGTCGCCAGCCAGGCATTTTTATCCCGAATGAATGGGAAAGTTAATGCTGCACAAACCTGAGGAAGAAGGAAAGGACAAGGTCCTGCGAACCAAAGATCCGGGTTCGGTAGTCGGTTACGACCTTGGAAGGTATTAGCACCCCAGACCGTCCGCCGTACCCGACGGGATCCACGCTTGTTTGTTTGTTTCAAAGGCTGAGAAATGAGATGTTGTTGAACAAACGATCTGCTACTGGAATGGAAGTGATAAAGGGATGGAAAAGGAGAATGAAAAGAAAACAGGGGAAATGTAGGGAAAATAAAGAATGTGCTCGAACAGACCCTACCCCGCTGCCTACGTACCTCATCGGGACAATAAGGATCAGAGTCGACGTAGTTCTCCTAACTAAGGCAGGAACTATTTGTTTGTGTTTTTTATAGCTGGAATTGTGTATGTCTATGCTCAGGTGTTGCAGGCTCGACTTGTGCGAGTGTGTTAATCGTCTTGCATGCGAGACAAGTCGTCGCAAGTTCGTGTTTAGAGTGAGGGAGATGAGAAGAGAATTCCCGCAGGAAAGTCACTTATTGTTTGTTGTTTGCTTTTTAAGAGTTTTTTTATGAATTTGGCACAAGGAAGTGAATTCAAACTCTTTTCCATGGAATGTGTACTTGCTACTACATTCCAAGATGGAATAGTAGAACAAGCACACCAAGTAAGGAGAATTTATCCAATACTTGTTTCCAAGGATTAGGGTCTAAGTTCACTAGCTTGTTGAACTTATTAGATGTTTTTGTAATTTTTGTGAAGAAATGTTTTTTATATTTTCTTTGTGATGACAGTCTCATGATTAGACTTGTACATCATGCTAGACAAGCCCACACTATTCCAAGATGGAATGAATATGAGTGCCCCATGTAATGAGACTATACACAAGAGACCACTCCAAGCAATTATTAAGTCTTTTGGATTTTGTTTAAAGATGAGAGAAGAAGACTCAAATGGAGAAAGGAAAAAACTAAGGGGGACTAATAAACAACCCTAAGTCATTCATTCAAAAGATATCCTATGGTTAGTGAGGTATTCTAAACCTAATAAGAAAAGAGAACTTAGAACTCAACTTACTTCCTAAAGAAGATAAGTTCCTTCTAAGAGAACAAAAGGGAAAGCCTATGATCAAAGCACAAAGTGCTAAGGTGAACACAATTAAAATGCATAAGAGATGGAAATGAAGTAATACTTACCTCAATCTTCCACCCTACAAAACAAATGTTAGCATGATGAAGCATTTTAAACAAATATAGCATGGCAAAATTCAAAGAAGAACTCACACTAGCTAATTAAAGCACTAATGAACTTCTAAGCCTAAAGTCAAGTTCTAAAGTATATTACATGATAGCTAACCTATAAAGGCATGAGCTAAGTCAAATCAAAAGGATCTAAAGCTATGAAGTAAACCAAACTCCAACTATACCCTAAAGTATCTCTAAACCCTAATGAAAGCTAATGAGAAGTTATAAGGGAAGTTCAAGTATCTAAACATGGTAAACATGCCTAAGGTCAAGGGTGAATATAAAGTTCAGAACTTAACACTAAATGGAAATTTTTAATGACATGAAATCAAATGGTAAAGAAGAGATTCAAATCATGGAGATTCAAACATAAGAATGAAAGATGAAAGAATGAACATGGAAACATGGTTTTCAAAGTAAGGCAAATGACTTAGAAATAAAAACCAAACATGACCAAAGAAGTTTGAACTTACCATACAAAAACCAGGGGTTTGATGAAAAGTTAAAATAGAAATTGGATTCACAAAGTGCTCACAAAAGAATTGGTGAGAGATTCATTATGGTTAAGGACCGAAAATGTGACTTATGATGCAAGACACTTAGAAAAATAAAAAAATGATCTAGAAAAATTATGATATTTAATATCCAAGATAAAAATCCAGATGATGATTCAAGTCTAAAAGATCTCACAAAAACGCATATTTTTTCCTAGTCAACAGAATGCTAGAATTGAATTATGGTTCATAGGGATCAATGCCAAAGAAAGGGTTCAAACTAAGACCAAACAAGACCTAAAAATTGAACAAAAAATATATTTGGGAATTCTAATGAGTCCTCTGGATAGGGAAAAAGGAATGAACATTTTATCAATTATGGTTTAGGAGAACAAAAATAGACAAAAGGATTGGTCCAGAAATAAGAAAATGTGGAAGAAAATAAATGGAAAAATAATTCTGATTCAAAAATACAGAAAAAATGGAATTAAAAAAATATGGAAAATTAATAAAAATGATGAAGAACACGTGTGAATTTATTTAGGATATTTGGATGATTTTTGGTATTTTATAAAATTGAAAATGGAAATAGAATAGAAGTGAGAAAAAGAAATAAAAGAAATAACTGGAATGGGCCTGAGGGGTGTGAAGAGTGAGGAAAAACAACTGAAATGGACTTAGTGTGCACGCAATGGGGTGTCAAAAGAAGCTGAAGACTTTTATTCACAAATATGGCATGTGCAAGGCATGTGTTTTTTAATGTGGTGTCGAAATCTGGTGTGTTAGATCTAAGGGATCTAACAGATGCGTTATGTTCTCACCTTAATGCTAGGATTACTATTCCGGTCACCGGAGAGTTCTGGTCACCTTCTCTGGTGACCTTCGGTTAGGGTATGACAAAAAAACTTCACTAAAATGGAAAAGGAAACCATGGTTGCACTCGTCTCACTCCCCTGAATCCAAATTTAGTCTTAGTTTTCACTCAAGGTTCATGTATTCTACCAATCAAAGCAAAACATAATCACCCTAAAAACTGAATCTAAACCTGTAAAAGGCATATCAACTAAACAGAGGTTGCATTGCTTCTATCAAGCTTCAATCAACATAAAATATCCAAAAAAGCATTGAAATCGAGCAAGAAAAGTTTATAGAAAAAACCTGAAATGCAGAGGTGCTTAGAGTTGTAAAAATCTAGAGAGGAGATTCCAAAGTCTTATATGCTTGATCCTGATCCTTTGTAGAGTGAAATAAACACTCTGTTGATGAAGAATGTTGAGGAATTGATGAAGATGTAGAAAATTTGCAGAGGTGATTTTGTAGTGATTCAAGCAATGGAAACCATGGATCTTGATCTATTCATAATGCTGGTGGTAAATTGATGATCAATTAGGCTTGCTGGATGATGATTTGGCTTGCTCGATTCAAAATGCTGAGGTATTTCAATGATGCAATTTCAAATTTCCAGCTTCAAACCCCCATGAAAATGCACTGTGAATGATGCTTGAAGAAGCACAAGGAAGAAGAAGATTAATGCTATGATTATGGAAGCTTAATCCTTCAAAGTGCAGAGATCTTGCAGAGAGAATGCAGATCAAAATCTGGAGGATTTGGGTGTGACTTGCGTGAAAATGTGTAGCTGAACCCTTAACTCAAATGCACCTCATGTTTTTATAAAGCATTAGACCTCTGGTTAGCAATTAGAACCAGGGTTAACTAGCCCTGGTTAACTGAGTGAGGTGAGTTAAATAGTGGAGTTTGTTATGGCAATTATGCCAGCTGGATTTCTAGAATCATCTTCAGTTGAACTCAATCCAATGTTGCAGTGTCCAAGGAGCTTATGCTGAAGATTAGTGAAGTGAAACACCAGCTTAGTTGACCAAGGATTGCAGCTTGAGTTTTATTACTTGATCATGAGATGCATAGAAATTAATGTTGTAGTGCCTTCACTCAATTGTAGCTTGATGATGCCACAAATTCAAGGGCCAAATGCAACTTGGGACCAATGAATCCAATGCACACGAGTTCATGATCATTATGGTGAGGATGCATTATGATGCAGCCTGCAATGGCTGATGATTGAATTGAAGTAAATTGTGAAACTGGTTGAGTTTTATTGTGTGCACAATTCACTCATGAATTCAGCCCCAATCTTCTGAATTCTCGTTTCCCTCTTATGTATCAAATAAAAACTTTTAGCAGAAAAACAGGTTTATGTATCGATACATGTTTCGTATGTATCGATACATGTTAGTTATATAACATGTATGAGTCGATACATAGATGTATGCATCGATGCATACTGAAGCTTTGGTTATTTCTAGCAAGTTAATTCAATCATGCATCGATATATATCACAAATGTATCGATATATACAAAAGCATGTATCGATGCAAAATTCGTATGTATTGATACATACACAAGCAAATTTTTTTTATTCTTATGACTTCTCCATCATTTCTTGATAAACTTTGGTCCATAGGATTCTTGTGACCCTAAATTCATGGATGAATTTGAACCCTAAGTACTTGTCATCATGTAAAAACAATGAAATCAAGCTTGGATCAAAATCTCACTAAGAAGCCCAGTTAATTAGAAACCCTAATTCAGCCCTTTTCATCAGGATAGTTGCACTGCTTGCATCCTCTGATCAATTCACTTCTTTTCTTAGAATTTGTGGCCTCAAATGAAGACTTGTGGGATGTTGTGAACCCTTTGCACAAGGTTGAGAAGTTTCTTCTCCTTTGATTGCCTTTGGATGGTCATCAATTGCTTCAGTCACTGATCACAAACTTATACCTCAGCTATGATGAATATGATGCAATGTTTTTGGTTATGACATGAATTTGAGTATGAAAAATGATATGCTAAATGCCATGATGTCGCTCCCTGGATTTCCATCCTGGTACAAACGTGAAAGTGGCGTGGAAAAGAGGGTAGAGTCTCCAGCCAGACATTTTTATCCCGAAGGAACGGGAATGGTAATGCTGCACAAACCAGAAGAAAAGAAAAGGAGGACACAGGTCCTGTGAACCAAAGAAACTAGGTTCGGGAGTCGGTTGCGACCTGGGAAGGTATTAGCACCCCAGATCATCCGCCGTACCCGACGGGATCCACGCTTGCAAAGAAAACTGTTTCAAAGGGTGAAGAAATGAAAGATGCTGTCAAACTGAAACTGAAACTGAAATGAGAAAGGAAAGAAAGGGGGAAATGTAGGGAAACTAAAAGAGTGTGCTTGAACGGGCCCTACCCCGCTGCCTATGTACCTCATCTGGACAATGAGGATCAGAGTCGTCGTAGTTCCCCTAACTAGGGGTGGAAAATATTGCTTGTGAGTTAAGGCTTGAACTACCTATGTCAATGCTCAGGTGTTGCAGGCTCGGACGAAGAGTGCGTTTCCGTCTTGCAAACTGACAAGTAGGAGCAAGTTCGTACGTAAGGAGTGAGTGAGGTGAGAAGAGAATTCCCGAAGGAGAGACGCTTATTCTTTGTCCAGTGTTTTTTATGAATTTTTATGAGTGTGGCACAAGGAAGTGAACTCAAGATCTTTTCCATGGAATGTGTACTTGCTACTACATTCTAAGATGGAATTATAGAACAAGCACACCAAGTAAGGAGAATTTATCCAAGACTTGTTTCCAAAGATTAGGGCCTAAGCTCACTAACTTGTTGAACTTATTAGGTGTTTTAGTGATTAAGTGAAGAAGTGTTTTTTTAAATATATTTTCTTGATGAAGATGACCTCATGATCAGACTTGTACATCATGCTAGACAAGCCCACACTATTCCAAGATTGAATGAATATGAGTGCCCCATGGAATAAGGCTATACACAAGAGACCACTTCAAACTTTATTAAAGTGTTTTTTAGGGTTTTTGTTTTGAGATGAGATGAGACGGAAACAAAAGATCTTAAAGGTAAAATCTAATAGGAAAGTCTAATCCTAAAGTTATCATGCAAAAGATTATCCTAGGTTAGTGAGGTTTGAACTATCCTAAGAAAGAAAAAGAAGAAGAGAGGAGGAAATGAAAGTTAGAGAACAACTTACTCCTCTAAAGGAGACAAGTTGCTTCTAAAGGGGGAATGAGAGAAGTTGAATCACAAGATGACATAAGGCACTACAACAATCATAAAATGGAAAGCAAAGTAAAAAGAAAAACGAAGCATTGAAATGTGGACATCATCCACACTTCACTTACCATTGCACCTACAAATGTTAACAAAATTTCCAGCACATATTCAGCACATCAATCAAATGCTAACATATCAACACAATTCATGGAACTAACATGTTCAAAATTTCAAGAAAAAAAAGTCATCAAACATGCCAAACTTTAAAAATACATGAATCCACGCATCGATAAAATGAAAACATACATCAACCAGCAAGCAAACTACTCTATACAACATATAAAATGATCACACAATGATCCATGGTGATTATGGAAAGTATGAGAAGCAAACAAATTCAAAACAGCTCAAAAATGTCCTTCTGCTTCAGTGTTAACCGGTTAACCAAAAACGTTAATCGGTTAACCAAACTAAACCTGCAGCAAAGAAGTCAGAAAAAGGACGCGTTAACCGGTTAACCTATAGCGTTAACCGGTTAACACTGTGCGAACAACAACAAAACCTGCAGAAAAAAACAGTCCAAACCAGCTTATTTCAATAATCCACCAACAGTCCAGCGATCAATTATGCACGGGATAACAAGATAAATTCACATTAATCCACCACAATTATGTTCATGAACATTAACACATAAATCCAATCACACATCAACCAAACAACACAAGCAAACAAGCAATTAGCACAAACACATAGTGGATCTACAACACAAGCATGCAGATAAGCCAAAAACAGAGATGGATCTAAACTTAACCAACCTATAAAGCTGAGATCTGCTTTGGTAAATGTTGTTCAAGTTGGAAATGATGAATCTCGCAGAAAACTTCGAAGATCTGGTGCTATTCTTCACACACGATGAAAAATAAATGCAAGCAAAGAATCTTGATGCAAGAGCCTAGTTCCAAAAGCACTTATAGCCACCAAATCAAATCTAAACCAGTAGTAAAACCAGAAAAAAAAAATGTAAAGAAAGCAATGGATGAAGGTCTAGTTCCAAGATCAACAAACTTCAATGCAAAGTTTGATGATCTTCAAAGAAGAGGAACTTTGAGTGATTGGAAATTGGGAGAGAAAATGAGAGAATGGTGAGAGAGTGGTGAAAATTCAGAAATGAAAAGTATGAATTATAAGAGGGTTTTTTCTCTTGGTTTGGAGGGATATGGGATAAATAACATCTAGGTTTGGGGCCCAAAAAATTGGTGTGGAGTTAGCTTAGAAATGTGATTAAGATTTAGCTTTGGAATTAGGCTTGGTAAACTCTCTAGATCCTTCTCCATAATTCACAAATAATTCAAATGAAATAAAATCTGAAAATGAGAAAATGGAGCCAAAACACACATGCTGAACTTGTTGCAGGAATTCAAAATTCGCAGCGGTTAACCAAAAGCGTTAACCGGTTAACGCAGGAAAAATTTGAACTTTCCCTCCATTTGGTGGAAACTCCAAGAATCCATCTATGCCAACCATTCTAATCTGATCTTGATTCTCAATCCTCCTAGGGCTTTGACCATGATACGAAGCTTGTATAAAATGCCTTGTGATTTCCTGCCAGGTCACCTGGCTCTTGACTTTGACTTGTAAAATCATGAGTTCCCAGGTGATTGATCATATGCCTTATGCTAGAACATGTAAGTGCCATGCTTCATTTTTCTATGCAAACATGATAAGGATATGACATGCTTATGATGATTATGATATGATGATGACGCTAGAAAGAAGAGGGCAAATTTAGGGTGTTATAGCTGCCCCTATTCAAGCAACTGTTAATCTGAAAAGAACGATAGCTCCTGTTGTCGGTCGTTCGAGATGAACTGTGATTGAATACCAAAAATACCCTGAAATTTGCACTCTGCTGGAGAAAAAAAACTGGGAAATAAACCCAACTAAGGAGAACTACTGCAAACCCTGATAAAGTAACAAGTAACTCAGTAACCAAGAAGATGTCTTTTTAAACAACGTCAGGTGACTACTGACTTGCCACAACGACGGTGGACTTGGAAACCCTGTCTTTTGAACGACGCCAGACGACTACTGGCTTGCCATATCGACGATGGACTTTAATGGTATTGTAATATCGAGCGATTTACAAACCAGAAAAGATCAAGCGATCTACTAAGGAAATGGTATCAAGCGATCCATAACTAGGAAGACGAGTACGTAATATCAAGCAATTTACGACTCAAACAACAAGGAGTAATATCAAGCAATCTGACAAGGAAATGCTATCGAGCGATCCATAACCAAGGAAGCGAGAACGTAATATCAAGCGATTTACGACTCGAACGAAGAGGAGTAATATCAAGCGATTTACAACTCGGACAAGATCAAGCGATATGCTAAGGAAATGGTATCAAGCGATCCATAACTAGGAAGACGAGCACGTAATATCAAGCGATTTACGACTCAAACAAGATCAAGCGATCTGACAAGGAAATGGTATCGAGCGATCCATAACCAAGGAAGCGAGAACGTAATATCAAGTGACTTACGATTCGAATGAAGAGGAGTAATATCAAGCGATCTACAACTCGGACAAAATCAAGCGATCTGCTAAGGAAATGGTATCGAGCGATCCATAACCAGTAAGATGAGAACGTAATATCAAGCGATTTACGACTCCAACAACGAGGAGTAACATCAAGCGATTTACAACTCGGACAAGATCAAACGATCTGCTAAGGAAATGGTATCGAGCGATCCATAGCCAGGAAAATGAGCACGACTCAAACAACGAGAAGTAACATCAAGCGATTTACAACTCGGACAAGATCAAATGATCTGCTAAGGAAATGGTATCGAGCGATCCATAACCAGGAAGATGAGAACGTAATATCAAGCAATTTACGACTTAAACAACAAGAAGTAACATCAAGCGATTTACAACTCGGATAAGATCAAGTGATCTGCTAAGGAAATGGTATCGAGCGATCCATAACCAGGAAGACAAGAACGTAATATCAAGCGATTTACGACTCAAACAAGATCAAGAGATTTGCTAAGGAAATGGTATCGAGCGATCCATAACCAGGAAGACGAGAACATAATATCAAGCTATTTACGACTCAAACAAGATCAAGCGATCTGCTAAGGAAATGGTATCGAGTGATCCATAACCAGGAAAACGAGAACGTAATATCAAGCAATTTACGACTCAAACAACGAGGAGTAACATCAAGCGATTTACCACTCGGACAAGATCAAGCGATCTGCTAAGGAAATGGTATCGAGCGATCCATCCACAATAGGTTTGTTGTCACGGGACAAAGCGATCAATACAAGATTAGTTGATTTGAGAAGAGAGTAACAAATCTGCAAAGGAGAATACCATTTGTAAATCTGCTGGGTATGAGAACATTCTGACTAACATTCGGCTGAGGAAAAGACCAAGATATCCTGGAAATACTTGGTTGAGGAATGAAATGTGAAAAAATGTCTGTATTACTTTGTCACACTGGCCAAAAATAAATTAGCTACCTCACTGGGGATATTTCAATGATGGTTGCGTACCAATCATGAAACTCTGTGAGGAAATGAAGATCTTCCGACTCGGCTGGGGAAATACTTGGTCAAATAACCTTTGCTAGGGAAAGAGTTCTGACAATTACAACTCTGTGGGAAATTAAACATTCAGCTGCTTGCTGGGAATAACCCATTCTGACATAAAGACTCCGCTCGGAGGTGAGAATTGTTCAACTGGATTTGAAGTTCTGTTGGGGATACCACCCTACTCTGACTCAGCTGGGGAAAGTTCCATCTTAGACTTTACTAGGTATACTGGGGATCACCCTCTGCTGGAGATAGGAATTGTAAAGCATTTCTCGTTGGGGAGAAGAAACTGCTTGGGGAAGGTTGTATGGCAACCTCTTCCTTCCTGTACTAGTTGATTATTCATATGTCAACTCAAGAGGATTTTACAGAAGACCTGGAGTCCGTAATGCCTTGGCGTCTTCAAACTCTTGGAGAGATTCACTGAATCTTGAAATAATTTCCCCAGACCTCCTGGTCTACAAAGGGATTTGATTGAGGGAACTCATGCACAATCTTACATTATCATGAAATAATCTGCCCCAGTATCCTGCTCCAAGGATAAGTTGAATAATGGCATGCAGAGACTGACTTCATCTGCTCTTGAGAGTGACATGCCCCAGTATGAGCCTTAAAATAACTTCCTCTGGTTAACTGCGTCCTTCGTAGGAATGCTCAAACTAAATGCTTTTTGAGGGACTTAAATCTCGAAATCATTGCCCAAGACTGGCTGAAATGTGAGATATTTGCTCACTGCGATTGCCCCGGATTAGCTACATCTGATCCAACTGGTTAAAAGAATCCTTACCTCATAGGAGTTTCTCGGAAAGAGTGCACTTCGACCTGATTGTCCTTCAGAAGTTTCAGACTCCTCCACCTGGCAAACTTTAAGTTTCTGGACTGAAATTCCTCATGTGAACTTCTGTGATTGCTGAACTAATGTATGCAAGCAGAAAATGTTTTATTCTGAGAATGAAAATTTTAATGCAACACTGTTGCACCCCAAAATTTTCCCTCACAAGACAAGACTTTGTGTACTAAGAGGCTCACAAGGTTCACAAGGTTCACAAGGTTTACAAGACCTCCCATGAGGTTCACAAGGTTCACAAGACCTCCCATGAGGTTCACAAGGTTCACAAGACCTCTCATGAGGTTCACAAGGTTCACAATACCTCCCATGAGGTTCACAAGACCTCTCATGAGGTTCACAAGGTTCACAAGACATCTCATGATGTTCACAAGGTTCACAAAGTTCACAAATAGTCAGAAAGTTTGACAAATCTCTCAGACAATGCCTCCTCCTAAGCAGGGCATCCAAAACTAGGATTTTGACTTTAATCAGGATAAATGGATTTCCAAGACTTCAAGTGAGATTCATAACATCTTATATGTGTTTAATAACCCCCATGACAAGTTTCAAGACCTTTCCCAAAGGTTTGCTCAGTCAGATGATCAGATAGGTCAAAATCAGTCAAAGTAGTTAAAAAGTCAAACTGAGGTCAACTGTGGTCAAACCAAAGTCAAACTTCATGATTTTTTGCCAACATCAAGTATATGAAGTAAAATCCATCATTTGATCAAGGGTTGATCATGATTCATCAAGGAGATTTCAGATCATCAAGAATCAGGAGTTTCTAAATTAGGGTTTTCATAGGAAAAGTCAACTGAACTTTGACCAGCCATAACTTTCACATGCTTCATCAAATTTTTCCCATCCAAAGCTCATTTTTAAGGAAATTGAATTCTCTACAACTTTGTGTCTCACAAGCCAAGCCCAAAAATGCTTCATTTGGAAGGTATGAGCTAAGACATTATAGGTCCTTTTGAAAGTCAACAAAAAGTCAACAACTTCAAAAGGGCATAACTTGAGAATGGTAAAAGATATGGACATGAAACCAATGGGGTTGGTTAGAGGACTCTTTAAGATTTCCAAAATGTCCAAGAACACCTTCATAGCATTAAAATTGAAGGATTTGTGTCCTTGCAAAGTTGGGAAATTTTTGGGAGGTTTATGAAGCAAATAGGGCCTTAAAACCAAATTCTTCCAAATGGGCTTGCAATTTTGTGATCCAAAATTTAACATGACATCATGCACGACCAAATTCTCATTTATTCAGATTTTTATTATTTATTTTATATTTATTTTGATTTTATTCATTAAAAATCAATTTAAATCAAAATAAAATATGAAAATTAAATATTTAAAAGTGATTCTTCTTCTAGAAACTCTTAATGACCATTTAAATTGGTTTGATGTTATCCAAATTCGTGCTAAGGCATTATAGCATGAAAATATTTGATTTTTTGACTAATTTGGCAAGGAGATTTCTTCACACTCAAGGTATCCATTAAGCCCACAAATCCACCACTTTTCTAACCTAATTCCACTCTTCTATAAGTATACAAACTACACAAACACAAAGGGACGAAAATTGCAGCCTCAAACCACACGTTCAAACTTCAAAAATTCATCCAAAAAGGTTGATTCGGATTCTTTGTTAGAGAGCTTTTCAAAGCATTTTGAAGGTTGAGACATGTTCCCTGAACATCATTGAGTGTAACCTGATCATCACATTGCTCCATAACATAGCATATTGAGAAATCCAAATCACTTTTTTCTCACTTTTTGATTTTCTTTCGTTCTTGCATATTTACATGTTATTAATCAAATTTGTCCATTGATTTGTGTTTAGATGAATGCAGTGATGGATTCTGGGCAATTAAATTGATGTTTTGATGGCCAATTCGTGAAACGCCATTTTAGGGTTCATACCTCTTGAATTAGGGTTTCACAATCTAATGACTATAAATGTATTTTGAGACCATAAATCAACTCAATGAACTGTTTGGATCATGTTTAGGTAATTAATTTGATAAAATTGTACGTGTTTGGTGAAGTATGAATTTCGCAGGTTCTTCATGTGTAGGAAAATTCACAAGAAAACTCATGGATAAATTCGCAGGTAATTCTGCAAGTTCAGAGGTTGAAGATGATCATCTGGCGCCAAAAATTCATATTCAAAATATGACATAATATTTTATGATTTTATTGTTGTTATTATTTCAGAAAGCTAGCCTGGCTCAGTTGGTTTGTGTGTGCGCGTATGTGGTTGATGGTCCTGGGTTCGAACCCCCCCAGGCCATTTTGTTTTGTTTTATTTTCCATGATTTTTGCAGGATAGTAACAAAAGGCCTTGCTGCTCATCTCCTAGCACCAGCGCACGCCTGGCCTGGTGGTTGTGTTATTGGTCCAAGATGCATAAAGCCTAGGGCCTGGGTTCGAATCCCAGCCCTAGGTAAGTCTGTTTTTCACTTTTCTCTTATTTTTTTGATTTTTGTTTATATTTTATTTGATTTAATTTATAATAAATATTTAAAACAAAAATGTTTATATTATTTTCTTGTATATAATTTCAAATTTATATTTTTTTTAAAATTTAAACTTTATTAATAAAATTAGTTAATATTTATTTTATTGTATATTATTAATATTATATAGTTTTATATAAATAATGTAATAAGACTTAAATTAATTAATTAACCCTAAAAAAATTTATCTGTAAAAAACCTAATTATATATATAAACCCTAATAATATTTTATAAACCCTAATTATTTTTGTAAATAATTAATTTATTTTTTTATTTTAATAATTTGTTCATATTATATGTAGTGTTCTAATTTAAATAATTTTATTAAATAGTAAAACCCTAATTTATTTTTTCTAAATAATTAAACCCTAATTTTATCTTATGTATATAATTTATTATTTTATATGCTTATTTAATTTTAATTAGATATTTTTATAATATGTATATAAATTTAAATCATTAGAATAATTAATCATATTTATTAGTATATAATATTTATCATTTATTTTTCTTATTAATTAAAAACCTTAAAAATAATTATTTATTTAAAAATTGAATTTCTTTTTATATTGTTATGCTAATTTCTTCTTCTTACATTTATTTTGTTATTTATTACTAACTTCTTTATTTATTTATCTATTATATGATTATTTATTTTTATTATTATTACTAACCCTATTATATTTATTTATTTTTGTCTATTACTACTAACCCATTTAATTATTTATTTATTTACTTATTTATTATTTTAATTATAATGTAATTGTATCCCTTATGTAATAGTTGTAGTAATTTTTATTATTTATTTTTAAATGCTATGGTTAATAAAATAGGGAGTGTAAAACATGTTTGTATGTAAATTTGAATTTAGATCATTAAAATTTAAAGATAAATATCTGAATTGGTACACTCACACACGTAAGTCGATCCTGGATCGCCATCTCACTTCTTAAGGGTTACCTCTCAAGTTGCCTAAACAAAAGGTCAAGTAAGGTGTATAAAGCAAAGTCCCTCATCTCACATCATCTAGTCCCTTAACAGATAAAAAGATCAAGTCCCTTCATGGTTGCCTTCGTAATGATCTTGTCCCTTTCGAATAAAGATGATAAGTCCCTTCGAATTGCTTATACACCTTACAGTTGCCTAAATCACAGATGACCCTTCACATGTCCCTCATACATCCAAGGTAATGACTACCTAATCCTTAATAATAGGGATAGTCTTACCAGTTAAAGGATATTTAAGAACAGAAAAGACTTAACTTAGGGTAGGTTCCTCTTATGCACTTGCTCACTTTTCAAAAACATTTCAAACACTTCACACTTCAAATAATTTTCAAAACAAAGGCTTTATATATATCCGTACATGGATCATTATAAAGTACTTAAGAAAATTTCTAAACACACATTACACATTTCAAAAACATTTTAAAGTGAGCTAAGTAACTAAGAGCCCATGGATAACCATGGATGTAAAGGGTGCTAACACCTTCCCTTTACATAACCTACCCCCCGAACCCAAAAATCTTTCAAAAGGTCTTTCCTGTTCTTTTATGCCTTTCCTTTGGATAAAATAAAAGTCGGTGGCGACTCTTGCTATCCGCAACATAATTAAAGTCAGTTCTCCCACCGTGTTACAGAACTGGCGACTCTGCTGGGGATTTAATAAAAGAGGGGTACCCTTAGGAATTAGATCACTTTAAAATTGTTTGCCTTGTTTGCTTTATACTTATCTGTTGGGTTCTCTTATGTGTGAAAGATCCTAACCCGGATCTAGTGTACCTTAGGTAAATAGCAATAGACCAAGGAAACTGTATGGCGTATACCGATATGGTTGATATGGTGGCCATAGTTAGAGTGACTTCTTGGTTGGTGCTTATGTTCCTTAAGTCAAGTTGAGGATAATATGAGGCTGCCATATGTTGTCAATGCACTAACTAACTTTTAGAACCCTAGTTATCCCATCTTGGCCTTTAGAAAGTAGTGAGATAACCGGCTTTGGTGAAGACTGAAGTTGGTTGATACTCGATACTACGCTCATTGAGATTCTAAACTTGGAGGGTTTTGGTTGGCAAGTAAGTTGCCTACTGAACAACCACCCTTGTGAAGGATCAATGATATTGATATCCCTTAGAACCTAGTTACTTTATAGGACAGGATGAACCAACTAAACTTCAGGGGAGGGTACTTACCTTTAAACCTCATGCAAGCCTCTAAACCTAGGGCTGTTGTGTGACTTGCTTGTGTGTGCCACATGTTTGTGATTGAGCATAACATCATAACATCATCATTTATCGTAAGCTAGCATTTTCACTAACCATTTCAAGGACCAAAGGATTTATCTTTGTTCTTTGTTGTAGGTCATGGCTTATGCTCGTAGGAATACTATCCGGATCAACTTTGTAGGAATACCTCCTAAGCTTAAGGAATTGGTCTCTCAAGTTTCTGAAAACTCCCAATTCATCAAGAGGCATGGTCACCTACTGGATCTAGTCACTTTTGGTTTCAATGAAGACATGATGAGTGTCCTGTTTCAGTGCTTTGATCCTAAGCATCATTGCTTCACATTCCCCGACTATCAGTTGGTTCCTACAATGGAAGAATTCTCCAAGCTTCTGGGTATACCTATCCTTGATCAGAAACCCTTCACAGACTTAGAAAAAGAGCCTAAACCTGAAGTCATTGTTGCATCCCTACATCTGAAGAAATCAGACATTGTCCTAGAAACGAGGAGTGGAGTTAAGGGTATTCTTGCTAAGGTATTGATGGAAAAGGCTCAAGTGTTATTGAAGGCTATGAGCTATGATGCTTTTGAGGAGACCTTAGCCTTGTTGATTTATGGCTTAGTGTTGTTCCCCAATCCAGATCAGTTCATAGACATCCACGCCATCAACATATTTCTGACTCATAATCCAGTGCCTACATTGCTTGGGGACATCCTGCACTCTCTTTATACCCGTACTACAAAGGCACG
Organism: Lathyrus aphaca; assembly: GCA_963966055.1. Classification (NCBI taxonomy): domain Eukaryota; kingdom Viridiplantae; phylum Streptophyta; class Magnoliopsida; order Fabales; family Fabaceae; genus Lathyrus; species Lathyrus aphaca. Next base: position 60,749,289 of record OZ014523.1, on the reverse strand, counting down.
AGGAACTCTGATGTGCTGCATTCCTTTGCTATCTAGGTGGTTTATCTCTCACCTCCCTCGATCAGTGATGAAGAATGAACAAGGGTTCAGGTGGTCCAAGAGAATCATGTCACTCTCTCATTCAGATATTCATTGGTGCTCTAGATCTATGGAGAATGTTACTATCATTGACCGTTGTGGGGAGTTTCCTAATGTGCCACTTCTAGGCATAAGAGGAGGCATTACTTACAACCCTTCCTTAGCTTTACGTCAGTTTGGTTACGCTCGGAGTGATGGTCCTCATGACATGCTTATTCAAGGAATTGTGTTCGACTACGACAACGATCTTCAAGGTTACCGTCAAAGGTTCATACGAGCATGGGGTAAAGTGAACAAGGTTGACAGCAAGACTCTGGAACCCAAGTATACCATTCCTATGGAACCTTATCTCAGATGGGTGCGATCTCGTGCTCAGACTCTTATGATGCCATATCCTGCTATCCTGCCAGTTACCATGGAGCCTGTTGCTGAAGGAGATACTTCTTATATCATTCTTCATCCAGACATGGCCACTGACATGGAAGACTTACAGAGGCCCTGGATCCAGTTGAAGGAGCAAAGGGATGCTTTCGAGGCTCATTACAAAACAAGTCAAGAAAGAATCCTGGAGATAACTAAGCAACTTCACGAGGAGCGGAATCTCAACTCATACCTCAACACAAAGAGGAAACGTCCATGGGTGACTTAAAACCCCATCTTTTGTATTTATTTCATTTCATTTTGTAAGCCCAAGGGGCAAACAAATTTATTAATAATAAAAGTTTACTTTCTTGATTATTTAAGCAAATTTAAATCCCGCGGTCCTTGAAAACATTGCATATGCATTTATACACCATATCACTGCATCACATGTTTCTTATGTACATGTATTTTATCTTCTCGCTGTTTATTTCAGCAGAAATGGCTCTTGAACAAACTGTCAAGGATCTCCAGGCTCAGAATGCCCAGTTCCAAGAAGTGATCCTAAATTTGTCCAAGGGGCAAGAAGAGTTGAAAGCACTCCTCTCTGAAGATCCTGAAGATAACAAGGATAATCAGTTGAAACAACTGCAAGCTGAGATGACAAAAATGAGGACCCAGATGAATGACCAGGTGGCTCTTATTCAAAGTTTAGCTCAAGGGTAAGAAGAGCTAAAAACCTTTGTCCACAAACTTAAAAGCAATGGAGTCAGGAATCTAAGTGTCAATCAACCTCCATTAAAACAAGCTGATTTGGTTGAAAGGAAGATGAGGATGAAAGAAGGTAAGAGACAGGTTGCCACTGATTGTTCCTCAATTGAAGAAGAAGGACCTGATAAGGTTAATCCACCTCAACACAAGGAATGTAGAAGGCAGTTTATCAAGTTCAACACTCCAATGTCACAAGTTCTGCAATGCTTGTTAAAGATGAAGCTAATTTCCTTGAAAAATCCTCCTCAAAATCCTAAAACCTCCTCTCCTCGCTATAATCCCAAGGCAAGGTGTATGTACCACTCCAACAGTCCCGGACACGACACTAATAACTGTTGGGCATTGAAGAATAAGATTCAAGACCTAATCGACGAAGGAATACTCGAGGTTACTCCAGAAGGCCAGGTTGAGTTCTTCTATCGTCCATCAAGCATCAAAGTTTCCAGATAACTGGAGTGACAGGTTTAGAGGAAGAGGCTTTGAGAACATTTGAATTTTCATTTGTAATTTCTTTTGTTTGTTTAAACACTTACTATTATGTTAAACTTTTGTTTTCATTAATGCATTGCATATGTTTGTCTTGAATTAATCCATTCGTTTCACTATATTTTGAACTATGCTTCTTATTTCTATCTTGTGATATTTAACTCCTAATAAAGCTATGAGCCTGTAGAGGGAGGATGACGAAAACAATACCATAATATTAGGCAGTATGCTTTTGAACAGACTATGCTGACGATGTACAGGCATTGTTTCAATTCCTAAACAGTGGAGATATAAGGAAGTTAATCCCTAGTCAACCCTTTTGAGCCTATGAAGTAGGAGTTTTTATTCTCGCACAAATTAAAACCCTTATTCATAACCTGGGGCAGGGTAGTTACTCAGTTAACTCAAATATGCCAATTATCTGTGTTGTACACAACTAATGATTGTTCTCTGTAATCATTAAACCTGACAGTCAATATCTAGCAAAAAAAAAGCTCACTAAGTCAAAACCTATGAAGGAGACTTAGTAAAAAAATTGAGAAATTCCGCTGACTGTAATTTTGAAACAAACAGTTCAGGCAAAAAGAAGATATAACAAAGTCAAAAGAAAAAAGACGTCACTATGAATCCTCAACAAAGAAAGATGACTGAATGTTCAAATAAATTTTTGGTTTCTGAACCATCATAAATGTCAGTGTTACAATTCCAAACTCCTTTGAGCCTCAATGCATAAGTTAACTGAGTATAGGACTGAAGAACATCATGGAGATTGGGTTGGGTACAAATAAAATTTGAGCCTTTATCCTTTGTTTCTTAAATCGTGAACCAGCCAACGTTACAACCCTTTAAAAGTCCTAACTGAAGCATGGTTAGTTCGAAAGCGTACTGCTACAAAAAGGTATCCTGACTCCTTTAGGGCTTATTATAAAACTCGAGTTAATATCACAGTTCTCACAAAAGTTGTTTTTCTAAAATAATTCCTTTTCAAAACTTCAAGACAGACATAAGCATTGCATTTTTGAATATATTTGTTTGCATATACTTGAGTGTTTGATAAACAGAGAAACTTACAGGATGAATGTTCAAAGTCCTTCCGATAAATAAAGTTGCTTCCTGGATCAAAGTCCATGTATACAAAGGGGCATAATCATTATCTCCCAATCAAGGGGGCAGGCCATGATACTGCCTAACTTATTTGGGGCAATCAGGACATGATTCAACTATGTTTAAGTAGCCAGGAAAATATATCCTCATCTATCTAAGTTACCAAGGGTAACATTACAAAGTTCATAATGCTAGGGGCATAGTCACTGTTTCCCAATCAAGGGGGCATACCAAGTTACTGTTCAATTCATTCGGGGCAATCAGGTCCAGATTCAACAATGCTTAATAGCCAGGGGTAGCTCTCCTCATATATTTGAATTACCAAGGGCAACATTATAAAGTTCATGATGTCAGGGGCATATTATTGTGGGGCATTCTGCTTATTTCTCTTGAGGTAACTACATTCAGATACTTCCATTATGGGACAATTCATCCTCAACCAAGGGGCAATGCTTTCTTTTCAAATCTAATACCCGGAGCGTATATGGTCCATCACAGTTTGAAGACATGTTCCTCTCATTGTATTACCTTGATATTGGATTCTCAGCAGAAGCCATTCTGGAAACTAATTGTCTACGCCAGTAGTATCAGATGGTGTCGGTATCATGTCTTCAGATCCAACTATGAGGATTTCTGGGAAGGTATTCAGGAAAGTTAAGAATCTCAGGAGCTCTAAATCCAATTGGTTATACACTCTCAAAGTTGAAACGATTCTGTTTTCGAGTTCAGCTTTACTTTTCCCTCTTTATTCAGGATTACTTTTCCTCTTTTACTAAAGCGAAAAACGTCTATTGGTTGTGTTTGAATGCATGTATGCTTTTGAATATGATTGATGTTTACCAGAAATGCATAAAATGCTTGAATATGATTGATGTTTACCAGAAATGCATAAAATGTAGTAATAGTATTTACTAAGGACGAACGAGGGTAGTAGTTCAACGAAGCTTCGCCGATTCATCCCCACAAGACAACTACAAATCCCCAGCAAGGGCAAATCTATCTTGATAGATACTCCGAGTTACATCTCCCTTGGAATTTATATCCATCTCTTTTATCCTCAGACGGATAGTCGGGAATTTATTCTTTCAATAGGAGTACGACGAACGAAGACGGGAGGTTATGGATACCTTACTATCGAACGAAGACGGGAGGTTATGGATACCTTACTATCGAACGAAGACGGGAGGTTATGAATACTATGTTATCAAACAAGACGGGAATGAGTTCCTCATATTCTTCACTATATTATCAAACAATATGGGAACGAGTTCCTCATATTCTTTAGCAACAAATCGGGATTTATTTTCCCTGGCCAGCAGTTGTTATACGAAGATATCCAGACGCTTCAGGCTGCATGATTCATACATACATCATCTACATCATACCATAATATACATATCCATAAGTACATAATACATTACTTAAGTGCATCATACTATGCATGCATACATAATGCATAAACTAATATTTTCCTTGCAGGATAGTTATATGCAGGTAAAACAATATCAACAACTTATACCTCAGGACGTTGTTTATCCTCCTGAAAGCTATCATGACTTTGGGCCATTGTTTATCTTCCCAAAAGTCATATCATTACCTTGGGCCGTTTTTTATCTTCCCAAGTACCCTATCATGACTTTGGGCCGTTGTTTATCTTCCCAAAAGTCATATCATGACCTTGGGTCGTTGTTTATCTTCCCAAGTACCCTATCATGACTTTGGGCCGTTGTTTATCTTCCCAAAAGTCATATTCTTACCTTGGGCCGTTGTTTATCTTCCCAAGTACTCTATCATGACTTTGGGCCGTTGTTTATCTTCCCAAAAGTTATACCATTATTTTGGGTCATTGTTTAGCTTCCCAAAAGCTATTCCATTACCTTGGGCCGTTGTTTATCTTCCCAAAGGTAATGTTGGGATGTTGTTTATCTTCCCAAAAGCTATATCTTCATACTTTGGAATACCTTATTCTCCAAGAAGTATATTTGAAGAACTTTTCTTCCAAGTGGCATCTTCAAGCCCACTCAAGCATATACAACATATCATCAGTATTACTCTATGCACTGGTGAGTGCAAATTTTTGGGCTTTTGTGTTCAATCCCCTTCAACCTTCCAGGTCACGAATGGCATGTATACCAATCTAACCCCTCAGGTTTCAGAAAATTGAACAGGGGCAGCTGTTGCACCCCAAAATTTGCCCTTACAAGACAAGACTTTGTGTACTAAGAGGCTCACAAGGTTCACAAGGTTCACAAGACCTCCCATGAGGTTCACAAGGTTCACAAGACCTCCCATGAGGTTCACAAGGTTCACAAGACCTCTCATGAGGTTCACAAGGTTCACAAGACCTCCCATGAGGTTCACAAGACCTCTCATGAGGTTCACAAGGTTCACAAGACATCTCATGATGTTCACAAGGTTCACAAAGTTCACAAATAGTCAGAAAGTTTGACAATTCTCTCAGACAATGCCTCCTCCTAAGCAGGGCATCCAAAACTAGGGTTTTGACTTTAATCAGGATAAATGGATTTCCAAGACTTCAAGTGAGCTTCATAACATCTTATATGTGTTTAATAACCCCCATGACAAGTTTCAAGACCTTTCCTAAAGGTTTGCTCAATCAGATGATCAGATAGGTCAAAATCAGTCAAAGCAGTTAAAAAGTCAAACTGAGGTCAACTGTGGTCAAACCAAAGTCAAACTTCATGATTTTTGCCAACATCAAGTATATGAAGTAAATCCATCATTTGATCAAGGTTTGATCATGATTCATCAAGGAGATTTCAGATCATCAAGAATCAGGAGTTTCTAAATTAGGGTTTTCATAGGAAAAGTCAACTGAACTTTGACCAGCCATAACTTTCACATGCTTCATCAAATTTTTCCCATCCAAAGCTCATTTTGAAGGAAATTGAATTATCTACAACTTTGTGTCTCACAAGCCAAGCCCAAAAATGCTTCATTTGGAAGGTATGAGCTAAGACATTATAGGTCCTTTTGAAAGTCAACAAAAAGTCAACAACTTCAAAAGGGAATAACTTGAGAATGGTAAAAGATATGGACATGAAACCAATGGGTTTGGTTATAGGACTCTTTAAGCTTTCCAAAATGTCTAAGAACACCTTCATAGCATTAAAATTGAAGGATTTGTGCCCTTTCAAAGTTGGGAAATTTTTGGGAGGTTTATGAAGCAAATAGGGCCTTAAAACCAAATTCTTCCAAATGGGCTTGCAATTTTGTGATCCAAACTTTAACATGACATCATGCACGACCCAATTCTCATTTATTCAGATTTTTATTATTTATTTTATATTTATTTTGATTTTATTCATTAAAAATCAATTTAAATCAAAATAAAATATGAAAATTAAATATTTAAAAGTGATTCTTCTTCTAGAAACTCTTAATGACCATTTAAATTGGTTTGATGCTATCCAAATTCGTGCTAAGGCATTATAGCATGAAAATATTTGATTTTTTGACTAATTTGGCAAGGAGATTTCTTCACACTCAAGGTATCCATTAAGCCCACAAATCCACCACTTTTCTGACCTAATTCCACTCTTCTATAAGTATACAAACTACACAAACACAGAGGGACGAAAATTGCAGCCTCAAACCACACATTCAAACTTCAAAAATTCATCCAAAAAGGTTGATTCGGATTCTTTGTTAGAGAGCTTTTCAAAGCATTTTGAAGGTTGAGACATGTTCCCTGAACATCATTGAGTGTAACCTGATCATCACATTGCTCCATAACATAGCATATTGAGAAATCCGAATCACTTTTTTCTCACTTTTTTATTTTTTTCGTTCTTGCATATTAACATGTTATTAATCAAATTTGTCCATTGATTTGTGTTTAGATGAATGCAGTGATGGATTCTGGGCAATTAAATTGATGTTTTGATGGCCAATTCGTGAAACGCCATTTTAGGGTTCATACCTCTTGAATTAGGGTTTCACAATCTAATGACTATAAATGTATTTTGAGACCATAAATCAACTCAATGAACTGTTTGGATCATGTTTAGGTAATTAATTTGATAAAATCGTACGTGTTTGGTGAAGTATGAATTTCGCAGGTTCTTCATGTGTAGGAAAATTCGCAAGAAAACTCATGGATAAATTCGCAGGTAATTCTGCAAGTTCAGAGGTTGAAGATGATCATCTGGCGCCAAAAATTCATATTCAAAATATGACATAATATTTTATGATTTTATTGTTTTTATTATTTCAGAAAGCTAGCCTGGCTCAGTTGGTTTGTGTGTGCGCGTATGTGGTTGATGGTCCTGGGTTCGAATCCCCCCAGGCCATTTTGTTTTGTTTTATTTTCCATGATTTTTGCAGGATAGTAACAAAAGGCCTTGCTGCTCATCTCCTAGCACCAGCGCACGCCTGGCCTGGTGGTTGTGTTATTGGTCCAAGATGCATAAAGCCTAGGGCCTGGGTTTGAATCCCAGCCCTAGGTAAGTCTGTTTTTCACTTTTCTCTTATTTTTTTGATTTTTGTTTATATTTTATTTGATTTAATTTATAATAAATATTTAAAACAAAAATGTTTATATTATTTTCTTGTATATAATTTCAAATTTATATTTTTTTTTTAAATTTAAACTTTATTAATAAAATTAGTTAATATTTATTTTATTGTATATTATTAATGTTATATAGTTTTATATAAATAATGTAATTAGGATTAAATTAATTAATTAACCCTAAAAAAATTTATATGTAAAAAACCTAATTATATATATAAACCCTAATAATATTTTATAAACCCTAATTATTTTTGTAAATAATTAATTTATTTGTTTATTTTAATAATTTGTTCATATTATATGTAGTGTTCTAATTTAAATAATTTTATTAAATAGTAAAACCCTAATTTATTTTTTCTAAATAATTAAACCCTAATTTTATCTTATGTATATAATTTATTATTTTATATGCTTATTTAATTTTAATTAGATATTTTTATAATATGTATATAAATTTAAATCATTAGAATAATTAATCATATTTATTAGTATATAATATTTATCATTTATTTCTCTTATTAATTAAAAACCTTAAAAATAATTATTTATTTAAAAATTGAATTTCTTTTTATATTGTTATGCTAATTTCTTCTTCTTACATTTATTTTGTTATTTATTACTAACTTCTTTATTTATTTATCTATTATATGATTATTTATTTTTATTATTATTACTAACCCTATTATATTTATTTATTTTTGTCTATTACTACTAACCCATTTAATTATTTATTTATTTACTTATTTATTATTTTAATTATAATGTAATTGTATCCCTTATGTAATAGTTGTAGTAATTTTTATTATTTATTTTTAAATGCTATGGTTAATAAAATAGGGAGTGTAAAACATGTTTGTATGTAAATTTGAATTTAGATCATTAAAATTTAAAGATAAATATCTGAATTGGTACACTCACACACGTAAGTCGATCCTAGATCGCCATCTCACTTCTTAAGGGTTACCTCTCAAGTTGCCTAAACAAAAGGTCAAGTAAGGTGTATAAAGCAAAGTCCCTCATCTCACATCATCTAGTCCCTTAACAGATAAAAAGATCAAGTCCCTTCATGGTTGCCTTCGTAATGATCTTGTCCCTTTCGAATAAAGATGATAAGTCCCTTCGAATTGCTTATACACCTTACAGTTGCCTAAATCACAGATGACCCTTCACATGTCCCTCATACATCCAAGGTAATGACTACCTAATCCTTAATAATAGGGATAGTCTTACCAGTTAAAGGATATTTAAGAACAGAAAAGACTTAACTTAGGGTAGGTTCCTCTTATGCACTTGCTCACTTTTCAAAAACATTTCAAACACTTCACACTTCAAATAATTTTCAAAACAAAGGCTTTATATATATCCGTACATGGATCATTATAAAGTACTTAAGAAAATTTCTAAACACACATTACACATTTCAAAAACATTTTAAAGTGAGCTAAGTAACTAAGAGCCCATGGATAACCATGGATGTAAAGGGTGCTAACACCTTCCTTTTACATAACCTACCCCCCGAACCCAAAAATCTTTTAAAGGTCTTTCCTGTTCTTTTATGCTTTTCCTTTGGATAAAATAAAAGTCGGTGGCGACTCTTGCTATCCGCAACATAATTAAAGTCAGTTCTCCCACCGTGTTACAAACACACATGCTAATCTTGAATTTTTTATTAAAAAGATGTCGTTTGTGAACGAACCACTATTTAAGATATAACACAAGCTTTTTTGAAATAAAACATGCATATGCAATACCAACAAAGTTCTTTTAGCACAACTCATATGAGTCAGGAACGCTATCTCATGGTGGCACACTCTCTAATTAACCCTGTTTCAATTAGGACTTTTGAGGGTTGTCTCGTGGTCTGGTTCACGATTATAGAAACAAATGATATAGGCTCGAAATTTATTTGTGCCCACCCCTCTTCGTGATGTCCTTCAATCCTATGTTAGACTAGCTTTCACAAGCGCTCACTTTTTTTAAGGGTTTTGTGTTGGTTGAGGAACCAATACCACTAACGGTTTAAGCACAAATGAGGTTATTGTTGGGAGTCGGTCACCCCTATTGTCCTTTGTGTCTGTGCCACACGACTTGTTCTTGTTGAAGGATCTTTCTTGTGTAATCCTTTTCGCATTTCGCTCTTTTATTCTTTTGCTTATCCCTAACTTTTTCCTGGACTAATTCTTGTGAATTTTTCAATTGGAGTCCAACGGGATGCGCTAATTTTTGCCTAAGTTGCTTGTTTTCAATTTTCGACTTAGCGGGCTATTTTTTTTCCCGAACAAATCGTGTGACACTGGTTGTCTTGATTGTTTTGTAAGGGCGGTGACTATCTCACCTTCAATTGATGAGGGATAACCATTGTGGTTTTTGGTCTTTGGACCTCTTGATGTGGTATAACCATTGTGGTTTCTGGTCTTTGGACCTCTTGATGTGCTGGAAGAAAAGGTAATGGATCCTCAAATAAACTCCTTTGTGAAAGTTTGAACGCTTGGTCCAACTAGCTGACACCTACCATGCCCCGGGTTAAATGTTATGGTTTTTTTTCAATGTGAAAAGAAACTCCTACTTCAAGGCTCAAAGGGGTTAACGAAGGTGTATCTCCCTTATATCTCCGGTGTTTAGGATTTGAAACAAAGTATGTACATCGTCAACAGGGTCTTATTCAAGAGCACACAAATGGAGATTTTTTTGCGTTTTCATTTCGTCATCCTCCATCACAGAGTTTAAGAACAACAGTTGGTATTGCAATGCACACACAAAATTATAAGTAAAATACGAATGAATTACTTCAAGAAAAACATGTGAATTTCATTAATTAGCATTCAAAACAAACAAACTTCATGCATGCATACAATGTTCAAACAAACATATAAAAGTTACGCATGAAAATGCAGCAAAGAAGATTGAGCAATGCCATTGTTGAGAAGACTTGACTCCGTCTGGACCTGTTGATCTTGAATACTTTCAGTAGTCAGCAACGTTTTCCTGATGGAATTTGCAATCTTCAACGTTCAAACATTAACACGAGACATCTGAAGGAAAGAGTGACACAGAAAGATGAAGCTAACACATAAGGTTGACACCTAAGGTTGCTCGCAAAGACCTCACGATCTCCTGCCTACGTATCTCCTTTGGACCAGTACCAATGAAGAATGAGAGCGACATAGTTCGTCACAATAGGGAGGAAATGCAATAAAGAAAACAATTTGATGCCATTACTGATGCTTTTGGCTTTATTGCTCTAATTCTTTTCTAACAAACTCTGATCAAGACAAAACCTTCTCCTTCATCTATATGGAGCGAAATTGACAGCTTTCGAATCAATCAAATCTTGTACCTTGCGATGAAAAGCTTTACATCCATCAATATGGTGTCATGGTGCCCCAGAATGGAAATCATAATGGGCATTGGCATCCCATCCCTCTGGCAATGGATAAGGAGGCGGGGACAACTTGCGAAGCTCAACCAACTTCAACTGAAGCAAATGCTTAAGTACATCAGTATAAGACATTGGTAAAGGATCAAGAACTAATTCTCTCCTTTCCTAACGCTGACCCTGTTGAGGGTTCCTTTGTCATGTCTGACGCCTCGACTGATTATTCGTAGTCATAGAAGCTGTCTGCTGATGGCGAGGATGATGTCCTCTACCATTTCCACGTTGATGAGATGCTACCCCCACTTCCCCTTCATTCTTGTTATGACCATTAACGAAGGGCTTCTTGATGCCTGAACCTGACCCACTGTAGTCTTGAATCTTTCAAAGCTTTAGCAAACTCTCAACTTGTTCACCGGTGATCACAATATCAGGAAATCCAGTAGACGGACAAGCAGCTAAACGATCCAGAAACACACCCTGCAAAGTGCTCATGAATATGCCAACCATCTCCCTCTCAAGCAGTGAAGGTTGCACTCGGGCGGACATTTCTCGCCACCTCTGAGCATACTCTTTGAAACTTTCAGACTTCTTTTGAGAAAGACTCTGAAGTTGAATGCGGTTAGGCGCCATGTCAAGATTAAACTGGTATTGTTTCACAAAAGCTTCAGCCAAGTCCTTCCAGCTTTTAACAACAGTCTTGTTCAGACCCATATACCAGTCCAAAGATGCCCCAGATAGACTATCTTGGAAGTAAAACATCCATAACTTCTCATCATCCGTGTGAGCAGAGATCTTCCTAAAATAAGACTGGATGTAAGTTTTCGGATAGGAGTTACCGTTGTACTTCTCAAAAATAGGAGGCTTGAATTTGTGAGGAATCTTCACTCCAGGAACTAACCCTAAATTTGCAACATCAAAACCTAGTGAGTTCTGAGATTTAATGGCCTCTATTTTCTCAGCAAGCTCGTCGAAACGACGATCCACAGTAGCATTAGGTTGATCCATCTCATCATCAATCAAAGTAAACTGATCTTCTTGTCTGTCCATGTAGCCAACATTACGGTCATTGTCTCCGCCTGGAGCTCCATTATGGTTTCTCTGATTGCCATCTTCTGGAATCTAATTCTCTGGCCGCTCGACCCTCAACCTTAGTTGTTCATGCCTCTGGGCCATCCCCGTCATCAGGGTCATAAACTGCTCCATACGAGCCTTCAATTCTACGAGCTCATCTTGTACCTGATCTGCCATTCCGGTTCTGCTTTGCTAACACTGTTGCCTGAAATGGAATAGAGATGAGAAACTGCCAGGGTACCTGAAAAACAAAGATAGAATGATATGTTATGCAAGATGTTATTCTATGCAAATGCTCAGAAACACCGCAAATGAGAGAACACTCTCAAAAGAAACTCTGCAAGCAAGATCCGATATAAGAACCATCCTGCGACCAAATGTCAGTGCACGAATAGGAAAACTACCGCCATAGAAATCCAAACACATAATATGGAAAGGCTCGCAAGAGAAAAGTCATACTAGGTACTGAAAACCAACACAAATAAGTACAACAACAAGGGTTCCCTCAACAAGCCTGAGGGTAACCAGATACATGAAAGAGCTAAAGCCTACAAGCATCAATTCTAGTCTATAAGTCTTTGCCTCCCTAGCTGACCATCTGGTGTGATGACCTTCAAGTCGATCAGATCTTGAACATTCCATTGTAAAGCCCTGCATTCTTCTGTTGCATGCCCCGGGGAACCTGAGTGAAACTTGCAACGCGCATTTTCATCTTATCCCTTTGGAAGATTTCCTGTTGGTGGGGCCAAAGTCCGCAACTGAATTAAATCAAACCTCAGCAGTTGACGCAACATGACAATGTAGAATATGGATATGGGATCAAGAATACGATCATCTTGGTAAACTCTCTGTGGATAAGGCCTTCGTTGTGGTTGAGCAGTCTGTTGCTGATGTTGCTTTGAACGCCTAGCAAGCCACTGCAATTTCTTACCCAAATTTGGACTAGGAACCATGGAAGATTGTTGTTGTAGCCTCTTAGAAGACTCAGCCTAAGTAATAACTCTAGAAGAATGAAACTTGACCACCTCTTCAGTGTTCACCTGTGACACTTTCAAATCAATTGGCTTAAAGTTAATTGCTCCTTCATCAACCAAGTCTTGCACTTGATGCACGAACGCCCTGTAGTCATTGATATCATATCCTTGAGCTCCAGAGTGAAAAAAACAGTAGGCATAGGGATTCCAACCTTGGGGAAGTTCACCAGTAGGAAGAGATAATTCACGACATTAAATCAATCCCATTTTGAGCAACTGTGGACACAACTCATCATAAGTCATGGGCACAAGATCAATAACCCTTTCTTGCTTCTGTCGAGAACGGGTTGCTACCACTGGAGGAGATACACCTGACATCTACTGAAATCCTTCTTTGGGAAACCAAGGTGTATGAGATGAGGAAGGTCCTTGATACGGAAAGAAAATGCTCACTTCTTTGGCCACAACTGGCATAGGATCATTCACCTCATTTGAATCAGGCAAGGAAATATTAACCTCTGTTCTGGGCTCTTTTGGATGATCAAGTGGTGACTCCTGGTTAGGAAACTCATGTTGTGGAAAAAATACACCTAACAACTCTTGGTTAAGTGGAAATCCCAAAGAGATGGGAGAAATGAGACCTTCTGGTGGAGAAGCGGATGCCTGACCATTTTCTTTTTTCAACAAGGCATTCATGATCCCTGTCAGCAGCTTCATTTGAGTTTTCATCATGTCAAACTCTTCCTTAAAGAATCTCTGGCCCTACGACAAAGCTTTTACCTCTGCCCTGAATTTCCCCATTTGGGCCTTCGTCTCAGCTACCTCCGCCCGAAGTTGTTCTAAATTCATGCCCTGGGAGTTCTGACTCAAGTTGGTCATTCTGTCGGGAAATCTAATCAAGATAATAACCTGTCCTTGAAATCTTGTTGCAACGAAAGTGCCTGAAACAGAAAAGACATTAGGAACCTGTGGTTATACCTGCAAAACAAGAAGAATGGTGATATGTATGCAATGCAATTGTTTATGCTTTCAATCTCAAGGTCATTCATGCCCCGGTTCCGGTATTTAGCAAAGAAATCCAGATCACTTTTGACCCCCTATCGCTCCCCGGATTTTCATCCCGGTGCAAACGCGAACCGTCAGCAATGTTGGAGGTTGAGGTTGAATAGAGTCGCCATCTAGGCATTTGTATCCTGAAGGAAAGGTAATGCTGCATAAACCTATAAAGAAGTGGATAAGACGACTGCTAACCTAAGATACTGGGTAAGGGGGTTGGTTACGACCTGGGAAGGTATTAGCACCCAGATCGTCCGTCGTACTCAACGGGATCCACGCTTACCTGATTGTGTTTAAAATGGGATAATGTATGTGCTAAACTGTGTATAAAAGGCTAGGGAGAAAATGATGTATAGAGTGTCAGTGCAAGAAGAAAGGGAGTTCTCAAAATTGAGGATATGGAAAGAGAAACTAGAAAGAGGAGAGGGGGAAGACAAAAAGACTTTTATTCGATAATCGTTAAGTTATGCCTACGTGTCCTCTCGTGCAATGAGGAAGTCATAACACCGTAGTTCGACTCAAAGAGACTGGGATGATTTTGTTGTGAACTGCTTACTTTTCTATACTCAAGTGTATGACTCGTCTGGCTCGAGTGCTAACTGTCTTGCATTAGACGGGAGAAGCAAGTTCTCGTTTTCAGAGTGAATGTGATGAGAAAAGAATCCCGGAGGAGACGTTTCTTGTTTGTTTTTGTGTTTTTAGTTTTTTTATTGTTTTTGGTATTTTGCATAGGATAATGAGATTAAGCCTTAATCAAGGGTTTGCAAACTCATTATATCACCCCTGATTAGGGATAATGAGCCTACTTAAGTATGAGATGAAAATCTCAACTTAATTACCCTAATGATGCAGGATTAAGATCATTAACCTACTTGTGATTATTAAGTGTTTTTGGATTTTTGTTTTGTGTTAAGTAATGAGTTTAATCTCTAATCAGGGATTAGTGAACTCATTACACCATCCTAAGAGAAGGATGATATATGAGGACACTTAAGATGAGGAAGATACCTCAACTTAATCCATGGTTAGGGATTAAAATCATTATATAACAAGCCTTTATTAAAGTGGATTTTAATTAAAGGTGGGATCAAGAAATTAATTTTATGTTTGTAAGACTAAACCTGAGGGGGACTTGTCCATTAAACACTAGGGTTAGTCCCTCTGAACCAATAGGCAGAGATGTAACCCTAATATAAGGCCCAAGTTACAAGCTTAAGTCTTAATGATTATTAGGTGTTTTGATTGGGAGATGTAAAAACTTAAAGGTTTAACACTAAGTATTATAATTATACACTCCATCCTAAGATAAGGATACACATAACCCTAATACAGAGCCCCAAAACTCTAATTGTTTAGCATTGATTATGAGATGAGAAGCAGAGACTCGGGGAGACTCAAAGATAAAAACTATGGGAGACTATGTACAACCCTAAAGTTATCATGCTTGGATGTTCCTAGGGTTTGTGAAGCTTAAGAAAGATCTTCATATGGCCACCAAGGAAGAAGAAGCAGATGAAAAGGAGAAGAGAAAGGAGAATAGGTTACTTACTTCCTGAAGAAGTTAAGTAACCTAAGAGAAAGAAAAGGAGCAAGAGAGGTAATAAGTGAGCCAAAATCACTTCAAATACAAGTAAAGAATCAAATGAAGAGATAAGAAGAAGTTGTATGTGGAGATAAATCCACATCCTGAACAACTTACCTGAAGTTCCTGAAAGGTTAGTATGAATGCATAAGATATGAAACAAAAGGAAATAAGGCAAATGAAGATGCAATGATGCCAACCAGAAGTGAATACATGATGAAAATGTGTCATGGAGAGATGTAAATTCATATACAATGCATATGCATGATCATACAAGTGATGGATGCAAAACAAGCATGTTAGAAGCTTAAGAACACATGAACATACATAAGATGTAATGGATGCAAAACATACCAAATGAATGCAACAATGATCAACCAAAGTTTAAACATGTCCTAAGGTATCTAAGATGACATACAAATGCATGAGATGTCATGACAAGTTCACATGATGATGGTATGTGTCGCACCTCGAAAAATACGATCCTAAAACAAACAACAGAGTCGCCACCTAATTCTATTTATTCTACGAGAGAAAAGGAAGATATAGACACAACCTAAATAAAGGATAAGAATGGTCAACTAAACCACTAATCTAAGTTCGGGAGTCAGTTACGCAAGGGGAAGGTGTTAGGCACCCCTTACGTCCGTTGTACTCAACGGGAACCTCTTAGTCTAGTTTGCGCTTTAAATGTTAACTTGTTATTATTGTCTTATTTTAATGATTAAGTTTTGTTAAGATTTACTTTTAAAGAAATATTTTAATCATTATTACGAGGGAAAGATTTGAGTTTTTTTATTATTATGCTCGCGAAGAATTAAAATCCCCGTGCCTACGTATTCCCTTGTGCAATGGGAAAGTCAGAGCTTCGTAGTTCGTGCTACTACGATTTGTGTTTTTTAATTGAACGATTGTTTGAAAATGCATTCTATTGCTAAGCGTTGGCTTATCTGCTCGCGATAGGAGGTTGAAGCGCTAGCTTGCTTGCGAGATAGAATGATCTAAACAACGTTCGCTTTGAGAAAAGACGTTTGATCTTTGTTAACGGTATTTTAAAACGAGAGGGCGAATGAACCACGCGTGGGGCTAGCCCATGTTGCGGTTGCATTCAAGAACGTGCGGAGTGCGAGACTCCGGAGTTCAGTTACTCGCTAATTAATTATAAAATGATTTAAATTGGTAGGTAAGTTTTAATTTGTATTTGAAAGAAAGAGACGAGTTGTCATCTTTAAGAGAAATATCTCTCCTGTTCCACCACAAACATTCGAGAGATGAGGAATCGAAAGAAGCTTTAAACTTGGATATAAGATCGACAAGCAATGCCACATTCTTTCTTTGAAGATAAATAAAATCGGAAGAAGCTTTAAACTTGGATATAAGATCGACAAGCAATGCCACGTTCTTCCTTCGAAAGTAATTGTTTGTAAGGTTTTTGTTTGTGTTTGTGGGGATAGGAAGAACAACTTTTTCTATGGAGATGAATCATGCCTGATCCTTTAAGATGATTAAATTGTTTGAATACGAATGGTGATTGAACCATCGCGTGGGGCTAGCCCAATTGCGGTTCAATCCAGAACGTGCGGAATGCTAGACTCCGGAGTTCTTTTTTTTGTAAATTAAATTAAATGAACTGAATTGTTTTAGACGTTTTGAATAACGAAGGAGCGAACGAACAAAACGCGTGGGGCTAGCCCAGTTGCCGTTCGTTCTAGAACGTGTGGAATGCTAGACTCCGGAGCTCTATTCCTTGTTAAATTAGTTAAGATGCAAAAGTCGTGCAGACGGCGATTATTTGATAATCGACTTACGTGTGTGAAAGTGTAGGCGTATGAATTTACTTGGCGTTGGACCAAGAAAAATTAATTATTCTTTGATTATTCTTAAGGCAAACGTATTTGCTTATATATTTTTATACCGTCGTAGACACAAAAATACATCAATAGAAACGAGCAAGGCAAAAAAAATATCATTACTCCACCATGTAAGGATGGCAATAATTGTCAAGCATGTACCAAAATTTACTACATAAATGGCTAACTAAAAACATGATTATTTAATAAAATAAGATAAAACAAGCAAATTTAATCATCAAATTAAGTAACTAAATTTTTCATAATCAATTAATATAAATACAAAAACAAATGCAAATAACCCAATAATTAAATAAAACAAGATAAAAAGAAATCAAAATAGATGACAGGACCAGATGTATGCGGATGGACTAGGTTGATCCAAGGCAATGCATTTGAAGTTAATTAACCAATAATTATTGCTAGGTCTTTAAACAAAATAAATAAAAAGGAAAACAAGTAAATAAATAAAAGGGAAAGAAATAGAGAGGTTCAGTTCAGCATCAAACAAAATCAAAATACCTTTTCAACGCACGAAATCCAGCGAACAAAGCCCCTTCTCCAAACGCTGCCGGAAAAAAGTCTCGATGGCTTTCTCTCTTGTCGAATCTCGCCGCGTATTCGTCCTAGTTCGGTTGAAGGTGATGAGTGGAACAACACGGTTTCGAGGGGGTCGGAGTTTGAGAGAACTGGGCTTGCGATGGTCGATGGAGGTGTTTATGGTTGCTGTGTTTTCGGTCTCACGGTGGAGGTTTCATGGTTTTACGGTGAAAGGTTTGAAGATTCGTATGGTTGAGGATGAAGATTCCAGGTTTGGTGGTTGTGGATTTAGGTTTTTTTCGCGAAAAATGGGGGGTGGCGCCGTTGGGATTGAGATTGGAGCGGCGGCGAGAGTTTTCGGTGGAAAAATTCAATTTGAGTGTGATAAATGGTGAAGACAGGTCGGTGTTTTTCTGGGTTTGTGAGGGATTGAAGGAGTGTGTTATGGATTTGTAGTGGTGAAGGAGGCGGAATGGTTGAGGAAGAAAGTTTGGTTAAGGTGATGGTTGACGGATGATGAGTGAAGAAGGAGAGCGTGTTCACGGGTCTATCCATCCTTGGAAATACCAGCCTCAAAACCACCAGTGGTGGAATCAATGATAAGGACGGCACAATCAGCCTGTGAAGTTCCAGTAATCATGTTCTTGATAAAATCACGATGTCCAGGAGCATCTATGACTGTGCAGTAGTACTTGGTGGTCTCAAATTTCCACAAGGCAATATCAATGGTGATACCTCTTTCACGCTCAGCCTTAAGCTTGTAGATCAAGTGACCAGTTGTTGTTGATTTTCCAGAGTCGACATGTCCAATAACAACGATGTTGATATGAACCTTCTCTTTTCCTATGATATCTTAACTTAGCAGAAATGAAATCGAAGATTTCTCGTTCGGAATCCTCAGCCGCAGAGTGACTGAGCTATGTAATAATATGTAAAGAGTGGTGCTTTTATGGTTTTGAGATTTTTTTGGAAATTTCGAGTTGGTGTGGTCTGCCTCTTGATATTGAAAGGTGGTGTTATTTTTTTTAGGTCTGTCGTTTGAATGGTTTGATGGTTTTCTCAAAAGGGGTTTCAGTGTTGGTTGGCGTTTCGCAGGTTTTGAAGGTGGATGAAAAGTCTGAGTGTTGGTTGATGGCTTGCGGATCCTTACAGGTTGTTGGTTGGGATAAAACCGAGAGATCAAGGCAAATGGGCACAGGCAGTTCTGCTAGAGAATTAGGAATTTCTCCTGTTAAACTGTTATCTGCTAAAGAGAGTGAAACTAACTTCCTGCAATTTTTAGCTGAAGGAATTTCACCATCGAGAAGGTTATGGCTCGACGATTTACAGCGTTTTCGGGAGAGGCGAGGTTTGTGTTCGTCGACGGAGGTTGTGTTTGAACAGTTTGCAAATGTGATGCGTTTCAAAAATGGTGATTATGAAGAGATTTGGTTTAGGGGTTTTAGATTTCGGTTTTGTGTTTCAGGTTTTTTTCAGGGTGTTTTGATGAAAGTTCAAATGATATTTTTTTTGTGAAAGGTCCCCCTGCTCTAAGACAGAATTACAAAGAGACTTTTAAGCTGGTAATGGTCGTCCAAGTTTTTTTCGAAATGGATGGTGACTGGTGAGTTTGAAGGGGGTTTCACTGAAGTTCTGTATTTTCTAGCCTTTTCATTTCTGTTTCTCATCTTCTCCATCTCATTGCTTTCTGTTTTTTTCTTATTTGTGGTATAATGGTTTGCAGGTTTATTGTTTCAGATGGGTTGCGGTTTGATGAGGGTTGAACGGTATGAGCCAGAATGGGTCTGGGACGTGGTTGTCTGTGTATGGATTTTGAAGGTTATTTGATGGTGGTTAAGTGAGGTGTGTACTTCGGTTTTGGAGAGTTCACAGTGATGATGAAGTGTTGTGAACGGCGTAGTTTATGCGGTGAAGAAGGTTTGTCGCGGTAAAGGGGTTTCTCTGGTTTGATTGGTGTTAGTGGTTTTCGTTGCAGGTTCTCAATGATGGTGTCATTCACCCTATTGTTGTTGGAAGAAGAGGAGGTTCATGTTGTGTTGCTGTTTGTGGGAAGAAGAGGGTGTTGGTGGATGGAGAGTCGTATGTTGCGTGATGTTCAGTTTTTGTGGTAAGTTCCTTGCTAAAGTTTGCCGCTGCTGGTTTTTCTCTTCTCTCTGTTTTTTCATTTTTGTGATGTCCCCCCCTGTAGAAATGGTGTTCTCAGGTTTCGAGTAGGATAGTCCTGTTTGATGTTGTTTTTTGTCGCTGGTTTGACGTTGTTTCTCAAACCTCCCACCCTCTGGTTTTTTTGTCTTGTATTATCCGGTTGTCAAGAAGTTTTTAACAGGTTTCTCTTGTAAAAAAAATGGAGAGGTTGTGTTGTTGTTTTTTGTATGTGATCCCTTTTGCCTTCTTGACCGCCCTCTGTTAATGACTTTCTCTTTTTTTATTGACAGGCCCTCTGTTAATGAGTTTCTCCCCCTTTTTCATTGACAGGCCATGATGGTTGATGAAGGAAAGGTCAATCAGCCCCCAAAGCCGCAGGGTCTGTCCGATTGCCTTTTAGCCTCTCTTGAAAACAGCATTAGGAGCCTTGTTATCCAGCAGAGGATCCCCTTTTTCCTTAACCTATTGATTTGTCCCTTCAAACTTTTTGGATGCAGATTTTTACTTTACACAAATTTGGTGTAGTGTAAGGATGCAACATGTGACAGGCTGTGATTGGACTGTGACTTGAAAAAATTAACTAAACTAATTGTATATTAACTAAGTAAAACCAGACTAGAAATATTCTAATTACCAATAAAATAATAATAACAATAGTGATAATAAAATAATAATAAAACAAAAACTGTTATGATTTAATTAAGTAAGAAAAACAAATAGTTAAGAATTAAACTAAATGAAGAAATTAAAATTAACTTTAAATTTAAGTGAAATCAAAACTAATCTAAATAGTCTAAATTAGAAAGTAAACATTAGTAAATTTAATAGATTAATTAAAATACCTAAACTAAACTTAAATTGATTTTTTTTTAGAGAATAAGTAAAATAAAATAAAAATTAAATTAAATTAAGATGTAAACTTAAATTAGTAAATAAATAAAGGAAATGGTTTAAAGAGAGCAAACATACGAATCCAACTAATTTCTAAAATTAATTCCACCTTCCGAAATCAAGTATAAAATAAAATGATACCGAATAAAATCAAACAGAAATACTATAATTAATGATCGATGATATGTTTTAATTTAAAAAAGCAAAATGATCAATTTTTGATAAATCGACGAAAACACGTTAAAAAAAAGAACAAAAATCGGAAAATTTCTGGTCAAAATTTAGGGTATGACAGCTGCCCCTATTTAATCATCCTGAACCTGAATGTACGAGCAATAAAGATTTTTTTTGAACATTCAAGGTGGAAGGTGATTAAATATCAGAATACCGGGAATTTTGACCGAAAATACAGATGAAAATGTCATGATATGCAATGCGATGCAAGAATGCAAGACAAGGGTTGTAATGCCGCCGGGAAGAAAAGATTGACACTACTGGGGATTAGACACACATGATTGGGGTACAATCCATACGAGAGATTTTCACCTTGAGCGAGGCCATACGACAACCGTCTACAGGTCCTAAGATGACTCGAAATCTTTTGAACAAAAGTTCCACTTTGAGGAAATCTACTGCCGAGATTTGAAACCTCAATTAAAAACCTTCTGTTGGTGTATCGAAACGAAACAGAAATCTACTGCCGAGATTCTGAAACGAAAACCAATTCTTCTGAAGTCTACTGGAGATCTAACTGCCGAGATGACCAGAGATCTAAAAATGGAATACCTTCTGCCGAGGTATTCTAAAATGAACCAAAAATCTACTGCCGAGATCTTGGAATGAAAACAAATTTGTTGAAGTCTGCTGGAGATCTACTGCCGAGATTACCAGAGAATCTAAAAGTGGAATACCTACTGCCGAGGTATACTAAATGAAATTCCTACTGCCGAGGATTAACTGAGAATACACCTGTCGCCAAATCTTCTGTCGAGATTTAACTGAGAATGCCATCGTCAAGCTTATAAAAGAAAATACCTTCTGCCGAGGTAGACTGGAAATCTTCTGCCGAGACTTGCCAGAAATAAAAGGAATCACTTGTTGTCAAATCTTCTGCCAAGATTCAACTAAGGATGCCATTGAACAAAACTCTCACCATACTTCCCTTCCTCTGAAAGAGACAGCCATATGATGGAGAAAACAACTTCACGATCAAACTTCTCAACTTGTCTGGAAGAGATAGCCTTTTGCCGGAAATTGGAAAAAATTCAACCAACTTCTCAACT
This sequence comes from Lathyrus aphaca, assembly GCA_963966055.1. Lineage (NCBI taxonomy): Eukaryota > Viridiplantae > Streptophyta > Magnoliopsida > Fabales > Fabaceae > Lathyrus > Lathyrus aphaca. Next base: position 60,727,185 of record OZ014523.1, on the reverse strand, counting down.
TGTATGGAAGAGATAGCCATTTGTTGAGAATTGGAATCACGACAAACTTCCCACCTTGTCTGGATGAGATGCCATTTGCCGAACAAACTTCTCACCTTGTCTGGATGAGATGCCATTTGTTAAAAATTGAAGAATCACGACAAACTTCCCACCTTGTCTGGATGAGATGCCATTTGCCGAACAAACTTCTCACCTTGTCTGGGTGAGATGCCATTTGTTAAAAATTGAAGAATCACGACAAACTTCCCACCTTGTCTGGATGAGATGCCATTTGCCGAACAAACTTCTCACCTTGTCTGGGTGAGATGCCATTTGTTGAAAATTGAAGAATCACGACAAACTTCCCACCTTGTCTGGATGAGATGCCATTTGCCGAACAAACTTCTCACCTTGTCTGGGTGAGATGCCATTTGTTGAAAATTGGAATCACGACAAACTTCCCACCTTGTCTGGATGAGATGCCATTTGCCGAACAAACTTCTCACCTTGTCTGGATGAGATGCCATTTGTTGAGAATTGGAATCACGACAAACTTCCCACCTTGTCTGGATGAGATGCCATTTGCCGAACAAACTTCTCACCTTGTCTGGGTGAGATGCCATTTGTTAAAAATTGAAGAATCACGACAAACTTCCCACCTTGTCTGGATGAGATGCCATTTGCCGAACAAACTTCTCACCTTGTCTGGGTGAGATGCCATTTGTTGAAAATTGAAGAATCACGACAAACTTCCCACCTTGTCTGGATGAGATGCCATTTGCCGAACAAACTTCTCACCTTGTCTGGGTGAGATGCCATTTGTTGAAAATTGGAATCACGACAAACTTCCCACCTTGTCTGGATGAGATGCCATTTGCCGAACAAACTTCTCACCTTGTCTGGATGAGATGCCATTTGTTGAGAATTGGAATCACGACAAACTTCTCACCGTGTCTAGATGAGATGCCATTTGCCGAACAAACTTCTCACCTTGTCTGGATGAGATGCCATTTGTTGAGAATTGGAATCACGACAAACTTCCCACCTTGTCTGGATGAGATGCCATTTGCCGAACAAACTTCTCACCTTGTCTGGGTGAGATGCCATTTGTTGAAAATTGGAATCACGACAAACTTCCCACCTTGTCTGGATGAGATGCCATTTGCCGAACAAACTTCTCACCTTGTCTAGATGAGATGCCATTTGATAGAACATAAACCTTGCTGAGGATGAACAAATTGCTCGAAAAGAAAATGCCATCTGTTGACTTACTGGGAAATCCGTGGATAAGAAACAAGCTTCTCAAATAAGGAGACGGCCACTTGTTGATTCCGACTAGAGGTCCAGGGATAAGAACAAGCTTCTCCAATAAAGAGACTGCCACTTGTTGTCAGGTATAGATATTCCAAGAGGATGTTGCAACAACACTGCTGGAGAGCACAAATTTGTCTTCAATGGAAGCCTCTCACAAATTCCTTCTGGGAAACTAAACATCCAAAGGTGCAAAATAAATGCACTTCTCAATTGGTAGTTCGATTATCAAAAATTGCCAACGACCAAAATTCAATCCAGGAACGAGCTGGAAAGAAACTGTCAAGCAAGACACTAAACCAGGAGGAATAAACTCAATTGGGGATTAACCCTATCCAAGTGTGGAAAGGGGAACTAAAGCAAAAGTCTTCCACGAGGGTAAGAACTCAGTGGGGAATTAGAAAGAATGTACATTTTCTGCCTAAGGCTGACAACTCTATTTTGAGAGAGACACATCACTTGGGGACAAACGCGACCAAGGTGAAGGAGGCATGCATTGATGAATGCGACATGAATATGCATATGACTATGAACTCATTTATGATGTACATGTATGTATATGCGTTGTGTTTATGCTGACAGACAGACAAAACAGACACAAGAGGTAAACTGGTGATGAAATAAACATCACAACAAACGAATACTCGACCAATCTCGTCAAAGTGTATGCAATCACTGAAGATAGGGTAAAGAGCCATCCATGGAATAAAGTCCTGCTACAAGGCTCAAATCTCTTCGAGGAGAGGAAGACACTTCAATCGGGAAGTAAACCCAAACAAGTATTCTAACTTCAACGTCCATCAGAAAGAAGCAACCATACAAACTACGTTTGCTTAGGACGAAGTAAATTTGTACTCCGTTGGGGAGAGCAAATCAGATTCAGCTGGAGAAGCTAGAATTAAGGCTCAATTGGGGGTACTAGACTTAGTAACTCACTAGAAGCACTAAGTAGTGAGAAATCCACCAGAAAATAATGAGTCATGCCCCTGACATACCATAGCAACTTGGCGTGAGGACCCCAATATCTGGAAGTACTTGCAAGGTAGATCCTAAGAGCGTCTTGCTTAGGGGAACACGTGGTCATGCGCCCACAAAATGATTTATGAGAGGAGATCATCTCAAGAGGATTTTATAGAAGACTTGGCATTCAAGATGCCCCAGTGTCTTCAAACTCTTGTAGAGATTCGTCGAATCTCGACGTCACTGCCTCAAATTAACTGTACTTGGCACAAATGAGTCTTCAATACTTATCCTTTTAAGGATGATAAGAATGTGTAAGCACAAATTGGGAAATGACTTTCCCCTGCTTAGCAAAGTATTCAAGCAACATGCCCCTATTTGGAAAAGTACTTAAGGCAATTTGCCCCTGGCTGGCTAAGTCTTCAAACGGTATGCCCCATCTAGCAGAGTCTTCAGGCAAAATGCCCCTGGCTGGCAAAGTCTTCAAGAAAGATGCCCCTGGCTGGCAAAGTATTCAAACAAACATGCTCCATCTAGCAGAGTCTTCAGGCAAAATGCCCCTGGCTAACATAGTCTCCAAGAAATTTGCCCCTGTCTGGCAAGGTTTTCAGGAAAAATGCCCCTGGCTGGCAAAGTATTAAGGCAACCTGCCCCTAGCCGGCTAAATCTTCAAGTAACTTGCCCTTGACTGGCAAAGTATTCAAACAAACATGCTCATGCGACGAAGTCTTCAAACAACATGCCCCTGTATGGCAAGGTCTCCAAGCAAACTTCCCTGGGGGTGATCATTCTCTGAAATGGTTGTTCAACTACTCATCAGAGTTTCAAACCTCAAGAGATTAAGCTCATCACTGGTGCTCATACATAGGTTTCTATGATATCAAGCAAATGCTAACAAGCAAAAAGGTTAATGTCAAGACTGCTAATGCAACACACATGTTTGTCTCGAAGTTTTTTTGTTTTTGAAAAGATTTTCACAATAGCCTGTGACCGAATCACTAGCCAGGAGGTGATATTCATTTTTTTTATATAAAGCCAACAAAACTTTTGAGCAAAGCTCGTGGGAGTCGGGAAACACTTTCTCATCGAGTGTGCTTTCGAAATAAACCCTACTTCAATTAGGACTTTCGGGGGTTGTAATGTGGTTTGGTTCACGGTTTTAGAAACAAAGGATAAAGGCTCAAAGTTTATTTGGTGCCCACCCACTCTCCGTGATGTTCTCCAATCCTAGGTTCAGCTAAATTGACACATACATTTGTCTTGATAGCGTAGAGATGATGCTCCAGGGTTTGCTTGAAATGACAGTCATCCTATTTGTTCTTCGTGGATATTGGTGACCCTTTGATTTTGGTATGGCGGTCACTAAATCTTATGTATTTGAGGTTGAGGATTTAAAGGCCTCTTCCAACTCGAATTTCTCTTTGGTCCCTGATTTTTTTGCCTAAGTCTCCTTTTGGGTGCTTGACTTAGCGGGATTTTATTTTCTCCCCCTTTTTTTTAATCATTGGAAGGCTGAAAGTTGTGACTGTCAAGTCATTGATTGTAGTGGATTCCCTGATGGGATGTTTCATCTTATGATTTGATTGTGTAACCAGATTAACTGAACACTACCCTTCCCCAGGTTAAGCGTAAGGGTTTTGAAATATCTGAAAGAAACTCCTACTTCTAGGCTCGAAGTGGTTGACTAGGGATTAACTCCTTATTTCTCCAGTGTTTGGGAATTTGAAACAATGCCTGTACATCATCAGTAGGGTTTTAATCAAAAGCATTCAACTAGAGAATTTGTGTTTTAATTTCGTCAGCCTCCCTCCAGTTCTCTGCCTAGGCAAGAGATGGGAGAAATATTGGCATTATAAAGTTGAAAAAACATTATGAGTGAATACGAATGGATTACTTCAAGACAAACATATTCATTGCATTAATCATTCAAAACAAATAAGTTCTTACATGCCAAAACAAATGCATTAACAAAACATAGCAAAATACATATGAAAAGCAGTAAACGAGCTAAACATCTGAGAGGATAGCTCCAGAGCATCAAAACGATCGCGTGCATTCAGGAATTTGTCCTATGCTCCAGCAACAGATTGATTTGGAAAGGACTTTCTTGAGTTTTTATCAGCACAAAGGCACTCCGTCCACAGATGGGATTCCTTCATTGAAGGCCAACACCCCGTAGTCGATCATCTCTTGAACCTTTTCCTGGAAGGCCTTGCACTCTTCAATCGGATGTCCCAGTACTCCATTATGAAACTCACAACTGGTATTTGGATTGTTCCCACGGGACCGAGACCTCGTGGCTTTAGTCTTCCTGGGTGTCATTATTGAGTTCCGGGCAAAATGAGACCACAATTGAATGTAAGTCATTGGAATTGGGTCATACTGATGGACCGCTCCTTCAAGACTGTTTGGAGACCTCCGCTGATTCTGACGTCGCTGACGAGTAGAGGTAGAATTTGACCGACGCTGGAAAGTGGCCAAATCTTTGGCTAAAGAAATCAGTCGCTCTCTATCAATCTTCAAGATGTGAATCTCTTCCTGGAATTCAGTGTTCTCCTGCACAAGTCTGTCTATTAGAGTCTTCATTGTAGTTGAGAACATTCCCATACGATTTCTCAACATGGTGACCTCGTTTCTAAGCTCCCTGTTTTCCTGCTCAAGTTGGTCCATCTTTCTCTGGTGACTGGTCGAGTATAGTTGACTGACGGAGAATAAGACATGGGTGAATTGGATTGTTGGAAGATGATATGCAATGCAAATGCAAATGCAAATGGGATGCGAATGAATGCAATACTCAGAAAGCTCAAAATCACAAACATAAACAGCTCCAGAATTGGATATAAAGGCAAGGTGTTGGATCCAAGGTACAAGTAACTCGGAATCTCCTAACTGGTGAGCCTTAAGTGGAGAGTTCTAATTTCTTTTACCCATAAAGCCCACTCACAGGTTAGCTTCTATGGTGATGGTATAAGGATACTCAAGGTCACGGACGTTTATCGTACTAACGCCCCGCCGCAGGCTAGCTGCATTGTGACGATAATAACAATAAGGTCTACCTTGAGTGGAGTTCTCATGTTAGGCGTGCAAGGAGCGAGTCCTTGGAGCCTAACATTACACAACTACCAAAATTGAAACAGGTTCTAAGGGGTCCCAGAACCACAGCCCTTTCGTGAATCAGGTCACGCGACAGGCTAGCTGCGTTGCGACAAGATCTACGAAAAGTCTAACTATCTGGGGGAGCTTTCATGTTAGGCGTGCAAGGAGCGAGTCCTTGGAGACTAACACTAATAACATCCAATTCTAACTTAGGTGTTCCCTCTTCTTTTTCAAAAAAACTCAAGTACAACTTCATACCCGTGATGTCCCGAGATCCAACAGGCAGATATAATGAGCAAATAATGAAGAAGGAAGCAGCAAATAAAATATCAAAAACAAATAAAGAAGACAAATCAAACAAATCAGCAAACAAATGCGAACTATCCTAAGCTAGGCTCGACTCTCTTATGCACAAGGCAATTGAGTCCCCAGCAGAGTCGCCAGCTGTCGCACCTCGAAAAATACGATCCTAAAACAAACAACAGAGTCGCCACCTAATTCTATTTATTCTACGAGAGAAAAGGAAGATATAGACACAACCTAAATAAAGGATAAGAATGGTCAACTAAACCACTAATCTAAGTTCGGGAGTCAGTTACGCAAGGGGAAGGTGTTAGGCACCCCTTACGTCCGTTGTACTCAACGGGAACCTCTTAGTCTAGTTTGCGCTTTAAATGTTAACTTGTTATTATTGTCTTATTTTAATGATTAAGTTTTGTTAAGATTTACTTTTAAAGAAATATTTTAATCATTATTACGAGGGAAAGATTTGAGTTTTTTTATTATTATGCTCGCGAAGGATTAAAATCCCCGTGCCTACGTATTCCCTTGTGCAATGGGAAAGTCAGAGCTTCGTAGTTCGTGCTACTACGATTTGTGTTTTTTAATTGAACGATTGTTTGAAAATGCATTCTACTGCTAAGCGTTGGCTTATCTGCTCGCGATAGGAAGTTGAAGCGCTAGCTTGCTTGCGAGATAGAATGATCTAAACAACGTTCGCTTTGAGAAAAGACGTTTGATCTTTGTTAACGGTATTTTAAAACGAGAGGGCGAATGAACCACGCGTGGGGCTAGCCCATGTTGCGGTTGCATTCAAGAACGTGCGGAGTGCGAGACTCCGGAGTTCAGTTACTCGCTAATTAATTATAAAATGATTTAAATTGGTAGGTAAGTTTTAATTTGTATTTGAAAGAAAGAGACGAGTTGTCATCTTTAAGAGAAATATCTCTCCTGTTCCACCACAAACATTCGAGAGATGAGGAATCGAAAGAAGCTTTAAACTTGGATATAAGATCGACAAGCAATGCCACATTCTTTCTTTGAAGATAAATAAAATCGGAAGAAGCTTTAAACTTGGATATAAGATCGACAAGCAATGCCACGTTCTTCCTTCGAAAGTAATTGTTTGTAAGGTTTTTGTTTGTGTTTGTGGGGATAGGAAGAACAACTTTTTCTATGGAGATGAATCATGCCTGATCCTTTAAGATGATTAAATTGTTTGAATACGAATGGTGATTGAACCATCGCGTGGGGCTAGCCCAATTGCGGTTCAATCCAGAACGTGCGGAATGCTAGACTCCGGAGTTCTTTTTTTTGTAAATTAAATTAAATGAACTGAATTGTTTTAGACGTTTTGAATAACGAAGGAGCGAACGAACAAAACGCGTGGGGCTAGCCCAGTTGCCGTTCGTTCTAGAACGTGTGGAATGCTAGACTCCGGAGCTCTATTCCTTGTTAAATTAGTTAAGATGCAAAAGTCGTGCAGACGGCGATTATTTGATAATCGACTTACGTGTGTGAAAGTGTAGGCGTATGAATTTACTTGGCGTTGGACCAAGAAAAATTAATTATTCTTTGATTATTCTTAAGGCAAACGTATTTGCTTATATATTTTTATACCGTCGTAGACACAAAAATAAATCAATAGAAACGAGCAAGGCAAAAAAAATATCATTACTCCACCATGTAAGGATGGCAATAATTGTCAAGCATGTACCAAAATTTACTACATAAATGGCTAACTAAAAACATGATTATTTAATAAAATAAGATAAAACAAGCAAATTTAATCATCAAATTAAGTAACTAAATTTTTCATAATCAATTAATATAAATACAAAAACAAATGCAAATAACCCAATAATTAAATAAAACAAGATAAAAAGAAATCAAAATAGATGACAGGACCAGATGTATGCGGATGGACTAGGTTGATCCAAGGCAATGCATTTGAAGTTAATTAACCAATAATTATTGCTAGGTCTTTAAACAAAATAAATAAAAAGGAAAACAAGTAAATAAATAAAAGGGAAAGAAATAGAGAGGTTCAGTTCAGCATCAAACAAAATCAAAATACCTTTTCAACGCACGAAATCCAGCGAACAAAGCCCCTTCTCCAAACGCTGCCGGAAAAAAGTCTCGATGGCTTTCTCTCTTGTCGAATCTCGCCGCGTATTCGTCCTAGTTCGGTTGAAGGTGATGAGTGGAACAACACGGTTTTGAGGGGGTCGGAGTTTGAGAGAACTGGGCTTGCGATGGTCGATGGAGGTGTTTATGGTTGCTGTGTTTTCGGTCTCACGGTGGAGGTTTCATGGTTTTACGGTGAAAGGTTTGAAGATTCGTATGGTTGAGGATGAAGATTCCAGGTTTGGTGGTTGTGGATTTAGGTTTTTTTCGCGAAAAATGGGGGGTGGCGCCGTTGGGATTGAGATTGGAGCGGCGGCGAGAGTTTTCGGTGGAAAAATTCAATTTGAGTGTGATAAATGGTGAAGACAGGTCGGTGTTTTTCTGGGTTTGTGAGGGATTGAAGGAGTGTGTTATGGATTTGTAGTGGTGAAGGAGGCGGAATGGTTGAGGAAGAAAGTTTGGTTAAGGTGATGGTTGACGGATGATGAGTGAAGAAGGAGAGCGTGTTCACGGGTCTATCCATCCTTGGAAATACCAGCCTCAAAACCACCAGTGGTGGAATCAATGATAAGGACGGCACAATCAGCCTGTGAAGTTCCAGTAATCATGTTCTTGATAAAATCACGATGTCCAGGAGCATCTATGACTGTGCAGTAGTACTTGGTGGTCTCAAATTTCCACAAGGCAATATCAATGGTGATACCTCTTTCACGCTCAGCCTTAAGCTTGTAGATCAAGTGACCAGTTGTTGTTGATTTTCCAGAGTCGACATGTCCAATAACAACGATGTTGATATGAACCTTCTCTTTTCCTATGATATCTTAACTTAGCAGAAATGAAATCGAAGATTTCTCGTTCGGAATCCTCAGCCGCAGAGTGACTGAGCTATGTAATAATATGTAAAGAGTGGTGCTTTTATGGTTTTGAGATTTTTTTGGAAATTTCGAGTTGGTGTGGTCTGCCTCTTGATATTGAAAGGTGGTGTTGTTTTTTTTAGGTCTGTCGTTTGAATGGTTTGATGGTTTTCTCAAAAGGGGTTTCAGTGTTGGTTGGCGTTTCGCAGGTTTTGAAGGTGGATGAAAAGTCTGAGTGTTGGTTGATGGCTTGCGGATCCTTACAGGTTGTTGGTTGGGATAAAACCGAGAGATCAAGGCAAATGGGCACAGGCAGTTCTGCTAGAGAATTAGGAATTTCTCCTGTTAAACTGTTATCTGCTAAAGAGAGTGAAACTAACTTCCTGCAATTTTTAGCTGAAGGAATTTCACCATCGAGAAGGTTATGGCTCGACGATTTACAGCGTTTTCGGGAGAGGCGAGGTTTGTGTTCGTCGACGGAGGTTGTGTTTGAACAGTTTGCAAATGTGATGCGTTTCAAAAATGGTGATTATGAAGAGATTTGGTTTAGGGGTTTTAGATTTCGGTTTTGTGTTTCAGGTTTTTTTCAGGGTGTTTTGATGAAAGTTCAAATGATATTTTTTTTGTGAAAGGTCCCCCTGCTCTAAGACAGAATTACAAAGAGACTTTTAAGCTGGTAATGGTCGTCCAAGTTTTTTTCGAAATGGATGGTGACTGGTGAGTTTGAAGGGGGTTTCACTGAAGTTCTGTATTTTCTAGCCTTTTCATTTCTGTTTCTCATCTTCTCCATCTCATTGCTTTCTGTTTTTTTCTTATTTGTGGTATAATGGTTTGCAGGTTTATTGTTTCAGATGGGTTGCGGTTTGATGAGGGTTGAACGGTATGAGCCAGAATGGGTCTGGGACGTGGTTGTCTGTGTATGGATTTTGAAGGTTATTTGATGGTGGTTAAGTGAGGTGTGTACTTCGGTTTTGGAGAGTTCACAGTGATGATGAAGTGTTGTGAACGGCGTAGTTTATGCGGTGAAGAAGGTTTGTCGCGGTAAAGGGGTTTCTCTGGTTTGATTGGTGTTAGTGGTTTTCGTTGCAGGTTCTCAATGATGGTGTCATTCACCCTATTGTTGTTGGAAGAAGAGGAGGTTCATGTTGTGTTGCTGTTTGTGGGAAGAAGAGGGTGTTGGTGGATGGAGAGTCGTATGTTGCGTGATGTTCAGTTTTTGTGGTAAGTTCCTTGCTAAAGTTTGCCGCTGCTGGTTTTTCTCTTCTCTCTGTTTTTTCGTTTTTGTGATGTCCCCCCCTGTAGAAATGGTGTTCTCAGGTTTCGAGTAGGATAGTCCTGTTTGATGTTGTTTTTTGTCGCTGGTTTGACGTTGTTTCTCAAACCTCCCACCCTCTGGTTTTTTTGTCTTGTATTATCCGGTTGTCAAGAAGTTTTTAACAGGTTTCTCTTGTAAAAAAAATGGAGAGGTTGTGTTGTTGTTTTTTGTATGTGATCCCTTTTGCCTTCTTGACCGCCCTCTGTTAATGACTTTCTCTTTTTTTATTGACAGGCCCTCTGTTAATGAGTTTCTCCCCCTTTTTCATTGACAGGCCATGATGGTTGATGAAGGAAAGGTCAATCAGCCCCCAAAGCCGCAGGGTCTGTCCGATTGCCTTTTAGCCTCTCTTGAAAACAGCATTAGGAGCCTTGTTATCCAGCAGAGGATCCCCTTTTTCCTTAACCTATTGATTTGTCCCTTCAAACTTTTTGGATGCAGATTTTTACTTTACACAAATTTGGTGTAGTGTAAGGATGCAACATGTGACAGGCTGTGATTGGACTGTGACTTGAAAAAATTAACTAAACTAATTGTATATTAACTAAGTAAAACCAGACTAGAAATATTCTAATTACCAATAAAATAATAATAACAATAGTGATAATAAAATAATAATAAAACAAAAACTGTTATGATTTAATTAAGTAAGAAAAACAAATAGTTAAGAATTAAACTAAATGAAGAAATTAAAATTAACTTTAAATTTAAGTGAAATCAAAACTAATCTAAATAGTCTAAATTAGAAAGTAAACATTAGTAAATTTAATAGATTAATTAAAATACCTAAACTAAACTTAAATTGATTTTTTTTTTAGAGAATAAGTAAAATAAAATAAAAATTAAATTAAATTAAGATGTAAACTTAAATTAGTAAATAAATAAAGGAAATGGTTTAAAGAGAGCAAACATACGAATCCAACTAATTTCTAAAATTAATTCCACCTTCCGAAATCAAGTATAAAATAAAATGATACCGAATAAAATCAAACAGAAATACTATAATTAATGATCGATGATATGTTTTAATTTAAAAAAGCAAAATGATCAATTTTTGATAAATCGACGAAAACACGTTAAAAAAAAGAACAAAAATCGGAAAATTTCTGGTCAAAATTTAGGGTATGACAGCTGCCCCTATTTAATCATCCTGAACCTGAATGTACGAGCAATAAAGATTTTTTTTGAACATTCAAGGTGGAAGGTGATTAAATATCAGAATACCGGGAATTTTGACCGAAAATACAGATGAAAATGTCATGATATGCAATGCGATGCAAGAATGCAAGACAAGGGTTGTAATGCCGCCGGGAAGAAAAGATTGACACTACTGGGGATTAGACACACATGATTGGGGTACAATCCATACGAGAGATTTTCACCTTGAGCGAGGCCATACGACAACCGTCTACAGGTCCTAAGATGACTCGAAATCTTTTGAACAAAAGTTCCACTTTGAGGAAATCTACTGCCGAGATTTGAAACCTCAATTAAAAACCTTCTGTTGGTGTATCGAAACGAAACAGAAATCTACTGCCGAGATTCTGAAACGAAAACCAATTCTTCTGAAGTCTACTGGAGATCTAACTGCCGAGATGACCAGAGATCTAAAAATGGAATACCTTCTGCCGAGGTATTCTAAAATGAACCAAAAATCTACTGCCGAGATCTTGGAATGAAAACAAATTTGTTGAAGTCTGCTGGAGATCTACTGCCGAGATTACCAGAGAATCTAAAAGTGGAATACCTACTGCCGAGGTATACTAAATGAAATTCCTACTGCCGAGGATTAACTGAGAATACACCTGTCGCCAAATCTTCTGTCGAGATTTAACTGAGAATGCCATTGTCAAGCTTATAAAAGAAAATACCTTCTGCCGAGGTAGACTGGAAATCTTCTGCCGAGACTTGCCAGAAATAAAAGGAATCACTTGTTGTCAAATCTTCTGCCAAGATTCAACTAAGGATGCCATTGAACAAAACTCTCACCATACTTCCCTTCCTCTGAAAGAGACAGCCATATGATGGAGAAAACAACTTCACGATCAAACTTCTCAACTTGTCTGGAAGAGATAGCCTTTTGCCGGAAATTGGAAAAAATTCAACCAACTTCTCAACTTGTATGGAAGAGATAGCCATTTGTTGAGAATTGGAATCACGACAAACTTCCCACCTTGTCTGGATGAGATGCCATTTGCCGAACAAACTTCTCACCTTGTCTGGATGAGATGCCATTTGTTAAAAATTGAAGAATCACGACAAACTTCCCACCTTGTCTGGATGAGATGCCATTTGCCGAACAAACTTCTCACCTTGTCTGGGTGAGATGCCATTTGTTAAAAATTGAAGAATCACGACAAACTTCCCACCTTGTCTGGATGAGATGCCATTTGCCGAACAAACTTCTCACCTTGTCTGGGTGAGATGCCATTTGTTGAAAATTGAAGAATCACGACAAACTTCCCACCTTGTCTGGATGAGATGCCATTTGCCGAACAAACTTCTCACCTTGTCTGGGTGAGATGCCATTTGTTGAAAATTGGAATCACGACAAACTTCCCACCTTGTCTGGATGAGATGCCATTTGCCGAACAAACTTCTCACCTTGTCTGGATGAGATGCCATTTGTTGAGAATTGGAATCACGACAAACTTCCCACCTTGTCTGGATGAGATGCCATTTGCCGAACAAACTTCTCACCTTGTCTGGGTGAGATGCCATTTGTTAAAAATTGAAGAATCACGACAAACTTCCCACCTTGTCTGGATGAGATGCCATTTGCCGAACAAACTTCTCACCTTGTCTGGGTGAGATGCCATTTGTTGAAAATTGAAGAATCACGACAAACTTCCCACCTTGTCTGGATGAGATGCCATTTGCCGAACAAACTTCTCACCTTGTCTGGGTGAGATGCCATTTGTTGAAAATTGGAATCACGACAAACTTCCCACCTTGTCTGGATGAGATGCCATTTGCCGAACAAACTTCTCACCTTGTCTGGATGAGATGCCATTTGTTGAGAATTGGAATCACGACAAACTTCTCACCGTGTCTAGATGAGATGCCATTTGCCGAACAAACTTCTCACCTTGTCTGGATGAGATGCCATTTGTTGAGAATTGGAATCACGACAAACTTCCCACCTTGTCTGGATGAGATGCCATTTGCCGAACAAACTTCTCACCTTGTCTGGGTGAGATGCCATTTGTTGAAAATTGGAATCACGACAAACTTCCCACCTTGTCTGGATGAGATGCCATTTGCCGAACAAACTTCTCACCTTGTCTAGATGAGATGCCATTTGATAGAACATAAACCTTGCTGAGGATGAACAAATTGCTCGAAAAGAAAATGCCATCTGTTGACTTACTGGGAAATCCGTGGATAAGAAACAAGCTTCTCAAATAAGGAGACGGCCACTTGTTGATTCCGACTAGAGGTCCAGGGATAAGAACAAGCTTCTCCAATAAAGAGACTGCCACTTGTTGTCAGGTATAGATATTCCAAGAGGATGTTGCAACAACACTGCTGGAGAGCACAAATTTGTCTTCAATGGAAGCCTCTCACAAATTCCTTCTGGGAAACTAAACATCCAAAGGTGCAAAATAAATGCACTTCTCAATTGGTAGTTCGATTATCAAAAATTGCCAACGACCAAAATTCAATCCAGGAACGAGCTGGAAAGAAACTGTCAAGCAAGACACTAAACCAGGAGGAATAAACTCAATTGGGGATTAACCCTATCCAAGTGTGGAAAGGGGAACTAAAGCAAAAGTCTTCCACGAGGGTAAGAACTCAGTGGGGAATTAGAAAGAATGTACATTTTCTGCCTAAGGCTGACAACTCTATTTTGAGAGAGACACATCACTTGGGGACAAACGCGACCAAGGTGAAGGAGGCATGCATTGATGAATGCGACATGAATATGCATATGACTATGAACTCATTTATGATGTACATGTATGTATATGCGTTGTGTTTATGCTGACAGACAGACAAAACAGACACAAGAGGTAAACTGGTGATGAAATAAACATCACAACAAACGAATACTCGACCAATCTCGTCAAAGTGTATGCAATCACTGAAGATAGGGTAAAGAGCCATCCATGGAATAAAGTCCTGCTACAAGGCTCAAATCTCTTCGAGGAGAGGAAGACACTTCAATCGGGAAGTAAACCCAAACAAGTATTCTAACTTCAACGTCCATCAGAAAGAAGCAACCATACAAACTACGTTTGCTTAGGACGAAGTAAATTTGTACTCCGTTGGGGAGAGCAAATCAGATTCAGCTGGAGAAGCTAGAATTAAGGCTCAATTGGGGGTACTAGACTTAGTAACTCACTAGAAGCACTAAGTAGTGAGAAATCCACCAGAAAATAATGAGTCATGCCCCTGACATACCATAGCAACTTGGCGTGAGGACCCCAATATCTGGAAGTACTTGCAAGGTAGATCCTAAGAGCGTCTTGCTTAGGGGAACACGTGGTCATGCGCCCACAAAATGATTTATGAGAGGAGATCATCTCAAGAGGATTTTATAGAAGACTTGGCATTCAAGATGCCCCAGTGTCTTCAAACTCTTGTAGAGATTCGTCGAATCTCGACGTCACTGCCTCAAATTAACTGTACTTGGCACAAATGAGTCTTCAATACTTATCCTTTTAAGGATGATAAGAATGTGTAAGCACAAATTGGGAAATGACTTTCCCCTGCTTAGCAAAGTATTCAAGCAACATGCCCCTATTTGGAAAAGTACTTAAGGCAATTTGCCCCTGGCTGGCTAAGTCTTCAAACGGTATGCCCCATCTAGCAGAGTCTTCAGGCAAAATGCCCCTGGCTGGCAAAGTCTTCAAGAAAGATGCCCCTGGCTGGCAAAGTATTCAAACAAACATGCTCCATCTAGCAGAGTCTTCAGGCAAAATGCCCCTGGCTAACATAGTCTCCAAGAAATTTGCCCCTGTCTGGCAAGGTTTTCAGGAAAAATGCCCCTGGCTGGCAAAGTATTAAGGCAACCTGCCCCTAGCCGGCTAAATCTTCAAGTAACTTGCCCTTGACTGGCAAAGTATTCAAACAAACATGCTCATGCGACGAAGTCTTCAAACAACATGCCCCTGTATGGCAAGGTCTCCAAGCAAACTTCCCTGGGGGTGATCATTCTCTGAAATGGTTGTTCAACTACTCATCAGAGTTTCAAACCTCAAGAGATTAAGCTCATCACTGGTGCTCATACATAGGTTTCTATGATATCAAGCAAATGCTAACAAGCAAAAAGGTTAATGTCAAGACTGCTAATGCAACACACATGTTTGTCTCGAAGTTTTTTTGTTTTTGAAAAGATTTTCACAATAGCCTGTGACCGAATCACTAGCCAGGAGGTGATATTCATTTTTTTTATATAAAGCCAACAAAACTTTTGAGCAAAGCTCGTGGGAGTCGGGAAACACTTTCTCATCGAGTGTGCTTTCGAAATAAACCCTACTTCAATTAGGACTTTCGGGGGTTGTAATGTGGTTTGGTTCACGGTTTTAGAAACAAAGGATAAAGGCTCAAAGTTTATTTGGTGCCCACCCACTCTCCGTGATGTTCTCCAATCCTAGGTTCAGCTAAATTGACACATACATTTGTCTTGATAGCGTAGAGATGATGCTCCAGGGTTTGCTTGAAATGACAGTCATCCTATTTGTTCTTCGTGGATATTGGTGACCCTTTGATTTTGGTATGGCGGTCACTAAATCTTATGTATTTGAGGTTGAGGATTTAAAGGCCTCTTCCAACTCGAATTTCTCTTTGGTCCCTGATTTTTTTGCCTAAGTCTCCTTTTGGGTGCTTGACTTAGCGGGATTTTATTTTCTCCCCCTTTTTTTTAATCATTGGAAGGCTGAAAGTTGTGACTGTCAAGTCATTGATTGTAGTGGATTCCCTGATGGGATGTTTCATCTTATGATTTGATTGTGTAACCAGATTAACTGAACACTACCCTTCCCCAGGTTAAGCGTAAGGGTTTTGAAATATCTGAAAGAAACTCCTACTTCTAGGCTCGAAGTGGTTGACTAGGGATTAACTCCTTATTTCTCCAGTGTTTGGGAATTTGAAACAATGCCTGTACATCATCAGTAGGGTTTTAATCAAAAGCATTCAACTAGAGAATTTGTGTTTTAATTTCGTCAGCCTCCCTCCAGTTCTCTGCCTAGGCAAGAGATGGGAGAAATATTGGCATTATAAAGTTGAAAAAACATTATGAGTGAATACGAATGGATTACTTCAAGACAAACATATTCATTGCATTAATCATTCAAAACAAATAAGTTCTTACATGCCAAAACAAATGCATTAACAAAACATAGCAAAATACATATGAAAAGCAGTAAACGAGCTAAACATCTGAGAGGATAGCTCCAGAGCATCAAAACGATCGCGTGCATTCAGGAATTTGTCCTATGCTCCAGCAACAGATTGATTTGGAAAGGACTTTCTTGAGTTTTTATCAGCACAAAGGCACTCCGTCCACAGATGGGATTCCTTCATTGAAGGCCAACACCCCGTAGTCGATCATCTCTTGAACCTTTTCCTGGAAGGCCTTGCACTCTTCAATCGGATGTCCCAGTACTCCATTATGAAACTCACAACTGGTATTTGGATTGTTCCCACGGGACCGAGACCTCGTGGCTTTAGTCTTCCTGGGTGTCATTATTGAGTTCCGGGCAAAATGAGACCACAATTGAATGTAAGTCATTGGAATTGGGTCATACTGATGGACCGCTCCTTCAAGACTGTTTGGAGACCTCCGCTGATTCTGACGTCGCTGACGAGTAGAGGTAGAATTTGACCGACGCTGGAAAGTGGCCAAATCTTTGGCTAAAGAAATCAGTCGCTCTCTATCAATCTTCAAGATGTGAATCTCTTCCTGGAATTCAGTGTTCTCCTGCACAAGTCTGTCTATTAGAGTCTTCATTGTAGTTGAGAACATTCCCATACGATTTCTCAACATGGTGACCTCGTTTCTAAGCTCCCTGTTTTCCTGCTCAAGTTGGTCCATCTTTCTCTGGTGACTGGTCGAGTATAGTTGACTGACGGAGAATAAGACATGGGTGAATTGGATTGTTGGAAGATGATATGCAATGCAAATGCAAATGCAAATGGGATGCGAATGAATGCAATACTCAGAAAGCTCAAAATCACAAACATAAACAGCTCCAGAATTGGATATAAAGGCAAGGTGTTGGATCCAAGGTACAAGTAACTCGGAATCTCCTAACTGGTGAGCCTTAAGTGGAGAGTTCTAATTTCTTTTACCCATAAAGCCCACTCACAGGTTAGCTTCTATGGTGATGGTATAAGGATACTCAAGGTCACGGACGTTTATCGTACTAACGCCCCGCCGCAAGCTAGCTGCATTGTGACGATAATAACAATAAGGTCTACCTTGAGTGGAGTTCTCATGTTAGGCGTGCAAGGAGCGAGTCCTTGGAGCCTAACATTACACAACTACCAAAATTGAAACAGGTTCTAAGGGGTCCCAGAACCACAGCCCTTTCGTGAATCAGGTCACGCGACAGGCTAGCTGCGTTGCGACAAGATCTACGAAAAGTCTAACTATCTGGGGGAGCTTTCATGTTAGGCGTGCAAGGAGCGAGTCCTTGGAGACTAACACTAATAACATCCAATTCTAACTTAGGTGTTCCCTCTTCTTTTTCAAAAAAACTCAAGTACAACTTCATACCCGTGATGTCCCGAGATCCAACAGGCAGATATAATGAGCAAATAATGAAGAAGGAAGCAGCAAATAAAATATCAAAAACAAATAAAGAAGACAAATCAAACAAATCAGCAAACAAATGCGAACTATCCTAAGCTAGGCTCGACTCTCTTATGCACAAGGCAATTGAGTCCCCAGCAGAGTCGCCAGCTGTCGCACCTCGAAAAATACGATCCTAAAACAAACAACAGAGTCGCCACCTAATTCTATTTATTCTACGAGAGAAAAGGAAGATATAGACACAACCTAAATAAAGGATAAGAATGGTCAACTAAACCACTAATCTAAGTTCGGGAGTCAGTTACGCAAGGGGAAGGTGTTAGGCACCCCTTACGTCCGTTGTACTCAACGGGAACCTCTTAGTCTAGTTTGCGCTTTAAATGTTAACTTGTTATTATTGTCTTATTTTAATGATTAAGTTTTGTTAAGATTTACTTTTAAAGAAATATTTTAATCATTATTACGAGGGAAAGATTTGAGTTTTTTTATTATTATGCTCGCGAAGGATTAAAATCCCCGTGCCTACGTATTCCCTTGTGCAATGGGAAAGTCAGAGCTTCGTAGTTCGTGCTACTACGATTTGTGTTTTTTAATTGAACGATTGTTTGAAAATGCATTCTACTGCTAAGCGTTGGCTTATCTGCTCGCGATAGGAGGTTGAAGCGCTAGCTTGCTTGCGAGATAGAATGATCTAAACAACGTTCGCTTTGAGAAAAGACGTTTGATCTTTGTTAACGGTATTTTAAAACGAGAGGGCGAATGAACCACGCGTGGGGCTAGCCCATGTTGCGGTTGCATTCAAGAACGTGCGGAGTGCGAGACTCCGGAGTTCAGTTACTCGCTAATTAATTATAAAATGATTTAAATTGGTAGGTAAGTTTTAATTTGTATTTGAAAGAAAGAGACGAGTTGTCATCTTTAAGAGAAATATCTCTCCTGTTCCACCACAAACATTCGAGAGATGAGGAATCGAAAGAAGCTTTAAACTTGGATATAAGATCGACAAGCAATGCCACATTCTTTCTTTGAAGATAAATAAAATCGGAAGAAGCTTTAAACTTGGATATAAGATCGACAAGCAATGCCACGTTCTTCCTTCGAAAGTAATTGTTTGTAAGGTTTTTGTTTGTGTTTGTGGGGATAGGAAGAACAACTTTTTCTATGGAGATGAATCATGCCTGATCCTTTAAGATGATTAAATTGTTTGAATACGAATGGTGATTGAACCATCGCGTGGGGCTAGCCCAATTGCGGTTCAATCCAGAACGTGCGGAATGCTAGACTCCGGAGTTCTTTTTTTTGTAAATTAAATTAAATGAACTGAATTGTTTTAGACGTTTTGAATAACGAAGGAGCGAACGAACAAAACGCGTGGGGCTAGCCCAGTTGCCGTTCGTTCTAGAACGTGTGGAATGCTAGACTCCGGAGCTCTATTCCTTGTTAAATTAGTTAAGATGCAAAAGTCGTGCAGACGGCGATTATTTGATAATCGACTTACGTGTGTGAAAGTGTAGGCGTATGAATTTACTTGGCGTTGGACCAAGAAAAATTAATTATTCTTTGATTATTCTTAAGGCAAACGTATTTGCTTATATATTTTTATACCGTCGTAGACACAAAAATAAATCAATAGAAACGAGCAAGGCAAAAAAAATATCATTACTCCACCATGTAAGGATGGCAATAATTGTCAAGCATGTACCAAAATTTACTACATAAATGGCTAACTAAAAACATGATTATTTAATAAAATAAGATAAAACAAGCAAATTTAATCATCAAATTAAGTAACTAAATTTTTCATAATCAATTAATATAAATACAAAAACAAATGCAAATAACCCAATAATTAAATAAAACAAGATAAAAAGAAATCAAAATAGATGACAGGACCAGATGTATGCGGATGGACTAGGTTGATCCAAGGCAATGCATTTGAAGTTAATTAACCAATAATTATTGCTAGGTCTTTAAACAAAATAAATAAAAAGGAAAACAAGTAAATAAATAAAAGGGAAAGAAATAGAGAGGTTCAGTTCAGCATCAAACAAAATCAAAATACCTTTTCAACGCACGAAATCCAGCGAACAAAGCCCCTTCTCCAAACGCTGCCGGAAAAAAGTCTCGATGGCTTTCTCTCTTGTCGAATCTCGCCGCGTATTCGTCCTAGTTCGGTTGAAGGTGATGAGTGGAACAACACGGTTTCGAGGGGGTCGGAGTTTGAGAGAACTGGGCTTGCGATGGTCGATGGAGGTGTTTATGGTTGCTGTGTTTTCGGTCTCACGGTGGAGGTTTCATGGTTTTACGGTGAAAGGTTTGAAGATTCGTATGGTTGAGGATGAAGATTCCAGGTTTGGTGGTTGTGGATTTAGGTTTTTTTCGCGAAAAATGGGGGGTGGCGCCGTTGGGATTGAGATTGGAGCGGCGGCGAGAGTTTTCGGTGGAAAAATTCAATTTGAGTGTGATAAATGGTGAAGACAGGTCGGTGTTTTTCTGGGTTTGTGAGGGATTGAAGGAGTGTGTTATGGATTTGTAGTGGTGAAGGAGGCGGAATGGTTGAGGAAGAAAGTTTGGTTAAGGTGATGGTTGACGGATGATGAGTGAAGAAGGAGAGCGTGTTCACGGGTCTATCCATCCTTGGAAATACCAGCCTCAAAACCACCAGTGGTGGAATCAATGATAAGGACGGCACAATCAGCCTGTGAAGTTCCAGTAATCATGTTCTTGATAAAATCACGATGTCCAGGAGCATCTATGACTGTGCAGTAGTACTTGGTGGTCTCAAATTTCCACAAGGCAATATCAATGGTGATACCTCTTTCACGCTCAGCCTTAAGCTTGTAGATCAAGTGACCAGTTGTTGTTGATTTTCCAGAGTCGACATGTCCAATAACAACGATGTTGATATGAACCTTCTCTTTTCCTATGATATCTTAACTTAGCAGAAATGAAATCGAAGATTTCTCGTTCGGAATCCTCAGCCGCAGAGTGACTGAGCTATGTAATAATATGTAAAGAGTGGTGCTTTTATGGTTTTGAGATTTTTTTGGAAATTTCGAGTTGGTGTGGTCTGCCTCTTGATATTGAAAGGTGGTGTTGTTTTTTTTAGGTCTGTCGTTTGAATGGTTTGATGGTTTTCTCAAAAGGGGTTTCAGTGTTGGTTGGCGTTTCGCAGGTTTTGAAGGTGGATGAAAAGTCTGAGTGTTGGTTGATGGCTTGCGGATCCTTACAGGTTGTTGGTTGGGATAAAACCGAGAGATCAAGGCAAATGGGCACAGGCAGTTCTGCTAGAGAATTAGGAATTTCTCCTGTTAAACTGTTATCTGCTAAAGAGAGTGAAACTAACTTCCTGCAATTTTTAGCTGAAGGAATTTCACCATCGAGAAGGTTATGGCTCGACGATTTACAGCGTTTTCGGGAGAGGCGAGGTTTGTGTTCGTCGACGGAGGTTGTGTTTGAACAGTTTGCAAATGTGATGCGTTTCAAAAATGGTGATTATGAAGAGATTTGGTTTAGGGGTTTTAGATTTCGGTTTTGTGTTTCAGGTTTTTTTCAGGGTGTTTTGATGAAAGTTCAAATGATATTTTTTTTGTGAAAGGTCCCCCTGCTCTAAGACAGAATTACAAAGAGACTTTTAAGCTGGTAATGGTCGTCCAAGTTTTTTTCGAAATGGATGGTGACTGGTGAGTTTGAAGGGGGTTTCACTGAAGTTCTGTATTTTCTAGCCTTTTCATTTCTGTTTCTCATCTTCTCCATCTCATTGCTTTCTGTTTTTTTCTTATTTGTGGTATAATGGTTTGCAGGTTTATTGTTTCAGATGGGTTGCGGTTTGATGAGGGTTGAACGGTATGAGCCAGAATGGGTCTGGGACGTGGTTGTCTGTGTATGGATTTTGAAGGTTATTTGATGGTGGTTAAGTGAGGTGTGTACTTCGGTTTTGGAGAGTTCACAGTGATGATGAAGTGTTGTGAACGGCGTAGTTTATGCGGTGAAGAAGGTTTGTCGCGGTAAAGGGGTTTCTCTGGTTTGATTGGTGTTAGTGGTTTTCGTTGCAGGTTCTCAATGATGGTGTCATTCACCCTATTGTTGTTGGAAGAAGAGGAGGTTCATGTTGTGTTGCTGTTTGTGGGAAGAAGAGGGTGTTGGTGGATGGAGAGTCGTATGTTGCGTGATGTTCAGTTTTTGTGGTAAGTTCCTTGCTAAAGTTTGCCGCTGCTGGTTTTTCTCTTCTCTCTGTTTTTTCGTTTTTGTGATGTCCCCCCCTGTAGAAATGGTGTTCTCAGGTTTCGAGTAGGATAGTCCTGTTTGATGTTGTTTTTTGTCGCTGGTTTGACGTTGTTTCTCAAACCTCCCACCCTCTGGTTTTTTTGTCTTGTATTATCCGGTTGTCAAGAAGTTTTTAACAGGTTTCTCTTGTAAAAAAAATGGAGAGGTTGTGTTGTTGTTTTTTGTATGTGATCCCTTTTGCCTTCTTGACCGCCCTCTGTTAATGACTTTCTCTTTTTTTATTGACAGGCCCTCTGTTAATGAGTTTCTCCCCCTTTTTCATTGACAGGCCATGATGGTTGATGAAGGAAAGGTCAATCAGCCCCCAAAGCCGCAGGGTCTGTCCGATTGCCTTTTAGCCTCTCTTGAAAACAGCATTAGGAGCCTTGTTATCCAGCAGAGGATCCCCTTTTTCCTTAACCTATTGATTTGTCCCTTCAAACTTTTTGGATGCAGATTTTTACTTTACACAAATTTGGTGTAGTGTAAGGATGCAACATGTGACAGGCTGTGATTGGACTGTGACTTGAAAAAATTAACTAAACTAATTGTATATTAAATAAGTAAAACCAGACTAGAAATATTCTAATTACCAATAAAATAATAATAACAATAGTGATAATAAAATAATAATAAAACAAAAACTGTTATGATTTAATTAAGTAAGAAAAACAAATAGTTAAGAATTAAACTAAATGAAGAAATTAAAATTAACTTTAAATTTAAGTGAAATCAAAACTAATCTAAATAGTCTAAATTAGAAAGTAAACATTAGTAAATTTAATAGATTAATTAAAATACCTAAACTAAACTTAAATTGATTTTTTTTTTTAGAGAATAAGTAAAATAAAATAAAAATTAAATTAAATTAAGATGTAAACTTAAATTAGTAAATAAATAAAGGAAATGGTTTAAAGAGAGCAAACATACGAATCCAACTAATTTCTAAAATTAATTCCACCTTCCGAAATCAAGTATAAAATAAAATGATACCGAATAAAATCAAACAGAAATACTATAATTAATGATCGATAAAATGATCAATTTTTGATAAATCGACGAAAACACGTTAAAAAAAAGAACAAAAATCGGAAAATTTCTGGTCAAAATTTAGGGTATGACAGTATGCAAAGATGAATGCAAGTGAACATGGCAAGTTAGGGTTTTAAGAAAAGTATGAGATGCATATGATCAAATCAGAAGCAAAACACATGATAAAAAAATGAAATTGCAACCAAATGAACCTTAAACAAACATAATATCACTCCCCAAAGATGGAAGTCAGAAGCTATACCAAAGTCAAGTTATGGTTTTTCTAAGTTAGGCTAGGGTTTTGGGTACTTCTTCATGAAAAGTTCCAAACAAATGGAAAATGCAATGCAAAAATATGAGTTAAATACCCTAGATACAACATGCAAAGTATGAAATAATGCAAAAAGAACCATACACAACCCCATCTTGGTTGATCAGAAATGAATTTTTGAAGTTAGGGTTAGAAAAATAGGAAATTTGGAAACCCTAACTCATGGTTAATTGTCAAAATATGATCAAATCCTAAAATAAATTTGTAAAATGAGTTTGTAAATTGTTCTAAACATGTAAGAATGTTTCAATATTTTTTTGGTGATTTTTAAATACCTAAAAGTAGTTTTAATTAATTAAAATGAATTAATTAATTAAATAATACAATTGTATGATTTAAAAATATATTTTTAATGCAAAAATTTAAAATAATTTTTTTTTGGGTTTTTTAAATTATTTAAAGTGAGAATGCAAAAAATCAGATTTTTAGAAAATGTTTTACTATTTTAAATAAATAAAGAAAATAAAATGAAATAAAAATGAAATAAAATGCAAAGTAATCAGAATGAGGGGCCATGATTACATGGGAGATGGATGGAGGGCTGGGATTGGAAGTCTGCTTGACCAAGGGTATGAAGATCTAAGGGTCTGGATTTAAACTTATGATTCACGCGTGATCTAAAGGCTGAGGTTCCATCTGACCTAATTAATTATAATTAATTTAATTAATCAAAATTAAAGTTAAGTGAATTATCTGGACCATTCGTACACTAATCTAAACATGATCCAAGGGCTGATATTCAAACTGGAAACTCTAATCACCATTAACCCTAATTATTTTCAGGTGACCGGAGATAAGCTCCGGTCATCTTCTCTGGCGAGTTCAAAACCTAACTCCTTCTACATGCCATTAAAACGCATTAAACCTGCCCATAAATGATCCCCAAACATCATAGAACATGAATCAATCAGCAAACAACATTTAAACTTCATGAATCAAGAGAATCGAAGCAAAACATTTTTACAGGCAAACTTTCAGAACAACCATACATGCTCATTTCTCAACCATTTTCAATTCTAAACACATCAGAGTAATCAGCTAAGCATATAGAATCATTTATAATAAGAAAAAGAAGTTCTGGAAAATTTGTTCTTGATGAATACCTGAACTGAAGTTCTTCAAAATGGAGCTTTCAGGACCTCCCTCTTGTGCAAAATGACTTATTTGGACCTCCTGAAGCTAGTGGAGTGCTTAGAATGCTTTGAAAGTGGTTGGTTTTTGAGGTCCAGTTATGATGTAGCAGAAATCGTGTTTTTGATATGTGGTGTTTTAGGCCATTTTGATTGTTGATTCTTGTTCTATGGATGATATGTGATTGATTGGTGAAAGAATTTTGGAAGTTTGATGGCTGGTTTGAGAGAATCGAAGAGATGAAGTGTTTGGGGGGTTTTTGCAATCTGAGTGTGTGGTTGTTTCAAGGATTGAAGTGTTGTGTTTTATGAAGCTTAGACAATGCATAAACTAATGAGATCAGTCAGAGGAGTGGATATGCACTGTGGGATTGGTATGGTGCCATTTGCCAAAAAGTCAAAAGTTGTGTACTTGAAGCATGGGCCATGGCATAAGTGATTTGAGGTCTTGGCCTGCCTCAGCTGAGTTCAAGGAGCACCATTTGATTTGAGGTATTGGCCATGGCATGATGTTTTTGAGTGGATTAGAGGTCACATAAAGGCCTGGAATACCATTTTGCACATTTCCCTCTTTGACATGAACTTGAAAATTACAAGATTTTTCCCAACTTTGACTTGCCATATCTTGAGTTATAGGATGAATCAAGAGGAGTTCTTGTACTTTTTGAAAATGGGAAGATCAAATCTACAACTTTCATGTTTGAAGAAAATTCATTTGAAACCTTTTTGATCAAGAAAGAGGAGGTTGAAGATCTTTCCCCAAATGGAAAGTTTTCATTACAAGTCATGCCCAAAAATGGAAAGTTTTCAGATGGCTCAAAATTATTCAATCTTGTGAACTTCTAAGCATTACTAAGATCAAATAAAGATCATAGGACCTTAAATTGATGAAGATGACCCTTTGGAACCCTTGTTGGTGGTCTCAGATCCCCTGATTCTGACTTTTCTTGCACAATAAGTTACCATTTGGTCAGATGACTTCCACAAGGAATTTTTTCTTCAAATTTGATACACATGCTCCTTAGAACATATATATACCAATAGAATCAACAATGGCCAAAACTTTTGAGTGTAAGGGCCTCAAACCCAAAACCCTAATTTCTGGTCATCTGTGTAGGAGCTCCTAGCCTTCCTGGACATCTATGAAATCCCTTGTGATTTCTTGACTTAAAAGAACCCTTGGAGGCCTAATATGATCATAGAACACTCATAGACCCTATTGGCCGTCTTCATGGCCTCTGAGATAGCTCAAACCACTTCTACGATTCATCTGATCACAAACCCTAGTTGTGCAACTTATGTAGTGAAATAACTATGCAGTGTGAGATGGTATACTTATGCAATGCAATATGAAGGATCAAAAGCCAAGGTGTGAGGAAAAAGAGAGGGCAAATTTGGGGTGTTTACAACTGCCCCTATTCAAGCATGAGTTAGCTGTGTAGGATGTAAGCGCCTGGCTTAACAGACAAACAAGATAACTTGTGGTTGAATACCAAGACAGTCCAAAATTTGCACTCTTTATTATAAGAAGAAAAAGGATATAAATTGTAATAGATAGTATAGACTGAATATCAAATGATAACGTCGAAGGACGACCATCGAGCAGAGGACGGCTGCTAGGGGATAAAAACGGTGAGAAACACATTGACGGGGACGACCATCATGCTGGGGAATAAAGAATCCGCGATGGGAATGTCCATCAGGTAAAGAAAAGCGACTTTATTGGGGACTTAAAAGCACTAATGGGGACGACCATCGGGCTGAAGAATAAATAAATCAATGATGAGGGACGGTCATCAAAAGGTGAAGGACGATCACCTAGCAGGGGACGACTACTCTGTTGGGGGATTATCTCGACATAGGATGAATGCTGGATAAAAAGATCGACGATGGGGAAGGCCATCGGATGAATGATGAGGGACGGTCATCAAAAGGTGAAGGACGATCACCTAGCAGGGTACGGCTGCTGAGAATTATCGTGACATAGGACGAATGCTAGATAAAAAGATCGACGATGGGGACGGCCATCGGATAAAATGATGAGGGACGGTCATCAAAATAAATGATGAGGGACGGTCATCAAGAGGTGAAGGACGATCACCTACCAGGGTACGACTGTTGAGGATTATCGCGACATAGGACGAATGCCGGATAAAAAGATCAACGATGGGGATGGCCATCGGATAAATGATGAGGTACGGTCATCAAAAGGTGAAGGACGATCACCTAGCAGGGGATAGATAAACACGGACAAGTATTTAAGCCCTACAAATAAAGTGGTATAAGTGTTTTGACAGTGTGTATAGACTAAAGATACGGACGAGTATCTATAGGACTACGATACAGACGAGTATCGATAGGAACAAGCAATGACGCATGTTTTAGGAGTGATGATACGGACGAGTATCAACCGTTTTGAGCAAGGAACACAGACAAGTGTTGATCTGCTAGGAAAATGTGTATGATACGGATGAGTATCAAAGAATTTTGTATAAGTAGGATACAGACGAGTATCAGAAAGTATGTACAAGTTTTTGTATTGAGAGTGCAAAAGGATATTTTGGCTTTTATCTGCAGGGGATAAGTTTTTGAGTATTGTTGGAGGAGTGATTTTGGTATTTGTAGGTGACTGGCTTGAACCCAGCTTATGATCATGCAAATGTTTGATTTTTGTCGTAATGCTCCGTATTAGACGGAATGTTACGCTTTGTTTGGGGAGAGATGATGTGAATGCTATGATTATGCAAATGAGAGAAGCGATATCCGAGATCTGAAATCTGTGGGGAGAAAGGATCACTGCATGATCTTTCTGGAGAATTCTAGGGAAAGAACTCTATGGGGATCCAATGCCGGGGATGAGGAGATTTGGCAACTCGCTGGGGAAAAGTGATTTAGGCATTGCTTTGGAGATCCTGCTTGGAGAGGAGAGAACTTCTGGGAAGTAATCTGTCGGAGGATCAGCTTTGCGGGGGATACTCTGAGGGGATAAAGAGCTTTGTGGGGATACTTTCGTCAAGTAATCCCTCTAATGATGTGACTGCCGGCTTGGCTGGGGATATAGTGCCTGATATGCCTCATGCTGTGAAAGGTTGTCCGCCTTGAGTACCTACAACCTGTCAAACAAAGGAAGCGCACAAGTGCCCTGAGGTATCCTCAAACCGGATTCCGTCATAGGAGTTAGGTTCGCTTAAGAGCACACATTTCCTGCAAGCATTTATTGAAAATGGCTCATTGTTTTTATGCAAATGTTGTATTACGAACTTTGGACATTTTGCAAACAAAACAAAAAGGTACAAAACAGAGTGTGAATGAATATTTGACTTTATTGATTTGTGTGCCCTGATTAGGCGAGTACAGTGAGAAGCTGATCCTTGAAATGAGGAGATTGCTACAAAATTGAGAAAATAAAAGTCCTATTTGGCAATGTTGAAGTTGACGCTCCAATGAGCTTCCTTTGCTATGACCTGTATAACCTGAACGCTATTCTTATCTTGCTTTCTGAAGAAAGTTGATTCTGACCAACACTTTGTCCTTTCGAAGCTTGCCATGTTATGTAAGTGATACAGACGAATTCAGAATGCAGTTGTTCGCCTTTTCCCTGATTTTGCGTGGATCGCCTTTCGGGTTTTCAATCCACCGGATACCCATTTTTGCCTGAGCTGTCCAATATGGCTTTTCAACTCACCGGGTGTACATTTTTTTTCAAGTTTTCCCTTATTTTTGCCGAGTCTTTTATTTTGTTTTTGACTCGCCGGGATGCCCTATTTTTGCCTGGACTTACATTTTGTTTTTATGTCCAGCGGGCCATTTATGAGAAGTATTTTTTAACTGCATCTGAATTCACAAGAGACGAGAAGTCTTCACCATCCATGGTTGCAAGCATCAGTGCTCCGCTCGAGAAGACTTTAGTTATCACATAGGGACCTTCATAGTTTGGTGTCCACTTGCCCCTATGGTCTGTATGGGGATGAAGGATTCTTTTCAGTACAAGCTCTCCCACTTGATATTCCCGAGGTCTGACTTTTTGATCGAAGGCTTTCTTCATCCGTTTTTGATATAACTGGCCATGACAAATGACTGCTAATCTCTTTTCTTCAATCAGGCTCAGTGGTTTATAACGGGATCAGACTCATTCTGCTTCGTCCAATTTTACATCCATTATTACCCGCAAGGAGGGTAATTTAACTTCAACAAGTAGGACTTCTTCCATACGATACACAAGCTGATAAGGTGTTTCCCCGATAGATGTTCTGATGGAAGTTCGGTACCCATGTAAGGAGAATGGTAACATTTCATGCCAGTCTTTATTTGTGACTACCATCTTCTGCACAATCTTCTTAATGTTTTTGTTAGCCGCCTCAACAACGCCATTCATCTTTGGCCTGTAAGGAGAAGAGTTATGATGTTGAATTTTGAAGTCTCGGTACAGTTCTGTCATCATCTTGTTGTTAAGATTTGAACCATTATCAATAATGATTCGCTCGGGAACTATGTAACACCCCGATAATAATATAATAATTATTTAAATTAAGTTAATAATATATTTATTGATTTAATTAAATAATTGAATTATTATTATTATTATTATTATTATTTTGAAATAATAATTATTGGGATAATTATTTATTAGAATAATATATAAGTTGGAAATGAGAAAAATCCCATTTTTGGTAAAAAGGTTATTTTACGTGAAAAAGGGAAAAGAGGCAGAAAGGGCAAAAAGCCAGAGAACGAAGATTGAAGGAAGGAAAAGCTTAGAGCTCGGAGGCTACCGGATTAACTCAGGTAAGGGGGGTTTATCATCGGTTAAAGGGTATTATATGATAATATGTACTGGGTAGTGATAACCATTGGTTGTACCTCTAATTTGATTGATGCATGATGAGTTTGTGAAATATTGGATGAATGAAATTGAATAATAATTGAAAAGAATTCGTAGGAATTAGAAGGGATAATGTTAGGATTGGGAAGATGAATAGGATATGATTCGTGTAGATGATGGGGATGATTATTTTGTGATTTTCTGTACTACTGTTGTGCAGTTTTGATTGTTTAGGCTGAGTGATGCGACTTAGCTGAGATATGATGTGATAGGGATCATTTCCCGTTGTTTTGAGTGGTAAAGATATTAGTAGAGTGTGCTAATACTGTGTTTGATTAGGTGGCATGATAGGATATGCTTTTGTGATTAATTATGTTGATAATGTGTGATGGTATACATGATGATGTGAATGTATACAATTGTGAATAGACTGTATTATGGCTTAGAGTGTGAGCATGTGTCTATTCTTGGTTTTGTTGATGTTGCATTGCTAGGTGATTAGCATGCATAGCATGGCCCATTTGGGGTGGTAGCTGATTCCCATGGTGAGGAATTAGTGAGTAAATCATTTTGATTGTTGTTGATTGTTGCTTGCTAGGTGAGTAGCTTGCATAGCATGGCCCATTTGGGGTGGTAGCTAATTCCCATGGTGAGGAATTAGTGAGTGAGTCACTATGTCTCAAATGAGTGGGACTGGTGAGCTTGGTAGCCGTGCCTGGATTTGGACGGTGAGGTTG
Source organism: Lathyrus aphaca (assembly GCA_963966055.1). Lineage (NCBI taxonomy): Eukaryota > Viridiplantae > Streptophyta > Magnoliopsida > Fabales > Fabaceae > Lathyrus > Lathyrus aphaca. The sequence continues at coordinate 60,697,187 of OZ014523.1, read as the reverse complement.
AACTATATGTTCACAACCTAGTCGGTACCGCATGCATAGAGTCTCATTGCATAATGAATGTATGGCATATAATATGAATGGATGTATTTCAGTATTATATGTGTGTTGTGTGTTGCGTTGTTGATGTTGAATATGGTTGAGAATCTACCGTTGAGTATGATGTTTTGAACGGATATTGATGTTGCTGAAGGTGTAGCTTGATTTGGGTGAATTAATGTGTTAATTACTTGGCATTACATGTTGTTTTATAATGCTTATTATATTGATTGAGGAACTCACCCTTACACCTATTTTTCAGGTAACGAGAAATGAGTCGAGTAGAAGCTAATGCTTGGAGTCTAGAGTAGTTTCTTATGGGTCATGCTCTGATAGATGTAACATCGGGAGGGGATGTTTTAATTAATTTGAGATTGGTTGTTGAATGATTTACATGTAGTGTGTTACATGTTTTACTTTGATGTTGGATTTTATTCCGCTGCGAATTATGCAAAAGAACCTTATTTTGATTAAATAAATGAGCATGACAGGATGTTTTGATAATTGTTGAGAAATGATTGTGTGACACCCTTCGGGGCATAATTACTCTGATGAATATATTGTTATTTTAATTCTATTAATTTGGGGTATTTAGAAGGGTGTTACATTAGTGGTATCAGAGCATAGTCGGTCGTGTCGAGTCGTAATTTTTCTGTTTCCCCTGTACGGTATAGGTGTTGTGTAACCCTATCAGTACTTATTGTTTTAGTTGTTGGGTTTCAGAATAGAGATGGCTGGAAGAGGTAGAGATGATGCTGCGATTGCTGAGGCTCTGGGTATGCTAGCTGGAGTACTTGGAGGAAATCCGAATGTTATGGGAATGGGAGCTGCTCGTCAGTTGAGTGAGTTCCAGAAGAACAATCCTCCAATGTTCAAAGGAGCATACGATCCAGATGGTGCTCAGAAGTGGTTGAAGGAGATAGAGAGGATCTTCAGAGTAACTGAGTGTGCTGATAACCAGAAGGTCAGGTTCGGTACACATATGCTGTCAGAAGAAGCTGATGATTGGTGGGTTGCTACCCGCACTGAGTTGGAAACTGCTGGAAATGCTGAGATTACTTGGGCTGTGTTCAGAGAGAGATTTCTGCGGAAGTATTTTCCCGAGGATGTCAGAGGAAGGAAGGAGATAGAGTTCTTGGAATTGAAGCAGGGTAACAGGTCTGTTACGGAGTATGCTGCTAAGTTCACAGAACTGTCGAAGTATTATACTCCCTATGCTGAGGCTGCTGGGGAATTTTCAAAGTGTGTGAAGTTTGAGAACGGGTTGCGTCCCGAGATCAAGCAGGCTATTGGATATCAAAGGATTAGAGTTTTTTCTGATTTGGTTGACTGTTGCAGGATTTTCGAACAGGATTCCAAGGCCAGAGCTGAGAGCTATCAGCAGAAGGTTGATAGGAAAGGTAAGAATCAGATTGATCGTGGAAAACCGTATGCAGCTGGCAAAGGTTTTCAGAGGCAGAGTGGGATGAAGAGGCCTAGTGGTGGAGACTCTAGTGCTCCTGTTAAGTGTTACAGATGTGGTCAGGCTGGACATCGTATCCATGAGTGTACCAGTAATGAGAAGAAGTGTTTCAAATGTGGGAAAGGTGGTCATTTGGCTGCAGATTGCCGGTTGAAGACTGTGACTTGCTTCAACTGTGGAGAAGTGGGTCATATCAGCCCACAGTGTCCTAGGCCGAAGAAAGAGAATCAGTCAGGAGGCAAGGTTTTTGCTCTATCGGGTTCTGAGACTTCTGCAGATGATCGTTTGATCCGAGGTACGTGTTATATTAATGGCTTTCCTCTTGTAGCTATTATTGACACAGGTGCGACTCATTCTTTTATATCCTTGGATTGTGCTGTGAAACTTAAGTTAGAGATATCTGAGATGCGTGGTAGTATGGTGATTGATACTCCTGCGAAGGGTTCAGTGACTACTACTTCGGTTTGTTTGAAGTGTCCTTTGAGTATTTTTGGTAGAGACTTTGGGATAGACCTTGTGTGTCTTCCATTAGTGCAGATTGATGTTATTCTGGGTATGAACTGGTTGGTGTTTAACCGAGTCTATATCAATTGTTTTGATAAGACTGTGATATTTCCTGAGATTGAGGAAGGAAAGAGTTTGTTTCTATCAGCAAGACAAGTGAGTGAGGAAGTGGCAGATGGGGCAGAGTTGTTTATGCTGTTAGCGACCTTGGAGGCTAAAGATAAACTGGTGCTTGGCGATCTAGCTGTGGTGTGTGATTTTCCTGATGTGTTTCCGGAAGAGGTGAATGAATTGCCGCCAGAGCGTGAAGTTGAGTTCTCGATTGACTTGGTACCTGGTACTAGACCGATATCGATGGCTCCTTATCGTATGTCTGCTGTTGAGCTAGCTGAATTGAAGAGTCAGCTGGAAGATCTGTTAGATAAGAAATTTATTCGTCCGAGTGTATCACCGTGGGGTGCACCAGTGTTGTTGGTTAAGAAAAAAGAAGGTACTATGAGGTTGTGTGTAGATTACAGGCAACTGAATAAAGTGACGATCAAGAATCGGTATCCTTTGTCGAGGATTGATGATTTAATGGATCAGTTGGTTGGTGCGAGAGTGTTCAGCAAAATAGATTTGAGATCGGGATATCATCAGATACGTGTGAAAACTGAGGATATTCAGAAGACTGCCTTCAGAACAAGGTATGGACATTATGAGTATTCTGTAATGCCTTTTGGCGTGACTAATGCACCTGGAGTATTTATGGAGTATATGAATAGGATTTTCCATCCGTACCTAGATCAGTTTGTTGTGGTGTTTATTGATGACATTTTGGTGTATTCGAAATCTGAAGAAGAGCATGCTGAACATTTGAGAGTGGTTTTAGGAGTTCTGCGAGAAAAGAAGTTATTTGCTAAACTGTCTAAGTGTGAATTTTGGTTAGAAGAAGTTAGTTTTCTTGGTCATGTGATTTCCAGAGGTGGTGTTGCTGTTGATCCTTCTAAGATAGAAGCGGTGTCTAAGTGGGAAACTCCTAAGTCTGTTACTGAGATTCGAAGTTTCCTTGGTTTGGCTGGGTATTATAGGAAGTTCATTAAGGGATTTTCTAAGTTGGCGTTACCATTGACAATGTTGACTAGAAAGGGGCAAGCGTTTGTTTGGGACTCAAAATGTGAAGAAGGTTTCCAAGAGTTAAAGAGAAGGTTAACTACTGCTCCTATCCTGATATTACCGAGTTCGTCGGAACTATTTGAGGTTTATTGTGATGCTTCATTGTTGGGTTTAGGTGGTGTGTTGATGCAGAATAAGCAGGTTATAGCTTATGCTTCGAGACAGCTAAGGGTTCACGAGAGGAATTATCCGACACATGATTTAGAGCTGGCAGCTGTGGTATTTGTTCTGAAGTTATGGAGGCATTATTTGTACGGTTCAAGATTTGAAGTTTTCAGTGACCATAAGAGTTTAAAGTATTTGTTTGATCAGAAAGAGCTGAATATGAGACAGAGGAGATGGTTAGAATTTCTGAAGGATTATGATTTTGGTTTGAATTACCATCCGGGTAAAGCAAATGTAGTAGCTGATGCATTGAGTCGGAAATCATTACATATGTCTATGTTAATGGTTAAGGAATTGGACTTAATTGAGCAGTTTAGAGACTTGAGTTTGGTGTGTGAGAGTACTCACAATAGTGTTAAACTGGGAATGTTGAAGTTAACGAGTGGTATTCTGGACGAGATCAGAGAGGGTCAGAAATCCGATGCACTTTTGGTTGATAAGTTGACTTTAGTGAATCAAGGTCAAGGTGGTGAATTCAGAGTTGATGAGAATGGTATTTTGAAATTTGGTAGTCGGGTGTGTATTCCGGATGTTACAGAACTTAAGAAGAGTATCCTTGAGGAAGGACATCGTAGTGGCTTGAGTATTCATCCTGGAGCTACGAAGATGTACCATGATTTGAAAGGGTTATTTTGGTGGCCGGGAATGAAAAGAGAAATTGCAAGTTTTGTGTATTCTTGTTTGACTTGTCAGAAGTCGAAGATTGAGCATCAGAAGCCGTCTGGGCTAATGCAACCGTTGGCTATTCCAGAGTGGAAGTGGGACAGTATCAGTATGGATTTTGTTTCTGGTTTGCCGAGAACAAGTAAGAATTTTGAGGCTATTTGGGTGATTGTGGATAGATTGACGAAGTCGGCTCATTTCATTCCGATCAGAATGGATTATCCGTTAGAGAGGCTAGCTGAGTTGTATATTGAGAAGATTGTAAGTTTGCATGGTATTCCGTCTAGTATTGTTTCGGACAGAGATCCTAGATTTACATCGAAGTTTTGGGAAGGTTTGCAGAAGGCTTTGGGAACTAAGCTGAGATTGAGTTCTGCATATCATCCGCAGACTGATGGTCAGACTGAGAGGACGATTCAGTCACTAGAGGATCTTTTGAGGGCTTGTGTTTTGGAAAATGGAGGTGCTTGGGATTGTTATTTACCTTTGATTGAGTTTACCTACAACAATAGTTTTCATTCGAGCATTGGTATGGCACCGTTTGAAGCTTTGTATGGTAGGAGATGTCGGACACCTTTATGTTGGTATGAGTCCGGTGAGAGTGCTGTGGTTGGACCGGAGATTGTTCAACAAACTACGGGAAAGATTAAGATGATTCAGGATAAGATGAGAATTGCTCAGAGTCGTCAAAAGAGTTATCATGACAAGAGGAGGAAGTCACTTGAGTTCCAAGAGGGAGATCATGTGTTTCTTCGTGTTACTCCGATAACTGGTGTTGGTCGAGCCTTGAAGTCGAAGAAGTTGACACCTCGATTTATTGGTCCTTATCAGATTTTGGAGAGGATAGGAGAGGTAGCCTATCGTATCGCTTTACCGCCGTCGCTTGCGAATTTGCATGATGTTTTTCATGTGTCTCAGTTGAGGAGATACATTCATGATCCGTCGCATGTTGTCCAAGTAGATGATGTACAGGTGAGAGATAACCTGACTGTTGAAACATCACCTATGAGGATCGAGGATCGAGAGTTGAAGCAGTTGCGAGGTAAAGAAATTGCCTTGGTGAAGGTAGCTTGGGGAGGACCAGCAGGTGGCAATGTGACTTGGGAACTGGAGAGCCAGATGAAGGAGTCTTATCCGGAGTTGTTCGATTGAGGTATGTTTTCGAGGACGAAAACTCTTTTAGTGGGGGAGAGTTGTAACACCCCGATAATAATATAATAATTATTTAAATTAAGTTAATAATATATTTATTGATTTAATTAAATAATTGAATTATTATTATTATTATTATTATTATTTTGAAATAATAATTATTGGGATAATTATTTATTAGAATAATATATAAGTTGGAAATGAGAAAAATCCCATTTTTGGTAAAAAGGTTATTTTACGTGAAAAAGGGAAAAGAGGCAGAAAGGGCAAAAAGCCAGAGAACGAAGATTGAAGGAAGGAAAAGCTTAGAGCTCGGAGGCTACCGGATTAACTCAGGTAAGGGGGGTTTATCATCGGTTAAAGGGTATTATATGATAATATGTACTGGGTAGTGATAACCATTGGTTGTACCTCTAATTTGATTGATGCATGATGAGTTTGTGAAATATTGGATGAATGAAATTGAATAATAATTGAAAAGAATTCGTAGGAATTAGAAGGGATAATGTTAGGATTGGGAAGATGAATAGGATATGATTCGTGTAGATGATGGGGATGATTATTTTGTGATTTTCTGTACTACTGTTGTGCAGTTTTGATTGTTTAGGCTGAGTGATGCGACTTAGCTGAGATATGATGTGATAGGGATCATTTCCCGTTGTTTTGAGTGGTAAAGATATTAGTAGAGTGTGCTAATACTGTGTTTGATTAGGTGGCATGATAGGATATGCTTTTGTGATTAATTATGTTGATAATGTGTGATGGTATACATGATGATGTGAATGTATACAATTGTGAATAGACTGTATTATGGCTTAGAGTGTGAGCATGTGTCTATTCTTGGTTTTGTTGATGTTGCATTGCTAGGTGATTAGCATGCATAGCATGGCCCATTTGGGGTGGTAGCTGATTCCCATGGTGAGGAATTAGTGAGTAAATCATTTTGATTGTTGTTGATTGTTGCTTGCTAGGTGAGTAGCTTGCATAGCATGGCCCATTTGGGGTGGTAGCTAATTCCCATGGTGAGGAATTAGTGAGTGAGTCACTATGTCTCAAATGAGTGGGACTGGTGAGCTTGGTAGCCGTGCCTGGATTTGGACGGTGAGGTTGAACTATATGTTCACAACCTAGTCGGTACCGCATGCATAGAGTCTCATTGCATAATGAATGTATGGCATATAATATGAATGGATGTATTTCAGTATTATATGTGTGTTGTGTGTTGCGTTGTTGATGTTGAATATGGTTGAGAATCTACCGTTGAGTATGATGTTTTGAACGGATATTGATGTTGCTGAAGGTGTAGCTTGATTTGGGTGAATTAATGTGTTAATTACTTGGCATTACATGTTGTTTTATAATGCTTATTATATTGATTGAGGAACTCACCCTTACACCTATTTTTCAGGTAACGAGAAATGAGTCGAGTAGAAGCTAATGCTTGGAGTCTAGAGTAGTTTCTTATGGGTCATGCTCTGATAGATGTAACATCGGGAGGGGATGTTTTAATTAATTTGAGATTGGTTGTTGAATGATTTACATGTAGTGTGTTACATGTTTTACTTTGATGTTGGATTTTATTCCGCTGCGAATTATGCAAAAGAACCTTATTTTGATTAAATAAATGAGCATGACAGGATGTTTTGATAATTGTTGAGAAATGATTGTGTGACACCCTTCGGGGCATAATTACTCTGATGAATATATTGTTATTTTAATTCTATTAATTTGGGGTATTTAGAAGGGTGTTACAAACTACATATCGATAGATAATATCCCTTTTCAGAAATCGGGCTACCACTTTCTTGGTGACATTTGCATACAAAGTTGCTTCAACCCATTTGGTGAAGTAATCAATGGCTACCAGGATGAATCTGTGACCATTTGAAGTAGTTGGCTCAATCTTTCCAATCATATCAATGCCCCACATGGCGAAGGGCCAGGGTGAAGACAATATATTCAAAGGATTGGGAGGCACATGCACTTTGTCTACATAAATCTTGCATTTATGGCACTTTATGGCATATGCACAACAGTCTGCATCCATTGTGATCCAATAGTAACCCGATCTTAACAATTTCTTCGCCATTGCATGTCCTCCGGAATGGGTACCGAAAGAACCTTCATGTATTCCGTGCATTAGTAGGGCTGCTTCCTTCTTGTCAACACATCTAAGCAAGACCATGTTGAAGTTTCGCTTGTATAGGGAACCATCAGTATTGAGGAAGAAACTGCCGGCTAGCCTCCTCAATGTCTTCTTATCATTAGACGATGCCCCAGGTGGGTATGTCTGAGTCTCTAAGAAGCATTTGATGTCGTGGAACCAAGGTTTGTTGCCAGTAACAGTGTCCACAAAGAATACATACGCCGGTCGGTCCAGTCTGGATACTAAAATTCGAGGCCCATAGTTGGCAGTCTGTACTTTGATCATAGATGAAATGGTGGCCAAGGCATCTGCAAACTGATTCTCATTTCGAGGGATGTATTCAAGCTTGACTGTTGTGAAGAAAGTCAACAATCTCCCCGTATAGTCGCGGTAGGGAACCAGATGCTCTTGATGAGTATACCACTTGCCATTAGTTTGGTTGATCACCAAAGCCGAATCTCCGAATACATTCAAGGTTTTGATCCTGAGGTCAATGGCTTCCTCAAGACCCATGATACAAGCTTCGTACTCAGGGTATTGAGTGATTGAATACTCGAATAAAACCTGAAAATCTGTACTCCATGAGACAATGAGGATGCCATTTTGGTCTTGTTTTTTTGTTTTTTTTTCTTCAGAGAGAATGGGATCATTGTACTTAAATGATTACCTGAGACGCGAAAAGATAGGGGCCTGTTGTACTTAAACAGGGCTTGAAAAGAAAAAAGGGGCCCATTGTACTTAAACAGGGCTTGAAGAGAAAAATGGGCTTGTTGTACTTAAACAGGGCTTGAAGAGAAAAAGAGGGTCTGTTGTACTTAAACAGGGCTTGGAGAGAAAAATGGGCCTGTTGTACTTAAATAGGGCTTGAAGAGAAAAAGGGGCATGTTGTACTAAAACAGAGCTTGGAAAGAAAAATGGGGCCTGTTGTACTTAAACAGGGCTTGGAAAGAAAAAGGGGGGCTTGTTGTACTTAAACAGGGCTTGGAAAGAAAAAGGGGGGCCTGTTGTACTTAAACAGGGCTTGGAGAGAAAAAGGGGTTTGTTGTACTTAAACAGGGCTTGGAAAGAAAAAGGGGTATGTTGTACTTAAACAGGGCTTGGAAAGAAAAAGGGGGCCTGTTGTACTTAAACAGGGCTTGGAAAGAAAAAGGGGGGCCTGTTGTACTTAAACAGGGCTTGGAAAAAAAGGGGTCTGTTGTACTTAAACAGGGCTTGGAAGAAAAAGGGGCATGTTCTACTTAAATAGGGCTTGGAAGAAAAAGGGACTTGTTGTACTTAAACAAGGCTTGAAAGAAAAAAAGGGCTTGTTGTACTTAAACTGGGCTTGAAAATGAGACCATTGTGCTGAAATAGGACTCACCGGGGATGACAAATATTGACTTGGAAGGACAATAATGTTTGAAAAATAAAAATGGTATCCTCTGCGGGGAGTACTTCAGGTTGAGAAGATGTTATGGGTCTTTATGTAATACGCCCAAAAACTGGCCCATGCTGGCATGCACATGTTAGAATTTATGGTGTAACGCTCCATGATGATGGAAATGCTACACGTTTGAGGATGCAAATGCAATAATGATTATGCACATGTGAATGCAAAGAGATCTCCTGAAAGGAGATAACAGGTATCCCAGGTGGCTTGACTGGGGAGAAATGATGATCACTGCATTGATATGGTCAATCCTTGTGAGAAGAAAACAACTCTGCGGGGGATATTGTCACGGATACGCTGGCTCTGAACTGCCGCCATTGCCAAAAATAAATTGGACTTTGAGATTGGAGAGCCAGGACCCTGTCGGGGATGACCTCGTCTTGTGAAGTACGTTACTCGTTGAACTCCGCTGGGGAAATGATAACCTTTTGACTCGGCTAGGGAACCAGATGCGCTGAGGTAGCAACCTGCTGGGGAGGAAAGAAACTCCTGGTACTGCTGGGGATTTCCCATGTTATTGAAAGAAAAGCTCTGCTTGGGGAGACTATCGATCTTCTTTCACCACTGCCGGGGGGAGGTTTCGACTTCTACTCTACCGGGGTTAATAGAAGAGAACGGGAAGGAGCTTGTTGGAGAATTATGTTCAAGCATCTATTGAGAGATTCGTGTTGGAAGTCTACTCTAGTTCTGCTAGCAACGTCTGTACCTGCACCTGCATAAACACAACTAATAGTGCCTACAACATGGAGAGTTAGTTTGGCCTGTATGCCTCGAGCTTATGGTATGAATCACCATCCCAGTCACTTAACACTTTTTTAGAGTTGCCTTGAATGTTTATGTCCTCCTGCATGAGTTAGAAAGCATTCAAGTATTCATAACACAATTTTAAATCACAATTTGTTGGACGCTTTTGCAATCAATCAATGTTAGATGAAAAACAAAAACAAAAGGTCACAGGTTTGACTGAAATTGAATTTTATTGATTTGGTGAAAGACCCTGAATAGGCATTACATCAGGAAGCAATCCCTGGAAAGAGGAAATCGCTCAAAAGGAAAATAAACTATCCTATTGGCAATGTGGAAAATGGATCTCATCAAGTTTCGACCCGACTATGACCTGTATATCTTCACGACTCTCCGCTTGCTTTGCCCTTGAGAAGGGTGATTGCATCGCTCTTCAACCCTTGGAATGCCCTTAGTTGCGAATGGATCACAAATTTCGTAGACTGCAGTCGTCTGTGTTAGTCCCTCTTTTGCGTGGATCGCCCTTTCGGGTTTTCAATCCATCGGGATACCCTTTTTTGCCTGAGCTGTCCAATGTGGCTTTTTAGCTCAGCGGGTGTACATTTTTTTTCAATATTTCCCTAATTTTTTCCCGAGCCTTTTATTCTGTTTTTGGCTCGCTGGGATGTCCATTTTTGCCTGGATCTTTATTCTCTTTTTATTCAGCGGGTCTTTTTACATGAAGTATTTTCTTACTGCATCTGCATTGATAGGGGAATTGAAGTCTTCGCCATCCATGGTTGTTAACATCAAGGCTCCACCCAAGAAGACCTTTTTAACCACAAATGGACCTTCATAGTTGGGTGTCCACTTGCCCCTATGATCTTTGTTAGGAGGAAGAATCCTTTTCAGTACCAGGTCACCTGGTATGTATCGTTGAGGTCGTACTTTCTTGTTGAAAGCCTGCTTCATTCGCTGTTGGTATAACTGTCCATGGCATACAACTGTTAGGCGTTTATCCTCAATGAGGCTCAGTTGATTGTACCTGGCTCGGAGCCATTCAGCTTCATCTAGCTTGACATCCATCAGTATTCTCAACAAGGGGATCTCAACTTCGACCGATAGGACTGCCTCCATACCATACACTAGTGAGAATAGGGTTGCCCCTGTCGAGGTGCGCATAGACGTTCGGTACCCGTGTAATGCTAATGGTAGCATCTCATGCCAATCCTTATATGTCACAACCATTTTCTGCACGATTTTCTTGATATTCTTATTGGTTGCCTCGACGGTGCCATTCATCTTCAGGCGATATGGCGAAGAGCTGTGATGCTCTATTTTGAAATCCCGGCATAACTCAGCCATCATCTTTTTATTGAGGTTAGAACCATTATCAATAATGATCCTCTCGAGAATTCCACACCGGCAAATGATATCTCTTTTGATGAACCGGGCTACCACTTGTTTTGTAACATTGACATAAGATGCCGCTTCGACCCACTTTGTGAAGTAGTCTATAGCAACCAGAATGAAACGGTGACCGTTGGAAGATGTGGGCTCAATCTTGCAAATCATGTCAATGCCCCGCATGGAGAACGACCAAGGTGAAGACATGACACTCAATGGATTTGGAGGTACATGGACCTTATCAGCATAGATCTGGCACTTGTGGCATTTGTGGGAATGTTTACAGCAATCAGATTCCATGGTGATCCAATAATGCCCTGATCTTAACAGTTTCTTTGCCATATCATGCCCTCCAGAATGGGTACCGAAGGAGCCTTCATGCACCTCTTGCATCAACAGGTCTGCTTCGTGTCTATCCACGCATCTGAGCAGAACCATGTCGAAATTTTGCTTGTATAGCACACCATCTTGATTCAAGAAGAATCCACCTGCTAGCCTTTTGAGAGTCTTCTTGTCCTTACTGGATGCCCCAGTTGGGTATTCTTGAGACTTCAAGAATTGCTTTATATCATGATACCAAGGTTTATTATCTTCACCACTGTCAACTACGAAGACATAGACAGGTCTTTCGAGACGAGAGCCCATGATTCGAGGCACGTAATTCTCTTGACAAACTTGAATCATGGATGATAAAGTTGCTAGAGCATCAGCAAACTGATTTTCATCTCATGGAATATAACTCATCTTGACCTTGGTGAAGAAAGTTAGCAGCCTCCTGGTATAGTCCCTTTAAAGAACCAAGTGAGGTTGATGAACTAACCACTTGCCATTAACTTGGTTCACAACCAGGGAAGAATCTCCGAAGATCTTTAGGTTCTTGATTCGTAAGTTGATTACATCCTCAACTCCCATGATGCAAGCTTCATACTCTGCTTCGTTATTGGTACATTTGAATGTCAGCTGAGTAGTTAAAGGTATATGGATTCCCTCTGGTGAGATAATGACAACACCTACTCCGCTTCCGTTTACGTTCACAACTCCGTCAAACATCAACTTCCATTTGGATTTGGGGTCTGGCCCCTCCTCCGGAAGTGGTTCTTCACAGTCTTTCAACTTGAGGAATATGATGTCTTCATCTGGAAACTCGAATCTCATGGGCTGATAATCGTCAATTGGCTGTTGGGCCAAATACTCTGACAATACACTCCCTTTGATTGCTTTTTGCGAAGTGTATTGGATATCATATTCTGTCAGAATCATCTTCCATTGGGCTACCCTTCCTGTTAGAGCCGGCTTCTCAAAGATATACTTTACATGGTCCATCTTAGAAATTAGGAAAGTGGTGTGAGTCAACATGTACTGTCTTAGCTGACAAACAGCCCATGCCAAAGCGCATCAAATTTTCTCGAGTAGTGAGTAGCGTGTCTCACAATTGGTAAACTTTTTGCTAAGGTAATAAATGGCATGCTCTTTTCGACCAGACTCGTCCTGCTGACCCAACACACATCCCATTAATCCTTCGAGTATGGTGAGGTACATGATTAAGGGTCTCCCTGGCACTGGAGGCATGAGAATCAGGGGTCCTTGCAAGTATTCATTGATTCGGTAGAAGGCCTGTTGGCAGTCATCATTCCACTCGATAGCCTGATTCTTCCTTAGAAGCTTGAAAATAGGTTCACACGTGGTTGTTAGGTGCGAGATGAACCATGCAATGTAGTTCAACCTCCCTAAGAAACCACGTACTTCCTTTTCACTCCTTGGTTCAGGCATCTCTTGGATGGCTTTTACCTTTGCAGGGTCAACTTCGATCCCCCGTTCACTCACAATGAAGCCTAGCAGCTTACCGGAACGCACCCCAAAGGTGCATTTATTCGGATTCAACCTTAGTCTGAATTTCCGGAGTCTGTCAAACAACTTGGCTAAGTTGACTGGATGCTCTTCTTTTGTTTGTGATTTTGCGATCGTGTCATCAACATAGACCTCAACCTCGTGATGAATCATGTCATGAAATAGCATCACCATCGCACGTTGGTAGGTTGCACCAACATTCTTCAAACCAAACGACATAACTTTATAACAGAAGGTGCCCCAGGGCGTTATGAATGTAGTCTTTTCCATGTCCTCTGGCGCCATTTTAATCTGATTATAGCCCGAGAAGCCATCCATGAAAGAGAATACGGAAAACTGAGCAGTGTTATCAACTAGCACATCAATGTGAGGCAAAAGGAAATCATCTTTAGGGTTGGATCGATTAAAATCCCTATAGTCCATGCACATCCTAACCTTACCATCTTTTTTAGGGACTGGTATAATATTTGCGACCCATGGGGGATAACTGGTTACAACCAAGAATCCGACATCAAACTGTTTTTGCACCTCCTCTTTAATTTTAATGGCCATGTCTGGGCCTGTACATGTCAAATTTTGCTTTACAGGTGGGCACTCTTCCTTGAGAGGTAGTTTGTGAACCACAATGTTAGTGTCCAATCCAGGCATGTCTTGATAAGACCAGGCGAAGACATCAACATATTCACGAAGCATGGCAATTAGACGACTCTTGATAGATTCTTCTAACGCAACCCCTATCTTTACTTCTCTTGTGTCTTCCTTGGAACCAAGATTTATCGTTTCAATAGCCTCTTCATGTGGCTGAATCATCTTCTCCTCTTGTTTAAGCAACCTGGCCAGCTCTTCGGGTAATTCACAATCTTCTTCACCTTCCTCATCGGCTAGGTAAATTGGATTGTCGAAGTCATACAAAGCCACAAGTTCATCATTTATGAGACCCGAGGATGAGTATCTGCATGAATGATGATTCATGCTAGATTTAGAAGTTATTTGAGATGTGAAAACATTTCCATTTTTATTTTGAAAACAAAAACAAAAATGAAAGACAAGGAACAACATGTCATGAATGCAAAAAGGTCCGCTTTATTAATGATTATGAAACCATTTTATGAACAAAAGAACCCTTATAATGAGTCCCTATGCCCCGGGTAAGACATAGGACTTGAATACAGGAAAACAAATACATAAAAACTATTACTCTTCAAGGTAAGTGACAGAGGTGAGCTTTTCCGAAGACTAGTTGTTCAGTTGTGTTCCTGGAGCACAAGGTTTGACCCACTCATCCATATTGCAGTCACTGTCAGTTGTATCATCTTACGCAACACATATAATGCCATGATTAATCCAACCAGCACTGGTGAATGTGATTGGGCCTTTCCGACCACTAGCATTTTGTCCCGGCGTTGACAGACATGGCTGATAGCCTACTCCGAACATGTCTTTCTTTTCTGGGATTTCAATCGTCCTACCCCAGCCTTCTTTCGCACCTGACTCTACCACCTCCAAAGCCTGCTTGTAAGAAGCTATAAAATCTCCTTTCTTTGAATTTTCAGATGAAGCAGCTGATGCAATCTCTGATTTGACGGGCTCAAAAGCTTGGCAAGGAGTCTCAACGATCTCTCCATCCATTTCCACATATTTGAATGATGCTAGGTGGCTGATAAAGATGTCTTCTTCTCCTGATACTGTCACAATTTTCCCTTCCCACACGAATTTTAGTTTCTGATGAAGAGTGGAGGATACTGCCCCCTCTAAATGAATCCATGGTCTCCCTAACAAGCAACTATAAGTAGGTTGAATGTCCATTACATAGAAAGTAGCATTGGAGACTTGTGGTCCCACCTTGATAGGCAACTCCACTTCTCCGAACACTGACCTCCTTGAGCCATCAAATGCTCGCACAACCAAGTCGCTCGGTCTCAGCACAACTCCATCATAATCCAACTTCATGAGGGCCTTCTTTGGCAATACATTTAACGATGACCCTGTGTCAACCAGTACGTGGGATAATACAACACCCTTGCACTCCATGGAGATATGTAAGGTGCGATTGTGACTGCGTACTTCTGGTGTTAGATCCATATCTGTGAAGCCCAAACCATGGCTAGAGTTTACACTCGACACCACAGTTTCCAACTGATTCACCGATATGTCCTATGGTACATAAGCATTGTTCAGGATTTTTAATAGAGCCTTCCTATGGGAGTCTGAGCACATTAACAAGGATAAGATCGAGATCTTTGAGGGAGTCTGATGTAAGTGATCTACGATCGTGTAGTCGCTTTTCTTAATAATTCTCTAGAATTCCTCCGCCTCCTTATTGAATGTGATGTCAGGCTCTACTGAAGATGCATGTACATCCTTGGTCATGGGCTGTTTGCCCCTAGCTTTTGCTTGAGCTTCATTCGTGTCTCTTGATGGCACCGTATTACCTCTCAGGGTTTCTGGAGAAAATAACTTGCCGCTTCTGGTGAAACCTCCAACTCCGACATTCTCAATTTGGCATGGAGAAGAAGTGGATGGAGTCAAGTCCTGCTTATGGCCATTGTAGTATACTTCGCCCCCATAGTTCCAAGGAACGGCTTTGTCATCCTGGTACGAGACAGGACCAGCAGTGGTAATTGTTATGGGTGCTACTCTCGTTGCAGCAGGAACCTATTCTGGGTTGTAATAGATGGTAACAGTTGATATGTCTTTGCTTTTCACAACTTTGTCAAACTGTATGGTTCCTTTGTTAATCATCCTCTGTATCCCTGATCTCAGATGATCACAACCATCAAGGGAACTATAACAATCTAGGTAATCCTCTTCACAACCTGAAAATAAATCTTTCTTGGCCAAGCAAGCTTTTATTGACATTAGTAGAGTATTCAATTCATTAACATAGGATATCAAATTCAGACTTTCACCACTATTAATGGCTCCCACAGTCCTCCCATGAGGAGGCATATGATTCTGGATGACGTTTGGAGTAAGAGCGAAATTAATGGCTTTGGAATCAATTAAATCCTGAACGACGTGCTTCAATGCCTTACAATTCTCCGTGTTATGACCAGGAGCCCCAGAATGGAACTCACTGTGAGCGTTGGCATCATACCCTTCAGGGATTTTCCCCGATCTTTGAGGTTGTAGGGTCCTTAGCTGGATCATTTGCAGTTGTAGAATATTCTGAAGGAGTTGGGAATATGACATAGGTGGTGCTTCAAGATGCCTATCTTTGTGTCTGGAAGGATAGTATAGCCCAGGGGCCCTCTGTTGTTGGTAATTTGGCTGACATTGTTGTTGTTGAACCGGAGGTTGGTTTGCTGGAGCAACAATGGTAACTGGAGCTGCTTGATGATACATATTCTGATTATGTCTTCTGTCCTAAGTGTACACAACCCCGATTTCTCCCTCTCGGTGTTTCACAAATGGTTTCTTCATATTGGAGGTTGACGCTCCATTGTTCTGGATTTTTCCTTGCTTTATCCATCTTTCTATTCTCTCACCTGTTAAGATAATTTCTGAAAAGCCACTTGACGAACAACCTGCTAACCTCTCCATGAAATGCCTTGGGAGGGTATCCATGAAGAGATCCACCATTTCTCTCTCCAACAAAGGTGGTTGTGCCCTGGCGGCAACCTTACGCCATCTCTGAGCATAATCTTTAAAGCTTTCTGAATTCTTCTGTGACAAACTCTGGAGTTGAGTACATCTAGGTGCCATATCAATGTTGTACTGATATTGTTTAAGGAAAGCTTCCCCTAGCTCTTTCCAGTTTCGAACAGAGTTCCTCTCCAGCTTCATATAACATTCCAGTGAGCCCCCAAAGAGGCTGTCCTGGAAATAGTACATCCATAGTTTCTCGTCTCGAGTATGAGCAGCTATCTTTCGGTAAAAAATCCTGCATGTGTGTTAGGGCAGGAATTGCCATTGTACTTATCAAAACTTGATGGTCTGAATTTAGGAGGAATGACCACTCCGGGAACCTTGTGTAAACACCCCAAATTTGCCCTCACTTTTTCTCACACCATGGCTTGTGATCTTTCATTTTTTCATTTACATAAGCATTACATCTCATATTGCATATTTGTTTCATCTGCATAGTTTCATTTCATTTGCATCTAGGGTTTGTGAACTGAGCAATCCAAGAAGTGATCTGAGTCATCCCAAAGGTCTTGAAGCTTTCCAAGAGGGTCCATGTGTGTTCCATGATCATAATATACTCCCCAAAGTTCATGAAAGTAAAAAAAATCACAAAGAATGGCAAAGGCATGGAGGCAGAGCTAGGGTTTTCCTACACAGATGACCAAAATTAGGGTTTTGGTTTCAGAGGCCTTAATCCCAAATTTTTTGGTCATTCTTGTTTCTAATGGTCTTAATATGTTATAAGGATCATGTGTACCAAGTTTGATGAAGAAATTCACTGTGGAAGTCATCTGATCATTGGGTAACTTCTTGAGCAAGTAAAGTCAAAATCAAGGCATTTGAGGCCTCCATCAAGGGTACCAAAGGGTCATCATCATCATTTTGAGTCTCTATGATCTTTATTTGATCTTAGAAGTGGTTGTAAGTTCACAAAGTTGAAGAATTTTGAGCCAAATGCAAACTTGCTATTTTTGGAAATGACTTGTAATGGAAACTTTCCATTTTGGGAAAGATTTTCAACCTATTCTTTCATGACCAAAAATGCTTCAAATGAAAAATTCTTGGGCATGAAAGTTGTAAATTATGTCTTCCCCTTTTCAAAAAGTACTAGAACATGTCTTGATTTATCCTAGAACTCAAGATATGGCCTTTCAAAGTTGGCAAAAATCCTATAATTTTCAAGTTCATGCCAAAGAGGATTTTTTTGCAAATTCAAGTTCCAAGCCATTTCATGACCTCTAATGGATTGCTAAACATCATACAAACACATTGTAATGCATTTGAACCAAAATTGTGCCTTGGATTGCAAGATTCATCAAGAAATTTTCACAAAATTCTCAAAGAGGGAAAGTTGCAAAAACCTTGGAAACCTTCCATCCACTTGTGCTAGCTCATGTAATCTGATCCTATGGCCATCCTTGATGCAAGCTGAGGTCAAGACACCCCTTTGAACAACTCTGACCCGTGCCATACCTCCAAGTACACAATTTTGACCTTTTTGCAAAACCTCCCATACCAATCAAGTTGTGTCACACCAACTCTCTGAACCAATCACATTTGTTTATACAAACCTCAAGTGCTCAAAAGCATAGACACACAAGCTCAGAACCTCCAAGAACTCAGCATTCACAAAATTTTCCAAAAAGCTTCCCTTCTTCGATTCTCAAAAAACCAGCCATCAAACCTCAAAACAAACTTCACCAATCATCTTCAAATGGTCCATAGAACACAAAACACCCTTTAAAAAGCCCTGAAACACAGCCAAACAAAAACACGATTCCTGCACTATCAGAACTGAATCTTCCAAACCAAGCCATTTAAACTTCATTCAAGCCTTCCAGAAGCACAAGGGGATCAAGTGGAGTGATATCAAGGAAAGGTCCAGAAAGCCCAGAATCAGAAAGCTCTATCTCAGGTATACCTCAAGAACATTTTTTTCCAAAATCCTTGTTTTAAGTTCCTAAATGATTCTATATGTTCCCCTGAGCATGCTGATGTAATTTTTTTTGAAAATGGTTGAGAAATGGCCATGTATGCTTGCTCTGAAATTTTGCCCGTAAAATTTATTTGCTTCGATTTTTGTTGTTGATGCAATATAAATGAATTTCATGCCTGGATTCTTGTTTAATGTTGTCTATTGATCATTTCTGGAGAGTTTGAGGCATTGATTTGAGGTTTTGAGAGAGTTCAGGGAAGGGGGTCACCAGAGAAGATGACCGAAACACTGTTCCGGTCACCTGAGGGTAATTAGGGTTTAATTAGGGTTTAGTCCCAGTTTGAATCTCCATCCTTAGATCTTAGGTTTACCGGGCGTGTGTGTGGCTCAGATTCGTCCGTTAACCCTAATTATAATTAATTAGTTTAATTAATTCAGTTTAGCCCAGATTAGATCCAGGCCATCCAAACACGCGCCAGTCAATTCCCTCCACCCCAGTTCAAATCCTGGCCCTTGGATCTACATACTTTTCATTTAAATCATTTTATTTTCATTTTTATTGCATTTTCTTTCTCATTTTATTTAAAATACCAAAACTTATCAAACAAATATGATCTTTTGCATTTCTGATCCAAATAATTTTCTTAACCCAAAAATAATTTTTATTTTATTTTTTGCATTTAAAAAGTATTTTTAAAATATTTAAATGTTATTTTTATTTAATTAATTAATGGATTTTAATTAATTAAAAATGCATTTAGGTTTCTAAAAATCACCAAAAAATTCATGAACCATTCCAATACATTTAGAAACATTTTCAAACTCATCATACAAATTTCTTTTTAGGTTTGATCATAATTTCACAATTTTCTTTGAATTAGGGTTCTTAAAAATCACATTTTCTAACCCTAACTTGAAAAATTCATTTCTGCCTAACCATGATGAGTTTGAACTTGATTCTTTTTGCATTGTTTCACATATTGCATATAGTTTCTAGGTTATTTTTCTCATGAATTTATCTTGCATTTTCAATTTGATTTGCATTTTCCCTTAAGAATCACCCAAAAACCCTAGCAAACTTAGAAAATTCATAACTCTCATTAGGTTAAGTTTCTGACCTTCTTCTTTGGGGTTTGATCTTGTATAGGTTTAGGGTTTGTTTGAGCTTGATTTCAATTTTTTATCATGATGTATGCTTCTGTTTTGGTCATTTGCATTTCATACATTCATAAAACCCTAATTTCTCATGTTCATTTGCATTCATCTTTGCATATCATCATCATATGAACTTGCCATGACATTTCAAGCATTTGCATGACACCTTAGACATCTTAAGACATGTTTGAACATTGCTTGATCATTTCTTCATTCATTTTCTATGCTTTGCATCCATTACATTTCATGAACATCCATGTGTTTTCAAGCTTCTAAACATGCTTTCATTGCATCTCATCTTTGTATGATCATCCATATGCATCTTGTATGACTTTGCATTATTTCATATGCCTTTTACATTACATTTTCACTTCTGACTTTGGTCTTCACATCTCATTTCATTTCATTTCCTTTTACTTTATGTCTTATGCATTCATACAAACATTTTCAGGAACTTTTGGTAAGTTATTTTGGGAGGTGGATTTGCCTTCACTTCCCATCTCTTCCCATAATTCATATGCATATTTACTTGTCTTTGAAGTGAATTTGTTTCACTTGTGTTCCATTCTTCTTACTTTCTTTCTTTTAAGTTACTTATCTTCTTCAGGAAGTAAGTAACTTATTCTTCTTCTTCCTTCTCTTTTCATTTGCTTCTTCCATTGGTGGCCTTGAAGATCCTTTCTCTTAAGCCTAACAAACCATAAGATACCCAAGTATGATAACTTTTAGGGTTGTATATAGTCCCCCCTTAGTCTTTTCCCTTTGAGTCTCCTTGAGTCTCCCTCCTCATCTCAATAATCAGAGACTAAACTCTTAAAGCTTTAGGACTTTGAATTAGGGTTATGCCTGCATCATTCTCTTAGGATAGAGTGTATAACTTTAATCCTTAGTGTTAAACCTTTAATTTGTTTACACCTCTTAATCAAAACACATTAATAATCACTAAGACTTTATCTTGTAACTTGGGCCTTACATTAGGGTTCTATCTCTTCCATATGGTTAAGAGGGACTAACCCTAGTGTTTAATGGAAAAGTCCCCCTCAAGTTGTCTTACAAACCATAAAATTCATTTCTTAATCTCACCCTTTAATTAAAATCCATTTAATAAAGGTTTGTTATATAATGAATTTAATCCCTAACCATGAATTAAGTTGAGGTCTCTTCCTCGGCTTAAGTGTTCTCATCTATTATCCTTCTATTAGGATGGTGTAATGAGTTCACTAATCTGTGATTAGAGATTAAACTCATTACTTAACACTAAACAAAAAAACAAAAACATCTAATTAATCACAAGTAGGTTAATGATCTTAATCCTACATCATCATGGTAATTAAGTTGAGGTGTTTATCTCACACTTAAGTAGACTCATTATCCCTAGTCAGGGAGGATATAATGAGTTCACAAGCCCTTGATTTAGGCTTAAGCTCATTAACTTATGCAAAACACCAAAAACAATAAAAAGCTGAAAACACAAAAAAACAAACAATAATCGTCTCCTTCGGGATTCTTTTCTCATCACACTCATTCACAAACGAGAACCTGCTTCTTTCGTCTAATGCAAGACAATTAGCACTCGAGCCAGACGAGTCACACTTGAGCATAGGCAAACAAGTAGTTCACAGTCAATTTATTTTCTAGTCTCTTTGAGTCGAACTACGGTGTTCTGACTTCCTCATTGCACGAGAGGATACATATGCATAACTTAACTGTTATCGAACTAAAGTCTCTGTGTCTTCCCCCTCTTTCAACATTCATTTTTTTTAAGTCTCAATTCCTGAGCAATTCACCTTTTGCACTGACACCTGTACTTTCTTTCCTTATATTTTTCACACAGATAGCATATACACTTACCCCTTTAAACACAATCTTGTAAGCGTGGATCCCGTCGAGTACGACGGAAAATCTCGGTGCTAATATCTTCCCAGGTTGTAACCAACCTCCTTTCTCAGTTTCTCTGGTTCGCAACCGTCTTATCCATTTCTTTCTAGGTTAATGCAACATTACCTTTCCTTCGGGATAAAAATGCCTAGCTGGCGACTCTATTAAACTCAACCCCATTCTCTCTTTTCGCCGACAGTTCGCGTCTGCACCGGGATATAAATCTTTGGGAGCGACACCTTGCCCATATCAGATACATATATCCCAAGAGTGTCTCTACATTTAAGGGCCTTAACCTTTTCAGCCAGCAACAGAAAGTCTTGAAAATTTCCTTCCATGCCAAATCTCATATCATTATTAATAAGAGGGAACTAATCCTCTTGCCGGCCTTCCACAGGGATAAGAGTAGGTGTGCCAGTCTCTGGAACTGGAGGTCCACCTCCTGCGTTGTTGTTAGGTGTATTTTCTGGAGTAACCACTGAAGGGTAAGTCTGGGGAGGAGTGAGCCTATGCATAGTGCTTCTCAACTCTTGCTGGCCCTGGGCCATGCCCTGCATTAAAGTCATAAACTCTCCCATATGGTTGTGGAGTTCATCGAGTTCTGTCTACATAGCGTCCGTGATGTTTCTTTGATTGTTGCGGGTAGCGTATCAGTGAGGAAAGCTCTGTCTATCTTTTTGGCGCTGGCTCGCCTTGTGAGTTTCAGCTAAGTTACTGCTTCTTCAAATTGCCTTCCCATTTCTCCTGCCACAAAGTTATAGCTTCATTATCTTCATTCAACTCTTTCTTATCTTTTTGGCGCTGGCTCGCCTTGTGAGTTTCAGCTAATCCTCTTTTCTTGAAATATAGTTCTCTCTCCTGGAAGTTCTGCTGCTTGAGCCTGACCATTTCTTCAGCCTGGTGAGCTCTCTTTTCCAACTTCTAATTTTGAATCTTCAGCTTCTGCCATGAGTTGTTGGCCTCTTGATTCTCCCTCCTAAGCTTCTTAACCAAGGCCTCCAATTTCTGAGTCTTTGAGAGGTACTGAATCCAAGGGTACTTCCTCCTTAGGGTACAAAGGGGATTCCATAGAGAATGAGAGAAGTAAGGCTTCAACACGATCTTTCAACCATGTAGCAAAAAGATCATATGTTTTTGGGTCCACCTTCCCAAATTCTTTCCTTCCTTTCCTTATCCTGACCTCCCGAGTCCGGGCTACCCGTACAGCTAATTATGTTCTCTGTGTAGATACTGCAAGGCAGTTTGCTGAGTCTCGTGTTAGCCAAGCTGAGCGATCTGTGCGAGCACTAGATTTAATGACATGGTCTGTTAATTGCTTGTTCCGGTGGACTAGCGAGGCTAAGGAAACAATGGATGAGCAAATGTCTAAGTTGTCTAAGGATATTGGAGACATATGGTTGATACTAGGACAGAGTCTAAGGAAAATGTGTGTAAACCAGAGAGAGGAGGTTAGAAATCATGTGTTATTATCTTTGCAAAAGTGCTTGACATAAGTAGATGGCATTTATCTCCAATATGGTAAGTGGCTAGACTGTTTCAATCTTGTGATCTTCACCGTGCTTGATGATCTTCTCGAGATATCACAATGACACTCCCAGAAGGACTATCGCAATATGGAGGACACCCTTATCTTAGCAGTGAAGCTCCTATCCAAAGTTTTTCTTCAATCACTCCCTGTTTTATCACAATTAACAACCTTCTGCAAACTATGATTAGGTGTACTGACCAGAATGGAAAAATATATAAAGGTGAAAATTAGGGGGAAAAGAAGTGAGAAACTTTGAATTAAAAAAAAAAGAAATTGTTTTCCATGAGTTATGCCTACTAAAAGAAATTGGTAGATTGTGAATGGTGAAGAAGTTGATGCTTAAATTTTGTGGAATGAGAAGTGATAGAAATTTAGAGGTGTGGAATATTGGATTATGTTACATTTATTCTTAAATGAATTCACATAATGTATTTTTTGTGTCTCGACTTAGGATGTATGTGTACTATTTCAGTCATATATTACAATTGAATACAATTGAAATATATGATGATCTTCCTTTTGTAATTTTTACAAAGAATATCGCATCAAAGATTGATGAGCAGAGAGGAAAGAAGATTTTCCTTTATAGATATATTTAGGCTATAGTAGATATTCAGAACTCAATGAAATAAAATAAGCACGTTAGCATAAAATGTTGGAAAATGCATGTGGAATCAATTATTTTCAAATGGGAAATATTATTTCCTTATTATTTCTAAATCTTCTTTTTTTCAATCATTTTAATTAATCACTCATCAAATCAAAAGTACCAAATATTATTGTACATAGTATTAATTTTTTAAACACAAATGTTTTTGTTTTATTATTTTTTAAATTTGTGTACAAATTATCAATACTTGATTTTCAACTGTTACATTGCTAAAGTTTAATTATCTAATCTATTATATTTTCTTTTATATCCAATACGCGTCAGTGATCCGTATCCATATGAATGTACGAATATCCGAGTTTCTTTAAAGATTGAATTCAAAATTATATATTACTAATTATCGTATTAATTAAAAATTTAAAATGAAACTCAATATTTAAATAGAAAAAAAATTAAAAATATAATAATAAAGTAATTTGCCATTTGAGTGGTGATCTAAATCATAATAAGTCATAAAATAGTGTCGGAAATACAAAAATTGGTGATATTTTTGTCATAATTTGTTGTGTGTGCAAGAGAGAGTGAAAAAGCGGAACCTGTTATTGTGAAGATTTAGATTTCAAGTATCACAAAAGCATGATTTCAATGCAACACACCAGCTCCGAATTTTGACCTAATTCTCACGATCTCGGTAACTTTCTTCCCTCTTCTTCATCTGCTACTGTTTTCATTTCCGCCAATATATGAAATTTTCAATGTTGATATTCGTTTTCTCCCTGTAAGTGTTCAAATCAAAGGTTTAAGATACTGTTTGGGAGTTTTTTTATATTGAATTTTGAGTTCAATTCCAATTGGGCTATGTCCCAATTGAAATTCGTTGTTACTGTTCAATCAAATTGATTCAATCTAAAAGTTGTTTATTTGATTCTAGATCTAAGGGTTTTGTTTAGAGAGTTTGTGGTTGAATTGAACTTAGTTTGAGGATTTTCACCTGAAGTTGAGTTTTTGTTGGAGGGATCAGTCAGTGATGTAGTTGCTGTTTGGAGTAGCTTGTGAGTTTTAGTGTGATGATGGTTTGATAGTGTAGAGAGTTGTAGCAGTATTGGTTTGATTTCAACATGTATATACGATTGATGATAAAGTTGAATTTGTTTGTGCGTAATTAGAAGTTTGAACTTTGGTGTTTGTCTTAAGTTGTGTATTGTGGAATGATAGCGGTTTGTTGAAATTCCAAAATGCTATGGTTCTGTAGTGCTACAATAGCTGCTATTCTATAACAGTGCTTCATGTTCATGTATGTATGAATGTTTATATGGTCTGCATATACATATATATTGTGACGAATTTCTATGGAGTTTTGGTTGACCCTCAAGCTTTGTTTTATATTTTAAACTCTGTTGACTTGAGATTGGAATTTTTGTGTTTCTTATGCTTCACTTTGATATGTGGATATCCAAATTGCCTTGTAATTGTATCGGTTGTCTGTTTAAAAATTGTTTTTCTTTTGGTTGTGTTTCATTTCAGAATTGTTTTTTGGTAAATGTCAAGCAGGTTTGCTTGGCAAAATGGGACATGCAAAGTTGCAAATGCAAACTGGTATCGATGCAATGGAAGAGGAAGCTGGGCAGTGTGGTGCTGGAAATCCTAGCAGAACTACTGTGGCGTGCATGATCAATTCAGAAATTGGTGCTGTTTTGGCAGTCATGCGAAGAAATGTTAGATGGGGTGTTCATTATATGTCAGACGAAGATCAATTGGAGCACTCTCTTGTTCAGTCTTTAAAGATCTTAAGGAGGCAGATTTTTTCGTGGCAGAGTCATTGGCATGTCATAGACCCTGTCTTATATCTCCAGCCTTTTCTGGATGTGATTCAATCGGATGAAACTGGTGCACCAATTACTGGTGTTGCTCTGTCGTCTGTTTACAAGATCTTAACTCTGGATGTAATTGATCAGAACACTGTCAATGTTGGGGATGCCATGCACTTGGTAGTTGATGCTGTTACAAGTTGTAGATTTGAGGTGACTGATCCAGGATCAGAAGAAGTGGTATTAATGAAGATATTACAAGTTCTTTTGGCATGTGTGAAAAGTAAAGCATCTGTAATGCTGAGTAACCAACATATTTGCACCATAGTAAACACTTGTTTCCGTATAGTTCATCAAGCAGGAACCAAAAGTGAGTTGTTGCAGAGGATAGCACGCTACACAATGCATGAACTTGTTCGGTCTATCTTCTGTCACCTTCAAGACATTGACGTTACAGAGCATGCATTTGTAAATGGGAGCACTGCTTTAAAAGAAGAGGTAAAATTATTGTTTTACCTTTGTCCTGTTGCATGCAATCGTCTTTTATTTTTGTTACAATTTCAAACGGTTGCTGCTTGTTAGCGAGGAACATGATTGTCGGGAGAAATAGGGATCTTAGGGTGGTGTTACAACTTACAATTCAAATTTATGCTAAATTTTTTGTATCGACAATGTTTTTTCTTGCTCACTTATTCTCATCTGACAAAACTGAAATCATTGAAACTTAAAACTTAATTTCTCTTACATAATTGTTTATCATCCATATGGTATGCTATATGACTTAAACTTTATTGCAATCATCCTAAAACAACCTAAACCACTCAATAAAATCCCTAAATATATCATCGAGTAGAATCTCATGAAAGTGATAAGAAATTAATGTGTAAACGGGAAATAACATTGAGAGCAATTGTTACCGGCTGTGTTTGTATTTTTACTAGTTAGGGGCTTGAGAGATTGTCTTGATGAATGCAAATACTGATATTTTTACTGTCAATATTGCAAACTGATTTGCTGGTGCAAAATTTGAGAGAGGGAACATGTATAAATAAACATGGGTATCTTATAACTTATAGTTTTTTCTTTGAGGGACAGATTGATGGTGTGAAAAATGAGCATCATTCTACAAACACACAATTGGAAAATGGTAGCTTGATTTCTGCAAGTGATAGTCAATCTGTATCCACAGGCATTGCTTCTAATATTGTGAGTGACGTGGCAGCAATTATAGTGGATGTAAACACAGCTGTGAGCAGTGGCAAGGAGACTGATCTGAATGAACAGCTCATGAATGAACCACATGGGATTCCCTGCATGCTGGAAATATTTCACTTCTTGTGTTCACTGTTGAATGTTTCTGAGCATATGGGGATGAGTCCTCGATCAAACACAATAGCATTTGATGAAGACGTTCCTCTTTTTGCCTTAACTTTGATTAATTCAGCCATAGAATTGGGAGGTTCTTCTTTTCACCGACACCCTAGGTTGTTGAGCATAATTCAGGATGAATTATTCTGTAATCTTATGCAATTTGGTTTGTCAATGAGTCCCCTTGTACTTTCCATGGTAAGTAGCATTGTTTTAAATTTGTATCATCATCTTCGTACAGAACTCAAGTTACAGCTAGAAGCATTTTTTTCTTGTGTAATCTTGAGGCTTGCACAAAGCAAATATGGGGCTTCATATCAACAACAGGAAGTAGCCATGGAGGCACTTGTTGACTTCTGCAGGCAAAAAGCATTCGTAGTGGAGATGTATGCTAACTTTGATTGTGACACAACTTGCAGTAATATCTATGAAGACATTGCTAATTTGTTGTCCAAGAGTGCATTTCCTGTGAACAGTCCATTATCTTCCATGAATATTCTTGCTTTGGATGGTCTTATTGCTATCATACAAGGAATGGCTGAAAGGATAGGTAAAGGATCTTTGAGTTCAGCACCTTCTATTGTGAATCTTGAAGAGTATACTCCATTCTGGCTTGAAAAATGTGAAAACTTCACCGATCCAAATAATTGGGTTCCTTTTGTTGGTCGAAGAAAGCACTTCAAGAAAAGGTTGATGGTTGGAGCCGATCATTTTAATCGTGATGCCAAGAAAGGTCTTCAGTTTCTCCAAGGAGTACATCTTTTACCTGACAAACTTGATCCCCAAAGTGTTGCCTCCTTTTTCAGGTACACTACTGGGTTGGATAAGAATCTCATTGGTGATTACCTTGGAAACCATGATGAGTTCTGTGTTCAGGTTCTTCATGAATTTGCTAGAACATTTGATTTCAAAGACATGGCATTAGATACAGCTTTACGTATATTTTTGGAGACCTTCAGATTGCCTGGAGAATCACAGAAGATTCAGAGGGTGCTTGAAGCCTTCTCAGATAGATATTATGAGCAGTCACCACATATCCTAGCTAACAAGGATGCCGCTCTCTTGTTATCATATTCAATTATATTGCTTAATACAGATCATCACAATTCCCAGGTCAAAAAGAAGATGACAGAAGAAGATTTTGTCCGAAATAATAGGCAAATAAATGGTGGCAATGATCTACCCCGAGAAGTCCTGTCTGGGCTATATCACTCAATTTGTAAAAGTGAGATCCGGACAACTCCTGAGCAAGGTTCCGCTTTTCCTGAAATGACCCCAAGTCGTTGGGTTTATCTCATAAACAAGTCAAAAGACACAGCTCCCTTCATTGTTTCTGATTGCAGAGCACACCTTGATTATGATATGTTTGCCATATTGTCCGGTCCGACAGTTGCTGCCATTTCTGTGGTATTTGACAATGCTGAAACTGAAGAGGTGTATCAAACATGTATGGATGGATTCTTAGCTGTTGCAAATGTATCAGCCTATTATCATCTTGATAGTGTTCTAGATGATTTGGTTGTGTCACTTTGTAAGTTCGTTACTATTTTTGATCCGTTATCTCCCGAGGAGTCAATTTTAGCCTTTGGAGAGGACACAAAAGCAAGAATGGCAACTGAGACTGTTTTCACTATTGCGAATAGGTATGGTGATTACATCCGCACAGGGTGGAGGAATATTCTTGATTGCATTTTAAAATTTCAGAAGTTAGGTCTTCTTTCTGCTCAAATGGCCAATGATGCGGCCGAAGACTCAGAAACTTCCACAGAAACTGGGAATGGGAAACGCAATGCTAACTCTTTATCTTCATCTCAGCTTTTATCTGTTAGTACTCCAAAGAGATCTTCAGGATTGATCAGCAGGTTTAGTCAACTCTTATATCTTGGTGCTGAAGAGACAAGATCAGTACCATCTGAAGAACAAGTTGCTGCTCAACAGTGTTCTCTTCAAACAATTCAGAAGTGTCACATTGAGAGCATATTTACCGAGAGTAAGTTTTTGCAAGCTGAATCTCTATTGCACCTTGCTAAAGCACTCAAAAGCGCAGGAGTGAAACCGAAGAAAGGGAACAACACATTTGAGGATGAAGATACTTCAGTTTTCTGCTTGGAGTTACTGGTAGCAATCACTCTGAATAACCGAGATAGGATTGAACTTCTTTGGCCGGACGTTTATGAGCATATTTCCAATATTGTGCAATCAACCGTGATGCCTTGTGCACAGGTAGAGAAGGCTGTTTTTGGACTGTTAAGGATTTGCCATCGCTTACTTCCTTACAAAGAGAACATTACCGATGAACTTTTGAGGTCACTGCAACTTGTCCTGAAGCTTGACGCTCGGGTCGCTGACACATACTATGAACAGATTACACAGGAAGTTAGTAACCTTGTGAAGGCAAATGCTTCTCATATTAGATCTCAGTTAGGTTGGCGGACAATAACATCACTGCTTTCCATCACTGCTAGACACTTGGAATCGTCCGAGGCTGGATTTGATGCATTGTTTTTCATTATGTCAGATGGAGCCCACATACTCCCAGCTAATTTTGTTCTCTGTGTAGATGCTGCAAAGCAATTTGCCGAGTCTCGTGTTGGACAGGTTGAGCGCTCTGTAGTGGCAATTGACCTAATGGCAGGGTCTGTCAATTGTCTTGAGAAGTGGACCAATGACGCTAAGCAAGCAATGACAGAAGAAGTGGAAAAGATGTTGCAGGATATTGGGGATATGTGGTTGAGGCTCATACAGGGACTAAAAAAACTATGTTTGGACCAAAGAGAAGAGGTTCGAAACCATGCGTTGTTATCGTTGCAGAATTGCTTAACAGGATCAGTTGGGATTCATCTTCTACATGGCTTGTGGTTACAATGTTTTGATCAAGTGATCTTCACCTTGCTTGATGACCTGCTTGAAATTTCCCAGACACACTCTCAAAAGGACTACAGGAACATGGAAGGAACACTTATTCTTTCCTTGAAGCTCTTGTCTAAAGTTTTTCTCTTGTTACTCCAAGACCTATCACAATCTACAGACTTCAGCAAATTATGGTTGGGTGCGTTAAATCGTTTCGAAATATTTATGAAGGTGAAAATTAGGGGAAGGAGAAGCGAGAAGCTTCAAGAGCTTGTACCCGAGCTTCTCAAGAACACTTTGCTTGTTATGAAAGCAGGACGCGTACTAGAGCAAAGCAGTAGTAATGGTGATGGAAATAGTTTATGGGAAATAACATGGCTGCATATAAATAATATCTCCCCGTCGTTACAATCCGAGGTGTTCCCTGAGCAAGATTCAAAGCAATTGGAGCCGAAACAGACTGAACAAGTGGGAGATAGAGGGTCTGCTGAAAATGTTTCCTTGCATTCAAATGAAGCAGCAGACCAAGATGGTACTGGTAACGGGTTAATCATAGGTGCAGTGCTTCTGTAGCAACCTGATTCGATTTTTCTGTGTCCCTATGAACCCATGATCTCAGTCCTTCATTGGTTATTCAGTTTGGAGGTTTTCTGGGCTCTCTCAAACCAATAATGCAGAACATATACCAGAGATGTCATTCAGATTATCAATAGGAGGCTTGCTTGATTGATGCTGGTAACATTTTTGGTGGAAGATATGTTATAGCTTGTGAAACATTTAGAGTGCTCCACTTTGTAGTATTGATGGTCCTCATAGTCATAGATATCACTTCCCTCTCCTTGAGTTTACGCGTGAGCCGGTTAACTGCAAATTTATTGGAGGTTTTTTCTTACTAAATTGTACAGAACTTGATATTGCTACCTCTTAGCCGCGAGATGCGAGGTAAGTTACAAACAACAAAAGTTTTGAAATTGTCATAAATGTGTATTTGAATGTCCCTGGTTATGCATTCATTTGATTTTTACCTCAGAAAAAGGTATCGTTTAAAACGAACCCCGTTCCCGTTGCCATTTTGAAGTTGCAGAGAATTAGTATTTACACCTTTCATTTTTTTAACACCCCACGATTCTAACTTATATTTTTGTTCAATATACACAATTTAGCATATTCAATTTAGGGTTGTTAAAGAAAAATCCGAGTTCAAATCCCGACTAATTAGACTTTACTTATCTTCCGGCCGAGCTTTAGATTATCATGTCTATTAAAGCTCAATATGAGTTCGTAAATCCAAGTTCAACAGACATAAATCGAAATTGTTAGATTGATCGACATCACCCGAATTTGAATCTTAGCATTAAGAGTTGTGTGTCTGAGTTTCTAGTGATTATTATCTTTTCGTCTATAAAAACTCAATATCAATGTTTAGTAATAAAACAAGTTCAATATTATTGTTAATTATATATAGATCTCATTTGTCTTTTCTTAAATGGCTTCTTGTTCCAAATGTGCAGGCACATAAAAATAAATACATTAGGTTGCTCCAATATCACTTTATGTCACCACAAATGACAAATTAGAACAATATCATTTCTCTCTTGGTAACTTGTATTGTACATGGCACTTGTTCTTTCTATTCAAGTACAAAAATAGGATAATAATAATAATATAATTGAGTCATCTAAACTCAAAGTCTAACTGATTTAGTCAAACTAACTAATATATTGAAATGATATGTTAATTAAGACCTTAATTTGTTTGCATGCCAAACATAAACTAAAATACTAACAAGAACTTAATGCCAATTTGCACTACATGATTCAAAAATGATTTGTTTGAACATATAGTGTCACACGTGTGAATGATCCAAACATTTTTTGTTTCTTTAGTTGGATGGACTTGTGAGTAATTATAAATGCCATCACGTGCGAAAGCTGTAGAGATCGAAAATTACTCTGTTTGGAACATTGTAAAAGAGGTTATTTGAGTAGTGGTGTTTGTATATAGGAAAGAGGGAAGAAGAAGAATAAGGTAGTGAAGTGTCATGTATCAAAGTTACTTTCACAACCAATGAGTAGATTAATTATAGGATGAAATGTCTGTTTAGTTGTTTTCAATGTCAAAACTCCTCCTACACACGTGCTAGGTAGCTTCTACTGTCAGATCCACCTCTACTCTCTCATCATCTCAACTGTATTTAACTTCTACTTGGAAGAAATGAGAAGTAGTACACTGTTACAAAATTAAATTACACACTCCATATGGTAAAAACTATCCATCATAATAAATAAATATCTTAAATGTCTTCGAATTTACAATATTCAATTTTCCCTTAAAAAATTGTCTAACAAATTTCACAGTACAAAAAAGTTTCTCAATTATAATAATTCAATCTTGTGTAAATAGTAATAGTACTTTACTTTACCACTTTGATATCCAACATTTAATACCATGCATAAAGTTAGATGCTTCCATACAACCAGAACAAACCAAGGTTCCTCCCCATCCACATTCTCTATCCCACCAATCAATTTCCTGTTACCATGTGAACACAGATAGACCCAACCAAACAAATATAAGTACATTCCATAAACAGAAACCATATACCTCAATTCCCCTCGTATACACCAATGAATCTATCTACAACTAGTATTCTATCTACATTGTAAACATCATAAAACAAGTCAAATACGATATTTCATCATCTTAGAATTCTCATATAACTTCACAGCCTATGACGTTACCGTATATTATGGAGGAACGGTCATTGTCATTTTATAAGGTGGCTATCACTGTTTTTATTTTTGTTTTCCTTAAATAATAACATTCTTGGGATTCCAAACGTTTGTGAAATTTTGGTTATTTTTAGGTTTTTAGGGTTTTAGGTTGTTGTGTGTTTTAAGTGTGAGAGAGACAAATATCCTTTCTAAGACTAAAGACAAATGACGCGTTTGATTTACTATAGGTTTAATGATGTGATGTTTTTTTTTGTTCTTTTTCTTTTATTGTTAAAGTGTGTTAATTTGATTCTTGTGGTTAGTTGGGTTTTTGGATTGTTAGGAACAAATGTGTTGTGTGGGAAATTATTAGTGTGACGTGATGTGAGTTATTAGGAGGAAATGAAATGAGGTGAAAGTAAGAAGAAGATTGATCTTAGTTTATCATTGTTTATGTTGTGAAATAGTGAAGAAATTGTAGTTGAAGAGATGTTGTGTTTAAATGTAGTTTGATTTGAATCTTGAATCTTTAACCATAGAATTGGATATTTTCGTGTTATGATTTATTTATTGAAAGGTTAGTTATATTAGTGATCTACGAGGTAAAATTCGTTAGAGAATCTCATGAAAAAAATAAAGAAATTAAATATGTATATTTTTAATGGTAATATTAAATATATATTTTAATGGTGAATTTTAGTCACACAACTTTAATGTTTTAAAATTAAGAACATTTTTTTTTAAAATTTGAATTCATGCACATGTGGTTTTAACATATTCTTTTTGTCAAATTAACATTAACCGTTTGATTTTAGAATTTAATTGAAATGCACTGACAGAGTAAAACCGTTTTACATTGTCATGAATGGTACTCGTCAGATCCAAAATTATATATAATTTTTTATTTTAATTATATTTAAAGTAATAATTATGAAAGATTGTGATGATTGATGATGTAAATTTTTTTACACTGATAGTGTATATAATTAATTCCTTGATTTTAATCTTACAAATTACATAAAATGGTTTTAATATGTGAATGCGAAATTAGAATCATCCGATCTTGATTGACCGATCATATATGCTTGAATATGGAGTGCAAACTATTTTGAGTGCATCAAATATATGGATCTCTTTGATTTTTTAAAACAGGGTTCCAAGGGTGCATTCTTATCATTTTTAATAAATAATGCATTTTATATTGATAAAAATAGAAAATTATAATAATATTTTATTAAAATTTATTTAAAAATATTAAAAACTCATCTTTAGACTAAATTCATCTTCAACACCGGTAAAAAAAAAGATAGTTGAATAAAAAAGACAACATATTTGTTAGAACTAGGGGTGGTAAAATGGGTCCGGCTCGTTGGGCATGTCCGTTTACCCGTATTTTAGTGTGGCGTGGGCTAAGGGTTTATGCTTCATTCTCTAAAGTGTCCGTCTCACCCATCCCGTTTTCGTCGCGGACTTTTGCGGACATGCATATTTACTTAAATTTTGTATTTTTAGGCTTAAAAAGTGCAACGCCCGCGGTCTTTTTCCACCCCACCCTCACTTTTTTGCGGGAAGAGCTTAGGTTTTAGGTCTGCATCCTCAATTTTGACCACCCTGTCCTGCCCCATTTTTTGTGGGCTTTTGCGGGGCGGGCCTAAACGGGGCAGACATGCCCGTTTATCACCCCTAGTTAGAACAGTAACACGAATACAAATCAAAATAAAGAGAAACACACAAAAGATTCATTCACGCAGTTCAATCAAATTGTTTATATCTGCGACTATAAAGTAGTTATAGTTCATTTTATTCATGTCTTGTGAATTGTATTGGATTATAATGTTTCAAGCCATATATATAATATTATGTTTTAGTTGATCTAAAATGTTAATCCCTAGTTTCTCTAAACAAACCATTATCTCTATCTATAATCATCTCAACAATATGAGTTATACTCCCAGCAACCTATGATTATCTCAATAACCCATAGTCATCTCAACAATGAGTTATACCCTCAACAACCCATAATTATCTCACTAATATGAGCCATATTCAACAATCTCCACTTTGGCAAATATCAAACCCCTATGAAGTCTTCCTGCCTAATGATTCATCTTGGAAACTGGGGAGGTACACCTCTTGCTTAACACTGAGAAACATGTAACAAGTCCAAACAAAGTTTGAACTTGTCACCAGTGATTGGCTTGGTCAACATATCAGCTTCATTCTTTGAAGTGTGAACATTCTGAAGTAATATTTATATGGACGCCAACAACTCCCTGATCTTGTGGAACCTCACATCAATATGTTTGGTCCTAACATGATACATCTGATTGTTCGTCAAATAGATAACACTCTGACTATCACAATGCAACTAAAC
Source organism: Lathyrus aphaca (assembly GCA_963966055.1). Classification (NCBI taxonomy): domain Eukaryota; kingdom Viridiplantae; phylum Streptophyta; class Magnoliopsida; order Fabales; family Fabaceae; genus Lathyrus; species Lathyrus aphaca. The sequence goes on along the minus strand of OZ014523.1, from coordinate 60,662,649 downwards.
TCCAACTTGCTCAACATATAACTCTTTCACTAACCTGTAAGCCATAATGCTTCATTGACATCTTCAGCTAATTCCATGTATTCTACCTCAGTTGTATACATAACTACTATAAATTGAATGGATGATTTCCAACATATAGGTTCCCCCACAATAGTAAATACATACCATGTTGTAGACTTCCTATCATCCAGATCACATGCATATTCATAATCCATATATCCCACAACTGATGAAACAATCTGCTCCATGTTAAACATGATACCACGATCCAGTGTACCCTCCAAGTACTGTAGGATTCACTTGATTTGTTTCCCTAGCTTGGACATGAACTTACACATTTGACTAACTACTTGTTCAAAATCCGGTCTAATACAAACCATAACATACATCAAACAACCGGCTACACTGACTTCAAGAATCTTATACATACCTTTAATCTTTGAGTTTTTCTTCAGACATTGTTCCAAAGAGAGCTTAAAATAATTCACCAATAGGGTAATCACATGCTTTGCTTTGCTCATGTTAGATTTTCTCAAAACACCTTCAACATAGATTTTGTGTGACAACCATAATGTGTTAGCTCCTCTGTCCATGTGAACTTCCATCATAAGAATCTTCTTTGCATCACCCATATCCTTCATGTGAAACTCCTTACCCGACTTGGTATTTAACTCATTTATATCATGCAAATGGTTGACAACAATCAACATATAATCAATATAAAGTAACAGGAAAATAAAAGAACCATCATCAAGGATTCTCACATAAATACAACAATCATAACCACACCTTCTATAACCAATATGGAGCATTTATGAATTAAAGCGCTTGTACCACTGCCTTGGAGATTGTTTTAAGCCATACAAAGTTCTCTTTAATTTGAAAACATATCTTCCATGTCCAGTATCATTGAATCCCTCTGGACGTTTCATGTAAATTTGCTCCTATAGATTACCATGAAAGTAAGTTGTTTTCACATCCATCTGCTCTAAATGCATATTCTTGCTGGCTACCAGGGCCAATACTGCTCTAATAAAAGTGTGTCTAACGATCAGACTAAAAATCTCATCATAATAAATCTCCTTTTGTTGTGAATACCCCTTTACAAATAGGGGAACCTTGAACCTTTCCCATTTCTTTTCTGTTACTACTGGCTTTTTCTTGTACACCCACTTGCAACCAATATCTATATTTCCTTGTGGCAGCTGAACAAGATCCTATGACTCATTCCTTTTCAAGGACTCCATCTTCTCCACCATTGCACCCATCCACTTATATTAATTTCTCCTTTCTAGCCATAGTCTCTCAAAAGATAAAATGGTGTTTTGAACTGGTAAGAAGAGCATATGCTCCTAAGTCTTCTAACCCATATCTCACTTGAGGTGTAATACGACAAGGTTCCTTATCACACATAAGTGTATAATCTTGTACTCCACCTGAATATTTCACTTCATCTGAATCTGAGCCTGGTTCATCATGTCGTTGGGCTACAATCTGCCTTGGACTCACTGGTGGCTCCTCAATGTCTAATTGAATCTTATCCTGACTCAAAATTTCTACCTCGGTATCTAACACAACTGTCACATATGACTGTTTCATCATCGAGTGCTCATTAGATATAACATCTTTGCTGAAAACCAACTTCCTATTAAGCGAATCCCACAACTTGTAACCTTTCACACCTTTATTATAGTCAATTAAGATACTTTGTTTTTGAAATTCTGGTACGCAGATAACAAATTTCTAAACCACATGTTTAGACATTGATCTCTATTAACAGTTAAACAAGGTTCAGATGCAAAAACTAATATTCAATAATATCAACGTATGAATATGTCAGATGTCTTGACATCCAGTTCGACATGTTAAACATGAATCAAAACATAATAACTAAATCTGTTAACCTAGTTTGGTGCAATTCACCTACTCTGAAGGATACCAATCCAGGAAGAAGACTCCATTATCCGTAGTATTATCATAAAGTTAAACTCCCCCATTTACAACTTTATCTCACAATCACTACCCAATGAATGTATTTATCAAAGATTTCTTCATCTTTGATACAAGAACACCCTCTCTCTCCCTCTATCACAACCTTGTGATATCTTCATCTTTCTTCTGTCAATACAAAATTCTGTCAAGCATTCTTAACCAACACGCCAACCACTACTACAAAAATGACATTTGATAGTGCACCTTAGACAACGCTTTATTAAGAAAGCGCTGCTATAAGTAAAAAATAAAATAAAGCACGGAAATTGTTCAAGAAAAATAGGAAAAGTGCTGCTAAAAGTCATACCTTAGACAACACTTTTGGAAAGGCGCTGTCTAAGATAAACCTTAGACAACGCTTTCTGAAAGCGCTTTTAAAGGTATATCTTAGACAACGCTTTTGAGGAAAGCGCTGTCTAAGGGCTTTTAATTTAAAAATAAATAAAATCAAAAGCGATGTCTAAGGTTGACCTTAGACAGCGCTTTTCAAAAGCGTTATTTAAGGGCTCCCTTAGACAGCGCTTTCCACAAAAGCGCTGTCTAAGGTCTAATTATATGAAATAATTAGAATACTCAGTTTTTATTTTCATATCTTTCTTTCCTTCTCTCTGCGAACGAACTGTGCGAATAACCATTTTCGACCTAACGAAGCTTTAATCGCCACCGTCGTCCACCACCGTGCTCCTCCGTGACGATTACTGTTGCCGTCGTGCTCCTTCCTCCACCGTACACCATCTCATTTTTGGTAAGTTTCTTCTCACGAAATCAATTCATCTCTGTTTAGGGAAAGCATAAAAATAGTTGACATTGATGATATAAGTAGCTTATAAAGATGAAATTGATGATATAAGTAGCTTATAAAGACGAAAATAGCTTATCCCTTTTTGAATATAGTTGACATTGGTTGAAGAAATACTTATTATTTTAAGCTCTTTTTGTATATAGTTGACATTGTTGTAGAAGTGCTTATTAATTTAATATCTTTTTGTATATGATTGACATTGTTTGAAGAAGTTCTTATTCTTTTAATCTCTTTTTGAGATTGAGGAAGTGCTTATTATTTTAATGGGAATAACTTAATATTTTAATCTCTTTTTGAGATTGAGGAAGTGCTTATTATTTTAATGGGAATAACTTATTATTTTAATCTCTTTTTGAGATTGAGAAAGTGCTTATTATTTTAATCTCGTTTAGTTTGATTTGTTAGTACACATTTAGTTTGAGATTAAAGAAGTGTTGATTAATAGTTATAGCTTAGAAAGTTCATGTTTAGAAATATTGTGTGGCTTATTTGTGAATAGCGTGTGATAGTAGAATAACATATCGGTGGTACGGTTCGTTAACGACATTCTAAGGTATTTTATTTTGTTTTCCTTAATAAGTAGGAAACCCATGGATAAAAAATGGATGTTTGCCGATCGATTGACCAAAGAGTACGAGAATGGGGTTGCGGAATTCGTTAAGTTTGATGTTCATCACGTTGAAGACCCCAGTCGAATGAAATGTCCTTGCTTGGATTGTTGTTATATTGGTAAGGTTGACGCAGATGGATTGAAATTGAATTTACTGAGGCACGGAATTTATCGAAGTTAATAGTGTTGGAAATTTCATGGTGAGAAAATTAACGAGAATGTTGAACCGAGTGGGAAAAGTAATACGACCTATACTTTAGACGACAACGACACTAAAACATACGATTATGATCGAATCGAAGAGATTGTAGAAGCACTTGAAGAAGATCTTCATGATTGTCCTGAAATATTTGAGAGGTTGGTAAGAAATGCAGAGAAACCGTTGTATAAAGGTTGCACTAAATTCACAAGACTGTCTATGGTCTTAAAGTTGTACAACTTAAAAGCGGGCAATGGATGGTCGGATAAAAGTTTCACAGATTTGTTGGCCCTTATGAGAGAAATGCTACCGGAGGATAATGTTCTTCCTAATCGAACCTATGAGGCAAAAAAATGTTGTGCTCTATTGGCATGAGCTATGATAAGATACATGTTTGTCCAAACAATTGCGTTTTGTTTCGAAACGAATATGCATCGTTAACTGAGTGCCCTAAATGCGGTTTGTCTGGATATAAGAAAAAATTGTCTCCAGCAAAAGTCTTATGGTATTTTCCTATAATTCCGAGATTTAGGCGCATGTTTCGTAGTGAAACCAATGCAAGATACTTGACTTGGCATGCAGATGAAAGAATTATTGATGGAAAGTATCGACATCCGGCTTATTCACCACAGTGGTCAAAAATTGATAATGACTATCCTGACTTTGGAGAAGAAGCAAGAAACCCTCGCTTGACATTATCTACTGATGGAATGAACCCGCATGGTCTTCAAAGTATCTTACATACCACATGGCCTGTGATTCTTATGATTTATAACATACCTCCATGGCTATGTATGAAGCGTAAGTACATGATGTTATCTATGTTAATTTCTGGCTCTAAACAACCAGGGAATGATATAGACGTATACTTGACACCTTTGATCAAATATTTAAAGATTTTGCGGGAGAACGGTGTGGAGGTTTATGATGGATATAGGAAAGAAAGTTTCAATTTGAGGGCGATGTTGTTTGGCACAATTAATGATTTTCCAGCATACGGGAATCTATCTGGGTATAGAATTAAAGGTCAACGTGCGTGTCCTGTTTGTGAAGATGGAACCGATACAATTCGATTGGAACTTTGTCAAAAGAATGTGTTTCTCGGTCATCATAGATTCTTACATTCTAAGCATCACTACCGTGGGTGGAGAAAAACATTCAATGGAGAGACCAAACTGCGTAAAGCTCCACCCGCATTGTCAGGTGACCAAGTTTTTGAAAAAGTGAAAGATGTGTGTACTGAGTTTGACAAGCCTTTTGCACATAAGGTTGTCAAAGTTGGGTGGAAGAAGATGTCGATATGTTTTGAATTGCCATATTGGAAGTCTTTGTACGTGAGACATTTTCTCGATGTTATGCATATTGAAAAAAATGTATTTGAAAGTGTTATCGGTACGTTACTCAATATAAATGGAAAGTCTAAGGATGGCCTTAAAGCAAGGGAGGACATATTAAAAATGGGAATGAGAACTGAATTAGCACCCGTGAAGAAAGGAAGACGAACATATCTACCACATGCTGCTTTTACTCTATCTAGAAAGAAGAAGAAAAATTTGTGTAAGTTTTTGAGTGAAGTTAAGGTTCCAGAAGGATACTCTTCAGATATTAGAAGACTCATGTCTATGAAATACCTCAAGTTGAAGAGTTTGAAGACACATGATTGCTGTCGCTCCCCGGATTTCCATCCTGGTACAAACGCGAAAGTGGCGCAGAAAGAGGTAGAGTCGCCAGCCAGACATTTTTATCCCGAAGGAACGGGAATGGTAATGCTGCACAAACCAGAAGAAAAGAAGAGGAAGGACACAGATCCTGCGAACCAAAGAAACTGAGTTCGGGAGTCGGTTACGACCTGGGAAGGTATTAGCACCCAGATCGTCTGCCGTACCCGACGGGATCCACGCTTGCAAAGAAATCTGTTTCAGAGGGTGAAGAAATGAAAGCTGCTGCAAGGAAAAGGAACTGAACTGGATAAAAGAAACGAAAAGGGAACTGAAAAAGAAATGAAAAGGAAAAAATGTAGGGAAAATAAAGATTTTGCTCGAACGGGCCCTACCCCGCTGCCTACGTACCTCACTGGACACGAGGATCAGAGTCGCCGTAGTTCCCCTAACCAGGGGTGGAAAAGATTGCTTGTGTCTTAAGGCTTGAACTGCCTATGTCAATGCTCAAGTGTTGCAGGCTCAGACGACGAGTGCGTTACCGTCTTGCAAAGTGACAAGTAGTAGCAAGTTCGTACGTAAGGAGTGAGTGGGATGAGAAAAGAAGTCCCGAAGGAGAGACACTTATTGTTTGTTTGTGATTTTTAGAAGCTTTTTTATGAGTGTGTCACAAGGAAGTGAACTCAAGCTCTTTTTCATGGAATGTGTACTTGTCACTACATTCCAAGATGGAATAATAGAACAAGCACACTCAAGTAAGGAGAAGATCCCCAAAACTTGATTCCAGAGATTAGAGCTTAGACTCACTAACTCATTGAACTTATTAAGTGTTTTTTTTTGTATTTTTGATGAAGAAGTGTCTTTTTATGATTTTCTTGATGAAGATGGTATCCTGATCAGACTTGTGCATCATAAGACAAGCTTGTACTATCCCAAGATAGGAAAACTACAAGTGTTTCATGGAATAAGGCTATTGCACAGGAGACCACTTCAATCTTTATTAAGTACTTTTTAGGGTTTTGAGATGAGAAGAGAAGAGAAACAAAAGGATATTAAAGGTAAAATTCTAATGGGGGACTAACAAATCCTAATGTTATCATGCAAAGGAAAGCCTAGGTTAGTGAGGTTTACTATCCTAATGAAGGAAGAGATAAGAAGAGAAAGAGAAGAATGAAGAAGAGAAGAAGGAGGAAGTAAGGCCTATGCCCCAACAATCACAAGTAAGATAATATCAATAAGGAAAAGAGAAGAGATAAGACTTGGAGATGTGGGAATCACATCCACACCTCTCACTTACCAAAGCCCCTGAAATGGTTAGTAACATAAGTAAACATCATGACAAAAGCAAATGATAACAAATGAAACACCAAATGGGCATAAGATCAAACCAAAGCCACACAACCAGAATGGGAATCTCAATTGCAAATGTCAAATGCAAATACACAACACAAGAATAAGAAAGGGACTATACAATTAAATATGAAGCATTATGGATTATCATGACAAAACAAAGTAAACATGAGATAATACAAAGCAAACTAGACAAAGCAACATCACAAACTTCAAGACCAGAACCCTAACATGTCAAGAATGTGCCTAAGGATCATAAGAGATGAAGAAAAGAAGCATACAAACTCAAGTACTAACATCATGAGAAGCAAAGAAGCAAAATAAATGAGGTGAACATATACAAAAGTGAATGAACTTCAAAAGTAAACAACCACAAAAATTCTCAAAGTACAAACATCAAATCAAGACCAGAGAGGTATCTACATCCTAAAAGGGCTCTAAACAACCTAAGGGAGTTGGCACAAGTGCCCTCCCAACCTAGGGATTAAACATATGACCAAAAAGGATGCAAAAGAAGATAAGCAAAGAACAAAATTCAAATCAAATCAAGCATACATCCAAAAATTCCACAAACTTGCACAAAGACTCTTTAAACATACAATATTAACATGCCAAAAGGAAAGAATCAAAATCAGAAGCTAGGCAAGTCAACTATGAGCTCAAACATGGATTAGGGTTAGAAGACTTCATGCACAAGTTAAAGACCAAAACCAATTAAGAAAACTTCTAAAAATCAGAGGAAAAATCATCAATAAGCTACATCTCAAAGTGAATCCAGAGCAACAAGAATCAAATCAAACTTCCAATTAGTGATCAAGATAGAAATTGCACAAGACAACATGCTTTAAAAGTGAAATAAATGCAATTAATAAAAGAGAAAATTAATTCCAGCGTGGAAAATGAAAATAAATGAAAAGTGAAAATGCCAAAAATTAGAGAAAACTCAAAATATTATACATGAATTTTTTAGAATTTTTGTGAACTTATTTCTATTTTTAAAAATTAAAAATCAAACTGAAAATAAAATGAAATAATAAAAGAAACAAATGAGGCCAGGGGTGTGATCAGTAACGAAAACAGTTCAAATCACTTGGGCTTACAACACAGGGGGTGGGAATAGAAAGGGAGGCCCATTAGATCCTACGCAAGACACAACATGCTATGGAAAATCAGGAAAATCATGGAAAAACAAGAGCCAGTGGATCACATAAACGCTTCAGATCAAGTCAAACAAAAACCTAGGTCTTCTCATTCATTGGCCAAAGTGTGTGTGTGCACATAATTATGGTGTGGTGAGAAACAAATTGATTAATCAGATTCAAAATATAAAACACAAAGCACGTGCAGGGGAGGCTGTGATTTTAATGCGCTGTCACGAAACTAGCCGTCCAGATCCTAGATCTAATGGCTCACACATCATCTTCTTCATTTCTCCGTTTCCAGAATCCGGTGACGGAGCCCTAGCTCCGGTCACTGGAAAACTCATCAACATGAACAAACCACCACATAAATAACTTATAACCTCCAGATCAATAAATTAAAACATGCTGATCACGAATATGACCTAAAAAATCACAATATATAACAGCTCAAGCCAAATCGAAGACAAACAGTTCTAGGTATCAAACTTCAGATCCACATAAAACACTCAATATTCAATCATTTTCGAATCTAATCATCACAGAATCATCAGCATAACAAGCACAACACAATGCATACACTTAATTCCAAATCCATGAATTTCAGAGCATACCTGAACTTGAAGATCCTTTCAAACACCAAGAAAATGCTCCTACAGCTGCAGATCCACGCACTTTGACCTCCTCTTGCAAAATAAATGCAAGATGGAACTTGAGAGAAGCTGGATCTTGGAATCCAAAAGCTCTTGCTCTTGAATGGCACCTCAATGATTCTTCTCTCTCAGCTTGAATGAGTAAGTGTAATGTGATCCTTAGAGCTCAAGGATGAAGAATATGTGAAGAGATGATGAAGTGAGAGCTTGAGGAGAGAAATTCGAAAGAAAATGCAAGAGAGCAAGAGAATGTGAATCTGAGAAATGAGAGAGTCTCTACACGAATTCAGTGCATGCTTTTCTTTTATACCCTTGATCTTTTCACCTGATTAGGGTTTTTGAAGTAAAAGTGGCATGAGAAGTATGATTGAGGTGAATTTGCAAAAATGCATGAAATGTGTGATTGCTTCATACACGCGTGCAATGCTTCCCTCAAGTGTGCATTCTGACTTCAATCCATCTGTTCATTTCTTTTGAATCAATCCTGACCTTTGGATGTGAGTGCAACATGCTTTTCATGTGATCTTGCATTTTTGCACCTTATGAAAATAATCACTTCCCATGCACGAATTTAATGATCTCTTTGGAGCAAAATGTGTCTTATACAATTCCTTGTAATGTTGTGACCTCATTTTGTCCATAAAACAACTTGGAAATGACTTGCATGAGTTTTTGCATTTGGTGGAAATTTGGATTTCAAAGTAAACCCTAAAAATCAAGCAACTTTCGAAGGCCATATCTCATGATCCATGAGGGCTATGAAAATGTACTTGTACTTTCTGAAAATGGGAGAACCTACCCTACAACTTTCATGTTCATTGAAAATTCATTTGAAGTCTTTTTCACCATGGAATAAGCCTTTGAAAATTAGGGCAAAAGTTGCCAAAAATGGAAAGTTTCATGACAAACCATATGCCAAAAATGGAAACTTCTTCAAAACCCCTTGATTCTTGATCTTTGACTTTGCCAAACCTCTTCTAAGGTCTTAAGGATATCCCTTGACTTGAAAAATGGGGTTGGACCCTTTGAATTCTCACAGTTGACTTTTAAAATGCACAATTGACCAATTTCTTAATTTGCAAGCAACTGAAGAAATAACTGACTTCCACAAGGAATTTTCTCACCAAATTTCATCCCTAGGATCCTCTTGTCATATGAAAGACTTTGCCCACATGAAGTGGCCAAAGTACCAAAGAATTCATGCCTGAAAGTGAAACCCTAATTTGGGATCATTGTGTAGGAGCTTGCCCTAGCTTGGATTCCCTGATGATCTCTCAACCTCCTGAGCTTTTGTGAAGGATCTTGAACTTGTGAATGTCATGTAGACTCTTCATGGGACTTGGAAAAGTTCACTGGGCCTCTTACTATAGCTTGTAATGCCTCAAATCCACCAACAATTGATCATATGCCTAATGCTAGAACATGAGAACGCTATGCTTTACTTTTCCATGCAAAGATGCCAAAGATATGGTATGCTTATGATGATTATGATATGATGATGATGCTTAAAAAGAAGAGGGAAAATTTGGGGTGTTACAATTGCCATGTTATAATGGAACATTTTCTACCAATAGGTATACGTTCTATTTTGCCAGAAAAAGTAAGAAGTGCCATAACTAAATTGTGATTTTTCTTTAGCTCAATTTGTAGTAAGGTGTTCGATCCCGAGATCTTACCAGCATTATAAAAAGAGATAGTAATTACCTTGAAATGTATTTTCCTCCCTCTTTTTTTGACATAATGGTACATCTAGTTGTTCATCTTGTGAAAGAGACACAGTTGTGTGAACCAGCTTATATGAGATGAATGTATCCTGCTGAACAATATATGAAAATATTAAAAGGGTACGTGAAAAAACAAAGTCGACCAGAGGGTTATATTGTTGAACGATACATTGTTGAAGAAGCTGTTGAGTTTTGTACTGAATATTTGTCCAACGTTCAATCAATTGGACTCCCCAAAGCTCATTGATCAATGCATTTTAATGCACAATCTCTCATGTTTGCACTTAAGCATTTCTTTGTTTTTATTTGTTTATTTTTATATTTTAAGTTCTTTTTCCAATTTATTTTATTTTTGATTTAATTTGATTTTCGTACTTAATTTTCAGCTTTGACAGCTTTTACAGAAACGATCATAACCGGAGTTCCAAGAATCTGAATGAGGCGTTCTAATAATCGCCGGAAAGCTAAGAGAGAGAGAGAGAGCTACGATAGATTCGGAGCCATATTTTCCAGAACTTTGTTTGAAGCTGCAACATTAGTTTTATTTAGTTTCAGGTCATTTAGAATTGGGTATGGGTTATGTATTTGACCCAATTGGGTTGTAAACGGGTTGTTTTGGTTTTTCCATAATACCAGCAACCGCAGTACTGTTCTTTACCTTCACTATTCACGATTTTATTTTTACGCTTGAAAGAACGCAAATGGAGAACTAAGCACCAAGATTTATCCACTGTAATCGGTTTCCACCGAAACCTTGAGGTTTTATAATTTTCAATCAATTGCTTTTCCCTTTCAATATTATGCTATATAATTTGTCTGCTTTATTCAATTATATAAAAAAATATTGATTAATTTCGATTGCACCTAATATTCCTTTACTTTATCGCGTTTGCTTTATCCGTGCAAATTTTCGTGTTTGCTTAATTCACGAAAGATTTAATCTGTTTGCTTAATTCAGAATTTAGGAATATAGGTCTTATATGATATTTTGCGCTTGTTAATTGGTACTATTATCGAAAAGGGATTAGAATCCGCTTAGGGCATGAAAATTATGTGAATCGATGACAAGTTGGGAAACCGAAACAATGGATAAATCGTTTAGCTTAATTGCATAATCACTCATTTTAATCGCTTAATTGTTCTATTTTTTTATCGACCTTAAAACAAACCCCCTAATTATATTTACCTTTGATTAGTATAATCAAGACGATACTCGAGTTGTCGTTACCGTAACTACGTTTTCAAAAATACTCATTTTTGATCCGTGCACGACACGCGGATCAAATTGGTGCCGTTGCCGGAGATTCTTGTTGTTATTAACCGATTTTATAGTCATAGGTATAGTTTTCTTGCCAGCTTTTTTCTTTTCTTTTTTGTTGTATTTGTTGATTTTCAGGGTTGCAATATAATGATAAGTTTTCCAACCTTTCAAGTAAGTTGGAAGCTATTGTTTCGATTTGCTCCGAATTGTTTTCTAGAAAATAAAAAATTAATCAAGTAATAATACTTTTTTAGAATAGAATTCTAAAAGATTTCGACCCTCAAAATCGTAAATTTTGCGTTTTTCTATTTTATTTGATTTATTTTCTCTTTTCATATTTTCAAAAAAATCTGAAATTTTTTGTGCGAACTTTATTTGATTTAATTAGATTTTTAGCGTTATTTTTATATTTTATTTTAATCGCTTTTTTTTTTCATTCTTTTTAAATCTGCAGTGATTTTATTTGATTATGTGTTGAAATTTATAATCATATCATGGCTGATCAAAGAACTCTGAGAGAACTGGTTGCACTTGTGAATTATAATTCTTTATGTATTGAATATCCTGATGTTGTTAATGCACCTTTTGAATTGAAATTTGATTTAACACACTTGTTGCCAAGTTTTAATGGTTTTTCAGGTGAGGATCTGAATAAGCATCTAAAGGAATTTCAGGTTGGGTGCTCTGCACCTTCCAAACTTTCACTAGAGGATCTTGTCAAGCAAATGGCTGTAAATAATCTTTAGTTTCAGCAACAAATAGATTATAGTCTTCAGGCTTTAAACACATCTTGATCAACTTACCACTTTGATGAATGTCATTCAACAAGCTCAAGGATCAAACCAACAACCTTTGGAAGAACATTCTATTTTTCAAATAGAGTTGCCTTCTGAAACTGTTGATGATACTTGTATTAATTTGTTTACAGCTGATTTTCCATCATTGTCTGATTTTAATGATGTTTACTCTTGTGATGTTTGTACTAACACTAAAATTTGCTCTGTTTGTGCTGAAATTGAGGTTGCCTTGCAAGTTGATATTCTTACTACAAATGAGGTTACAAATGAATTTGTTCATGTCAATGAAGCTCCTGACACCCCGGCTTCCCGGAAAAAACTATCCATCGCGAAATCACCCTCTTTAGAGCTGAAGCCACTTCCTAATATTTATTTAAATTTGTGCAGGAAGAGAAATCATTACAGGAACATAAGAAGAGAATTGGATGGACTTTGGTTGACACTTGTGATATTAGTCTATCCATGAGTATGCATATGATCTCAATTGAATATGGAACAAAAGTAGTGAGGCAACCCCTTAATCTTTGATTCTTAAAGTTGTAGAAAAGAAGATCACTATCACGTGCACATTCAACACTTTACTTATCGAAGATTCTCTTTGATCCTGGAATAAAAGGCAAAGGCACTAATAAAAACTTCAAGATTAATGGATACTACCCAAAGTTACTCTATGAGATCCCCACTTTGGAAGAAGGGACTGTAGAAAAGCTATCTTTAGGAAATGCTGCTTATGTGATCACCTATCCACCTTGACTACTCGGGTGTGTTATTTCCTTTCTCTCCCTCTTATTTTATATTTATGTCATTTCATTGAGAACAATGCTTGTTTTAAGTGTGGGGAGGGAATAATTTATTTTCTTTGTTTTTGTTTGTTTTGTTTTGTTTTAGAAACACTAGGCATTTTTTTAAAGTTTTAGGCTATAGATTATTTTGAGGTTAGTTGTGGAGACTTGAGAAAAGTTCATAAGATCGACATCGTTTTAACACCTTAAGTCTTCTGAATATGGAAATCATTTTGAATACTTGTTATTCCATAGCCTTGAGTTCTCATCCTTTAATAGCTCTTAAGTAGTTTATATAGCAGTCAGAACCATCTAAAAATCATACACTAAGTAATTGAGTTGATGCAAATAAGTGAATGATCCCGTGCTTAATCAGAAATATGAATAGGAATCCACCTTTTAAGTTAGGTGACCATCATCCAGTCATTTAGCCTAACGGGTGTGAAACCTTAAAAAAAAATTATTGTTGCTAAAGTAACTTTAAAATATTGACAAGATATGGATCATAGTTACTAACAGACTCATTAACCATGTGTATGAATAAATAACGGGCTTAATGTGATTGCGCTAGAATGAAAGAGAGCAAAAAGGAGGATGAGTAAGTTAGGATTAGGCATAATAACATGATTTACATTGGTTTGTATAAGAGAGAGGCTTATGACCATACAACTACGGATTTGTGTTCTTACGATATCCTTAGTGTGCAAGATTAGTACCTACCAATGCTATCTTAACCGAAGAAGAGTTTGTAGCCTAGAATGAGTATCTGAATGTTGTTGTGTTTCTTGAGTTTTGATTTTAATTTTGCTCGGAGTGCAAAAGTTCAAGTGTGGGGGAATTTGATCAATGCATTTTAATGGACAATCTCTCATGTTTGCACTTAAGCATTTCTTTGTTTTTATTTGTTTATTTTTATATTTTAAGTTGTTTTTCCAATTTATTTTATTTTTGATTTAATTTTATTTTTGTACTTGATTTTCGTACTTAATTTCCAAGAATCCGATTGAGGTGTTCTAATAGTCGCCGGAAAGCTAAGAGAGAGAGAAAGCTACGACTTTCGTGTTGGAGTCAAAGTCAGATTCGGAGCCATATTTTCCAGAATTTCGTTTGAAGCTGCAACATTAGTTTTATTTAGTTTCGGGTCATTTAGAATTGGGTCTGGGTTATGTATTTGACCCAGTTGGGTTGTAAACGGGTTGCTTTGGTTTTCCCATAATACCAGCAGCCGCAATACTGTTCTTTACCTTCACTATTCACGATTTTATTTTTACACTTGAAAGAACGCAAATGGAGAACTGATCACTAAGATTCATCTACTGTAATCGGTTTCCACCGAAACCTTGAGGTTTTATAATTTTCAATCAATTGCTTTTCCCTTTCAATATTATGTTATATACTTTGTCTGCTTTATTCAATTATATAGAACAATATTGATTAATTTCGATTGCACCTAATATTCCTTTACTTTATCGTGTTTGCTTTATCCGTGCAAATTTTCGTGTTTGCTTAATTCACGGAAGATTTAATCCGTTTGCTTAATTTGGAATTTAGGAATATAAGTCTTATAGGATCTTTTGTGCTTGTTAATTGGTATTATTATCGGTAAGGGATTAGAATCCGCTTAGGGCATGAAAATTATGTGAATCGATGATAAGTTGGGAAACCGAAACAGTGGATAACTCGTTTAGCTTAATTGCATAATCACTTATTTTAATCTCTTAATTGTTCTGTTTTTTTATCGACCTTAAAACAAACCCCCTAATTAGATTTACCTTTGATTAGTAATAATCAATAATCCTTGAGAGACGATACTCGATTTGTCGTTACCGTAACTATATTTTCAAAAATACTCGTTTTTTTATCTGTGCGCGACACGCGAATCACTCATATTTTCGAAAAAAAAGGAAGGTAAAAAATTAATCAGAAATAAAATTGTGACAATATCAAGAGATAAACGGGATCAAGTGCATTTCTATGTTCTGCACAATGATAATGAGGTTGAGGCATATGTTGAAATGCACAAGGATGTACTCCGAAGGTTAAATCCGAACAGAAATGAAAATTGGATAATACGAGAGCACAATCAAAGTTTGATACAATGGTTAAAGGATCATATTTATTCGAAGCGCTCTTCAGATCCTGCTTCGGTAACAGAAAGGTTGTGATGTTTGGCATATGGTCCAAGTTTGCATGTGTTTTCTCATAGCTCATACGCAATTAATGGATACACATTTTATACCAAAGAACAAGATGATAAGAGTACTATGCAAAATAGTGGTGTCATCGTGCTAGCTGAAGCAATGCATATATCAAGTATGAAGGACTTAAACCCCAAATATGTTTTTTTCTTCATATTTTGGAGTTATTGATCACATCTGGGTGTTTGATTACGAGAAGTTTCAGATTCCATCTTTGGTTGCAAGTGGGTAAATAGTAGTGGCATACGAATAGATAAGTCTGGATTTTTGCTAGTGGATCTTACTAGGGTGGGGTACAAAGATGGGCCTTTTATTCTAGCATCTCAAGCTAAACAAGTGTTATATGTCAATGACCCGACGAGTACAAAATGGTCTATAGTGCTTCTATCTAACATAGTGGTTGATGATAGCGGTGTAGATCAATGTGATAATGATGTTGAGAATGAGTCATGCATTAGAAGGAATGAGTTGAATAGAAATGATCAAGATGAGGATCTTATAGAGAATGAGTCATATATCAGAAATGATCATAACGAGGGAATTTGGATCAATTCATTCGTCCGCATTGCTAAGAAACAAGTAATTAATATTCCAACCAAGAAAAGAAAGAGATGTTAGTGAAAGAGGTAATATAATAAAATGTTATATATCATGTCATTTTCAATAAATTTATATGCTTTTCCTAATTTTTCATAATTTATATTTGATATCCTTGGTTTCTTTATTTTTCATTTTCAATTGCTTTCATTATAATTTATATTTGATATCCTTGGTTTCTTTATTTTTCATTTTCAATTGCTTTCATTATAATTTATATTTAATATCCTTGGTTTCTTTATTACAAGTTAGATATGGTCACTAACGATGATCACCCACATGATGATGATTCTACGCATGAAGGAGGTAATAAAAATGTATCTACGGAAAACGAGTTTAGAAGAGGCATAACAGTGATGAAGATAATGATCCATGGTAGAGACCGAGGCATCATTCTAGATGTGTATTGGAGCCCACATGGACAGCTTATAGAACCTAACGGTCATACCTTGAATAGTTTCATTGGTGCACTAGTAAGGAATGAGATTCCAATTACTTGTGATGATTGGAGAAATAAACATTTGAAAGAAGCCAAAGACAAACTCTGGAGTGAGATAAATGTACAATAATTATGTCTTTAATTATGCGAACTAATTATGTCTTTTTAAATTACTTGTACTAACGCACAATGTGTATGTTTTTCTTAGAGGTGTTTCAACATCGAAGATGATATAAGAGTTTTTTGTCTTAAATTGGCCGGAAAACTACTAAGAGGGTTTAGAACATTTTTATCATCCAAGTATCTTAGGGATGAAGATGGTAATCATGTTGATGTGGAGCTTCCAAAGAAATATGAAAGTTTGATTTCACATGAAGAATGGGACACATTTAAATCCAAACGTAAAACCCCATAATTTAAAAGAATAAGTGAAACAAATCGGGAAAAATCATCAAGTCCCGCATATCCATACAGAAAAGGAAGTGTCAGATATTGATGCTTAGAACAATCTATCGTAAGTATATGTAAATTGAAATAATATATTTGTTCATCATGAGTCATATTTGATCATATTATTTGACTTAATGTGTAGTTGCAAAAGGAGAATTTTTTTGAAACATCTCTTCCCGCACATGTTTTGTGGAAGGAAGCCCGTGTGGGCAAGTCTGGAGTTGCTAAAGAAGATGTTCTACAAGTATATGAGAAATGTGTAAGTAGAACATTATTTATTTAATTAAATTAAAACTTTATTAAAAAATATTTGACAAATATTCAATATTCATCTGATTTTCAGGAGGCGCTATCTCAGTCTTTATCTCTAGATGATACTAGGAGCATACTTAGTCGGGCATTAGATGTCCGTGAGTATTCGAGTCGGGTGAGGGGTAAGAGATTTGGGATCACTCCGACCTCCTTCAGTATTAAAAAAGGAAAGACTCCTAGTAACAAAGAACTTAAGCTAAAATTGGAAGCACTGAAAGCTGAAGTTCGTGAATTAAGAAAAGAAAAAGAAAGTAGTGCTTCAACATGTTTTAAAGATGGTTCGGACAAAGACAATATCAAATGTAACTTTCAACCGAATATGCCAGAGGTAATTATATTTATTTTTATGAAATTAAATTATTAGCATAAATTATATTAAATGACATATATACACATTAGCAATGTCATATTTATTATTTGTTTTAGGGCATTTCCCTTTGTCAGCTATACTTATCGTCACCGACATATCAAATGGTTGGCAAGGGAAAAATGTATAACATCGCGGATCAATCACTTCACATTAACCCCCTCCCTCCTGGATGTTTGAAAGTATCGGTTGAAAATTCTGTAGAGCCGAATGCATTATTACCATATCCCGACGATGCTTCGGATGCAACTACGGTGGAACAAGCAATATGTTCGTTTGTTGCATGGCCTACAAGCCTCATTAGCGTCAGATATGAGGTATGCTTAATTAAAACCATTATGAACCTTTGTTAACCTTAATGTGAAAGTTTTTACGCGCATTTTACTAACATTTTTTACATGGTAATGTTAATTAGACTCCAACAAGATCCAAAGGAAAAGACAAGGGGATTCCGCGGTATACCGAGTCCGTTGTTTCAAAAAAAAGAGGTACATCACATTTTTACGCGCATTTCTACAAGTATATGAACCTTTATTAACCATAATGTGTAGATTCAATGTTAAATTCATGATCTTATACTTCATCTAACTAATTATATGATATGTAGCTTCATGGTAAGGAGATTAGCAACGTCTCCACACACAAAAAGGTTGGTGTTAAGAAGACCACAACTCGAAAAAAACCTACCTCCAAGTATAGGTCGTGCCTTCAGACGTTTCTAGAATTGATAGATATTCCGACCAGAGGTATTCGTCTTATACATATGGAGGAATGTATTTTTGGCTTTGAATATGAACAATCAATTGATAATGACGAATTTATGCAAGTTTTTTTGTCATGAAGAATTAGGTGTCAATGTTGTCAATACATACGTGAGGTATATCCGATCTACTTTGTTATATTAATTGCATAACTTATTTACTTTATGTTTCAAATGAATAGTCTAATGTTAATGATGTTTTTATTTAAGGTTTTTGTATGACAAAGTGATGCACCCAATTGGATTAGACGAAAGATTTGCATTCCTAAGCCCCGCGGTCGTCAACTTAATTTTAATCTTAAGTAAACCAAATGAGGTCATGGTGTATGTACGCAACCTCTTCATAGCCAACAAAGATACAGAAAAGTTGTTCTTTTTACCGTTTAATATCGGGTTAGATTTTCATTCTAAATTCATATATTATAATTTTTTTGTATTTTGACGTCGTGTAGAAAGTTTCCATCTAACATTCGTTTAATCTTATAGTGGACATTGGTTGTTGGTCGCAATTAATCCTATCAAAGAATTTGTTTATTATCTTGACTCGTTAGGAAATGATTGGACAACATACCCGGATATGAAGAACATGATTGGCACGTAAGTGAGATTGTTCTAAATATTCATGTGTGTATTTATTTATTTATGTGAATTGTTCAAAATTTTCATTTATATTTTATTAGCATTATACAAGCTTTTCGAGCCCAACGAGATATCCAAGTATCAAAGAGGAGAGCCAACAATATTACATGGATAAAAGTGGCAGTATATTAATTATCACATTTTTTATTTTATTAGTGATGATACTTGATAAAACTTAGAGGATTTATCCATATTTTCTTTTCATGTGTAGTGTCCTCGACAATGTAATGGTATATATTGCGGATATTTCATGTTGAGGTTTATGAAAGAAACTCTTTTTTGGACCGATTAGATATTCCAATCGATGTATGTATTTCTAACTTATGAGTTATTTTAATATTTAACACATATTTCTCATATAATTAAATAATTGAAACTAAATCAAACTATGTTATATTATTATGTAGTACTTTGATAAATTCAAGTATGCATGTTATTTAAGAGATCATTTGGATGAAATTATAGAGGATTGATGTCAATTCATTATGGAGCTCAGAGTGTTAAGGTATATTGGACTCTTACTTTAATTGATGAAAATTTTGAGTATGTGTATGTAACTATAAACATATTGATTATGACTTGTTTTAATTGGTCAATTATAATATTTTTGTGTTGTTTCAGGTGATAGTATAGTTGGATGAAAATGTATAGCTCGGAGTGTTATCAAATTTTTATTTATGTAGATTTCATTTGAATAACTATGTTGTAATAACTATGTTTATGTAGTTGGATGAAAATTATTTATAATAACTATGTTGTATATTTAAATTGGTGCGTAAATTGGTATGTTTGTATAAATTGTTTCGTAGATATTTGTTTGAAAATCCAATTGTTTTGTATATATAAATCAGTGCCTAAATTGGTATGGTTAAATAGGCAAAAATTTGGTGCAAATTCTGGTTGGAATGAACAGGTACAAATTTTGGTTTAAAAACCAGGTGAAAAATGCGGATGCAAAACAGGTGCCTATAATTTGGCAAATCCAGACAACGCTTTTTAAATTAAATTATTTTAAAAATTTCGTATACCTTAGATAGCGCTTTCAACAAAAAGCGCTGTCTAAGGTGGGGTTTAGAAAGCGCTTTCACTAAAAGCTCTATCTAAGGTGGGGTTTAGACAACGCTTTTAGTGAAAGCGGTTTCTAAGGTATACCATAAAAAAAGCGTTGTCTAAGGTATAATAAAAAAGAGAGGCAAAAAGCGTTGTCTAAAGTGGGGTTTAGAAAGCACTTTTGAAAATAAAAGCGTTGTATAAAGCACCTTTAGACAACACTTTTGACATTAACCAAAGCATTGTCTAAACCTTTAGCAGCGCAGGTTTAGACAACGCTTTAAAGCATTGTCTAAGGGAAAAAAAGCGTTGTCTAAGGTCTTGTTTGGCATAGTGAACTTGGATTTGCTTCAAAGCTTCATCTAAGAACAATATACATTTCATTACCCAATGGCTTCTGAACACGTATCATACCTATGCCTACCATAATGTATCAAACCGATACAAAAGGAGACTTATAAGTCCTATTGAGTCTGCAACTCTTAAAACCCTAATTCTTATTTTCTTCCTAAGAACTAGGTTACAAAAGATATTACAATATTCAAGGTATATTAAACCCTAGGTCTAAGTCTCCTTAAATAGCCTCCATCCGCTCCATAGGCTTCGTATCTTTGATCCTTGATCCACTCCTGAACTCGCCTAACATCTTGGACAAGATTTGAAATAGATTTAAACTAATATGTTACACCAGTCCAGGATGTCGAATTTTCACGTTGGGACATCTTCTTCGACATATTTGAGCATGATCAGATTTCTTCATGTTGGCTCATTCCCAGATTTCTTCATCTTTCTTATTGTTGTGTTTTACCAAAATTTAGTCAAACCACTAAAGCTTTCAATCTCCCCCTTTTGATTTTTTTGGCTAAAACTCCTTTGCACAATGAACCCAGGATGTGGTGGCTATGATTGGAATATTGGGCATACTAATTTCATTTTGGTGTACATGAGGAAGAGTGAAATTTTAAACACCCCCCTCCAAAGAACAATTGTAAATTCCTTGGTACTAAGTACATAAAACATGTAACTCGGGTCACAAGACACAACCTGTTCTAAAACTTAAATCACAAGACACAGGGGACACTGAGACACAAATAAGATGTTAGAACATCTTGTCTGACTTTCTTGCAAATCAACTACAAGAACATCACATGGTACCAAAACACTACACAACCCTTTCTACCCCTTTTAAGCCAAAAATTGACAAAAGTAGCCAAGACACTCCCATACCCAACCAATACACAACCAGACACGAACAAAAGGCATGTGAACTATCCACAATCTAAGACAAAATGATCCCAGGACTCTTTTCAATACCCAAGAATTCTTCTTTGAAAATAACGATCTCTTGAACTTAACGAGGGTCAATTCAATGAAACCATTCGAAGGATGTCCAACCATCTTTGACCATTTCTTCTTTTTAAGAAAACCATCCAATGTCAGTAACAAAAAATGTTCTCCATGCACATGTTCTTTTAGAGCCCAAGGCACACCGTCCAAAGACCCAGTTACTTTAAAACATGTCCTCATCAATGTTCTGACATCAAGTCAGACACAATCTTGCCTTCCCAAGCTTTTCTTCTAGTTTAACAATATAATATCATCTTTATAATCTGCAGAGAAAAATAAATTCTCCTAGACCAAGCAAAAGATTCTCAAGCATCTATCAAGAATCACTTAGATTGTATTGACAAGTTTCCTCCAGCTTGAAATAGTACAATAATTTCAAGACACCCTACTTGACATCTCATCCTTCTAGGATGGAAACATCACAGCTTGCTTGACGCACAACCCAAGCTTGATTCATAACTGCACTCTTGCAGCATAGTGATTTAGATCAAGAGGCAACTCCCATATCTAAGATAGTGAGTGCTCCTCCCATTAGCGCTAATGTTGATGACTGGAGAACATAAGACACATCTTCACGTATTTAAGAGCCCACTCTCTATTCAAATCACTTACTGAACACAATCACCTTTTGTAGCTTTGCTTCTTCGAACTATTTCATATGATAGCTTAAGAGCATCATCATGCGTATTGTGAAATCACATAGAATCACCATTCTATAACTAACAAACTCTTGAATTAAGATTAACATAGACATTAATCCCTCTCTTCCAAAACTTCATCCATACAACTCACTAACTCCACCTGAGTTTTCTGTTGTAGATATCCATGCTCTTAAGATACAATTAAATTGATAATGGAATGTTTCACACTCCTCAAAGAGATACCCTTACCTCTTAGTTCGTTAGCTATTTTTTGATGCCCTAGTATTTCTCATATTTTTCTAGCATAACTTAGCAGAAGCAATCTTCTCTTCACACGCCATCTGACTTCAGCCTGAGTCACTCAATTTGATAGACACCCAACAATCCTATATAGTCATTACTTCACCATTCTCCCATATGATCAACTAGAATACTTCTGATTCAACTGGTGAATATCTTCATTCAGACTTCCATGAAATCACCACATGATCCACTTTAGTCTTATCTACATCATTATTCCAAGGCAGTCCATATACTACATCATTCTCCCGTATCACATGATAGATACTCCTTAGACACAGTGTAGACAACAATTTCCTAGACCATAACTTAAGCATCCTCTTCCAAGGCTAACCAACCCAGATAATGTTCTAACATCTGTTAGAACATCCTACACATCACAGTCACCATACACAATGGTTCTTGATATGTTTCACCACTGGACTTACTATAGCATAGTAATCCAAACTAAAGATCTTCAAGGACCTCTTATCCTCAAGTTTGATCAATAAAAAATCTAAAACCAAAGATAGAAATAAACTCTCATCCACCAATACAAATATAACCTTCCATAAGCATATAACGTCTACCACAAGCTCCTGGATATGAATATAATTGGTACCTCCTTAAGACTTTAACTAACTAGCCTTCTGCATAAGGACAGTTAGTTCGAACAACCAAATTCCAAAGTTTTATTATTTCATCCTTCTTCAGAACTCTCATAAGATTTCCTGATCCACCAATGAAACTTGGTCTTCCAGCTACATACTCCACTTTCTCCAAGTGAGTCATCATGTATCATCTTCTTCTTCTTGCTGCTCCCGCAAACTACTATGAGACATACTTTTTGAAGCATTCATGATCTTCATTTCTGTAAATCACTATATCTTCTGACACTCCACAAAATGAGATTCTGATGTTTGAGCTAGATGTTAGAACATTCTGATATGACATCTAGCTATTGAATTTAGCTCCTCTTTCTGCCACTTAGAAGAACTTCCTCCATTCAACAGAACAAGAGTCTCATGCTTTCATAGACTTAATTCACTGACCAAGTTTAAGTAGTCAACCTCTATTCTGTTGGTCTGAAGTAATTCCATACAAGCTCACACCTTGATGAATTCCTGCGAATTATCTCCAAAGTCTTCAAACCTACCACTGTCTGAATCTTTAGAAAGGAATAGTCATAGACTACACCCCATAGCTCATCCAGGAATATCACCTTTCCTTGAGTAAAGTGATTGCGATTTTCTGAGTCTAACGGTTACTAACTGCAAGTGCACAGTCTATCGCGTATTAATAAAAGATATCGATCCCACAGAGACCAGTGTCAATCAACTGTATTGTATTGTTACTTTGTAAAGCTAATGCGAATTATGTTTGATTAATACGAAACTAAAACTAGAACTTAAAATAAAACTAAGAAAATAAGATGATAAAGAGAGACCGGAATATGGATTCCGCGTTCCTAAAGGACTTAGTATAATTTGGTTACTAATTAGATTATAACTTAGTTCCGTAGAATAAATTGACTTAAAGACTCTGCCTCACACTCTCGCGGTATTAACTAAAGTCATAATTCCTAATCCCAACATTTTGCTCTCGCTTGCCCGATAATTAAGAAATATATTTTGAAAGCTAATATTATCCTAAACGTATCTAAAGCGCTCTCACTGTATTTAGATTTGTTGCCTAATTTCCACTATCTGGTTCGATCCCCACACTCTCGTTGTGCCGGTTCTAATCTTAATTAATTTCTCACTCTCGTGACAAAATTGTGTTAACTAACCTCTCACTCTCGTGACAAATCTATTTAAATTAAACTTGGAAATTAAAACCAAAACAGAATTTTAATCATAAGTTCGCACCTATTATTTTCTACCGAGTCCCGTCGGTAACGACGGTCCTCATACGCTGGACTCAAAACTATTTAGCTAGACATTGACAGGAAAATAAATATGCAATTATGATAATAAATTAAAGACGATAACATAATTCGGAAATTTAAATAAGAAGGCAATAAAAATATAAATAGGCGATTTAATAAGAAGGCGAGAAAGATAAATAAATAAACCTGGAATTAATTGATGCTTGAATCATACATTGAACTCTTGAATGTGAATCAGGAAAATAAAATACGGAAAAGAAAGAATCCTAAAACTAATATTCGTAATAGTCCTCCAATGTGGAGAACTATTACTGTTACATAAAATAAAGAAACTTAAAAACTAAAGAAGGAAAAATGGTGCAAGAGACGGGTGAAAAAGAGATGATCGATTCAAGTAGCAGGGGCTGCTATTTATAGCCTCTAGACTTTTTGGTTTGTTGAGAAATTATAGGAATGGATTTAGATTGGGCCTTGACTAATGAAATTTGACTGAGGTTGATTAGGGTGGGGATAGTTTCTCTGTTGAATGAGAAGAAAATGCAGAGCGACTCTTTCTGCTTTGACTTTTGTTTCGTAATTAGGTTTTTGGTCTTGAGCTTGTGACGACCGTTTGACGATTGAGACGATCTTCTTGAAGCCCATATGTGCGTCTTACTTATGAGACGGTCGTCCGACAGTGATTATGCAGAAATGCATTTTTCTTGCTCTTTTCCTTCTGTTTTTCCACGTTTCTTGTCCAATAAGCTTCCTTTTATATTTTTACCTCCAAAAGTCAAGTTTAATTAAATATCTTCAAAACAAACACAAAACTCGCGTAATATCATTTGAAATAAATAAATTAATAACATAAATTATCGGAAGTTATACTAAATAATTGATACAAATTCGAGTGATCATAAAGCAGTCTCCATGATGTCACGATATTGCCACATATCCTTGAGCTTCATGATGGGCATCTCAGTATGCACCAAAGTACTTGGATCATAAATACACCAATCCAAGTAATAATAATCAAAATTATGATGTCTTCATCTCCATCTTCAACAACATTAACCTTTGGACAGGGTTTTCTCCCGTAATACCTTCCAGTAACCAGATGCTTAAGCCATACAAGGCTAAGTTACTAATCTTAGGTCAATACCCAAGAGACTTCAACATGCATGCATTTCTCCTCCCATGATTTTGCATTATTCTCTGATGGAGAGATGTTCCAACATCTGATTGAACATACTTGATCTTCATATACAAGGATAATCAATTAAATACTTGTACGCTCCACAAATAGAAATTTATCTTAAATCCTTGTTCAGTAACCCTTCGAAGTACCAACACTTTACTAACACCAAAAAAGTGTTTTGTTTATGCCAGTTCCTTCATTGTGCAGGGTGTTGAGATACCAAGGCTGTCACCTTTGACTCAAGCAAATAAGATCCTCTCTGAACGAATCCTAATTATGAAGAATAAGTCACCTCCACTTTATTCAATTGTGTGTTTCATAGAAGTACCCTCTATTATGAAGAATAACTAGAGTACTCCAGATACACAACCGAGGCGCCTTTATGAGTGGACTTGAGAGAATCCTCAAGTATCTTTGACTACTTAGCTAAACATAAATTACCAAATTCCCAGAGCATGAACTTGATAACCCTAATCTCTTCTTTTGACTTCACGATACATGATGATCCCAAGAATCCAAGTATCAAGCTTGTATCAACCAATACTCTATCCATTCCATTGCTCCTGACTTTAGAATAACTTAGAGTCTTCACAATAGTTGATTTCATCCAGATCAGAGATAGGCAAAATATGTTATTGTCCATCTTCATTAGAAACTCCATAATCCCATACTCTTAGAGTTCTTCCTTCAGAGACATATGCAGTGAACCACCAAGGAACAACTTCAGTTTTCCCTAGACAAGATGCCTCAACATCTTCCAGGACTTCATACAAGAGAGCAATTAAATCTCCTTGTGGTTGCTGTGGACTCTCCTTGAAAAACCTTGAACATTAATCTCGTTCATCAATACCCTCCAAGTATATCATAATGGATGATCATAAGAACACCTTTTGTTTAACCCCAGAAAGTATCTCCCAAGGGATCTCATCTATACACAAACAAGATGCCTGCTCTGATACCAATTGAAATTCTGGTATGTAGATTACATATGTTTAAACCACTTGTAGAGACATTGATCTCTACTAATAGTTAAACAAGGTTCAGTTGCAAAGACTAATATTCAATAATATCAACATATGAACATGTCATATGTCTTGACATCCAGTTCAACATGTTAACCATGAATCAAAATAGAATAAGTAAATCTGCAGAAAGATAAAAATAACACATAATATGTTAACTCAGTTTATTGTAATTCACCTACTTTGGAGAATACCAATCCAGGAAGAATACTCCACTATCCATAGTATTATCATAAAGATAAACTCCCCCATTTACAAATTTATATCCTAATCACTACCCAATGAATGTATTTATCAAAGAACTCCATCTTTGATACGAGAACCCCATATTTATCCCTCTATCATAACCTTGTGATATCTTCATCTTTCTTCTGTCAATACAAAATTTTGTCAAGCATTATTGACCAACACGCCAACTTGGATTAAAGCTTCATCCAAAAACAATATACATTCCATTACCTAATGGCTTATGAACATGTATCATACATATTGTTGCACCCCAAAATTTGCCCTCACAATACAAGACTTTGTGTTCTAAGAAGGTTCACAAGGTTCACAAGTTTCTCAACATTTACAAAACCTTTCATGAGGTTAATGAAGTCTACAAGTTACTTCTTGAAGGTTCACAAGGTTCACAAGTTTCTCAAACATTTACAAGACCTTTCATGAGGTTCATGAAGTCTACAAGTTACTTCTTGAAGGTTCACAAGGTTCACAAGATTCACAATGTTTACATAACCTTTCATGAGGTTCATGAAGTCTACAAGTCACTTTATGAGGTTCACAAGGTTCACAAGCTTCACAATACCTCCCATGAGGTTCACAAGACATTTTATGATGGTTCACAAGATTCACAATTGGTCAGAAGAGTTGACAATTCCCTCAGACAATGCACCTCCTAAGCAGTGCATCCAAAACTAGGGTTTTGACTTTAATCAGGCTAAATGAACTTCCAAGACTTCAAGTGAGCTTCATAACATCTTATATGTGTTTAAGAACCCTTATGACAAGTTTCAAGACTTTTCTCAGAAGTTTGCTCAGTCAGATGATCAGATAAGTCAAAACCAGTCAATGCAGTTAAAAAGTCAAACCGAGGTCAACTGTGGTCAAACCAAAGTCAAACTTCATGATTTTTTGCCAACATCAAGTATATGAAGTAAAATTCATCATTTGATCAAGGGTTGATCATGATTCATCAAGAAGATTCCAGATCATCAAGAATCAGGAGTTTCTAAATTAGGGTTTCCTCAGTAAAAGTCAACTGAACTTTGACCAGCCATAACTTTCACATACTTCATCACTAAGTCTCCATCCAAAGCTCATTTTGAAGGAAATTGAATTCTCTACAACTTTGTGTCTCACAAGCCAAGCCCAAAAATGCTTCATTTGGAAGGTATGAACTAAGACATTATAGGTCATTTCAAAAGTCAACAAAAAGTCAACAACTTCAAAAGGGCATAACTTGAGATTGGTAAATGATATGGACATGAAACCAGTGGGGTTGTTTATAGGACTCTTCAAGCTTTCTAAAATGTCCAAGAATGCCCTCATAGCATTAAAATTGAAGGATATGTGCCCTTGCAAAGTTGGGAAATTTTGAGTTGGTTTATGATGAAAAAGGAGGTCTAGAACCAATTTCTTCCAAATGGGCTTGTCAAATTATGATCCAATCCATACACTAGCATCATGCACGACCCAAATGATTAAAAATCAGAATTTTTATTATTTTATTTTTATTTATTTTGATTTAATTCATAAAAAATCATTTTAAATAAAAATAAAATATGAAAATGCAATATTTGATGGAGATTGAGCTTCTAGAATATCTTCAATGCTGATTGGAATTGAAAGGGAAGGAAATCATAAGATTGATCCAAAAATAGCAAGCCTTCATACACAAATATTTGAATTTTAAGACATGATCAATTTCAATCTTTTTGAGTCAAAATTTCCATACAACCATTCAATATTATGACCTAAATTCATTCACATATAAATACTAAACTCAACCCCATTGCATTGACACGAATTTTCTGCCTCCAAGGTAAGCTTCACAAATTGAAAAATCCTCCAAAAACTCACATTCGGATTTTGAATTCCAGGGCTTTAGAAGGTAAAACAAGGACATGGCAAGCTTCATTAGACATCACTGATCATAAACCAATACTCATATGCATCCCATATATGCCATAATGCTCTACCCGAATCAAACTTTGTCTTGAAATTCAATTTTTCGAATTCGATAATATATGCATTATAAATTGTTTTTGATGACTGATATGTGTTTGTTGTGATGCCTAGAACGATTCTGGACAAAAAGATTGGAGTTTCATGACCTAAATAGCAATCGGCCATTATTAGGGTTAAAGCTTCAAAATTAGGGATTCATAGAATACCTAATATAAATTGATAATGGACTCATATTTGGACTGTATTTGTTGTGTAGATCATGTTTGCAGGTTCAATTTGAAGAAATTTCACTCGTATGATGATGTATGTGATTCGCAGGTTTGAATGGCATGAAAATTCGTAAGGGTTTTCCCAGAAAAATTCGCAGGAAAACCTACGAATTTGAGGTTGAAGACGAAGTTGGTTTGGCGCAAATTCTGTATTTGAAATTTTGTTTTAAAATATTATCTTATTATTCTGGATATTTATCACCACATGGTGTGTGGTCCAGTGGAAAGTGGCGTGTGTGTTTGGCTGCAAGACCTGTGTTCGAATCCTGTCTTGTACCATTATTTTTCTATTTTTTCCAGGTTAACTATGAAGCATAATATATTATGTTCAATTGCCATTCTACTATCAGATGGGCTCTTCCAGCCGGGTGGTGATGCGTGCGCTTGGGTGTTTAAAGGTCCTGGGTTCAATCCTCCCCCCAGGCCTTTTGTTTCTTTTATTTTTCCTGGATTTTTGTGACAAAGGACAAAACCAATAGAACTCACTTCCTTGCTGCCTGCGTGCTGATGGCCAAGTGGTATGCCTTGTTGATGGTAAACCTGGTGACCTGGGTTCAAATCCCAGCCAGGTATGTTTTGCTTTTTATTTTATCTATTTGTTTCTTCTTATTTTTTTGATTTATATTTTATTAATAAACATATATGTAATTAAATTATAAATATTTGTATATTATATTATAAACCCTAAAAATATTTTCTAAATGAACCCTAATTTTGTAAAACCTAATTTTATTTTCTAAATAATTTTTTATTTTCTAATTCTTAATATAATTATTATGTATATATTTATTTAATATAACTTTTGTAAATATAATGATTAATAAAATTAAAACTTGTGAATATAATACTTAATATAAAATTTTGTAAATATAATATTTAAAATTTATTTTCTTATACATAATATGTACATATTTTTTTCTTTTAATTTGTTTATAACCTAAATTATATGTAAATAATTTTTAATATGTGTTTAGAAACAATTAAACCTATAATAATTTAATTTTGTAATTATAAATAATTTAATAATTTGTACATAAATTAAAATATTACCATAATCCTTTAATTGTTCATATTTTTTTTAAAAAATCTCTATTGAAAATTTAATTTTGTGTTTATTATTTTCATTATGTTATTATAATATTTTTGCTAATTTTATTTATTTTAATTATTGTTATTATTACTAACCATATTATTACTAATATTTTTGCTTATTATTATTTCACTAACCTTTTTTTTAATTTTTTATTATTATTACTAACCCCTATTATTGCTTATTTATTTATTTTTACTTATTTATTTATATTTTGCTTATATATTTATTTTTTGCTATTTATTTTTAATTGCTTATTTATTATGTAATTGCTCCTTGGTGTAAATTTTGTAATATTTAATTTATTTAATTTTATGCTATGGTTAGTAATTTAGGGAGTGTAAACATGTATTCAATTTAAAATAAAATTTAGATCACTTTAATTATAAGATAAATATAAAATCAAACACTCACACACGTAAGTCGATTTTTAATCGCCATCTCACTTTCTAAGGCTATCCCTCAATGTTGCCTAATCATAAGGTCAAGTGGGGTGTATAAAGCAAGTCCCTTAAAAGAAAAATCATCAAGTCCCTAATGGTTGCCTTTAAAGATCAAGTCCCTTTTCGAATAATGATGATAGTCCCTCCTAAATGCTTAATACACCTCACAGTTGCCTTCATAAACAGATGTCCCTCACATGTCCCTTACATCCAAGGTAATGACTACCTATTCCTTAATAATAGGGATAGTCTTACCACTTAAAGGATAAAGAACAGAAAAGACTTAAACTTTAGGGTAGGTATCTCATAGTTGCTTGCTCACTTCATTCAAAATTTTCAAACACTTTACAAATTTCAAACAAATTTTCAAACACAAGTTTTTACGCATCCGTACATGGATCATTATTAACTCTTATGAAAATTTTCTATTCACACACTTCACATTTTCAAAAACAATTCAAAAGTGAGCTAAGTAACTAAGAGCCCATGGATAACCATGGATGTAAAGGGTGCTAACACCTTCCCTTTACATAACCTACCCCCCGGACCCAAAATCTTTTAAAAAGGTCTTTCCTGTTCTTTTATGCCTTTCCTTTGGATAAAATAAAAGTCGGTGGCGACTCTTGCTATCCGCAACATAACTAAAGTCAGTTCTCCCACCGTGTTACAGAACTGGCGACTCTGCTGGGGATTTAAATTTAAGAGGGGTACCCTTAGGAATTAGATCACTTTAAATTGTTTGCCTTGTTTGCTTTATATTATCTTGTTGGGGTGCTCTTATGTGTGAAAGGTCCTAACCCGGATCTAGTGTACCTTAGGTAAATGGCAATAGACCAAGGAAACTGTACGACGTATATCGATATGGTTGATCTGGTGGCCATAGTTAGTGCGACTTCTTGGTTGGTGCTTATGTTCCTTAAGTCAAGTTGAGGATAATATGAGGCTGCCATATGTTGTCAATGCACTAACTAACTTTTAGAACCCTAGTTATCCCATCTTGGCCTTTAGAAAGTAGTGAGGTAACCGGCTTTGGTGCAGACTGAAGTTGGTTGACACTCGATACTACGCTCATTGAGATCTTAAACTTGGAGGGTTTTGGTTGGCAAGTAAGTTGCCTTCTGAACAACCACCCTTGTGAAGGATCAATGATATTGAGATCCCTTAGAACCTGGTTACTTTTGTAGGACAGGATGAACCAACTAACTTCAGGGGAGGGTACTTACCTTTAAACCTCATGCAAGCCTTCAAACCTAGGGCTATGGTGTGACTTGTTTGTGTGTGCCACATGTTTGTGATTGAACATAACATCATGACATCATCATGCATCATAAGCATAGCATTTTCACTAACCATTTCAAGGACCAAAGGATTTATCTTTGTTCTTTGTTGCAGGTCATGGCTTCTGCTCGTAGAAACACCATCAGGATCAACTTTGTGGGCATACCTGCTAAGCTTAAAGAGTTGGTTTCTCAAGTGTCTGATCATTCCCAGTTCATCAAGAGACATGGTCACCTATTGGATCTAGTCACTTCAGGGTTCAATGAAGACATGATGAGTGTCCTGTTTCAGTTCTTTGACCCTAAGCACCATTGCTTTACATTCCCTGACTATCAGCTGGTTCCAACCATGAAGGAGTTCTCTAAACTTCTGGGTATACCTGTTATTGATCAAAGACCCTTCACAGGCTTGGAGAAGGAGCTTAAACCAGAGGTTATTGCTGCATCTCTACACCTGAAGAAGTCTGACATTGTTCTAGAAACGAGAAGCGGAGTCAAGGGTATTCTTGCCAAGGTGTTGATAGAGAAAGCTCAGGTGTTCTTGAAGGCCATGAGCTATGATGCTTTTGAGGAGATCTTAGCCTTGCTGATATATGGCTTAGTATTGTTCCCCAATCCAGATCAGTTCATAGATGTTCATTCCATCAACATTTTCCTGAGTCACAATCCAGTGCCTACATTTCTTGGAGACATCCTGCATTCTCTTCACACTCGTACTACAAGGGCAAGAGGAACTTTGATGTGCTGCATACCTTTGCTTTCTAGGTGGTTTATTTCTCACCTTCCTCGCTCAGTAATGAAGAATGAGCAAGGGTTCAGATGGTCCAAAAGAATTATGTCACTTTCTCATTCAGACATCCATTGGTGCTCCAGATCTATGGAGAATGTCACAATCATTGACCGTTGTGGGGAGTTCCCTAATGTGCCACTTCTAGGCATAAGAGGAGGCATCACCTACAACCCCTCTCTAGCTTTACGACAGTTTGGTTACGCTCGGAGTGATGGTCCACATGACATGTTGATTCAGGGCATTGTATTTGACTACGACAACGATCATTAGGGTTACCGTCAGAGATTCATACGAGCCTGGGGAAAAGTAAACAGGGTTGACAGCAAGACACTGGAGCCTAAGTACACTATTCCTATGGAAGCTTATCTCAGATGGGTACGATCTCGTGCTCAGACCCTCATGATGCCATATCCTTCCGTCCTACCAGTTACCATGGAACCTATTGCTGAAGGAGACACAGCTTATACCATCCTTCACCCAGACATGCCTACTGATATGGAAGACTTGCAGAGATCCTGGATCCAGTTGAAGGAGCAAAGGGACACTTTCGAGGCTCATTACAAAGCAAGCCAAGAAAGAATCCTGGAACTAACAAAGCAACTTCACGAGGAGCGGAACCTCAACTCATACCTCAACACAAAGAGGAAACGTCCATGGGAGACTTAAAACCCCATCTTTTGTACTTATTTTATTTCATTTTTTGTAAGCCTAAAAGGCAAAACAAATTTATTACTAATAAAAGTTTACCTTCTTGTTTGTTTAAGCAAATTTAAATCCTGCGGTCCTTGAAAACATTGCATATGCATTCCCATACCATTTCATGGCATCACAGGTTTATAATTGTGCACAGGTTTCTCATCTTCTCGCTGTTTATTTCAGCAATGGCTCTTGAACAATCAGTTAAGGATCTCCAGGCACAAAATGCACAGTTCCAAGAGCTAATCTTGAACCTGTCCAAGGGGCAGGATGAATTGAAGGCACTGCTGGCCAAGAAGACTAAGAAGACTAGAAGGTCTGCTGGTTTGATCAACATGGGAAGAAGGTTCAAAGGTCTTGCCAAGACCAAAGAACCAGCTGAGGACTATGAATCTGAGGAATCTGAAAAAGAGGGAGGCAGTTTCCACAACACTATGGGGGACTCTGATTCTGAGGCTAATTACTTCCATGAGCCTAACGAAGACAAATTCAAGATGCTGGTGGATAGGATGGATGCCATGGAGTTGTAGAAGTCATCTGGGCTGGATTTTGAGGATTTGAGTCTGATATCTGGGGTAGTCATACCCATTGGGTTCAAGGTTCCTACGTTTGTTGTCTATGATGGGGTCTCTTGTCCCAAGCTGCATCTGAGGTCCTATGTCAGAAGAATTCAACCTCACACTGCGGATAAGAAATTGTGGATCCATTTTTTTCAAGAGAGCTTATCTGGAGCTCAGCTGGAGTGGTATTATCAGTTGGAGAGTGCCAATATCAGAGACTGGAATGATCTTGCCGAAGCTTTCTATAAGCAGTATCAATACAATGCTGACTTAGCCCCCACTCGCATGCAACTTCAGAGCATGTCTATGGGTGCCAAAGAAAGTTTTAAAGAGTATGCTCAGAAGTGGAGAGATTTAGCTGGAAGATTTCAACCCCCTTTAACTGACAGGGAATTGGTTGATATGTTCATGTGTACGCTGAATGGCCCGTTCTACAGTCATCTCATTGGAAGCTCATCATCTGGCTTCACTGAGTTGATCATGACAGGAGAGCGAGTAGAAAATGGTATAAAGAATGGTAAGATCCAAGTGGGTACTTCTTCATCAGGTGCTGCAAAGAAGCCTCCCACTGGGAAGAAAGAATCCAATGCTGTTTATGGTCAACCTGATCGTAACAGAAGACATCAGTCTGTTAGTGCAGTCCATATTTCAAATCCAACTCCTGCAACAACAGAGCAGCCACATGGCAACCAACAGAGGGCTAGAAGGCAGTTCACGAAGATCAACATGTCAATGGCTCAGGCATTGCAACATTTGTTGAAGGCTGAACTTATTACTTTGAAAGAGGCTCCTCAGAACCCTAATGTTACCTCTCCCAGGTACAATCCCAATGCACGATGTGCATACCATTCAAACTGTCAGGGACATGATACTAATAACTGCTGGATCTTGAAGAATAAAATTCAAGATATGATTGATGCTGGAGAAATTGAGTTTGATCCTCCAGGTACTCCCAATGTGATTACTGCTCCAATGCCAAACCACGAGAAGGCTGTCAATGCCATTGAGGAAGATCTGCATATCCATTCAGTTGATGAATTGACCACACCATTGTCTGTCATCAGAAAGAAGTTGGTACAAGCTGGGTTCTTTCCGGGTTGTCGTGAAGATTGTGTTTATTGTGAGTATAATCCAGAGAAGTGCTTCAGATTGAAAGATGGAATTCAGCGTCTCATGGATAAGTATACTATAGTGTTTGAAAGAAGACCGTCTTCTGTGGAGAGTATGGTAGATCATATTACGCAGGGTAAGAAGATTGAAGAGGTTGACATGGTTGACAAAGTACCAATAAGAATCACTTCAAAGGGCCCCATTAAAATCACTCATCAGGGTCCAATCAAAATTACTGCTGAAGGTCCCGTGAAAGTTGTTGCTGAAGCCAGAGTAGCTCCGGTGGTCATTACTACTCCTGGTCCTATCCCGTATACGTCTGACAAAGCTGTGCCTTGGCATTATGGATCTGATGTTTACATCCATGGTGTTAAGCAAGAGCCTGTAGCTGATGTGCCTGTTGATGTTGACAATATTGCTGGATCTAGTAAGATCACACGTAGTGGAAGAGTCTTCTCTCCTCCAGTTACTTCCAAGAATGCAGTTACTCCTGCTGCTACTTCCACCACTGATGCTCGGGGCAAAGGTCCTGTTATTGAGCCTGTATCTACTGATGTGCCAGCTGCTGATGATCTCTCTAAGCAGATGGAAGAAGTATTGAAAATCATTCGCAAGAGTGATTATGACATTGTTGATCAGTTGGGGCATACTCCCTCGAAGATTTCTATGCTATCCTTGTTGTTATGTTCTGAGGCTCATGCCAAGTCCTTGATCAAGTTTCTGAAGACTGCTCATGTACCCAGTGCAATTTCTGTTGACCAAT
This sequence comes from Lathyrus aphaca, assembly GCA_963966055.1. Lineage (NCBI taxonomy): Eukaryota > Viridiplantae > Streptophyta > Magnoliopsida > Fabales > Fabaceae > Lathyrus > Lathyrus aphaca. The sequence goes on along the minus strand of OZ014523.1, from coordinate 60,627,328 downwards.
TTGAGAACTGTGTTGCCCACCTGACCTATGACAATGGGTTAGGATTTTCTGATGCTGATTTGACCCCTGCCAAGAGAGATCATAACCGGGCCTTGCACGTTTCAATTGAATGCAGGGGCACTACCTTGTCACATGTGCTGATAGACAATGGTTCCTCTTTGAATGTGTTGCCTAAGGAAGTCCTGAACAAGTTAAGTCCTGAAGATGCTGTGCTGAAGCCCAGTAATATTGTGGTAAAGGCTTTTGATGGTTCTAGAAGAGTAGTACATGGGGAAATTGATCTTCCAATCAAAGTTGGCTCCCAGGTGTTTACTGCTACATTTTTTGTGATGGATATTCGTCCTTCGTACTCTTGTCTGCTTGGTCGTCCCTGGATCCATGAGGCAGGTGCTGTGACCTCTACATTGCACCAAAAGTTGAGATATCCGGTGGATGGAAAGGTTGTTACTGTCTATGGAGAAGAAGAATACTTTGTCAGCCATGTGAATACCTTCAAGTATCTGGAAATGGAAGGTGAATACATTGAAACTCCGTGTCAGACGTTTGAAGTAGTTCCTTGGGTTGTTAATGATTATGTAGCTCCTCCTGTTGTGAAGAAAGTTCCTGTGGTCACCAGAAAACCTCCAACAATGGCAATGGCTTCCCTCAATGATGCTAGAGCTGTGGTGGATGAAGGTGGTTGTACTATTTGGGGTCAGCTTCCTGATATTCCATACAAGTCTGACAAGTTTGGTTTGGGTTTCACTGCAGAGTCCCAGAAGGCTGTTCGTCGTGCTCGTGCTGTTCGTATCACCAATCAAGGGGTTATGAAAGACCAGATCAATGCTGTGGGAGATCAAGATGAAGACTACAACTTGGATGCGTGGATTTTTCCTACTGTGGGTGCTGGACTCAATAATTGGAAAGCTGAAGATGTTATCCCTATCTCCTTTAGTCAGGAGTAAATACTATTACTGTGTTGTTATATTTTAAATTTGTAGTTTCTTGAACAATAAAACTTTCAAGCCTTGTGCCTTACCCGGGGCATAATGGTGTGCTTGTTACGGGCTGTCATTTCATTTGCATATTTCATTCAATAAAATCAGTGGACGTTTTGTTTTCGTAAATATTGTGTTCCTTGTCTTTCTTTTCTTTTATTTTTGTTTTATCAGCTATGTGTTCTTACACACACCCACATCACTAAAATGCAGATCCTCATCCACTCTGGATCCTGTTGATAACAGTTCTACTATTGCCAATTATAATTTCGAGAATCCGATCTATCAAACTGAAGACGGAAATGAGGACGATTGTGAAATACCTGTAGAGCTTGCTAGGTTATTACAACAAGAAGAGAAAGCTATACAGCCACATGAAGAGCCAGTCGAAGTTGTGAATCTGGGAACTGAAGAAAACAGGAAAGAGGTCAAGATAGGGGCTGATTTAGAGGACAGTGTCAAGAGCAGATTAATTCAGATGTTACGTGACTATGTGGAGATCTTTGCTTGGTCTTATGAAGATATGCCAGGGTTGGATACAGACATTGTGGTTCATCGTTTGCCAGTGAAAGAAGATTGTCGTCCAAAGAAGCAGAAGGTTCGTCGTATGCATCCTAAAATGTCAGAAAAGATCAAGACAGAGGTAATGAAACAGTTCAATGCAGGGTTCTTAGCAGTGACTTCTTATCCTCAGTGGGTTGCAAATGTGGTACCAGTTCCTAAGAAAGATGGTAAGGTATGTATGTGCGTGGACTACAAAGATTTGAACAAAGCTAGCCCCAAAGATGACTTTCCACTCCCTCATATTGATATTCTGGTAGACAACACTGCTCAGCATAAGGTATTCTCTTTTATGGATGGTTTCTCTGGTTACAATCAGATCAAGATGGCACCTGAAGATATGGAGAAGACAACATTTGTTACACAGTGGGGCACCTTTTGCTATAAGGTAATGCCATTTGGTTTGAAGAATGCAGGGGCAACATATCAGCGTGCTATGGTGGCTTTGTTTCATGATATGATTCATCATGAGATAGAGGTATATGTAGATGATATGATAGCCAGGTCTCAGAATGAAGAGCAACATCTTGATCATCTGCACAAGTTGTTTGAGAGGTTGAAGAAATACAAGTTGAGGTTGAACCCAAACAAGTGTACTTTTGGAGTTAGATCTGGTAAACTCCTGGGTTTCATTGTCAGTGGAAAAGGTATTGAAGTGGATCCTGCAAAAGTAAAAGCTATACAAGAGATGCCAGCTCCCCGTACTGAGAAGGAGGTTAGAGGTTTCTTGGGACGATTGAACTACATTGCAAGATTTATTTCCCAGTTAACTGCCATCTGTGAGCCAATCTTCAAGTTGTTGAAGAAAGATCAGGTGATGGAATGGAATGATGAGTGCCAGACTGCCTTTGATGAAATCAAGAGATATCTGCTAGAACCTCCAATTTTGAGGCCACCAGTTGATGGAAGACCCTTGATTATGTACTTAACAGTGTTAGACAACTCAATGGGGTGTGTATTGGGGCAACATGACGAGTCTGGTCGAAAAGAGCAGGCAATATACTACCTTAGCAAAAAGTTTACCGACTGTGAAACAAGATACTCACTGCTCGAGAAAACTTGCTGCGCTTTGGCATGGGCTGCTCGCCGACTAAGACAGTATATGTTGACTCATACTACCTTATTGATTTCGAAGATGGATCCAATCAAGTATATATTTGAGAAACCTGCTCTCTCCGGAAGAATTGCAAGATGGCAAATGATCTTGACAGAGTATGACATACAGTATACTACTCAGAAGGCCATTAAAGGAAGTGTTGTTGCTGATCATTTAGCTCATCAAGCAGTGGATGATTATCAGTCAATGAGTTTTGAGTTCCCTGATGAAGACATTATGATTATTACCAAAGAACCTGGACAATATGACGGACCTGAACAAGGATCCCGATGGACTATGGTTTTTGATGGTGCCTCTAATGCACTTGGTAATGGTGTTGGTGTTGTGATTAGTTCCCCTGAAGGTTGTCATACCCCGATTACTGCCAGACTTTGTTTCTATTGTACCAATAACATGGCTGAGTATGAGGCATGTATCCTGGGTATTAAAGCTGCTATTGATATGAAGATTCGGTTCCTTGATGTGTATGGAGATTCAGCCCTGGTAATAAGCCAGATTAAAGGAGACTGGGATACCAAGCATGATAACCTCATTCCTTACAGAGAGCATGTGTTGTCTTTGATCCCACATTTTAAAGAGATTACCTTTGGACATATTCCACGAAGAGAGAATCAGTTGGCAGATGCATTAGCTACCATGGCATCTATGTTTGAGATCAGCTGGGATGATGAAGCTCCCAAGATTACTATTGATAGATTTGAAAAGCCTGCATACTGCAATGAGATTGACACTGAAGGGGCAGAGGAGAAGCCTTGGTTCTATGAAGTGAAAAAATATCTCGAAGCTCAGGAGTTCCCTGAAGGGGCATCTGTCAAAGATAGGAAGTTTCTAAGAAGGTTTTCTGCTAAGTTCTTTTTGAGTAATGGCATTTTGTACAAGCGCAATCATGATTCAACTTTGCTTCGTTGTGTGGATAAGAAGGAAGCAACTGAGATTATGGAAGATATGCATGATGGGATCTTTGGCACTCATTCTAGTGGTCATACTATGGCAAAGAAGATATTGAGAGCAGGTTACTACTGGTCTACCATGGAAGCTGACTGCTATCAACACTCCAGAACATGTCACAAGTGTCAAATTTATGCTGATAAAGTCCATGTACCTCCATCACCATTGAATGTGTTGACTGCTCCTTGGCCCTTTGCCATGTGGGGCATTGATATGATTGGTGAGATCAAGCCTACTGCGTCTAATGGACATCGTTTCATCCTGGTTGCTATTGATTACTTCACGAAGTGGGTGGAGGCAGCTTCATTTGCATCTGTTACTAAGAATGTCGTGGCTCGATTCATTAAGAATAATCTCATATGTAGGTATGGCATCCCTGAGAGGATTATCACTGACAATGGCTCTAATCTGAACAACACTATGATTACTGATCTCTGCACGCAGTTCAAGATTAAGCATCACAACTCTTCTCCGTATCGTCCAAAGATGAATGGGGCAGTTGAAGCTGCTAATAAGAACATTAAGAAGATTGTACAGAAGATGACTGTTACTTATAAGGATTGGCATGAGATGTTACCGTTTGTTCTTCATGGTTATCGTACCACGGTACGTACTTCAACAGGGGCAACCCCATTCTCCTTGGTCTATGGTATGGAAGCAGTTCTGCCCATTGAAGTTCAGATTCCCTCCTTAAGAATTATGAAGGATGCAGGCTTGGATGAAGATGAGTGGATTTAGACACGACTGGACCAGTTAAATTTGATTGATGAGAAGAGGCTAGCAGCAGTTTGTCATGGCCAGATGTACCAGAAACGAATGATCAAAGCTTTTAACAAGAAGGTTAGGCCAAAGGTATATCAGGCTGGTGACTTGGTAATCAAGCGTATCATATTACCACAGGGTGATCCTAGGGGCAAGTGGACTCCAACATATGAAGGACCATTTGTAGTCAAGACAGTGTTCTCAGGAGGTGCCATGATACTGACTACAATGGATGGTGAAGACTTCCCACAGCCTGTAAACGCAGACATAGTTAAAAAATACTACGCATAAAAAGAGACCCGCTAGGTTGACAGGCCTAGGCAAAAATAAGGGCATCCCGGCAAACCAAAAGGGTTTGGGCAAAAATTAGGGATATATATAAAAAGATGTACACCCGGCAAGTCGAAAACCTGAAAAGGCGGCTTGGGCAAAAAAGGGTATCCCGGTGGATTGAAAACCTGAAAGGGCAATCCAGGCAAAAGTTAGGGATTAAAGCGTATGACTATGTCTCGTTTGGATCACCCATGAAACTGCAACCAGTTGTACTACTTACTCAAGTTCGAACAGATAAAGCTCAATCCAGTCGTTTCCGTCTGAACAGCAGAAGATGAGATACTTGAAGATAATGGCAATAGTAGAATTGAAACTCAATAGGATTGTTTCCCACATAGCTGATTTTCTCTGTTTTGTAAAAAAAAAAAAACTTTATGACAAAATCCTCTTACTAGGGTTTATGTCTCCTTGTACAAACTTACCCGTGTATGGGTCACTTTTTGATATAAATAAATTCCATCTTTTGAATCCAGATTTACTTTTACCCTATTTACATAAGCGAAGCGTCCATTGGTTGTGTTTGAATGTATGTATGCTTTTTAACATGATTGATGTTTACCAGAAATGCATGAAAATGCAGTAATAGTATTTACTAAGGACGAACGAGGGAAGGATTTCAACGAAGCTTCGCCGGTTTATCTTTACAAAAAAAAAAAAAAAAAAACTACAAAAACCCTCAGTAGGACGAATCCATCTTCATAAAGTCTTATCTCCCCTGGAATTTATATCCATCTCTTTTATCCTCATACGGATATTCGGGAATTTACTTTCCAATAAGGGTACGACGAACAAAGACGGGAAGTTATATCTACCCTACTATCAAACGAAGACAAAGGTTATATATACCTTGCTATCCCCAGCAGACGGGAGGTTATATATACCTTGCTATCCCCAGCATATGGAAGGTTATGTATAATATATTCTTCAACAACGAATCGGGATTTATTTTCCCTGGCCAGCAGTTGTTATACAAAGACATCCAGACTCTTCCGGCAGTATCATATCATACATACATCATTTACATCATACCATAACATACATATCCATAAATACATAATACATTTACTTAGGTGCATCATACTATGCATGCATACATATAACATAAACTAACATTCTCTTTGCAGGATAGTTACATGCAGATAAAACAGCATCAACAATTTACAACAGGTCAGAAATGATCCATACACTACTCAAGATGTCCTCGAATAGCAGGCAAACGGTCTGAAAAAAGATCCATTCCCTGGTTCAAGATATCTTTCAGAAGAACAAATCCTGACGTTCTTTTGACCCTTAAGAGCAAATCCTGACGCTCTTTTGGCCCCTTGTTCAAGATACTTTTTCAGAGGAACAAATCCTGGCGTTCTTTTGACCCTTAAGAGCAAATCCTGACGCTCTTTTGGCCCCTTGCTCAATACTTTTTCAGAAGAACAAATCCTGACGTTCTTTTGACCCTTAAGAGCAAATCCTGACGCTCTTTTGGCCTCTTGTTCAAGACATCTTTCAGAAGAACAAATCCTGACGTTCTTTTGACCCTTAAGAACAAATCCTGGCGTTCTTTTGGCCCTTGGAGAATAGGCAAATGGTCTGTACAAAGATCCATTCCCTAATCCAAAACATTTCCAGAAGAGATAATCATCACAAGATTTATTTCTACTGGTCCATCCAACAACTCAAATCATGTTGCATAAATGATTCAGAGACGGCCTATACAAAGACCTAGTACTGATATCCAGTATCAACATAAAGACATCATCATATTCTGATACTTTAGATGGCATCTCTAAGCCCATCTCCAGTTCTTCTAAGTGGCATCTTTAAGCCCACTCAAGCATATACAACCAAACATCAATATCATGCTATGCACTGGTGAGTGCAAATTTTTGGGCTTTTGTGTTCAATCCCCTTCAACCTTCCAGGTCACGACTGGCAAACATACCAATCTAACCCCTCAGGTTTCAGAAAATTGAACAGGGGCAGCTGTTGCACCCCAAAATTTGCCCTCACAATACAAGACTTTGTGTTCTAAGAAGGTTCACAAGGTTCACAAGTTTCTCAACATTTACAAAACCTTTCATGAGGTTCATGAAGTCTACAAGTTACTTCTTGAAGGTTCACAAGGTTCACAAGTTTCTCAAACATTTACAAGACCTTTCATGAGGTTCATGAAGTCTACAAGTTACTTCTTGAAGGTTCACAAGGTTCACAAGATTCACAATGTTTACATAACCTTTCATGAGGTTCATGAAGTCTACAAGTCACTTTATGAGGTTCACAAGCTTCACAATACCTCCCATGAGGTTCACAAGACATTTTATGATGGTTCACAAGGTTCACAAGGTTCACAATTGGTCAGAAGAGTTGACAATTCCCTCAGACAATGCACCTCCTAAGCAGTGCATCCAAAACTAGGGTTTTGACTTTAATCAGGCTAAATGAACTTCCAAGACTTCAAGTGAGCTTCATAACATCTTATATGTGTTTAAGAACCCTTATGACAAGTTTCAAGACTTTTCTCAGAAGTTTGCTCAGTCAGATGATCAGATAAGTCAAAACCAGTCAATGCAGTTAAAAAGTCAAACCGAGGTCAACTGTGGTCAAACCAAAGTCAAACTTCATGATTTTTTGCCAACATCAAGTATATGAAGTAAAATTCATCATTTGATCAAGGGTTGATCATGATTCATCAAGAAGATTCCAGATCATCAAGAATCAGGAGTTTCTAAATTAGGGTTTCCTCAGTAAAAGTCAACTGAACTTTGACCAGCCATAACTTTCACATACTTCATCACTAAGTCTCCATCCAAAGCTCATTTTGAAGGAAATTGAATTCTCTACAACTTTGTGTCTCACAAGCCAAGCCCAAAAATGCTTCATTTGGAAGGTATGAACTAAGACATTATAGGTCATTTCAAAAGTCAACAAAAAGTCAACAACTTCAAAAGGGCATAACTTGAGATTGGTAAATGATATGGACATGAAACCAGTGGGGTTGTTTATAGGACTCTTCAAGCTTTCTAAAATGTCCAAGAATGCCCTCATAGCATTAAAATTGAAGGATATGTGCCCTTGCAAAGTTGGGAAATTTTGAGTTGGTTTATGATGAAAAAGGAGGTCTAGAACCAATTTCTTCCAAATGGGCTTGTCAAATTATGATCCAATCCATACACTAGCATCATGCACGACCCAAATGATTAAAAATCAGAATTTTTATTATTTTATTTTTATTTATTTTGATTTAATTCATAAAAAATCATTTTAAATAAAAATAAAATATGAAAATGCAATATTTGATGGAGATTGAGCTTCTAGAATATCTTCAATGCTGATTGGAATTGAAAGGGAAGGAAATCATAAGATTGATCCAAAAATAGCAAGCCTTCATACACAAATATTTGAATTTTAAGACATGATCAATTTCAATCTTTTTGAGTCAAAATTTCCATACAACCATTCAATATTATGACCTAAATTCATTCACATATAAATACTAAACTCAACCCCATTGCATTGATACGAATTTTCTGCCTCCAAGGTAAGCTTCACAAATTGAAAAATCCTCCAAAAACTCACATTCAGATTTTGAATTCCAGGGCTTTAGAAGGTAAAACAAGGACATGGCAAGCTTCATTAGACATCACTGATCATAAACCAATACTTATATGCATCCCATATATGCCATAATGCTCTACCCGAATCAAACTTTGTCTTGAAATTCAATTTTTTGAATTCGATAATATATGCATTATAAATTGTTTTTGATGACTGATATGTGTTTGTTGTGATGCCTAGAACGATTCTGGACAAAAAGATTGGAGTTTCATGACCTAAATAGCAATCGGCCATTATTAGGGTTAAAGCTTCAAAATTAGGGATTCATAGAATACCTAATATAAATTGATAATGGACTCATATTTGGACTGTATTTGTTGTGTAGATCATGTTTGCAGGTTCAATTTGAAGAAATTTCACTCGTATGATGATGTATGTGATTCGCAGGTTTGAATGGCATGAAAATTCGTAAGGGTTTTCCCAGAAAAATTCGCAGGAAAACCTACGAATTTGAGGTTGAAGACGAAGTTGGTTTGGCGCGAATTCTGTATTTGAAATTTTGTTTTAAATTATTATCTTATTATTCTGGATATTTATCACCACATGGTGTGTGGTCCAGTGGAAAGTGGCGTGTGTGTTTGGCTGCAAGACCTGTGTTCGAATCCTGTCTTGTACCATTATTTTTCTATTTTTTCCAGGTTAACTATGAAGCATAATATATTATGTTCAATTGCCATTCTACTATCAGATGGGCTCTTCCAGCCGGGTGGTGATGCGTGCGCTTGGGTGTTTAAAGGTCCTGGGTTCAATCCTCCCCCCAGGCCTTTTGTTTCTTTTATTTTTCCTGGATTTTTGTGACAAAGGACAAAACCAATAGAACTCACTTCCTTGCTGCCTGCGTGCTGATGGCCAAGTGGTATGCCTTGTTGATGGTAAACCTGGTGACCTGGGTTCAAATCCCAGCCAGGTATGTTTTGCTTTTTATTTTATCTATTTGTTTCTTCTTATTTTTTTGATTTATATTTTATTAATAAACATATATGTAATTAAATTATAAATATTTGTATATTATATTATAAACCCTAAAAATATTTTCTAAATGAACCCTAATTTTGTAAAACCTAATTTTATTTTCTAAATAATTTTTTATTTTCTAATTCTTAATATAATTATTATGTATATATTTATTTAATATAACTTTTGTAAATATAATGATTAATAAAATTAAAACTTGTGAATATAATACTTAATATAAAATTTTGTAAATATAATATTTAAAATTTATTTTCTTATACATAATATGTACATATTTTTTTCTTTTAATTTGTTTATAACCTAAATTATATGTAAATAATTTTTAATATGTGTTTAGAAACAATTAAACCTATAATAATTTAATTTTGTAATTATAAATAATTTAATAATTTGTACATAAATTAAAATATTACCATAATCCTTTAATTGTTCATATTTTTTTTAAAAAATCTCTATTGAAAATTTAATTTTGTGTTTATTATTTTCATTATGTTATTATAATATTTTTGCTAATTTTATTTATTTTAATTATTGTTATTATTACTAACCATATTATTACTAATATTTTTGCTTATTATTATTTCACTAACCTTTTTTTTAATTTTTTATTATTATTACTAACCCCTATTATTGCTTATTTATTTATTTTTACTTATTTATTTATATTTTGCTTATATATTTATTTTTTGCTATTTATTTTTAATTGCTTATTTATTATGTAATTGCTCCTTGGTGTAAATTTTGTAATATTTAATTTATTTAATTTTATGCTATGGTTAGTAATTTAGGGAGTGTAAACATGTATTCAATTTAAAATAAAATTTAGATCACTTTAATTATAAGATAAATATAAAATCAAACACTCACACACGTAAGTCGATTTTTAATCGCCATCTCACTTTCTAAGGCTATCCCTCAATGTTGCCTAATCATAAGGTCAAGTGGGGTGTATAAAGCAAGTCCCTTAAAAGAAAAATCATCAAGTCCCTAATGGTTGCCTTTAAAGATCAAGTCCCTTTTCGAATAATGATGATAGTCCCTCCTAAATGCTTAATACACCTCACAGTTGCCTTCATAAACAGATGTCCCTCACATGTCCCTTACATCCAAGGTAATGACTACCTATTCCTTAATAATAGGGATAGTCTTACCACTTAAAGGATAAAGAACAGAAAAGACTTAAACTTTAGGGTAGGTATCTCATAGTTGCTTGCTCACTTCATTCAAAATTTTCAAACACTTTACAAATTTCAAACAAATTTTCAAACACAAGTTTTTACGCATCCGTACATGGATCATTATTAACTCTTATGAAAATTTTCTATTCACACACTTCACATTTTCAAAAACAATTCAAAAGTGAGCTAAGTAACTAAGAGCCCATGGATAACCATGGATGTAAAGGGTGCTAACACCTTCCCTTTACATAACCTACCCCCCGGACCCAAAATCTTTTAAAAAGGTCTTTCCTGTTCTTTTATGCCTTTCCTTTGGATAAAATAAAAGTCGGTGGCGACTCTTGCTATCCGCAACATAACTAAAGTCAGTTCTCCCACCGTGTTACACATATGCCTACCATAATGTATCAAATCGATACAATGAGAGACTTACAAGTCCTACCGAGTATGCGACTCTCAAAACCCTAATCCTTATTTTCTTTCTAAGAACTAGGTTACAAAAGATATTAAAATATTAAAGGTATATTAAACCCTATGTCTAAGTCTCCTTAAATATCCTTCAGCTTCTCCATGGGATTCGTATCTTTGATCCTTGATCCACTCCTGAACTCGTCTAGAATCTTGGACAAGATTTGAAATAGATTTAAACTAATATGTTACACCAGGCCAGGATGTCAAATCTTCACGTTAGGACATCTTCTTCGAAATCTTTGATCATGATCATATTTATTCATGTTGGCTCATTCCCAGATTTCTTTATCTTTCTTATTTATGTGTTTTACCAAAATTTAGTCAAACCACTGGAGCTTTTAGTTTTAACTTGGGGCCAATTTTAGACTGATCTTCACTGGAAATATGCATATATGCTAGACACCCAAAAATATTCAAATTACTCATATCAATGGGGTCACCTGTTCACACCTCATATGCAAAATTATCATCCAATGACGCCCGTGGTAATCTGTTGACTAGATAGCAAGCCATATTGAATGTTGTTTCCCAAAAAAAATTTGAAAGGCCATTATTCAACCGAAGGCACCTTGCCTTCTCCGTCAGGGTCTTGTTCATCCTATATGAAGCACATTCTTCCGTGTGTCTTCCTCACAAAAAATGCCTATGGATTCTATTCTCCTCACAAAATGCATGAACTTCTTGTCAATGTCTTTGGTTTTATTATCATATCACAAATACTTTATTTTTCTCCCTGTCTAGTTGTCAACCTCTTCCTTCCACAGTTTAAACTTGGAATAGACCTCAACTAGTAAATGTCACAAAGTATATGGAACCTCCAACCGAGGGTTCTTTTGTAGGCCCTAGACGTCATGATGGACATAATCTAAGATTCCTTTGATTTTGTATTTCCCAATCTTGAAATGAACTCTACATTATTTCCCAAGAACATAATACTTGCATAATCCAATTGTGTATTTGCAAACTCCCTTCAGCAAATTCCTCTTATGTAGTTCCATCATTCCATGTTCATTGAGATGACCCAAGCGCATGTGCCACAATTTGGTTGCATCATTATCAGTTTCAACAAATGCTACATCACTCATAATTGTGTCCCTCTAACAACTTATAAACGTCACATGCAGTCTACCTTGCCATCATCACTGTCATTGCACCTTTATCAACCCTAATGATGTCTCTATCTCCATCTGAACAGAATGAATAACCATTCGCTTGAAGAGTACCCATAGAAATCAAATTCTTCCTTAATTCTAGAACATAATGCACCTTGCTCAACATGCACACACCACCACCATCCAAATAAATTTTAATTTGCCTTTTTCCAATGATGGTACAAGTTTTATCATCACCTAAATAGATAAAACCAAAATCTCCTTATTTAAAAGAGTTGAACCATTCCCGATGTAGTGTCATATGGTAGGAGCATCCATAATCAATAAGCCATGCATCAATGCACTTTGTAGATGAAACACAAAGTAAATTCTCTTCACTACATGAACCATCAACCTAAACTACGTTCACTGAACTACGAATTGTCTGACTTGTTTGGATAATCCCTCTTCCAATGGATGATTTTCTTAAAACTATAACATTATTTTGTTTTTCTATCCTTGGATTTGAACCTATTTTTCTTTCTATAACTCACTGCTTTACCCTTGCCTCTGCCACAATCTTGACCTCTCTTCACAAACCAACATTCACCTAAACTTCCTCCACCTTCTTCTACAATGTGGGGAATGTTGTGCATGTTGAAAAAGGGTATAATAAATAGAGTCAAACATGATAGTTTCCTTTCCGTATGCGAGAATGGTCACTAAGTGATCATAAGAGTTCGGTAAATAGCAAGACAAAATAATGGCTTTATCCTCATTAACCCTTCCAAACCTGCAACCAACAAAAATAAGAAAGAGGACATAGGATCACCTTGTCTCAAATCCCTAAATTCTTGAAAGTCCACAACTGGACTTCCATTAACCATAACTCAGATAAAACTAGAAAAAACTATAGCTTCCATCCACGACATCCATTTAGATCCAAACCCTATTCTCCACACCACATACCTAAGATAATCCCACGAAACACAATTGTACGCCTTCTCGAAGCCCACCTTAACCAAAAGACATTCTTTCTTATATATCTTTTATCAAAATCAATTGGCTCATTGATCATTAAGACACTATCCAACATTTGTCTCCTTTGAATAAATGCAGTTTGACTTTGAGAAATAAACTTACATATGACTTTCTTCATTCTGGAAACCATGATTTTGGAAACAATTCTATATAAACACCCCACTAACACTACGCCAAAAATAGTTTTTCGCAACACTAAAAAGACATCGCTTTTATAAAAAAGCGTTGTTATAGGTCACTGGAAAATTCGCTAAAAAAAGTGCTCTCTAAAGGGTAACCTTAGACAACGTTTTTAGAAAGCACTTTCTATGATTACCCTTTAGAGAACGCTTTTCTTTAAAGCTCTTTCTAAGGTAATGTTTTAGAAAGCCCTTTATTTTAGTTTATTTGTCCAAAGATCTATAACAATGCTTTTTAACAAAAGCGACGTCTTTGTCTTTTGGCACAAATATACTAAAAAATATCAAGAATCATAAAATATGGCAAAATGAGGGTCGAACCCACGCCCTTTAGGTAAGGAAAGAAATTATATATTTTATTAATATATCAAATTATATTTAATATATATAAATCATATTAAATTAGAGATTCATGAGAGAAATCCTTCAATTAGATCAATTAGAGATTCCTATTCAGGTATGCATGGATTTATAACTTATGATTTATTTTAATATTTATCGAATATGTCATAATGCATATTATGGAGGAATTGTGTTTTAAGGTATATGATCTATAATATGGAGGAATTGTGTTTATCGAATATGTCATATTGCATATTATGGAGGAATTGTGTTTTATGTCATAATGCATATTTATCGTATTCTATGCATATTATCGGATACTAACTAATTAATGCATATTTTGTTTTGTAGTACTTTGAAGAATTTGCGTGTCCTCATTACACGGTCGCAAAAGTTGGTGAAATTATAGAGGAATTGTGCGAATATATTATAGAAAATATAATATTTTAAGGTATATAGGATTATGTAAATGAAATGGAATTATTTATTGTAAATGACTCATGGTATATGTAAATGTTTATATTGTGATTTCCGGTGATAAATACCGAGAATGTTGAAATGGTTTATATTGGTTTATAATGGATTGAAATAAAATGGTTTATATGTAAATTAAATGGTTTATATTGGTTTGTTTGGAATGGATTGAAATGATTTACAGGTTTATAATAATATGAATTTTCTGCATCAAAAAATTATACATGTTTCTGCATAAAAAATGGATAAAATGAGATTTTTTTAAAAAATTGTTAAATTATAAGTATACTTTAGAGAGCGCTTTTAAGAAAAAAAAGCTCTATAAAATCCACAAAAGAAAGAGCTTTCTACTAAAAGCGCTCTCTAAAATTATAGAAAAAATAAAATAAAAATTATAGGTATACTTTAGAGAGCGCTTTACAAAAGAGTTCTCTAAAGGGGGACCAAAGAAAACGCTTTTTGTTTAAAAGCCCTCTCTAAAGTAATGTAAAAAAAATTAATTTTTTCATATAAAAATACAATAGACAGCGCTTTACAAAAGAGCTCTCTAAAGGGGAACCAAAGAAAACGCTTTTTGTTTAAAAGCGCTCTCTAAAGTAATGTAAAAAAATTAATAATTTTTTTAAAAAATACAATAGACACCTTAGAGAGGGCTTTCTACGGTAAAAACGCTTTTAAAGGTCTACTTTAGAAAGCACTTTCACTTTAAAAGCGCTTTCTAAAGTAGATATTTAAAAGCGCTTTTTTCATAAATAAAAAAACATTGACTTTACCTACGACATCGCAACCTTTGACAACGCTTTAAAGCATTCTCTAAGGGCAAAAAAGTGTTATATTTGCCCTTTTTGTCGTAGTGTAAACAAATAGGCCTAAAGTCATCAATTCTTTGGGGTTGTCATCTTTAGGAATCAGATCTAGAAAAGAAACGGTAATGGCTTTAGGAAGCATAGCATTATCATAGAATTCCTACATAAACCTAACAATATCTTCCTTGAGAAAATCCCAACATATCTTGAAGAAGCCAAGATTATACCCATATGGTACAACATTTTTATCCATATCACTAAGCCACACTATTTAACTTCCTCCAACAAAAAAAGGAGCTTCTAAATTGGCCATATCACTTTCTAAAAGTTGATTGAACCTACACACCATCCAACCTAGGTCTTATCACAACATGTTCCTTGAATCAATTATGAAAATGCTTACTAATTTTCAATTTAACCTCGTCCACCTCAACAATCCTTCCTATCTCAGTATTATGACCCAATAGAGAATTCCTTCTAAATCTTTTTTTCATGAAATTTTGGAAGAATTTTGAGTTGGAATCCCCTTCACACAATCACTTGACACTAAATTTATGCCTAAAAAAACTCTCCTAATGATGATGCATAGACTGCCAAACGCGTTATGAAGCCTTTTTTCTATTTTTTGCTACAATATCACTTGCTAAATAAGAACCTTTTTCCATCAAAAGATCTAAATTGTTAAGCTCTTTAACAACAACTGAGACCACCTCTGAGTCCAGAAACTCAAATACCTCCATATTCCAAACTCTTAGAGTATGTATGAATGAAACATTATAATGAGGGAAAGTGATTTTTTTAAGGGAATTTAAAATGACTTGACCAAAATCCATTGTTTGGATAAAAAATATGAAGAATTATTAAAATGATGTAAATTAATGAACTATTTGATTCAAGTTAAAATTATAAATTTCAAATGATATCAAAAAGTAAAGAATTTGAAATTTCTCATTCACTCTATATAGTGTGAATGCTAAAATGCTTATTATTAAGTTTTCAAAATTTACTAGATGATCCTCATATTTTATGAAAATTTCAAATTCATCCCCAAAATTTTCAAAAAAATTGCAAATAAATCACTAATAATTTTCAAATTTTACAAATTGATACCTTCAAATTTTCAAAAATTGCAAAATGATCCCTATTTTTCAAATTTGATCGGAAATTCTTAAATTTTATGAAAATGACTCCAAAAATTTAACAATGAATCATTTTAATACTGAATTCAAACAAAACAATTTAAAAATAAATGAATATCAATTGAATAATTTGAATTGCTTAAATTACTCCATCCACACACACTCTTAACTTTTCTCTTAAAATCTTCAATTTTTCTTTACAAACGAAAGCTGCCTTGAACATTACTATAACTCCAAACTTCTTTAACAAGGGGAATAAAATCATTTGGCTCATACCAATTGTTAAAAACCTTAAATGGCCAGGGAATCTAATTAGTTTGCATTACTATAAACACGCAAACAACAACGTCAAATTTATAACGGATTCATATACAACGTTGTAACAAGTTAAATTTTTTGCAGCTGGTTTATAACGCCAGATTTAACGACGGTTGTCTTAAAAACCGTAGTATTACATGATGTGTAACAAACATCGATTCCCAACAACTATATTTTTCTCTCCATATTTTTACATTTTAAACATATATTTTATTTCATTTTTTAGTATTACGGGGACTTTAACCTCAAAACACAAAATTCATCTTTGTTTTTCTATTTTTAAGTGAAAGAGAAGAGTTTGATCAAAACTTCATTAAAATGCAAATTTAAATTCATCTTATTATTTCATTTTTTTAGTGTTGTTACCCTAAAAACTCAAAACTTCATTAAAACAAAGTGAAAGAGATGAGTATATATAAAAGAAAACTTCATTCAAATTCCAATCGCGATGATAAGCGGCGATGATGAGGTAAACTATAATAAAAGATATCGATGTATTGAAGAAAACTGACCATTGAACCATATTTGTGCTAAGGAACATAAAAGTTCACGATGAGACTCATGCAATTCGAAAAACAATGGTGTGTTTAAGTTGGTTTTCAAGAACAATTTAATTTTCAGATTATATAGTTCTTTACCAATTTTAATGGTTGTATTTCTTTATTTAGGTATATGATAAAATATGCAATATACATTGGTATATAATAAACTAAAGGTACGTTTCACAACGGTTGAAACTCATAACGTTGTGATATTCAGTATATATTACAACGGTTGTTATACATAACTGTTGTAATATAAGCGCACTTTCCAAAATACCACAACGGTCTCAGATCCGTGATTATAATTAACGTACTTACGATAACACTCTACAAAACAACTGTCGCTCCCGGGATTTTCATCCTAGTACAAACGCGAAAGTGGCGCGGAAAGGTAGAGTCGCCAGCCAGACATTTTTATCCCAAAAGAATGGGAAAGGTAATGTTGCACAAACCTGAGGAAGAAGGAAAAGGACGAGGTCTTGCGAACCAAAGATCTGAGTACGGGAGTCGGTTACGACCTGGGAAGGTATTAGCACCCCAGATCGTCCGTCGTACCCGACGGGATCCACGCTTGCTTATTTTGTTTCAAAGGGTGAGAAATAATATGCTGCTGAACGAATGAACCGCTAACTGGGACTGAAATGGGAATGAGAAATGAGAAAAGAATAAGAAAATAAAATGGAAAGAAAGGGGGAAATGTAGGGAAAATAAAGAATGTGCTCGAACGGGCCCTACCCCGCTGCCTACGTACCTCATCGGGATAATGAGGATCAGAGTCGACGTAGTTCGCCTAACCTAGGCGGGAACTGATTGGTTTATGTTTTTTAGGATGACGTTGCCATAGCTCTAGCTCAGGTGTTACCGGCTCTGACACGAGGGTGTTTACCGTATCGCTGTTTGAACTGTCGAGACAAGTCATGAAAGGTATGAGATGAGAATGAGAAGACGTGACTTCTTGGTTTGTTGTTTTTTTAGAAGAAATGTTTTGAATTTGTTTGTGAACTGTCTTGTACTAAGACCTATCCATCGCGGGAAGTATTTACACCTCGCCCCGAAACAGGACGCGTATAAACACTCCGCAACAAAGTCTCGTGTCGTACAAGATTGTTCGGTTTTTATTAAATGTTTTATTGCTTTTCTTTTGAGATGAGAAAGAATGACTCAAATGGGAAAAGGGACAAAAACTAAGGGGGACTAAGACACAACCCTAAGTTGTTTATTATGCACAAAGGGAGATCCTAATGGTTAGTGAGGTTTCTAATCCTAAGGAGGAGAGGAAAGAGGAAGAGAAAAGGAAGAAGAACACAACTTACTTCCTAATGAAGTTAAGTTGGTTCCAAAAGGGGAAAACCTAACAAGCACAAACATTATATAAGGCAAAATGGTGCAAATTAAATGCCTTAGAAATACCAAAGAGGATAGGGTTTTTAGACATACCTTGCCCTCCCTACAAAACAAAGGTTAGCATGGTAAACATGATAAAAATAAGGCAAACAAAATTACCTAATTAATTCCTAAGGGAACTAGGACCTAAACTAGACTCAATCTATAGTTTAAAAGACCTAAAGCTAATGCAATGCAAAATTCAGCAACTTATTTACAACCCTTAATGCACAAACAGCTATGAAATGCACTATGCAATGCAACAGCTTTTTACAGCACCTATATGTATGCAAAAACAGGTGTTAAAAGTCACAAACAGCATGTTCACATAACAAACAGCATACATTTTACAGCACTTATGCAAAACAACAGCTATGAAATGCAAAATCCAGAATTGATTATTTTCACTTTTTAATGCACAAACTTAATGCAAAAATCACTAATCTCATCATGAACATGTATTTGAACATGGATCAACATACATAAATGGAAGAACATGAACATTTAGGATTATTCAAGAATGCATCATGTGGATTATGCAACAAGTAATGCAAAAATGAATCACATGAACATGGCATATGAACATGGTGATTATTGATTATGAACATACACTATAATGATGCAACAAACACACTAAACTTAATGCAAAATTCAGAATTGAATTAATATGGATGCTATGATCAAGCATGCAACAAAATGCACATACATATGATTATGCAAAATGCAACATTATCTTAATATAATGGAAATGCAAAAATGATTTAATGCAATGCAAACATATAAAAACAGAATGCTACATGATTATTATGTGTCAAATAATGCACAAACATGGTAACAACATGCAAGAATTTAAGCTATGCACAAAGAAGCACAAAAAACACATAATATGCGATAAGCACGAAATTATGTCGAAACGACTCGAAATGGGGAAGTGAGCTACTGGAAATGGACTCAAAAATTCCCTAAAATCACTACCTAAACATGTATGAACATTAAAGGCACTAGGACTTAGGAATGAGCTATCAAATAAGCTAAAAAAGTCAAAAATCAGCAGCGTTAACCGGTTAACCGTATGGGTTAACCGGTTAACGGACCTAAAACAGAAGCAATCTGTGGCAAAACGCACGTGTTAACCGGTTAACCCCATGCGTTAACCGGTTAACACTGGACAGAAAGTGAAAAAAAACTTTGAAATAAGTGCTTTTGGCCACAAACTCACTTCTTGGGATCCCTAACCTACCTAGGAACATGCTAACACTAATTTCTACTTATTTTGAGCTTATTTACACATGCTAGCACCTATAGCCATTAACACTTTAACTTCTAAATCAACAAAAATCACAAATCACAAGCAAACATAATTGAAACGGAATTGATTTTACACAAAGCAAAAAAACACTTAAAGAATGCCAAAAGTGGCGAGATGAAGAGAATAACTTAAAGAAGAAGTGATTAAGATCACCAACCTACGAAGCGGAGGAGTGCTTCGGTAATTGTTGCAAGAATCGGAGCTTGATCGAAGAGAAAACCGAAAAGCCGAGAAATCGCAAAATAAATGCGTTCTTGATGCTTGAATCTTCGCACACTTCCGATAAGCCGAAATCTTCAACAAAATTCAGTAGCTTCTTCTTCTATAATCCACAATTAATGGAGGTTGGAGGCTTAAGCTTCAAGATCTTCAAGTTTCAATGTGAAACTTGAAGAGCTTATTCAAAGAAGCTTTGGTGAAAGGAGGGAAAATGGAGGAAAAGTGAGAGAGAAAAAAGTGATTATGAAAGAAGTGAAAAATTTGGAATTGTGGGAACCCCTTTGGTTTGGATGAAAATGGCTTAAATATGGCTTAGGCTTGGAGCTAGGTTTGGGTTTGGGGCCCAAAAATTAGGTTTGGGATCCAAAATTAGGTTTGGAAGTTAGTTAGGGTTAGGGTTGGAAAAGGAATATTCCTTGGAATATTCCTTGGAATATTCCTTGGAACACTCTAGAAGATGGTGGAGGGTGGTGGAAGCTTCCAAGGGAAATGGAGTGGAATTGAAATGGAAAAATGAGATGGAAAGAATGAAAGGAAGTGTGGAAAGAAAGTGGAAGGAAAAGCGGAAAGAAAAGGGGAGGAAAGTGGTGAATTCTTCCTTTTTAATGGGTTAGCTTGAAAGTGGTGTGGATTATTTTTGGTACATCATTTTCTCTTGAACTCCAATGTTTGCCAAGCCTCGATCGACCACACACCTCATGCAAAGGACGATGAATGATTTATTTATTTTCAAATGCGATGCGATGATATGCGGAATGATGCAAGAATGAAGCGTGAATCGCTCGAGGTTGATGATAAATAAGAGGGCAAATTTTGGGGTGTTACAGCTGCCCCTATTCAATCACTGTAGACTTGAATGGATGATAGCAGCTGCTTTCAGACATTTGAAGTATGCAGGGATTGAATACTAGAAACAACCAGAAAATTTGCACTCGGTGGAAGAGAACAGGGAAATAAACCCAACCATCTAAACTCTGCTTGTGGAGAACTCGGACATGAAGAGTAGCGAATTGGTGAATGTTTTTGGAATATCACTGGGAGATTGTTGATTTGTCACGCTACGGGTGAACTTTGGAAATTGCCACGCTGCGGGTGGACTTGAAAATACATTGCCACACTGCGGGTGGACTTGGGAATTGCCACGCTGTGGGTGGACTTGGGAAATGATGCCACCCTGAGGATGGACTTTCGCCAATCTGCGGTTGGACTTCAAAATACTTTGCCACACTACGGGTGGACTTTGGATATGATGCCACCCTGAGGATGGACTTTCGCCAATCTGCGGTTGGACTTCAAAATACATTGCCACACTGCGGGTGGACTTTGGATATGATGCCACCCTGAGGATGGACTTTCGCCAATCTGCGGTTGGACTTCAAAATACATTGCCACACTGCGGGTGGACTTTGGAAATTGCCACGCTTCGGGTGGACTTTGGAAATTGCCACGCTTCGGGTGGACTTCAAAATACATTGCCACACTGCGGGTGGACTTTGGATATGATGCCACCCTGAGGATGGACTTCAAAATACATTGCCACACTGCGGGTGGACTTTGGATATGATGCCACCCTGAGGATGGACTTCAAAATACATTGCCACACTGCGGGTGGACTTTGGATATGATGCCACCCTGAGGATGGACTTTGGCCAATCTGCGGTTGGACTTCAAAATACATTGCCACACTGCGGGTGGACTTCGGATATGATGCCACCCTGAGGATGGACTTTGGAAATCTTTGCCACACTGCGGGTGGACTTTTGCTCACTACGGGAGACTTTCGAGATTTGCCACCCGAAGATGGACTTTGGCCAGTCTACGGCTGGACTTTTGCTCACTACGGGAGACTTTTGCTCACTACGGGAGACTTTTGCTCACTACGGGAGACTTTTGCTCACTACGGGAGACTTTTGCTCACTACGGGAGACTTTCGAAACTTGCCACCCGAAGATGGACTTTGGCCAGTCTGCGGCTGGACTTTTGCTCACTACGGGAGACTTTTGCTCACTACGGGAGACTTTTGCTCACTACGGGAGACTTTTGCTCACTACGGGAGACTTTTGCTCACTACGGGAGACTTTTGCTCACTACGGGAGACTTTTGCTCACTACGGGAGACTTTTGCTCACTACGGGAGACTTTTGCTCACTACGGGAGACTTTTGCTCACTACGGGAGACTTTTGCTCACTACGGGAGACTTTTGCTCACTACGGGAGACTTTTGCTCACTACGGGAGACTTTTGAAACTTGCCACCCGAAGATGGACTTTGGCCAGTCTGCGGCTGGACTTTTAAATTTGCCACCCGAAGATGGACTTTGGCCAGTCTGCGGCTGGACTTTGAAATTTGCCACCCAAAGATGGACTTTGGCCAGTCTGCGGCTGGACTTTGAAATTTGCCACCCGAAGATGGACTTTGGCCAGTCTGCGGCTGGACTTTGAAATTTGCCACCCGAAGATGGACTTTGGCCAGTCTGCGGCTGGACTTTGAAATTTGCCACCCGAAGATGGACTTTGGCCAGTCTGCGGCTGGACTTTGAAATACACTGCCACACTGCGGGTGGACTTTAAAGAGTTGCCACACTGCGGGTGGACTTTTGAAACTTGCCACGCTGCGGGTGGACTTTTGATATGATGCCACCCTGAGGATGGACTTTGGCCAGTCTGCGGCTGGACTTTTGCTCACTACGGGAGACTTTTGAGATTTGCCACCCGAAGATGGACTTTGGCCAGTCTGCGGCTGGACTTTTGGAATTTGCCACCCGAAGATGGACTTTGGCCAGTCTGCGGCTGGACTTTACATGTGCTGAATTTGCACGGCATGTTGCCCCATGACACTGGGGATATTATGTCTTGAGTATTGTTAATGAACTGGTGTGATTGTAAAAGAAATTCCTGACGCGGAAATGATAAGTCTCTGCTGACTCTGTGGGGAAACACAATGATCGCGAATTCGATATCAAGTAGCCCTGTGGGGATGACATCTCTGTTGGAGAAAAGCGTGAATAATTCACCTGTTTCGAATCATCACCTTTGCCAAAAATAAATTGGACTTTAGACTTGAGGGCCGTGCCCGGGGATACTCGGACTATTGAAGAATATCCACTCTTATGGATCTGCTGGGGAGGAGAATGATTTATCTGAAATCTTCTAGGGGAATAGGAATTGCCTTAGATCTGTTGAGGAACCGAGATCAAGGAAACCTTCTGAAGGAAAAACTTCTGACTTTAGTGAGGATAGATTTTACTTGCCTGTTGGTGATGACAACACCGAGACACGTCCTGCTGAGGAGGAAAGATTTCAAATTGTCTCGTGCTGGGGATCAGTTACTTCCGTATGGATCTTACCTCAAGAGGATTTTACAAAAAGACTTGGCGTCTTTAAACTCTTAGGTATTGTAACGACTGCATGAATCAATGTAATAACCTTGCTGAGGAGGTAATCATTGCCAGTGTGGATGAGTTTGTATCTGTCAGAAGTGCTGAACGAGATAGTTGATTTGACAAGTAACCACGGTATTCTAGACTCCGGGTAAATGCTTCTGATCGTCTGTCTTCGGGAAAGAATGAATTCTCGTACTATTAGGGTGGCCTGCCCCAGGATGAGTACTTGAATAGTTTTGCTCTTGACTGACTAATCTTCGCTCTTGGAGAGATTTGAATCTCGAGGTGATTGCCCCAGTTTGACTGAAATTTGAAGGGATTGCTCAACATAACTGCCCCAGATTGGCTCAGTACTTTAATTTTGAAGAGATTGCTCGACGTGACTGCCCCGGATTAGCTGGCTCTTACCATGACTAAACTGGGGAAATCTCTGCTCAATGAAGCTTTATTCGGATAAGTGCACCTTGACGTGACAGTCTTTCAGAAGTTTTGGTCTCCTCAACCTGGCAAGCTTGAGCTTCTGGATTGAATTTCCGTATGTGAACCATTTATGATGCTCAACAAATGTATGCAAGTGAGAAAATGTTTATTCTTAGAATGAAAATCCTAATTCAACAAACATGTTAATCTTGAAATTTTGAAAATAGATCGTTAACCTTCATGAGTGAATCACTGGTTAAGATACAACATTATTTTGAATGAAAGTATGTACATGCAATACCAACAACTGTCTTTTAGCACAACTCATAGGAGTCAGGAACGCGGTCTCGTGGCAGTATGCACTTCAAATTAACCCTGTTTCAGTTAGGACTTTTGAGGGTTGTATCGTGGCCTGGTTCACGGTTATAGAAACAAAGGAAAAAGGCTCGAAATTTATTTGCGCCCACCCACTCTACGTGATGTTCTTCATACCTAAATTCAGCTAGTTTTCACAAGCATTCACCTTTCATAAGGGTTTCGTGTTGATTGAGGAACCATTGCTACTATTAGTTCAAGCACCAATCAGGTTATTGTTGAGAGTCAGTCACTCCTCTATTTTTCGCGTCTGTGTCACACGACTTTGTTCTCATTTGAGGATCTTTCTTGTGTAATCCTTTTCCGTCTTTCGCTTTTGCATTATTTTGCTTATCCCTAACTTTTGCCTGGACTGATTCTTGTGAATCTTTGATTGTGAAGTCCAGCGGGATGCCCTAACTTTTGCCTAAGTCGCTTGTTTTCAAGTTTCGACTTAGCAGGCCTTTTCTTTTCTTTTTCTTTTTGTATTTTGAACAAGTCGCGTGACATTGTTTGTCTTGATTGCTTCACGAGGGTTGTGACTGCCTCATTTTGTGGTCGACGAAGGATAACCATTGTGGTTTCGGGTCTTTGGACCTCTTGATTAGCATAGTAGAATGCAACGGATCTTCAAATACACTTCTTTATGAAAGTCTGAACGCTTGGTCTGACTGGCTGACATCTACCCTGCCCCTGGGTTACCTGTGAGGGTTTTTTATGTGAAAAGAAACTCCTACTTCAAGGCTCAAAGGGGTTAGCAAGGGTTTATCTTCCTTATATCTCCAGTGTTTAGGATTTGCAACAATGCCTGTACATCGTCAACAGGGTCTCACTTGAGAGCACACAATTAGAGATTTTGCGTTTTTGCTTCGTCATTCTCCCTCATAGAATTTAAGCATGACAATTGGTATTGCGATGTACATATGCAAAATTGTAAGGGAATGCAAATGAATCTACTTCAAGAAAAACATGTGAGTTTTATTATTTCTAACATTCAAAAGCAAACAAATTTCATACCTGTAGACAAATGTTTAGCATATAAAAGAAACTACAAAGGGAAATGCAGTAAAGAAACTGAATATTGCCATAGTTGAGGAGGCTTAGGCTCCGTCTGGACCTGTCAGTCTTGGATACTTTCAACGATCAATAGCTCTTTTCACAGACTTGTGATCTTCAATTTGCAGTTGCATGCCCAACCATGGCAGTAATACTTCCTCTTCTAGCTATTCTGACTCTGACGCGAGACCTTTGAAGGAAAAAGTGAAGCTGGGGAGTAAAGTTGCCCCAGAAGTTTGCTCGGAAAGACCTGACGATCTTCTGCCTACGTATCTCCATTGACCAGATGACCAATGAAGAATCAGAGCGACGTAGTTCCCCTCAATAGGGATGAAAAACGAACGATGAAGAAAGGCAATCACATAAATGCCATCACTGAGAGTATTTGAATACTGCTGGCTTTATTTGCTTCATGAATACCCTGGCGTCCTGGGTGATCAGCTTGAAAACTTCAGCTTAGCGTGAACCATCTGGTAGAATAACCGCGACACCGGTTCCATTATGACTAGGCATCGGATTATGGAGTACATTTGGGAGAGGAGCGAAATTGATCGTCTTGGAGTCAACTAGGTCCTGTACCTTGTTCTGAAAGGCCCAACATTTCTCAATACTGTGCCCCTGGGCACCTGAATGGAATTCGCACCTGGAGTTTGGATCGAAGTTTGGTGGTAGATTATCAGCAGAAGGAGCCCTCATGGTTCGGAGCTCAACCAAGTTCAACTTCAGAAGTTCTGGAAGCAATACAGCATATGGACATGGGATGGGATCAAGTTTGCGATTTCTCGCTCTTGCTCTTTCTTGAAATGGCCTCTGTACCTGTTGTTGCTGACCCTTAGGACTCTCTTGGGAAGCTGAAATCGGATGCCGACAAGTGACGTCTGGAGGGAAGAGGTTGATAAATGAAGTTGATAAATAAGGTTGCTCGCAAAGACCTTGCACGATCTCCTGCCTACGTATCTCCATCGACCAATGGAGAATCAGAGCAGCGTAGTTCCCCTCAATAGGGATGAAAATAGCTTCGTTCAAAATTTCCATAACCAAACTCATCTGAGTCTTCATCTGGTTGACTTCCTGTTTCAGCAGTTTCTGGTTCTGAAATAAGGTTTACACCTCTGCCCTGAATGGCCTCAGTTGGATCTTCCTTTCGGTTACCTCCGCCCGGAGTTGATTCAAATATATACTTTGATGACTGTGATTCAAGTTGTCCATTCTGATGAGAAACCAAGTCTGGATAGTACCTGTCTCTGAACACCTGTCAAGAATGCAAGGATGTATGCAAATGCCATGTTCAATTATTTCTGAGGAATTTATCTGCTTTGATACAAGTTTTGACACAGAAAAAATCCAATGGCATGACTCAGATATGTGATCCTCGGAAATAACTGAACATGTATGCTAGAATGATATGATGTCATGTATGCAATAGGCATGTGATCAACGGTCCGACGCTGGTATGGATCAGATAACCAAGTGTTGGCGAAGATCATAATATCAGTATCTCTGTGCAGAAGTTCCAGAATCCTCAACCAAGTATCATATAGGACCGGATCATATCATTGAGTAACACTGGCAAAAGTGGGTATGTTGGAAGTTTTAGGGTTCCTGCAAACCTGTAAACCCCTCCCAATCTCACGGATATTGCTACTGCGGGTCAACATCACGGACTCTCAAAGCCGAATAGCAATAATACGTTCACCATCTCCGAGAAATGGCTCATGACCAAATCAGGGAATCGGTTTGGCATTATGTACTACTCAGGGAGGTCTCAGTTGAGTCCGGAAAAACAAGCATCCCTCACAAGTTTCCAGCTTCAAGCACTGAATCGAGAAACAATAGTACATTCATCCCGAAGGGTACAATACTATCGTCATACGAACAGTTTGCTTTAACTGAATTCCTATGAGAGAACCAGGCCATCCTATGCGAGTTCCCAATGGACCCTCGGATGCGAGTGGGTTTGCCAACAAATGTGGTCTGCCACTGTCATCACTGGAGAGGGTTGTTTCCATTAAGGTTCTCAATGATCGGTCCCCAGCTGCACATAACCATCAAGGTTGTACCCTGAAGTGGGGAAGAACCCCCACACAGAATAGTCCCAAGACAGTCGCAACCTGGGTGTGGAACACATCACCACTCATCATGTAGCCATGCGAGCACAACGTGTCCACGCTAATCCTATAGTGCACTCAAGCCGGGTAGTTGGCTTATCTCACAGTAACTCCCAACCCACAGAAAAAATGAAAACCAGCACAGCCAGACAGTCCAGTATAATATGATGCATGGAAAATAAAATACTGAAAGCGGTAAATAAATGCTGTAAAGTAAAGCTGTAAAGTAAAGCTTTAAAGTAAAAACTGTAAATAAAACAGTAAAGCTAAACTAAAGCACTCAGCAACAAACACATAAACACCCAAAGAAACAAAACCAAACAGGCGCTAGGATTGACTCTACAAGGGAAACCGGAAGAATCAGGTTTGGATCCCCAGCAGAGTCGCCAGCTGTCGCTCCCGGGATTTTCATCCTAGTACAAACGCGAAAGTGGCGCGGAAAGGTAGAGTCGCCAGCCAGACATTTTTATCCCAAAAGAATGGGAAAGGTAATGTTGCACAAACCTGAGGAAGAAGGAAAAGGACGAGGTCTTGCGAACCAAAGATCTGAGTACGGGAGTCGGTTACGACCTGGGAAGGTATTAGCACCCCAGATCGTCCGTCGTACCCGACGGGATCCACGCTTGCTTATTTTGTTTCAAAGGGTGAGAAATAATATGCTGCTGAACGAATGAACCGCTAACTGGGACTGAAATGGGAATGAGAAATGAGAAAAGAATAAGAAAATAGAATGGAAAGAAAGGGGGAAATGTAGGGAAAATAAAGAATGTGCTCGAACGGGCCCTACCCCGCTGCCTACGTACCTCATCGGGATAATGAGGATCAGAGTCGACGTAGTTCGCCTAACCTAGGCGGGAACTGATTGGTTTATGTTTTTTAGGATGACGTTGCCATAGCTCTAGCTCAGGTGTTACCGGCTCTGACACGAGGGTGTTTACCGTATCGCTGTTTGAACTGTCGAGACAAGTCATGAAAGGTATGAGATGAGAATGAGAAGACGTGACTTCTTGGTTTGTTGTTTTTTTAGAAGAAATGTTTTGAATTTGTTTGTGAACTGTCTTGTACTAAGACCTATCCATCGCGGGAAGTATTTACACCTCGCCCCGAAACAGGACGCGTATAAACACTCCGCAACAAAGTCTCGTGTCGTACAAGATTGTTCGGTTTTTATTAAATGTTTTATTGCTTTTCTTTTGAGATGAGAAAGAATGACTCAAATGGGAAAAGGGACAAAAACTAAGGGGGACTAAGACACAACCCTAAGTTGTTTATTATGCACAAAGGGAGATCCTAATGGTTAGTGAGGTTTCTAATCCTAAGGAGGAGAGGAAAGAGGAAGAGAAAAGGAAGAAGAACACAACTTACTTCCTAATGAAGTTAAGTTGGTTCCAAAAGGGGAAAACCTAACAAGCACAAACATTATATAAGGCAAAATGGTGCAAATTAAATGCCTTAGAAATACCAAAGAGGATAGGGTTTTTAGACATACCTTGCCCTCCCTACAAAACAAAGGTTAGCATGGTAAACATGATAAAAATAAGGCAAACAAAATTACCTAATTAATTCCTAAGGGAACTAGGACCTAAACTAGACTCAATCTATAGTTTAAAAGACCTAAAGCTAATGCAATGCAAAATTCAGCAACTTATTTACAACCCTTAATGCACAAACAGCTATGAAATGCACTATGCAATGCAACAGCTTTTTACAGCACCTATATGTATGCAAAAACAGGTGTTAAAAGTCACAAACAGCATGTTCACATAACAAACAGCATACATTTTACAGCACTTATGCAAAACAACAGCTATGAAATGCAAAATCCAGAATTGATTATTTTCACTTTTTAATGCACAAACTTAATGCAAAAATCACTAATCTCATCATGAACATGTATTTGAACATGGATCAACATACATAAATGGAAGAACATGAACATTTAGGATTATTCAAGAATGCATCATGTGGATTATGCAACAAGTAATGCAAAAATGAATCACATGAACATGGCATATGAACATGGTGATTATTGATTATGAACATACACTATAATGATGCAACAAACACACTAAACTTAATGCAAAATTCAGAATTGAATTAATATGGATGCTATGATCAAGCATGCAACAAAATGCACATACATATGATTATGCAAAATGCAACATTATCTTGATATAATGGAAATGCAAAAATGATTTAATGCAATGCAAACATATAAAAACAGAATGCTACATGATTATTATGTGTCAAATAATGCACAAACATGGTAACAACATGCAAGAATTTAAGCTATGCACAAAGAAGCACAAAAAACACATAATATGCGATAAGCACGAAATTATGTCGAAACGACTCGAAATGGGGAAGTGAGCTACTGGAAATGGACTCAAAAATTCCCTAAAATCACTACCTAAACATGTATGAACATTAAAGGCACTAGGACTTAGGAATGAGCTATCAAATAAGCTAAAAAAGTCAAAAATCAGCAGCGTTAACCGGTTAACCGTATGGGTTAACCGGTTAACGGACCTAAAACAGAAGCAATCTGTGGCAAAACGCACGTGTTAACCGGTTAACCCCATGCGTTAACCGGTTAACACTGGACAGAAAGTGAAAAAAAACTTTGAAATAAGTGCTTTTGGCCACAAACTCACTTCTTGGGATCCCTAACCTACCTAGGAACATGCTAACACTAATTTCTACTTATTTTGAGCTTATTTACACATGCTAGCACCTATAGCCATTAACACTTTAACTTCTAAATCAACAAAAATCACAAATCACAAGCAAACATAATTGAAACGGAATTGATTTTACACAAAGCGAAAAAACACTTAAAGAATGCCAAAAGTGGCGAGATGAAGAGAATAACTTAAAGAAGAAGTGATTAAGATCACCAACCTACGAAGCGGAGGAGTGCTTCGGTAATTGTTGCAAGAATCGGAGCTTGATCGAAGAGAAAACCGAAAAGCCGAGAAATCGCAAAATAAATGCGTTCTTGATGCTTGAATCTTCGCACACTTCCGATAAGCCGAAATCTTCAACAAAATTCAGTAGCTTCTTCTTCTATAATCCACAATTAATGGAGGTTGGAGGCTTAAGCTTCAAGATCTTCAAGTTTCAATGTGAAACTTGAAGAGCTTATTCAAAGAAGCTTTGGTGAAAGGAGGGAAAATGGAGGAAAAGTGAGAGAGAAAAAAGTGATTATGAAAGAAGTGAAAAATTTGGAATTGTGGGAACCCCTTTGGTTTGGATGAAAATGGCTTAAATATGGCTTAGGCTTGGAGCTAGGTATGGGTTTGGGGCCCAAAAATTAGGTTTGGGATCCAAAATTAGGTTTGGAAGTTAGTTAGGGTTAGGGTTGGAAAAGGAATATTCCTTGGAATATTCCTTGGAATATTCCTTGGAATATTCCTTGGAACACTCTAGAAGATGGTGGAGGGTGGTGGAAGCTTCCAAGGGAAATGGAGTGGAATTGAAATGGAAAAATGAGATGGAAAGAATGAAAGGAAGTGTGGAAAGAAAGTGGAAGGAAAAGCGGAAAGAAAAGGGGAGGAAAGTGGTGAATTCTTCCTTTTTAATGGGTTAGCTTGAAAGTGGTGTGGATTATTTTTGGTACATCATTTTCTCTTGAACTCCAATGTTTGCCAAGCCTCGATCGACCACACACCTCATGCAAAGGACGATGAATGATTTATTTATTTTCAAATGCGATGCGATGATATGCGGAATGATGCAAGAATGAAGCGTGAATCGCTCGAGGTTGATGATAAATAAGAGGGCAAATTTTGGGGTGTTACAACAACGCATGCGCGCGTCATTATATATCTTTCCCAACTGTTGTTAAATACTTTTTTCGTAGTAGTGTTGATTTTATTTAATTCAAAATTGAACAGTGATCCAACAAATCCCTACTTCTAACATATTGACCCTCAATCTTCCCTTTAAAATAACACCATCAAATAATAAGAATCTATCTAATCTACTCATCGCAAAACCATCCAATTTAAACCAACACTATGCCAAACAAGACCTTAGACAACGCTTTTGTTGGCCTTAGACAACGCTTTAAAACGCTGTCGAAACCTGCGCTGCTAAAGGTTTAGACAATGCTCTTTTTAATTTAAAAAGCGTTGTCTAAAGGGGGTATATTTAATGAAAAGCGTTGTCTATGGTACCATTAGACAACGCTTTTTGACATTTTCAGGTATACCTTAGACATCGCTTTTACCAAAAGCGCTGTCTAAGCCCCACCTTTTTGACATATTTTATGTATACCTTAGACAACTCTTTTTGTTTAAAGCGTTGCCTAAGGTATACGAAATTTTTTATATAAATTTTTTAAAACCACAATTTTTACCAGGTTTTTCAACCAGAATTTTGACCTGTTTTTCAACCAATTTTTTTCCAGAAAAATATCACAATTTGGAGATTCAAATCAATCCAATTTGGCCATTTTAAATGTACCAATTTATGCACCAAAAGAATTGGCAATTCAAACCAATATATATATATATATATATATATATATATATATATATATATATATATATATATATATATATATATATATATATATATACCAATTTATAATTACAAATCATTACATTTTTTCTACAAATGTACATATTACTTATACTAGTTTTGCATCCAACCAAAGCATTGCTTCAAATCTACATAGGTCCTGAAACAACACAAAGATTGTAATTCAATTAAAAGAATACAGTATTATAGTTACAAAGTTACACATATTTAAATTCTCATCAATTAAAGTAAGAGTACAATATACCTGATAAAACACCGAGCTCTATAATGAATTGACACCATTCCTCTTTAATTTCATCCAAATGATTACTTGAGTAATACGCACACTTGAATTCATCAAAGTACTACATAATAATATAACATAGTTTGATTTAGTTTCAACTATTTAATTATATAATGAAAGCAATTGAAAATGAAAATGACATAATATATAACATTTTACTATATTACCTCTTTCACTAACATCTCTTTCTTTTCTTTGTTGGAATATTAATTACTTGTTTCTTAGCAATGCGGACGAATGAATTGATCTAAATTCCCTCGTTATGATCATTCCTGATATATGACTCATCCGCTATAAGATCCTCATCTTGATCTTTTCTATTCAAATTATTCCGTCTAATGCATGACTTATTCTCAACATCAATATCACATTGATCGACACCGCTATCATCAATCACTTTGTTAGAGAAAAGCACTATAGACCATTTTGTACTCGTCAGGTCATTCACATAGAACACTTGTTTAGCTTGAGATGCTAGAATAAAAGGTTCATCTTTGTACCCCACCCTAGTAAGATCAACTTGCAAAAATCCAGACTTATCCATTCGTATGCCACTACTATTTACCCATTTGCAACCAAAGACGGGAATCTGAAACTTCTCGTAATCAAACACCCAAATGTGCTCAATAACTCTAAAATATGACAAATTTGCATATTTGGGGTTTAAGTCCCTCATACTTGATATATGCATTACTTCAGCTAGCACGGTGACACCATTATTTTGCATAGTATTCTTATCATCTTGTTCTTTGGTATAAAATGTGTATCCATTAATTGCGTATACGCTATGAGAAAACACATGCAAACTTGGAAAATATGTCAAACATCTCAACCTTTCTGTTACCGAAACAGGATCTGAAGAGCGCTTCGAATAAATATGATCCTTTAACCATTGTATGAGACTTTGATTGTGCTCTCGTACTATCCAATTTTCATTTCTGTCCAGATTTAACCTTCCGAGTACATCCTTGTGCATTTCAACATATGGCTCAACCTCATTATCATTGCGCTTCGAATTTAGTGCAACCGTTATACAACGGTTTCTCTGCATCGCTTACCAACCTCTCAAACATTTCAGGACAATCATGAAGATCTTCTTCAAGTGCTTCTACAATCTCTTCAACTCGATCACAATCGTATGTTTCCGTGTCTTTATCGTCGAAAGCATAGGTTGTATTAATTTTCCCACTCGGTCAACATTCTCGTTAATTTTCTCACCATGAAATTTTCAACACTGATAACTTCGATCAGTTCCATGCCTCAGTAAATGCATTTTCAATCCATCTGCGTCAACCTTACCAATATAACAACAATGCAAGCATGGAAATTTCATTTGTCTGGGGTTTTTAACGTGTTGGACAACAAACTTAACGAATTCCGCAACCCCATTCTCGTACTCTTTGGACATTCGATCGACACACATCCATGTTTTATCCATGGTTTTCCTACTTATTAAGGTAAGCAATCAATATCAACTTCAATAACGTATACATAACCAATGTAAATCCAAACTTCAATAACGTATATATACATAACCAATGTAAATCCAAACGACAATAACCTATACATAACCAATGTAAATCTAAACGACAATAACCTATACTATTTTCACTATTTTCACAAAATCAGTCAAGAACGAAAACTATTGTATTAGAATTATAAATACAATGCTACTAAGTATTACGATCTCACTACACTTGCCATACCAGTGTGCCGCATAACTTTTAAGAACAATATTAGACTTATCGAACATAACAACAATATAACAACAATATTAGAATCAATAAGCAACATTATAACCAAAAATTAAGTGAAAATAGACAATCAGTCAACACTCAAATGTTATGAAGTAACCTAAAATGAAATAACCTAAACCTTAACTAAAAAGAGACAAAAACTCAGTCAACACCCAAATGTTATGAAGAAATCCGTACCTCTTCTTCTACACGATGGAACAAAACCTCAGTCAACACCCAAATGTCTTCACGATTCTTCAAAAAAATCTTCACAAGAACTACAATGATCGAAACCGAAAACGAAGAACATAAACGAAGAACAAAAACGATTCAAGGTTTATGGAGGTTTTTCAGGTTAGGCTTCGCGTTCGCATGGGGAGAAAAGAAGATTAGAAACGAACGAAAATAGAATCTGAGGTATAACATTTTAATTTAATTAGACCTTTGACAACGCTTTTGATTTTATTTTATTTTTTAATTTTAATACCTTAAACAGCGCTTTCTCAAAAGCGTTGTCTAAGATATACCTTTAAAAGCGCTTTGAGAAAGCATTGTCTAAAGGGCACCTTAGACAACGCTTTTTAAAATATTTTGTGAACAATTTCCGTATTTTATTTTTTTCATTATAGCAGTGTTTTTTTAAATAAACGCTGTCTAAGGTACGCTGTTAAATGTCATTTTTGACATAGTGCAAGTGAACTTCCTCCCGAACAATAAAATATCAATGAGATCCACACTTAAAATGAATTCACCAAAATCCTACTTCTCATTCTATTCACAAGGTTATCAATCCCTTTCCTATTCTTAACACATATTAACACTTTCAGAAACACAATCCAAAAACCATATACAAGATCTTAAACAGATAATAATATTTGAAAACTCATAATATTCTTACTACATTACCTTCATCAAGTACTTGTCTACCACCATAAGCACAACATAGATGCTCTTAAATTGAGAATGAGCATACATATACAATTAATCAAACAATATAATTACAAAATCCATAATTAATATCACATTAATTTATTAGTACTAATAATCAAAGAATATAGTTATTGATTATTTTATATATCCAGGTTATATATAGGACACTTGTACTGTTAGTTAGCTGGAATATACATGTAGCTGAAGTGATTTCATATTGTCAGTCACATACTGTCAGTCTCTTTCATCACTTCAATATACCTTCCAGTTTTATCTTTACATTCCCTCTCTCCGGTCTCTATCTAAACTTTCAGTTTACTACATGCATCATATATTTATTATATCTCAAACAAAAATAAATAATATTATAATAATCAACTTCAACTTGCATGTTTATTATTATTTTTCAAAAATGAATAAAAAATCTAAGTTTAGTTTATTCTTTAGCTATTCCACTTGTTCATCTTTCTTTGCCTCACCCTTCACAGAAACTCTATCTCAGATGCTTCATTTTCCTTAAATAAGTCTTTTTTTATTCTTGTAATGTTGCTTTCATTTTTATGTTTGGCTTCTACTTCTCTCTTTGTTTATTTTTGCAATTTTTGGATTTGTTTTTTGGTTGTTAGACGGCTACATATATATATTCTGCAAGAAAAATCCAATATTTTCACAGAAACCCTAATTAAATATTCATTAAATTATTTTAGTAAATTGTATTTTTCTTTGTCATTTTTCATTCATTGAACTGCATTTTCTGATGATATCTCTAACAAAAAATGAGTATTCATAAACAATATTCAATACTATAATGAAGAGAAAAAAATTGTAAGATAAAATTAATATTCATTGAGTTTGAAAAAAAAGATGAACATGGAGAAGAAATATATAACTTCATAAATCATCACAACTAGTTAATAACTTTTTGTTGTTTCCCTAGCCTAAGTTCAAGATCTAAATCTTCCATTCCATGGTTAACTCCAAGAACAATTTCTGAAGGTTGTTGAAAAGTCAAGAGCCTTTGATGATCATTTGAGCATGGTTTGATGAAAAGAGAAGACAAAGAAGAAGTGTTATTAGTCTTCAATCTCTTACATGGAACAACAGTTGATGGTTTTTGTCCAAACATTCCCAAAGACAAACTTGTTTCAACACAATCCTTGAAACTGTCTTCTCTTGCATTATTACTCTCTATCTTCTTCTGTTTCTGTCCCCAAATAATCGAAGAAGAATAAGGTGATGATGATATAGTTGAGGTTGAGATCATTCGAGACGGCGAAATAGACTTTCTTTTTGCAGGGAAACAATGATTACCTAGTGATGATGAGTTGATGAAATCATTGTTGCTTTGAGGGCTAAGATTTTGTTTGAGTCTAGCTCTATCTCTCCTATGAATGTTCATGTGACCACCAAGAGCTTGTGCAGACCTAAACTCTCTTTTACAAAAGTTACATGAATAGAATCTTGGTGGCCATATGCTTCCATTAAGGATACTCCTTGCTGCATCTTCTGCAAATGCTTTTTCTTCCCACGATTCGGTTTGCGCTTGAATTTGCCTTCTCTTCATCCAAAACCAGTACTGATCAGAGTGAAATCCCTCCATGCAAAGAAAATTAAATGAGTGAAAGATGAAAGTAGTTAAGAGAAAATAGGACTATGGAATGTGAAAATAAGAAGCAATGTTGAAAAAAAGTAAGAGAGAGTGAAGTGTATATAAATGATTTAAAGGGTGTCCTTGTCCATGTATTTATAATATAATTGAATAAATAGTTATAATATGTCTCAAGTTTTATGAAACACCACGTAGATTAGTCGTAATTTAAACGACTGTGATCAGTGTCATAATATCAGTATCGACCGAAATCACGAAAGTAAAACGGAGTAAAATTTGTTTTATGAACTATACTTGGTGAGATGTAAAGGTGTGGTGGGGTCCCTTTTAAGAAACTGTCATGTATGAGATTTAAATCACACGGATGAAGAAATAACGGTTATGATATAGCAAGAAAAAAGAAATGCTGCAAAACTGGATGGATTTTTGAAGGTTCCATCAACATTATATATAGGGTAATAGTGT
This sequence comes from Lathyrus aphaca, assembly GCA_963966055.1. Lineage (NCBI taxonomy): Eukaryota > Viridiplantae > Streptophyta > Magnoliopsida > Fabales > Fabaceae > Lathyrus > Lathyrus aphaca. The sequence continues at coordinate 60,590,667 of OZ014523.1, read as the reverse complement.
TGACTTATGTTAATATGACATAACTTTTTTCCTTTGGTAAATGCAGTATATGTACTGTGTGCATGTGCATGAAGTATATAGCTCATTTAATTATTCTGTACCATTACAGCAACTAATCTGGTATACATAAAGTCCTATTTAATTGTATTTCTACTTTGAACTTATATATTTTCAAAATGAATATGTGATGATCACAAGTGAGAAATGAGAGAAATTTTGCATGTCACCAGAACTAGGAAGTCATTTGCTTAATCTTTTTATATCTATAATATATGAAAGCTTAATGGTCTCCAAAGTATATTTTTGCCCTTCGTTAAAATCATGACAAATGTTGTTTTTAAGGTCTTTGAAGTACAACTTTCCAATCATATATGTATTTTGATTCCACAATCATAGGAGCTCCACAATAGATAGGCTAACCGAAAAAAATTTCAGTTAATTTAAACTTTCACTCACATATATACGGAAGATAATAGATGTATAGATCATTATAAAAAATATTGTAGTTTGTCACGTGAAAATCATGTCACAATTTAAATTGTCATGTTGCTACTCTCAAATTAACAAAGTGAGCAAACACATCACAGGAATACAAGTCGCAACTTTTTGCGACGTGAAAAACACTAAACAATTTTGCCATGTGAATATCACGTCACTAATATATACATAAGGATATAGTGTAGAAACCACTACCACCACGTTTCTTAAAACCACCACCACCATATGATCGCCTTCTCTTCCATTAACCATCACCACATGCGGGTACTAGCCACACAATCATTGGCATAGTTGATGACTTCTCAACGGTGGAAACTGAAACAAAAGCCTTCAAAAACAAAAGGATTTCCTTGATCCATGTACGTCTGAATTTCCATCAAAGACTCCATTTTTATACTTCAAGCTCCATAATTTTGAGAAACCCCAAAGACCTAACTTGAATGAAATTGATTTTGTCGTTGTTGTTGTTTCTTGTTGTAGAGAAATCATTGTTGTTTCTTGTTGAGAGAGAAAAGAGAGCGATGAGTCTGAAAGAGAAGAGGAAAACGTTTTTGTTGTTGTTCGGTTTTGAATGAGGGAGATAAATGTGTAGTTCTTTTGAAGAAAAGAGGGAAAAGTTGTTTGATGAAGAAGTGTGAAACTATGAGATGAACTCCGTTAAAGCTTAAATACAAGCTTGAATAAGAAAGAGCAAAGAGAGAAAAGATGGAGCTTGAGATGCAATCACAACTAACTTCTCATTATGCAACAACATTAACATATATAGTCAGTTACAATCAGTTACACACTAACTAACTCTAACTAACTAATCAATGCATATGACACACTAATGTGAATATGTTGATAACTTGCACACTAAGTAAGCTAGCTAGAGGTATTATGCTTCATGCTCAACACCTCCTTCAAGCTGGAATATATGTCAATCATTCCAAGCTTGCTTTGCAGATTGTTGAAAGGTCTTAAATGCAGTGATTTAGTGAGAATCTCAACCACCCGATATGCTGAGTCATGTTGCGAGGGCTATTCACACATGGTATAGAAGGTGGAGGTAGAGGTGGATCGATGCCCGCCATGGTTGGTGTGAATTGTGGAGTGGGTGGTGTTGAAGTAGAAGTTGAACTTTGTCCTTGTTCTTGCCTTTCTTTAGCTAGTTTCCTCCTTCGTCGTGTCTTGCTATTCAACTTCCTTGTGGTTCTCTCAATCTCAGGATCAAAAAGAAGTTGGTTCGCAGGAAGTTTACCTCACATAAACAGAAGCTGCAAACACTAACCAAACAAATTAACAAGTTCAAGAAAAAGCACAAACAAGTCTAAAACTTAGCAACTATTGTAATGCTTGTAATATCAATTAACAATCCCCGACAACGGCGCCAATTTGTTAGAGTACAAATAAAGTTGGGTTTTTGTCATCGATCCACAAAGATTGTTTTATGATATCACCGTCTTTCTACAATTGCTCTAGTTTAAGACTCAATGGTAATAGGGGGATTTTAGTTTTGGTAACGGAACATTTTGTTTGCATACGAATTAAAAGCTACGAGTAAAAATTATCGGTTGGTGAAATTTTATAAAAAGCACATGCCAAGGTTAGGGTTCGATAAGTCCATTTACACGGATAGTTTCGATCAAGCGGATGAACTCGTTAAAACGATAAACACAATCACAATATCCTCTCAAGATGTTTATTTCTAACACAAATAGTGATTTTTACCATTTTGATCCATTGACGATCTCTTACTCAATCTATCAAAATGGCAACATTAAAGATCAATACAAGGTGAACATCAAGTCTCATAACAATCTCTAGCCTATGTTCTTTGATGGATGAAAAACTTAGGTCAAATGTGGAACACATTTCTCAATCATGAAGCACATAAATAATATTTCATAAACACAAAGTTTTTCACCATATATTTATCATCAAGAGTTCATACACAATGATCAAAAGCTATACATTCAAATTTAAGACTTATCTACCTTCTAACCTTGACATATAAGAAGTTTAGCTAGCCATAACAATGAAGGCTTTCATTACAAGAAAGAGATAAAGAAAACAAAGCATCAAATATGATCTCCCGACTATTGATGCCCTAATTCTTCGAAAATAAGAGAAAATGCTGAGTTTTGGTGTTTTTTTCTCTAAGAAAAGTATGATATCCCAAATTATGACTGTTCAACCCATTAAATAGAAGGCTGAAAAACGCAATGCTCGCTAAGTGAGCTCGCACTAAATGACCAAACCTCCTTTGCTCGCTAAGTGAGCTCAGGCCCTTGCTTAGCGAGCAACTCTAAGGATTATCCTGCTGCTGCTCGCTTGGAGCTCGCTTAGCAAGCTTGTAGCGAGCTCCAAAAATGCATTTTCTTCAAAACTTGTCAAAAGAGAGTCCCTTTGCTTTGCTTTCTACATTCCAACGGTAAAACCTAAAAATATAAAAATAAAAGTTAAATAAACAATATTGTTGAAATAATTAAATTTTACTATGAATATTAACCGGAAACAATGAGAAAAAGCATTAGAAAACCAAATAAGCTCAAGAAAAGTGCCAAAAACTATACTACATATTAACACAAATTGGAACTTGTCAAAGTTCAATCAACTTGGCATTGGATGGATGTCCTAGTCTCTAATGCCAAATGTTACAATCAACATTATGTCTAGAAGTAGCATTTGATACTGCCAAACTAGTGTTATTATTGGAAAGTGGAGATTTGGTACAAAGAGGTAAATGTGAAAGGATGGAAACTTGTGGTTGATTAAGAATATACAGTCCTCCTTTTAATTCAACTGGACCAATCATCTGCTTGGAGTAAGTGAAGTTCTGAGAAAAACACAAGAAATTGGGGATTGAATTGAGGTTTTCGCTCTTGGCTAATTTTCGCACTTTGATGAGTTGCGTCAAGCTATGCTATGAATGTATTGTGGAAGCATAAAAGAATGTAAAGCATAAATCAAGAGTAAAAAACACACGATATATCCTGGTTCACTTGAGAACTCCCTAAGCTAATCCAGTCCATCCGCCAATGTTATTTCACATTAACCAAGGACTTAATCCACTATAACCAAATCCATGATTACAATCGCACAGCAGCACTGTGACTCACTCAATGTACCGTTCAGGGATCCAACCAGATATAATGTTCACTAACCCAACAAAACCTCTACTAGGATTAATGGTCTCCAAAGTTATTTTTTCCCTTTGTTAAAATCATGACAAATGTTATTTATAGGGAGGGGGTATTTAAAGTCAAACTTTCCAATCATATATGTATTTTGATTCCACAATCATAGGAGCTCCACAATAGATAGGCTAACCTGAAGAATTTTTAGTTAATTTAAACTTGCACTCACATATATACGGAAGGTAATAGGTGTGTAGACCACTACAAAAAAAATTGTAGTTTTTCACGTGAAAATCATGTCACAATTCAAATTGTCATGTTGCTACTCTCAAATTAACAAAGTGAGCAAACACATCACATGAACACAAGTCGCAACTTTTTGCGACGTGAAAAACACTAAACAATTTTGCCACGTGAATATCACGTCACTAATATATACATAAGGATATACTGTAGAAACCTTACATAAAAAAAAAGATATAGTGTAGAAACCAATACCACCACATTCCTTCACGTTTCTTAAAACCACCACCACCTTATGATCGCCTTCTCTTCCATTAACCATCACAACATGCGGGTACT